>QXEO01000032.1:200301-880069 GCA_007115705.1 Dactylis glomerata | reverse complement strand
ATAAGCTAAGCTTAGGGGAGTTGATACGCCCAAACGTATCTACTTTCATGAACCCTTTTGCTGTTGTTTTCCCTCTAATTTGTGTGTTTTGAATACAACTAACACGGACTAACGCTGTTTTTAGCAGAATTGCTCTGGTGTCTTATTTTTGTGCAGAAATCCAACTTTCAGGAAAAATCCCAGAAAATATCACAAAGCTCCTATTTTTACCAGAAACTCACGGAGCCAGAAGATGAGACAGAGAAGAGCCACGAGGGGCTCACACCACCTGGTGGCGCGGGCCAGGCCAGGCCGCGCCAGGCGGTGGTGTGGCCGCCTCAGCCATCGCCTCGAGCCCTCCTTCCGCCTACATATAGCCTCTAACCTGAAAACACCGGGTTTGGCATTTTTCCTAGATAGAGTTCTGCTGCGCCGCCGCCACCAGAAACTGCGATTTGGACCTAGAAACTCTGTTCTGGCACCTTGCCGGGATGGGGTATTGGAGGAGATCATTGCCATCATCATCACCGACGCCTCTCCATCAACCATCCATGACCCCCATCCATGTGTGAGTAATTCCCGCTGTAGGCTGAAGGGGATGGTAGGGATTGGATGAGATCATTCATGTAATTGCTATAAGATTGTTAGGGCATGGTGCATAGTATCCATTGTTAGTTCTTTTGACATTGTTGCAACTTTTTGTGCTTAATACTTGTCACTTTGGGCCCGAGTGCCATGATCTCAGATCTGAACATGTTATTGTTTCATGAAGATAATTGTTGTTTGTGATCTTACCTGCAAGTTGTATACACATATCGTTGTCCGGAACTCAAGGCCCCAAAGTGACAATAATTGGGATAACCGAAGGGGATGGCTGTGATGTGAGGATCACGTGTGTTCATGGAGTGTTAATGCTTTGCTCCGGTACTCTATTAGAAAGAGTACCTTAACTACCAGTAGTTTCCCTTGAGGCCCCGCTGCAAACGGGCTGGTAGGATAAAAGATGTTGTGCAAGTTTCTCATTGCAAGCACGCACGACGATATACGGAACACATGCCTATGGTTACTTGGTACTAGGATGCTTTATCATTATTTATCTGCAATTGCCCATGTCTTGATTATTATATGAATTATCTTATACATGCAATGTGCGCTCATCCATCCCTATGCCTACAGTATTTGATCCTGTTGTTTACTATAGTCACCGCTACTGTCTTAATTTTACTACTGCTGCTATCATTTCACTACAACTACTACTATAAAACTGTTGCTACTGATAAACTATTGCGAGCAAGTCTATTTACAGGTGCAGCTGAATTGATAACTCATCTGTTAAGGCTTATAAATATTCTTTGGCTCCCTTGTGTCGAATCAATAAATTTGGGTTTTACTTCCCTCGAAGACGGTTGTGATCCCCTATACTTGTGGGTCATCACTGCGCAGCATGTGACTGGGTCACGGGATGGAATATGACGGAACGAGTTAAGTAGCATATGTCGGTAATGAGATTGAATGGGGTATGAGGATACCGACAGTCAGATCTCAGACTTTGATAGTATCAAAGAAACAAAGGGATAAGACATCAACAGTTATGGTTCAACGACAAAAGAACTTCGTAGAATGCACAGGGATATGGCCCTCCAGGTCCCTTTGATTATCATTTATCGGAGAGAGTTCTCGGTATTGTCTGGAGTGTTCTCGAACCGTTGGGTATCAAGCATAAGGGATCAAAGATGTTTAATATGGTTTTAGTCATATTCGGAAACATTGGAGTGTTGACAAAAGAGAGACATAAAAAGTTCCTATATAGTCCAAAAGTCATTCGGAGGATTCCCGAAGGGTTTCAGAGTATCAAGGGAATTAAATAATAAATTAATTAATGAATTAATATTAATAAAACATTATTTAATTAATTAAATGTGTAGCCCACCCTAAATGGACCCATCCTAGTGGGGAGCCCATTAACCCTAGGCACCCCCCTTATTGGATAAGGGATGATGGGGCGCCATGGGATTGGCCCTTGGGACCAACCGGCTATGGCTAGGGTTAGGGTTGGTTGGGCCCAACTTGGCCCCACCTCCTTTGGCCGCCGTCGTCCTTGCTCCACCCCTTGGCTGCTGCCCCTGGTGCCTTGGTGGAGGGGTAAGGTGCCCCTCCTCTCCACTATATAAAGGAGGGCCCCTGGGAGAGGGAGAACACACAAGAAATTTTCCTCGTGCCTCTTCTTCTCTCCCTGGTGCGTCGCCTCCTCCACCTCTCTCTCTCTCTCTCTCTCTCTCTCTCTCTCTCTCTCTCTCTCTCTTCTCTCACATGGCCTCCCGAAGGGCTGCGCAGGAGTTGAGACTACACCACTGCTGCACATTGTCATGCTGCTGAGTTTCCTAATCCCGTCCAAAGTCATCTAATTCCACAATCTCGGCTGGTTTGGGGATTTCGTTGGTCATCTTGATCACCGTACATATGTGAGTACGCGGAGGTGCTGCCACTTGTGGCACCGGAGTCGTTGGGCAAAGTTTGTCATGACCTTGAGGTCGGCTACGTCGGCTACATCATCCATGCTTGTGCAGGAGCGTAATCCCCATGTTCGGTCAGGTATGTTACCGAAGCTCTGATCATTACAATATTACTAGTAGATAAATCCTTGGCGTTTCAGGGTTGCGTAGATAATAATTGTTTTGTTATTAGCATCGAACCCCAACACATGTAGGGTAATATCTCCTCATCTGTAGAAGGTTGTCACTAGTCCAAAGGGACCCTATATATGGACACGCAGAGAAATTCCCATCGACCACAAAAAAAACCTATGTATCCCTAGGCTGGTGGCTAATATCAATGCCTACTAGGGCACATAGGTTTTCTCCCTTCTGATATAGCCGTCATTCAGTAATGGAGGCTATGCCTCTCCTTTGCCTTAGATTCCACCTCTTTGGTGTAGATATTTTTGGCACTAATCATTTGTAATGTTCTTTTTTCAGATTTCGAAGTGATATTCCTAGCATCTATATATAGAGGCAATAGAGATGCCACACTACATATAAAACTCATAGTTCAAGCACTCCATAAAATACTCATAGAACAAGCTAAAACAATAATAGATATCGTTCGTATATTTAAAGAATGTCATTATTATATTTTTATCACAATATGAGGAATTACACATTGTCATGCCTCAGTAAACCTATCATGCTATGGAAATGTCTCATTTCTTTGGTGAAAGGTTGGTAGAAAATATTAAACTCTTCTTTTGACGAAGCCGTTATGTTGACCTCATGACCTGCTTAAGTTGGCAAACAACCACCTAGGGATGCAGAAATGGGACAAATGGGACAAGTGGGTTCTTATTTTTACACCTATATACTAACTCGGGACTAAGTGGGACAACTGGGATAAGTCACAAATCTCACTTGTGACTTCTCCCACTTAACCCACTTAGTCTAAAGTTAGTATATAGGTGTAAAATTGAGAACCCACTTGTCCCACTTGTCCCGTTTCTGCATCCTTACAACCACCATTTTACTAGCTTTATGTCATCTAGCAACAAAAAAGATGGTTTTTTTGTTCAAAAGGTAGTGCAATTGTGTTCAATATCATATCAAAGTTCTTAAGGCAATGCTCTATTAATTCTTGAATATATCTTGTGGAAGTTTTTAGTTGTTCTTAACGCAATGCTACACACTAGCAGATAACTTAACTCATCATATGGGTTCCACTATCATCCAATTCCACTACCAATTAGCACAACAAATCAAATCACAACACCACATAACTACTACTAATTATTTTATCCATCTACACTTAGCAAGTACTAAACCATGAAATCTAACTCTCAGACTACCTAGATATAAAGCCTAGTTAATCCGATACATTTAAGTGGCGGCGCCGGGACTGTTGGTCACTAGAGGAGTTCTCGCGACACATAACCACGGGGGGTGCTTGAGGGTGAAACACGGTAGTGCTAGGGGCGGAGGTGAGAGAAAGAGAGAAGCTAACCATCGGCAGTGATGCTGCCAGTTTACTCACCATATTCCACTGCCCTAGTAATTTTTTGCCAATCCTCCCCCAATCCCCAAGTATCGTGAGGCCCCCTTGTGTTGCTCCCCTTGGCAATGCTAGGGGAAAACCATAGAACTGCTAACCACCTCCCTCCCCTGCCCTCTCCCCTATCGTGGATGCCATCGGCGCCAGCCACGATTGCAGCGGGCCCCAGCGCAAAATGGTGCTCGGGGAGCTGGTTGTGGTGGCGATCCGTGTAGGAGGCTGGGGCAGTGTCTGTGTGGTAGGCGCGTGCGGCGTCTGGGGGAGGCCCTGGATGTGCGGTGGAAGCGACAGCCTCCATGGCCAACGCCTGCGACAGATGGTGGTGGTGGCCGTGGATCTGGAGTCCGCCCAGATCCGTCTTTGGTGTTTCGGCCTGTGGCACATGGAGGGGACAGTGAGGGGCGGTGGTGTCCCACTGTCAGTGTGGGTGCGGGTCCATCTGTTCCAATCCATCGCTATCGGTGGCGAGGAAGGAGACAAGTCTGTGCGCGTTCCCTTGATGAAGAAATCGCCGCTGCAGTCTTTGCCTACCCACTCGGGCTGCTCTGGGAGCAACTTTAGACTCGAGACTCCTGGATCACACGATGGCTGCACATCATTGTCGCTCTCCCTTTTGAGGGCATCATTTTTGGAGCAGCCGCTGGTTGGTGGAGGCGAGTGGTGGAGTGGTGTGCATCTAAAGCGTCGACGTCGGCGAGGCTCAACGGCATGGCGCAGCGGGGCCTTGGTGACGGGCGCGTGATGCTCCCGGTGAATGTGGCAACAGACAGTCCTTGTGCGTGGTGAATGACCAGCCCGTTGGGAACCCCAAGAGGAAGGTATGATGAGTGCAGCAGCAAGTTTTCCCTCAGTTAAGAAACCAAGGTTTATCGAACAGGAGAAGGGAGACGATGACGACTGAAGGTGTTTGTGGAACCTGCACACACAGAGACAAATACTTTGTTCCCAACTTGCGATGAGGTTGTCAATCTCACCGGTTTGCTTGAAACAAAGGTTATGAGTGTATCGAGTGGAAAACAGTAGAGTATATGCGAGTAAAGTAAACAATGCGGGAAAAGTAAACAGGTGATTGCAATATGATTAAAATAGGACCGGGGTCCACAGTTCACTAGTGGTGTCTCTCCATAGATAAATAACATGCTGGGTAAACAAATTACAGTTGGGCAATTGATAGAATAAAGATAACGTGATATGTCAAGAAGATCACTATGAGATTCACTCTGGGCATTACAACAAAATACATAGACCGCCATCCAACTGCATCTATGACTAATAATCCACCCCCGGGGATATCATCCGAACACCCTAGAAGTATTAAGTTGCGAACAACAGATAATTGCATTAAGCAAAGTGTGTAATGTAAACAAAGCATATGCCCTTGAGCATATGAATGTTGTTTTCTCCCTAGTAGCAGCAGCACATCTACCACCTTAGAGGTTTCTGTCACTCCCCCAGGTGAAATAGAGACATGAACCCACTATCGAGCATAAATACCCCCTCTTGGAGTCACTAGCAACTACTCGGCCAAGATAGCTACTAACAACGGAGAGCATGCAAGATCATAAACAACATAGAGATAACAAAAGATATAATTCAGTACAGCAACTTAATCATAAACACCAATATTCATCGGATCCCAACAAACCAACATCATAGTATTACATAACGGTGATCTCAATCATGTAGGGCAGCTCATGAGATCTAAACATGAAGCACATGGTGGAGAAGACAACCATCTACCTACTGCTATGGACCCATAGTCCAAGGTAGACTACTCACTCATCGCTCCGGAGGCAAGCATGGCGATGAAGAAGACCTCCGGTGGCGATTCCCCTCTCCGGCAGGGTGCCGAGAAGAGCTTCTGGACCCTCCCGATCTTCGGGTCGACGGCGGCGGCGGATCGCGATGTATTCTGGAAAACTGATCAGGCCCCTAGGTTTTTCTCGTCAGGGGGTATATGTAGGCGAAAGGGGGCTGTCAGAGGTGGAGCCACGCGGCCTCACAAGGGGGTGGCGCGGCCAGGGGCCAGGCCGCGCCGCCCCTGTGTGTGGGGGCCACGTGGCCCCCCTCCGTCAGGTCTTCGGATGTTTGGGAGCTCCCCGGTGAAATATGACTTCAGGAACTTGTTTCGTCCAATTCCGAGAATATTTCCTGTGTATCACTTCTGAAACACAAAAACAGCAGAAAACAGGAAACTGGCACTGTGGCACTTCGTTAATAGGTTAGTTCCGGAAAATGTATAAAAATGCCACTAAGTGTAACGAAACAATACGCAAATGGTGTAAAAACAAGCATGGAGCATCAAAAATTATAGATACGTTTGAGACGTATCAGCGCGGTGTGATGGACTCGTTGAGGGAGGTGGCACTGTCTGGCGCCATGGTGGTGTCGATGGTAGGCCTAGAAATATTGATGCATGGATCCCTCTTCTGAAGATGAGTCTGAGGAAGATGGAGGCAGCGACTTCGGAGAGCGTGCGATGGTGCGCGCTGAGGGTCTGCTGGACCGGTTGGTGCTCTCGGCTCGCAGTTGGACGATTTTGGTGAAGCCTCCGGATTTACGGTGATGTGTGTTGGTACGAGGGCAATTGGCCATGTTCATGGTCACCCCTTTCATCAGTCTTGTAGGTATAGCAAGCGTCGCTAGGATGGTGGCTTCGGATTGACCGTTGTATTTCTCTTGTAAGGTCTTGATAAATAATCTAATAAATAACAGTTGTGTGCATCCTTTGGATGCAGAGACTGGGCTACAACCTCCATTTCAAAAAAATAGAAGAGTTGGAAGCTTAAGAGCTATGCTAAAGTGAAAAGGCTACTCTCTCCTTCCCATTTTATTAGTTCTACGCTTATTTCTAGGTAGTCAGTTCGACCAACTTAACATGAGATATATATGAAAAAAAATATTCCATTAGAAACTTTAATTGTTATACTTTCTAACAGTATAAGTTTTAAGTTATATGATTTATATTATATAGATCAAATTGGCGACCTAGATAGATGTACAGACTGAGATGGAATGGGTAAACCAAATCCAAACTTTGGTAAAGAAAGAACCTAAACCTCCCCATGTTGTTTTTGTTTTCAGTTAGCGTTCAATGTTTCACAATTGATGGATGAATGCATATCGAAAACGCTCTTCTGCGGACGCTATGGCGCTCGGACCATGTCTCTGTCCGTCTGGAGCCTGTTGGAGATTCGCGCTGGCCATTTTGCAAAAAAGACCCTGCCATTTGTTGGAACCAACCCGCAGTCCTAGCATGACTGCATATATAAACAGCACCCATCGGGAAACCCTAGCCAGAATCCCCCTCTCCCCCTCCAGCCGCCCCCTCCCGAGCTCCCCCAGATCCCGAGCTCCCCCAGATCCCGCCTCGGCCTCAGATCCCGACGCCGGGCGACGGTGGTGGCCTGGTGCGCCGCCACGCCGGTATCCCGCCACGCCGGGTGCGCCGCCACACCTTCTCGTTTTCGTCCGCCGACGCCGAGCTGTTCGAGATCTTCGAGCTGCAACCGCCGGCGCCGAGCTTCACCCCGACGAGGTGGCCGGCCTCGAGCTCGGGAGCGACTACCAGATCTCGATCTGTTTTTCTAGATCCCGGTCTGGGGTTTTCAGATCTCGGTCTGTTTTTCTAGGTTCTGTTTGAATTTGTGCTAGGTTGCTTATGAACAAATGTAAAGAACTTCATATCGGGATGCATTTTTTGTATGGATTTCGTCCGTGTTTGAATGGATCTTATTAAAATCACTCTATGTTACTAATGGAAATATCCAAAGAACTCTACAGATTGGGATAAAAATAGGCATATAAACAAGTTCCTTACGAATAGACTTGCGGATGCGTTTAGAAAATGGCAAAGAACCTTATCTTGATCTGTAAAGTTCTCTGGTAAGACAACTGCTGGTGTGAAAATGGAAGGACTTCATTGTTAAAATTCGGACATTTTTGGGGGCTTTTTTGTAAAATTATCTCACCGCTTCGAACTTATGCAGTCACTTTTTTGCAAAAAGTCACTCACCAATCTTAATGCACAGCGCACATGCAACGGTAGGAGATAAAGTCCGGGCGTCATAAGATCCGGAGAATTTCCGCATTGAATGCATATGCACCTTGATAACAACCACCAACCGATCCACGATTTTTTTTTCCCACTTGCATCTTCAATACAACTACCACGCTCCACGCGTGGAGGTTGTTTATAAGTATTTCGCTGTACATGTGCCGAGATGTTGATCTGGGATTCTGGGGTGACGAGAACCGGGCGAGGTGGGCGTAGTCAAAGAGGATGGGCATCACTGCATCAGGATCAGATCAGCAACGCCAGGATGAAACCGTTGGCATGCGCGATGTGCCTCTGGAGTTGGAGACAAGGACAGCCTGCGCTTCCTGCCGACGACGTACTCGCACTAATACTTTACGGAGAGCATCGGTACTAGTTGACCGCGCGCGTCACCTGCCCTCTCGGCCCGTCGGCGCCGGTGCGCCGCCGTGGGAGGTGACGACCACATCGTTATGCGGTGGCAGGCCTGATCGGAGTTGGAGGTCGCCGTGCCGTGGTATGAGTTGCCCGTCCAGCTATGGGGTTCTTGCACGCAGGTTGTTTTTACCACGGCGTAACTTAGAGCATCTCCAGCAGTAGTGTTAAAATAGCGCAGCGCTAAAATAACTTTTTTTTACCTCGCGCGCGCTGTATCCTGCTGCAGCGGATGCTGTAAAATTGTGCGCGCTGGAAAAAAATAGCGCGGCGCTGCATTCTGCGCAATCCAGAGCGGAAGATTTGGTGCTTCTTCTCGCGCGCGCTATCGCTGGAGACGCGCGGCAATAGCCAACCGCTGAACATTCCTTTCCGCGCCGCAAGTTCTCCCGCGCCCCTTTTCCCCTTCCGCGCCCCCTTCTGCCGCCACCACCAAACCTTCGTCGGCGCCGCGCTCAGCTACACCGGCGGCCGCCCCCGCTCAGCGCCCGTCAACGCCGCGCTCACCTACCCCGACTACGCCCCACCCACCGCCTTGGCCGCCGCGCCTGCCGCGCCCGCCGCGCTCTCGTACCGTCGGATTTCCCGAAGATTGGCGGCCGCGCGCGCTCGATTCGTTGAAGGCGTGCCGCCGCGGCACCGCGCTCACCCTCGTCGGCGCCGATGTCTTCTTCGAGCCGGGAGCGAATTTGGCACACACAAGGTGTTCGTCAAAATCTCCAAAAGGTGAACGGCTTTATTGTATTGTTGTAAAACTATTTGTTGGTGTGTTGTAAAACTATTTGTGTTATTGTTGATGCAAAACTTTGTGTCTTTTTTGACAGTTTTTATTCATTTTTTGATGTTTGTTTGATCTAGTTGGATGTATGCATATGTTGGATTGTTGTTTGCGCTGGTCGAGCGCGCGCTATTATGCAGCGCCTGGTGAAGTGCTGCTTGCGCGCTGCATTTTCCAGCGCTGGTTTGCAGCTTCCGGCAAAGGGCATGCAGACTCCGCGCGCTGCATGCGGATACAGCGCGCTGGATCTGCGTTTTACAGCGCGCAGATATAGCGCTGCTGCTGAAGATGCTCTTATGTGGGTCGAATCATGAAAACGTGGAAACTACACATCCAATCGGACTAGATTAGAATCAGCGGTTGCCATGGGGAGAGTGTAGAAATGTAATTTCGGAAGTCAGAAGCGCAGGAATCCCTATAAAATGTTGCCCCTAAAACCCTGGATCAAACTCACACACGCGAATTGGAGAGAGGAAGAAGATAAACTCAGAGATGAACACACGAGAGATTTTGTGCGGTGTACTGCATACCGCTTTTCTGTTTGTCTATTCCCTTTTATTTGCGAATACAAAGCATGCCGTGGAGATCGGCCACGCCCCGACTGAATCGTGCCATCCCACAACTCGAGCGTGCCCACGGTGATCCTACAGAATCGGACCGGATCGTGCTAGCCAACGACTCCGTCCTGGAAGCTAACTATCGTGACAGAACTGACAGACCAGTTCGACACTTTCCTAAATTCAGAAAACCTAAGCAGCTAGTTTATTTTCCAACAAACTCCCCCTAATCTAGCTGCGGATTTACTTGATGTTCACCATGCCAATGCGGGCGCGAAGTTCCTGGAAACGAACACGAGCAAGGGGCTTGGTGAGAATGTCTGCGAGCTGCTCGCCGGTCCTGATGTGCTCGACGCAGATCGTCCCGGCCTCCACGCACTCATGGATGTAGTGGTAGCGCACTTCTATGTGCTTGCTCCGATCATGGAAGACCGGGTTCTTGCACAATTGAATCGCCGATTTGTTGTCGATGAAGAGGGGTGTAGCGCCACCCTGCTCGCCAGTCATGTCCTTCAGCAGCCGGCGCAGCCACACTCCCTGGCAAGCCGCGGACGCCGCCGCGACGTATTCCGCCTCGCATGACGACAAGGCAACGATCTTCTGTTTATGGGACTGCCACGTGATGGGGCTGGCTCCCAGTGAGAAGAAGACGCCTGTGGTGCTCTTGCGGTCGTCGACATCGCCGGCCATGTCGGAATCACTGAATCCCATCAGTTCCCGATCACCGCCGCGCGTGTACCTGCAGCCATACGTCCGAGTGCCTGCTATGTAGCGGAGGAGGTGCTTGACGGCCGCCAGATGCTCCGTCGTTGGCGCCTCCATGTACCGGCTCACATAGCCCACGGCGAACGTGATGTCGGGGCGGGTGTGCACCAGATAGCGCAGACATCCGACCACGCTGCGGTAGAACGATGTGTCCGTCGCAGGAGCCTTGCTCTCCTTGCTTAGCTTGAGCCGTGGCTCCATTGGCACGAGCGTTGGGTTGCACTCCCCCATGCCCGCGCGATCCAGGAGCTTCTTAGCGTAGCCAGCCTGAGACAGAACGATGCCGCTCCTGTCCTGATGCACCTCGATGCCGAGGTAGAAGTGAAGGAGCCCAAGATCGCTCATGCGAAATTTCTCCATCATCTCCTTCTTGAAGCCCGCGATATCTTCTCCGCTCGCGCCAGTGACGATTAGATCGTCCACATACACGCCGAGGATGATGCGAGAACGCCCCTCCCCACGCACGTACATGGCGTGCTCAGAGGGACTGCTGGTGAAGCCGAGCTGCTTGAGCGTGATGTCGAGCTTCGAGTTCCAGGCCCGTGGAGCCTGGCGCAGCCCGTAGAGGGCCTTGTGGAGGCGGAACACCTCGCCTCGTCCGTCGTCGCGCTCGAAGCCTGGCGGTTGCCCAACGTACACCTCTTCCTGCAACTCACCGTTCAGGAATGCAGACTTGACGTCGAGGTGATGGACTTGCCAGCCTTGATGCGCTGCTAACGCGAGGAGGACGCGCACGGAGTCCAGGCGAGCGACAGGTGCAAACACCTCGTCGAAGTCCACGCCCTCCCGTTGCACATAGCCCTTCGCCACCAGACGGGCTTTGTGCTTGACGATGGTACCCGCGGCGTCGCGCTTCATCTTGTACACCCACTTTAACCCGATCGGCTTCAGTCCAGCAGGGAGGTCAGTGAGAGTCCAGGTCCCGTTCTCCTCAATAGAAGCGAGCTCTTCAAGCATCGCCTTACGCCAGCAGTCGTGTGGCTCAGCTTCGGTGAAGTTATTGGGCTCGTCGACGAGCAGCAACTCCTCCAGGTACTCCGGCTCCCCTGCGGCTTCCTCTAGCATTTCAGCCACCAGGCGGAATCGGTGAGCTTTTGCCACATCGTCATCGTTGTCCAGCATCTCGCTGGCGTTGCTCGGCGGCGACACGAACTTGATAGGTTGTCCTGAAGCCGCTCCTGCAGTGACAGGCCCGTGGCCTGCCGTGGCTGCCGCGGCAGAATTTGCTGCTGAATTCTCTGCCGCGGCAGAGCTTCCCGCTGCACCCGTCGATGGTGTCGCCACGGGTTCGCGCTGCAGGGGAGCTCCCCCGTACACCATGTACTCAATGGTGAACGAAGCTTCATCGCCGTTCGTCGCCTCGCTACTCCAGTCCCACGCACGTGCCTCGTCGAAGACCATGTCGCGTGAGATGATCACGCGGTCGCCCACCGGATCATAGAGCCTGTAGGCCTTGGAGCCAGGCTCATATCCGAGGAACACCGCCTTGATGCTGCGGTCATCCAGCTTCTTCAGGCCTGGCTTGGTGATCTTGGCGTGGGCGACACAACCAAACGCGCGGAGGTGCCCCACGGCCGGCTTGCGTCCATGCCACGCCTCAAACGGCGTCATGCCGTCGAGCGCACGGGTGAAGGAGCGGTTCAGGATGTAGACCGCAGTCAGCACGGCCTCGCCCCAGAAGCGATTGGGCATGCCTTTCGCCTTCAGCATACTCCGCGCCATCCCGACGACGGTCTGGTTCCGCCGTTCCACGACGCCGTTTTGCTGTGGGGAGTACGGGGCCGTCAGGTGACGCTGGATGCCGTGCTCGGAGAAGAACTTGCCGAGTGCCGTGGACGTGAACTCTCCCCCTCGGTCCGTGCGAAACGTGCGGAGCGAGTGTTTAGACTCCAGCTCTGCCCCGGCCTTGAAGCGCTTGATGGCGTCACCGGCAACGTCCTTCGACGGGAGCAGCACTGCCCACATGAACCTGCTACTGTCGTCGACGAGGAGCATGAAGTACTTCTTCCCGCCCGGCGTGGGCGGCGAGATGGGGCCGCACAGATCGGCATGCACCAGATCGAGCACCTCCGTAGCACGGTATTTGGCAGCCTGAGGGAACGCCGCGCGTCGCTGTTTGCCCGCCAGGCAGGCATCACACAGCTGGTCGACGTGGCCGATCCTTGGAAGGCCGCGCACCATGCCGTCGCGCGCCATGGTCTGGAGAGTGCCAAAGTTCTGATGGCCTAGGCGCTCATGCCAGATCCATGCGCTCTCGTTGCTGTGCGCCGACAGGCAGACTGGCTGCCCGATCTTCAGCACCACCTTATACAGGCGGTTTGGCGAGCGGGGAACCTTGACCAGCAGGCGATCGTCACGATCCCAAACTGTCATGAAACCGCCACGGATTGCAGAGGGGCAGCCGGTCTCGTCCAGCTGGCCCAAGCTGACGATGCTCGTCTTCAGCTTCGGGATGTAGTAGACATCCGTCAGTTCGCGGTGCTCCCCACCGCGGATCAGCATCAGGACCACGCCCCGCCCCTTGATGGCGACGACAGAGTTATCGCCGAAGCGCACCGAGCCGGTCACCGCCGTGTCGAGCTTGGCGAACACCGCGCGGCTGCCTGTCATGTGGTTGGAGGCCCCTGAATCCAGGTACCAGGGCTCCTCCACCGGCTCGGCCTCATCGCCAAGCCTGACGCGAGCGCGCTCCTCATTCAGGAACACGGCCCCATCCGCGTGCTCCGGCTCGTCGCTGGCGAGGCAGATCCGCGCCATGTGCAGAGCGGGCTGCTCGTCCTCGTCGCCTCCTTCCTTGACGAGGTGGGCCTCCTCCCTCTTCTTCTTGCGGCAATCTCGAGCCCAGTGGCCCAGCTTGCCACAATAGCGGCACTCATCATCACGAGAGGCGCCGCCGGAGGTTTTGCCCTTGTCGCGGCCGTTCTTGCCACGGCCCTTGTTCCGGCCGTTCTTGCCGGATCCGCTTCCTCCGCCGCCACCGGAGGAGCCCTCTTCCTTCATGCGGGCGCGCCACTGCTCCTCAGTGAGCAGTAGCTTTCCGCCGCCGGCCTCGCCAGCAGCTTCATCATCGCTGTCGTCCTCCTCGCACACCTTCAGGCGCCCCGTCAGTTCCTCGATCGACATCTTCTTGGTGTCGAGGAGGCTCTCGATGGAGCGGGCCATCTGCTTGTACATCTTGGGGACGGAGCGGAGATATTTGTGAATTACCATGGCTTCGTCGATCGGATCCCCCAGCACTTCCAGCTGGTGCACGATCTCCTGCAGCCGCATGGCGAACTCATCTACGGTCTCCCCCGCCTTGAATCGGAGCGCCTCGTACTCCTTCCTCAGGTTCTGCGCCTTGGAGACGCGCACCCGGTCGGCCCCGACGCGGATCGTGGCGATTGCATCCCAGGCCTCCTTCGCCGTCTTCTTGACAGCGAGCGAGGGAATCATCTCCGGTGGCACCGACCGGAGGATCCCCTCCATAGCAGCACGATCATCGCCGTACTCCCCTTCACCGCTCTCGATCACATCCCACAGATGCCGAGCCTGCAGGATCACACGCATGAGGAGAGACCAGGAATTGTAGTTGGATCGGGTCAGCATCGGCCAGGCCGTGCTCGACACACCACCCGCCTCGCGCCCGGAGCGCGGGATGGTGAGCGCCCTCTCCTTGGACGCCGGCGACGACGCCCCAAGCCCAGTGTCCGCATCCGACGCCTCGACGGCCGGCTTCTTGGACGGGTCTTGGTTCTTCGGCATCCCACCTTTCGGCATCCACACTCACGAGGCTCTGATACCACGTGTTGCCCCTAAAACCCTGGATCAAACTCACACACGCGAATTGGAGAGAGGAAGAAGATAAACTCAGAGATGAACACATGAGAGATTTTGTGCGGTGTACTGCATACCGCTTTTCTGTTTGTCTATTCCCTTTTATTTGCGAATACAAAGCATGCCGTGGAGATCGGCCACGCCCCGACTGAATCGTGCCATCCCACAACTCGAGCGTGCCCACGGTGATCCTACAGAATCGGACTGGATCGTGCTAGCCAACGACTCCGTCCTGGAAGCTAACTATCGTGACAGAACTGACAGACCAGTTCGACACTTTCCTAAATTCAGAAAACCTAAGCAGCTAGTTTATTTTCCAACATAAAATTCTGCCTCCGGAACAGACAGGCATCCACCCAGCACATAGAGAAGCAGCAGGCAGCTAAAGCCATGGTCAGTAGACGCTCTGCTGCAGTGGCAGCCTGCGTCATTCTGATCTCCGCTGTCGCCACGGTCATCTACACCACATTCCCGGTGGCCGTGGTGTCGAGAGCACTCCTCGCCGGCTCAGTCGTCTACCCGTACATCGTCTCCTATGCAGCAGGCGATGCCATCACGAGCACACTCTCCGACGGCGGCGGCGACAAGAAAATCGGCGGGCCCATCGTGACCGACCTCCGGACCTGCAGCGAGGCTAAGCTCCCGGCGCATTCCCTCCCGCAACTGCCATTCTATTGCTGCCAGCCGATGTCGGCGTCGGAGCCGATCAACTTCACGCTCCCGGACCCGGTGGAGCCGCTCAGGGTCCGGCGGCCTGTGCACGCGGTGGGGGCGGAGCACATTGCCAAGTACGAGCGCGCGATCGCGCTGATGAAGGCGCTGCCGCACACCGACCCACGAAGCTTCTTCCAGCTGGCCAACGTCCACTGCGCCTACTGCACCAGCTCTTACCGGCAGACGGGGAACCCGGAGCTGAACGTGCAGATCCACTTCTCGTGGTTCTTCTTCGTGTTCCATCGCGCCCACATGTACTTCTTCGAGCGCATCGCGGCGAAGCTCATCGGGGAGCCTGGGTTCGCGGTGCCGTTCTGGAGCTGGGACGTGCCGGAGGGGATGGTGATGCCGCCGGAGTTCACCAACTCGTCGTCGCCGCTGTACGACCCCGTGAGGAACGAGATGCACGCGCCACCGAAGCTCGTTGACCTGGACTACGCTAACGTGGAGAGGAACTTGACTGACGAGCAGCAGATCCAGCACAACCTCCGCGTTATGTACAAACAGGTGCGTTCCGCTACTTTTCATTTTGGACATACGTAGATCGACACTACCGGAAAAAAGATCGTTGTCATGCAGCTAAACTCTGCCGTGCGTCGTCACACGGTAAAGATTTCTTTGCCGTGCGACATAAGTATGGTGCACGGCAACGAAATGGCGCACGGTAAAGGCGCCATAGAACGCACGGCAACGAGCAGCGCACGGCAAAGATGCAGCAGAGCGCACGGCAAAGAAAAGACGCACGGTAAAGAGCGAAGCCAGCGCACGGCAAAGAACCACCGCACGGCAAACGCCGAGCCAGCGCACGGCAAAGAACCACCGCACGGCAAACGCCAAGCCGTGCGCATACAAGTTTTTTCATTTTTTTCATTTCTGTTTTATTTTTTTACTACTTATGTTTATTTCTCAATTAGTTTTATATTTTGTTGACTATATATTAGTGTTACTTAATACAATGTGTATATACACTGATTTTTTGTAACACAACATACTCTACATTGTCATCCCCCCCCCCCACACACACACATATATATCAGGGTTTCAGAGCAAAGCACGCTTCGGGGAATTTTTTTAAAGTGTTATCACATGTGTGCCAACGGGGTGGTCACGCCTCTCAGATAGCTCTACCACACCTGTCTCCATATATTATGGACACATGATAGCTTTGGAGGGGGTTGCTACCCCCGAAGCGCGATGTACGTCGAAACCCTAGCCCGCTGCACCCGCGCGGTCTACCACCCTAGATTATTCCGGACGACATCGCGTCGGTGGGCTAGTGTGCTCCTTTGGCTTTGGTTAGGTCATATGTATGTGTAAAGCAAAGGTTTTGACATGCATAGCCCCCGAAGCCCGGTTACGGAGAAATCCTAGCCCGTCGCGGTCTACCCCCCTCGATTTTCAAAGTGTTATCGCATGTGTGCCAACGGGGTGGTCACGCCTCTCAGATAGCTCTACCACACCTATCTCCATATATTATGCCCACATGATAGCTTTGGATGGGGTTGCTACCCCCGAAGCGCGATGTACGGCGAAACCCTAGCCCGCTGCACCCGCGCGGTCTACCCCCCTAGATTATTCCGGACGACATCGCGTCGGTGGGCTAGATTATTTTGCACCCGCGCCGGGACGCACGGCAACGTCCTGCCCGCACGGCAAAGCTCTTTGCTGAGCGATCTTCGCGAGACGCACGGCAACGTCTTCGTTGCCGAGCATGTCGTTGTCGTGCCTGTCTTGCCGTGCGTGGACGCACGGCAGTGTCGTTGCCGTGCGGTTTGATGCCTTTGCCGTGCGATATGCCCGCACGGCAAAGCACTGTTCTCCGGTAGTGCGACGTGCATTACCAAAATCACTACTACTCCCTCCGTCCTGAATTATCCTGCATTCTAGGTTCAGTCAAATTCAAACTTTATAGATTTTGACTAAATGTACTAGAAAAAATATAAATATTTATGATATAAAATATATATCATTCGAATCATCCAAAAATATTGTTATATTATGTATTTGATATTGTAGAGAGAGTACTAGATTCATCTTGCTCTAAGTTAACTTTATTAAAGTTTGATAAACTGTTATAGAGAAAGTAGCAGCATCTATGATAGTAAATTAGTATCACTAGATGGATCTTGCCATATCCTCCGTCACTAGTGCATGTTGTTTTTTACTCTATTTTTGGTATATGATGTAATTATAATCTGGTAAATCATGTATTAAATACACCACAAGTCTCAATACTTGTTTAAGATGTACAAATTAGTCTCAATAGTTGCAAAATGGGGTCAACTGGTCCCAAAACTTGCTACAATGTGCAAAATCATGTATTAAATACACCACAAGTCCCAATACTTGTTTAAGATGTACAAATTAGTCTCAATAGTTGCAAAATGGGGTCAATTGGTCCCAAAACTTGCTACAATGTGCAAAATTCGTCCCAAGTGTCTCTCGTGCTGACACGTGGTGATTGTTATCTTGCAATAACACCCCTATATTTTTACTTTTGGCACACCTGACCTTACTATTTCCTTATCAGTGTGGGTCCCACCTGTCATAGGAGTGGAAAGAAAACTCCAAAACAACATGCTCCGCAGTGTTTCGAACCCACGACCTCCAACTAGCAGTCACCATGTGCACGTCTTAACCACTACAGCTAACAGGATTTGTTGTTCACATTAGCATGAATGGCTTTATGTACTACAGCATACGTCATCTGGAACTTGGCGAGTTGTACAGCCTATTGTCACAGTTGATATGGAACGTTTGGACAGATATTTTGCGCATGAAATTTAAATAAAAACACAAAGTATAACAACAATCTTTATATATTTGGAGCAATTTGGTTAAAGAAAAACACTCAAAATGAGGGCGTCATATTCTTTGAAATTGAGAGAGTATGTTTGTACTATGTATTAAGCACAAAGTTTGGGAGATAGCTGGACCGAAACCCCGCACGGACTTTAACTTTAGATAATTTTTTCTCTCCTTGTTGGGTGGGACCTACACTTGTGCGGAAATAATGAGGCACTTGTGACCGATGCCGATTTGGTGGACACAGGTTTACCTAGAGTGCTAGACCTCTTTTTAAACAAATTAAAAAAAATCAAAGTTTTAGGAAAATTGAAATAATTCATGTTTATACATATTACATTGATACTTACTCGTGCTAACTTTTGAGATGAAATACGACCTTACATAGCCTACACGCAAAAAATGAAAAAAAAATCGAAATTCATATTTATTTGAACAGTTAACTCCAATTATTGTACTGTGGTTTTGATATTTTGTTTTTTGTGTAGCTCATATACAATCATAATTTGTCTTGAAAATTGCCTGATTCGATATCAAGATATTATGCACATGCAAAATTTTATTTGAATTTTTTAGACTTTAAAATAGTATTTTTTTCGCTTTTCAAAAAAAGATTTTACCAGTACCATGTTCCGTTGTGTATTTATTTTCGCAGACCTTTTTTTTTCAACCGTAGTGATAACAGACAGTACTGCATGGTCAAGTTTCAGATGAACTGTGTTGATTTTACGCAGAGAAGTTAGATCAATAGTTTTAATACAGTATACTTACCATTAGTCTTGCTCTGGCGTGGTGGTTACACGCGCGCGTTTGTTTTCTGCGAGTTCGAATCCTAGCGGTGCATGTAATTTTGGATTTTTCTTTCCTCTCCTCTGACAGGTGGGGCCTATAGTGGTAAGGAATAACAAGGTCACATGTGCCAAAAACAAATCCGTAGGGGCGTTCTAGCAAGATAACCACTGCCACGTGTCAGCACCAGAGGCAATTGGGACGAAATTTGCACATTGTGACAAGTTTTGGGACTAGTTGACCCCATTTTGCAACTATTGGGACTAATTTACACATCTTGAACAACTATTGAGACCTGTGGTGTATTTAGCTCGTTGAAATAAGATCTTATATTATGGGACAAAGGAAGTAGTTTCATAACACATCAACTTGATGGCGAAAACCCACTTCGGCTCACAGATTTAGATACACCCATTGCCTAAAACATATTTCAAAATGTTAAAAAAAATTCTAGGTTAAAATGTCGTGTGCACATTCCGATTTTGTATGTTTGTATACAAAGTTTCAAGAAAAATACCATTTTTTGTGTCATGTGTAAAGAAGACATTTTGTATATACTACAATATTGCACGGGACTTTTTTTTTAACTTATGCCACAAAAATATTATTGTCCCGCGAAAATTTGCTTGCGAACATAGAATATTCAGATGTACATGCTAGTTTTTTCAAAATTTCTTTACTATAGGATTCCAGTTGGTGATGGTGAAGCCACTTTTGATTAAAACATTTGACTTCCCAAAATACACCTAAGAAAAAAATACACAACACAAAACTTGTACTCCCTCCGTTTCCATGCATAGGACATTAATTTTTTTCAAATTTTAGCCAAAAGATAAGGCGCAGGGTGTGGATTGTTCCGTAGTTTCCAAAACTACCCCTTCCGGCTCCTTGCCTCGACTAAAAAATTGGGCCTATGCTGTTAATTGTGGCGCTGGTCATCGGTGCATGCAGGGTTAGGAGCAATTAGTGAGACGTTGGAAAGGAAAGAATTAAAGGCATACACGCCATGCAAGAGATAAATCAGGAGGTGGTTTATGGGGGGGGAGAAAATCAAGGAATTTATCTCAAAGGAACGGAGGGAGTAGATGCCAATTAAGAGGCATGCAATCTTTACTCACACAAAGCATGCACAAAACGTTTTCACGGGAGAGAAATTAGTAGAGGAGGAGGGTGACTAATTAGTGACCCTGATAATTAAAGAAGTGATTCTTTCTATACTCCCTCCATGCCGGATTATTGGGCAAATGTGTATTTTAAGACAAACTTTAATTATTAATTTTACTTAAGAAAATATGAGATATTTGATATAAAAATTATATCATTGGATGATATAATTTTTATATAATATATTTTATATTTTCTTGACTAAAATTAAAGGTCAAAGTTTGTCTGGAAATACGCAATTGCCCTATAATCCGGCATGGAGGGAGTACTTGGAAAGCTATTGTATTGTCAGTCAATCTTTTCATGATGTGGCGTGCTTGTCTATCTTTTTGTGGGAAAATCATGAGTAAAAAGAAAGTTATTGTATTTCCAGTCATGCTAAATCCTTCCTTATTTTACGTTAATCATACAAAATATTTTCTTATTTTTGTCAATAAATATTACGTAATCAAGCCGAATGTTTGGGTAAGAGAAGCTAGTTGGCGCTAGACATGGAAGCTATTGTGCACATCAAGAACACCGACTATTTAGCTGCTAAGAAGATATATAAAAATAGGGAAAATATTCATTCTAATTTAAATTGTACACAAATTACCCAACATATATTTATCGAGCTGATGGATAAGGTGACAATACATGTGGAAAAAAATGGAGAAGCGAGACAAGAGAGTGAAAAACGTCGTAGTGACCACATATCTAAGATACATGTAGACAATAACCAGAAAGAGAAAAATGCTGGCTTTACTATTCGTGGTCTAGGTTAAACGATGAGAATTGCATGCTTGTTGCTTCTAAAATAAGATAATTTTTTTGCTTATGAGTTTGCTGTCTAGATGTGTTTCATAGTGAAGAGATCATCTTCGGTTCGAGACCATTTCAAGATCAAGAAAACAATATGCTTTATTGGATCAGGCTTGGATATACTCCCTCCGTTCGGAAATATAAGATGTTTTAGCTTTGTGAAATGAGTGTATCTAGACATGTTTTAGTGTATAGATTCGAGTGAACCTATACACTAAAACATGTCTAGATACACTCACTTTACAAAACTAAAACATCTTATATTTCCGAACGGAGGGAGTATATGTGATGTTTCAGATGCACCCTTTGAACCACAAAATTAATACACCGGTTGGGAGGGTTACCAGGGATGGTTTTGTCTGGTGGGAGGGGAGGAGAGGGACACATGTGATGAGCTCGGAGGTGGATCAGGCTTAGATCAAACTGCTTTGATAAATATATTTCTAACAGTATTACTCCGTAGCAACGCACGGGCATTTAGCTAGTAATATCTTAAAATGCAATTTTATGCACTTTCCATAATAGATGCATCTACAACTACGAGCCAAAACATATAATATGGCATATATGTTGCTATACTTTCATATATAATACTTGGACGGACTTAGAACTGAAACTGGAAGTACACTTACTCGTAGATAGATCTATGAATGATTATCTGTCTATCTACGTGCATAATTCATTCGAGAACTTGAGATATGATAAGCCCGTGTGCCAATTTCAGATGATCAGCAATGCTGCATTGCCGTCCCTATTCCACGGCCAGCCCTTCCGTGCAGGCCAGCCGGACAAGCCAGGACCTGGGACAGTGGAGGTGTTCCCGCACAACACGATGCACAAGTGGGCCGGCGACATCAGAAACCCCAACGCGGAGAACATGGGCACGTACTACTCCGCCGGCCGAGATCCGCTCTTCTACCCTCACCACAACAACATCGACCGCCTATGGGAGGCATGGCGCGACGTCGGCGCCGCCCACGGCTACCGCGGCCATGTCGACTTCACGGACCCCGACTGGCTCGACTCCTCCTTCCTCTTCTACGACGAGGAAGCCCGCCTCGTGCGGATCACCGTCCGAGACGTGCTCGACACCGAGAAGCTCCGGTACAGGTACGATGGCGTCGGCATGCCCTGGCTCCACGCGCGGCCGCCGGTTACTCCCGACGTGAACAGAAAGAGGAAAGGATCGCACAAGTCCGTCAGGTTCCCAGTGTCCCTGGACGAGGTTGTTACAGCGGAAGTGGTGCGGCCCAAGGAGCTGCGAAGCCGAGAACAGAAGGAGTCGCAGGAAGAGGTGCTGGTGGTCCAGGGCATCGAGAACGACGGCACGGAGATGGTCAAATTCGACGTATATGTAAATGCCATGGAGCACGAGAAGGTCGAGCCAATGGGACGGGAGATGGCTGGGAGCTACGTCTGCTTGAATAATCCCAGAATGGATGGCACAGGGAAGGGGATGGGTGTGAAAACGAGCATGAGGGTGGCGCTGAATGAGCTATTGGAAGACCTTGGTGCCGATAGAGACGAGAGTGTCACCGTGACGTTGGTCCCGAGGCATGGTAAAGTTAAAATTGGAGGACTGAGAATCGTGTATATGGTGGAATGAGAAATTTTAACAGAAACAAAATGCACATATAGTATTGTATTTCTCCTCTTTTACGAGGGAGTCGTAATTAGTCTCTAGTTTTTTGCAAGAGATCACAGGATAGAATAATCATGTGTCGGTTTTACCACAATTAATTATTTGTTAAAGAGTATAAGTACTTTGTTTCAAGAACTAGTTAGTCACCATGACATTGTGTGGCTACGCCGCTACGGTGGAATGAATATATATTTATAAAGAGAAAAGTACATTTATTGTCAAATTTTGTTTATGGGATAACAAATCTATCTATCTATCTACTATATACTAAAAGCACAATACAGAGATATAACATAGGGGCACCACCTTGATCCACATCATCTAAATAGTTATGATTGTTAGATCTAAAATTTACGGCTTAGATTTAACATAAAATATCAGTTACGTAACAAGTTCGACACAAATGAATTATCAGCCACGTAACTGTCACGTTTGATATTGGTAGTCATTAAAAAAACTAGGAAAATTGCCTGTGCGTTGCAACAGAAAATACATTGTTAAAATGCTAGCAGAAATAGTTATAGGTGATCACAAACTCGCCCACACCCCCGCTTTTCTAATTTCTCTTTTTAGTTTTTTTTACTTAATTCTCATCTATTCGACCACCTTGCATAACTGTAGTGATGGCCATCAATGCTCGTATCTTGAGGACTGCTATGCCATGGTCGCACGTGCACGTGTGTTGCAACGGGAGTAAATGGTATTTAAATTTAAGCACATATGAAATCCATCTATGCTTCTCTATGGAGAAAATGTCAAATGCCGATACAAAGTCGATTTTATATTGTTTTGGTTGCAGCTCGTTAGGGCAAAGTGGGTGAACATCGTAGCATGTTTATATCTAAAAAGGGTAAAATATGATTCATACAACTATACTGTCTTTTGCTGAGCCAGATTTGTTGCGTCCTGTCTAGGTTCACTCGTGTAGTCATGGCAAAGAACAAAATCTGACACCAATAGTAGTCAAGTAATAATTTGAATATTGATTAGTAAAATACCAATTTGAGTATTGAATAGCACATCTTATAATAGTCACGTGAGGAGATGGAGTTCAGTAGCTATTCACCAAAAAAGTGCAAAGTGACATAAGAACT
The DNA here is from genome assembly GCA_007115705.1 of Dactylis glomerata. Classification (NCBI taxonomy): domain Eukaryota; kingdom Viridiplantae; phylum Streptophyta; class Magnoliopsida; order Poales; family Poaceae; genus Dactylis; species Dactylis glomerata. The sequence continues at coordinate 856,656 of QXEO01000032.1, read as the reverse complement.
GTATCTTCTTGTTGCATAGGCACCACACTTAATTAAGCATTCACTACTCCGGATCTAACAAATAACACTACTCCCTCCGACCACTAATACCTGTCTTTATACGGATGTATCTAGACATATTTTAGTGTTTAGATATATCCACGTAAAGACAGGTATTAGTGGTCGGAGGGAGTACAAAATTCAGTAGGGTATCACGTGTCCGGTAACTGTGTAGGATTGAGTATTGACATGCCCTGGCTCGTCAGCTGCCGATAGTTGCTCCCAACGCCCAGAAAGAAGCAAGCCAAGGCCTGCACAGCAAGGGTGAGCGGGATTCCAGGTGCACTACACCGTCCACAACTCAGATGACCATCTTCACCGTGCTCACCTCCGGGATTCAGACCACAAATGCACCGAGAGGAAGTCCGATCCGGAGCAGCCAGAGCGAGCACAGCCAGGGCCGAAGGGCCCGCGCGGGTGAGCGGAGCCAGAATTTGCCATCTGCGTCGGGATCCATGGATGGATTTGGCGGCAGTATTCCGGATGCCTATGGCTCAGCTCCACCTTTGTCAGGAGCTTCCTCATGGTGGCAGGGATGTTGCCGCAGCTAAGATCTGGCCTGGAGAACCATGAGCACCCGTCGGACACCGCTGCATTGTCTCCAATCCCACCTCGCCTTCGTAGTAGTCAGAGCACTCTGTAGCTGCCCATGGCATGCCGGCGGTGGTGTGGCCTCCTCGTGCAGCCCGACGTCACCCGAGGCCGTCCTCGTCCGCCTCTAGTCCGACCTTGTTGTCGTAGGGGTAGGGAGTCTCCTAAGCAAACTGATGTTTTAACGATAGATGTATTTATCTCCGAACAATATTGATCGGGCCAAAGGCCGACTTTGCTGGCTTCTGGCTTTGAGCGTAGGCTTGATCTGGTTCAGCTATCTTGATTCGAGTAGGACACAATCATAGAGTTTGATGATGCGCTTGGTCCTGGTTTAGTTCTTTCTCTCTAGCATCATGGAGACAAATGATAGCTTGGCTCTGTGTAAATAGATGACCCCTACTCGATGAGGCCTTGTACTATCTGATACGTATCCCGAGGTTGTAATAGAGTAGGATGATATGTCTCCAACGTATCTATAATTTTTGATGCTCCATGCTTGTTTTTACACCATTTGCCTAATGTTTCGTTACACTTCGTGGCACTTTTATGAATTTTCCGGAACTAACCTATTAACGAGTTGCCACAGTGCCAGTTCCCTGTTTTCTGCTGTTTTTGTGTTTCAGAAGTGATACACAGGAAATATTCTCGGAATTGGACGAAACAAGTTCCTGAAGTCTTATTTTACCCGGAAGCTTCCAGAGATCCGAAGGAGAGTAGGAGGGGGCCACCAGGGCCCCACACGCAGGGCTGGCGCGGCCAGGGCCTGGGCCGCGCCACCCTGGCATGAGGGCACCTGGCCCCTCCTCTGACATCGCCCCTTCGCCTATAAAGACCCCCCGACAGAAAAAACCTAAGTACCCGATCACTTTTCCAGAACACATCGCGATCCGCCGCCGCCGTCGACCCGAAGATCGGGAGGGTCCAGAAGCTCTTCCCGACACCCTGCCGGAGAGGGGAATCGCCACCGGAGGTATTCTTCATCGCCATGCTTGCCTCCGGAGCGATGAGTGAGTAGTCTACCTTGGACTATGGGTCCATAGCAGTAGCTAGATGGTTGTCTTCTCCACCATGTGCTTCATGTTTAGATCTCATGAGCTGCCCTACATGATTGAGATCACCGTTATGTAATTCTACATGTTTGGTTTGTTGGGATCCGATGAATATTGGTGTTTATGATTGAGTTGCTGTACTGAATATTATCTTTTGTTATCTCTATGTTGTTTATGATCTTGCATGCTCTCCGTTGTTAGTAGCTATCTTGGCCGAGTAGTTGCTAGTGACTCCAAGAGGGGGTATTTATGCTCGATAGTGGGTTCATGCCTCTATTTAACCTGGGGGGAGTGACAGAAACCTCTAAGGTTGTAGATGTGCTGTTGCTACTAGGGAGAAAACAACATTCATATGCTCAAGGGCATATGCTTTGTTTACATTACACACTTTGCTTAATGCAATTATCTGTTGTTCGCAACTTAATACTTGTGGAGTTCTTGGATTGATTCGCCACAAGTGGATTATTAGTCATAGATGCAGTTGGATGGCGGTCTATGTATCTTGTTGTAATGCCCAGAGTAAATCTCATAGTGATCTTCTTGACATATCACGTTTATCTTTATTCTATCAATTGCTCAACTGTAATTTGTTTACCCAGCATGTGTTATTTATCTTATGGAGAGACACCACTAGTGAACTGTGGACCCCGGTCCTATTTCCATCATATTGCTATCACGTGTTTACTTTACTTGCACTGTTTACTTTACTCGCATACTCTATTGTTTTCCACTCGATACGCTCATAACCTTTGTTTCAAGCAAACCGGTGAGATTGACAACCTCATCGCAAGTTGGGAACGAAGTACTTGGTTGTGTTGTGTGCAGGTTCCGCGTTGCAGCTAGCAAGCAAAGCTTGGATGAGACGCCATATATAAATTGTCTGAAGCTGCCGCAAGCTAGCAAGCATCACCTTCAGTCGTTTGTCTCTCCTCTCCAAGATCGACATACCTTGGTTTCTTAACTGAGGGAAAACTAGCTGCTATACTCATCATACCTTCCTCTTGGGGTTCCCAACTGGCTGATCATTCACCACGCACATGGAATCTTCTGGTGCCGTCACCCACGCGCCAGCATAGGACTAGGTATATGTGCGGCTGCGTGACTTGGCCTGTTGATCTATGAGGGATGAAAATCATCACGTGGCAGAAGATGTAATACATATTTTGGTGGGAGGGTAAATTGGTCCTAAAAAGTATTGGAAGAACCAAACCATGGAACCCTTACGTCCTTTATTATTAGGTTCTAAAAAGTGTTGGAAGAACCAAACCATAGAACTCTTACGTCCTTTATTATTAGGTATAGATATAGATATAGATTAGTTATAGATTGGCTAAACCCATGGTGGCAACATGTGGAAACTGGAGCGGTAAAAAAATCACATACAACTTTAAATCTCTCAATTATTGTTACGTATAGAGTCCAAGATTTTTTTCTTCTCTTCCTTAATATCAAGAATTAGAAAAGCTACCGATACCTTCACCTTAAAGTGTGTGATTTAATAAACTCAAATACATCAGCTTGTCCAAAAGAAAATGTTAAAGCATAATCTAATAAAATCAAATATATCTGCATGCCAAAAGAAAAAATAATTTGTTTATTCTATATTTCTATTTATAATCTGTTGCTATAATTTCACTAAAAATAAGTAGCCATATATCTATTCACAAAATACTCACACTAAGCTGATCGATCCTAATAAACGTCCGATCGATGCAGTCTACACATAGGTGATAGGAAAATGTGATGTTATATATTTACCTATTTTCTATATATTACTAACATAGCTATACGAACTTGATCCACATCTTCTAAATTATTTTTGCAGTTAGATCGGTGAATTTATAATTAACATAGATAAATGCTTGATAATCGCTCTAAACTTATCGTCGGCCTACTATCATAAATAATTGTTATGTGTCATTCGAATAAAAATTGTTATGCGATAAAACCAACTGATCCAGACTTCAAAACTCATGAAATACAATTTCGTCTGCGCACTTTTCGAATAATATCAATGAAGCAGAAGAAACCTAGGGACACACAACTTTGATTAATACCCCAAAAGAAGTGTATTTGATCCTTCCAGTAGATAACTGATCTTCCAAAAATATATGACATTTAAATATGAACACGATCATCTGATAAAATATATGCAACTGTATATATATTTTATACGTATATTCTAAGAGAACGTAATATATTTCAATGCTATTTTTATGGAAAATCTAGTATATAAACGTTTACATGATAGTTCAAAATACCCATTTTAAAACTAGAAATTATAAAGGATGGGCAAGTTGAATTAAACACTCTTAATAACCCGGTCCCATGGAAATGGGGATATTAATAATGACCAGAAGGTAGAAATTAGAATGCATCTCAAATATATGTAACATTACATTTTACATATATAAAATTTGTATTTAGGTGTGAAGGGAGAATATAATACTTTTGTTTCTAACAATAAACGTAATGTTCAAGAGCGGCTGAGTTGACCCACAAAATGGATGAATTTTTATTATAATAGACCATGAAAGACATAGCTCAATAAATATATGCACAGAAAATTGTACATTTTTTCCATCATTATTTGGACATCAGCAATGAAGTTTTTATAACTCGAAAATGAGTTAATATTTACCCAAATTAATGTTATTTTAACAAGCTTCCATAATGAAGAAAAATAAAATCTGCTAGAAACATGAATTAAAATGAGTAACGTTCTAGCTTGAAATATGAATTTAATACTATAAATAGGTCTAATATGACCATGTACAACGGACACATATAGTCGTTTTTTCGAAGTGGTTATTTTACCTATATTTTAGTTACTATAAAGTTGTTTTCCACGCACATGATATCTAATTTAACATAATATTCAGGGTTATAATATATCATATTGTATATAATCTTTCTGTACAATTATATATGGAAACACATATATATGTTCTGGACATTTTCAGATATATGGAAATGTTCTGGACATTTTCAGATATTGCCCTCACATTTGCGAGGGCCACTGCGCTAGTTATCTCTTAAAAATGCTTAAATTCATAATATTTCTTTCTCAGTATTCCCAGTTGAATTCAACCTGATACCTTCATAGTCATTCTATCGAGGACCAAGCAAGTGATAACCAAGCTCCAATGGAGTCACGGAAGACTATTGAACCCTGCGGCAAACTTTACAAAACCGGAAAAGAACAACAAATATTTTTGGATTTTCGAATTTTAAAACAAGAACAGAAGGAAACGGCAAACAAAGCAAAATCTTTTTGGATTTTTGAATATCGAACCGAAACTAGAAAGTAAAGAAAACCAATACTAGAAAACTAAAAAGCAAACAAAGAGAAGCAATAGAAATATTTTTGGTCTTTTTGTGTTTTGGAAAGTAGAAACAAAACAAGAACAACAAAGAAAAAGAAAGAAAGCAAAACATGTATATACAAAGTTCTGACATAATATGATGTATAAATGAGTGAGATGTCGGTATACCTCCCCACAAGCTTAGGCTTTTGGCCTAAGTGGAGATCAATCCGAACGTGGCCAAGAAGTGGCACCTCCAAAATATGACGAAGAAGTACCTTCGTCCTGATATGAGCTCGAGGATGCCTTGGTGTGATGCGTAGCATAGTAATCATAGGGCATCTCCCCCTCTTGGCTCTCGGAGCCTTACTTCCTATGGAAACCAAGCAAACTTAACAACTCGTCCAACTCCTCCTTTGAGCGCGACCATGGCGTCCTACAAATACTAAACAAACTAGGTTGTGGCAAGGGAACTTCCCTTTCATCTCCATCAGTAAATAACATTCTATAAACTAAACTTCCTACACAAGAGTTAGCAGTAACAAAATGATGGACTTTCATAGCAGCAAGATCAAGGATCTGTGGGGTTAACAACGTATCATTGGGGTCAACTGAAAGGCCTAGAGAATCTACAATACGTGCAGCAATAATTCCTCCATAAATGGGTCCTCTAGCAGCTAGACGATGAGCAATGAGAGCACCAAGGTTGTACTTATTACTACCATTAAGCGCAGCAGCTAGAAAAGCTAAATAATAATTAGAAATATTACTAGTGTTCTCCCTACCAAGAACACTAGTGGCAAGATAATAAGCAAAGTATCTAATAGCTGGGAGTTGAATATTCCTTATCTTGCCACGCTGGGCGGTGCGGTCATCATCATTTGTCACCCCTCGGTAAAGCTCCAGCAAATCGGTGGGTCGACTTTGAATCTTCTTTGCTGTCCCAAACATAGCAATACCTAGGATACTGCAAAACCTTTCCAAAGTCATGGTAACAGACATATTATATATCTTAAATGCAATAGATTGCCTGAAGGCGGAGTTAGTAAAAGTAAAGCTCTCAACAAAAAAAATCGTGAGCATAGCATATTGGTCACTCTCATCAAGCATGTATGTAGTCAAACCAACCCTGTTAACAAGAAGTAAGAAATCATCAAGGGTCCCTGCATCTCTTAAAAAGTTAGTATGAGTGAAAGTGGATGGATGTGCATCTCCATCATCCCCCTCATCACCAATACTGGGTGCAGTAATATCTTCATTGTAGGATGCCCTAAATCGAGTAGTTGATCTTGAAGGCCTTCCTACCCTTGGTGCTTCTCTCTCAAAGATTTCTCCATAAGTGTGAGTATGCATCTCTTTTTTCTGAAATTTTAACAAACCTCATAAAAAATGATTTTGAGACAAGTAAATGAAGGAAACTACTACATGGAGTTGCAAGAGAGCTAAACATGCATCAAAATAACTTATCGAAGCAATAGAACAAGCATGCAAATTCACTTAACCTATCACCTATAGTACTAAAATACTCAAGAAACACTTCACTAAACAAAATTCTACTTGGACAATTGGAGGAGTCACATACCGGAAAACAAATGCTCCAAATCTTAGCAGCAAAGATGGGCTGAGCAAGGAGATCAAAAATCGTGAGCAAGAACAGCAAGAACATGAGTTTGAGCAATGGAGTGGTGTTTTTTTGGGAGAGAGAGTTGAATGGCAGGTGGAGGAATAAGTGGAGGGCCAGGGGGCCCACACCATACCATGGCGCGGCTAGGTATGGCCCATGCCACCATGTGGTGTGGTGGCATGGTGGGTCCCCCTGGGTTGTTCCAGGTGCCTCTCTGCCCCATTTCAGACGTAAAATATTAATAAAAGTTTTCTAGAATTTTTCAAGAAACTTTATTTTCGAGGATTTTCAGAAATTGACAAATGGTTAAAAACACAGGAAAACTATTATGGAACGATGGAAAACAAATTCAAACCAGGTCTACAGAAGTTCTAAGACACTCAAATATGCAACTAAACAGCGGAAACATGGGTGAACATGGTGAAAAAAAAAGTAATCAAAAGTAAACAAGGTGAAAACATGAATAAACTAAAGTAAATACGGTGAAAACATAGTTTTATTCATTCAAAAACCACTTTGTTAACAAGGTTGATCAAGTCTTGTTACCAAAACAATTTTTTTATGAAACAAAACTTTGCATTTCACTAAATGATTATGTTACCTCAACCTTGATAGGCATAGTCCCAACCATGATAATTTCATATTCTTCCTTGCGTTTTAGCCTTGAACAATAGATTTCTCCAACTTTAATGGTCTCAATTTTTTTATTGAATTTAGACCATACTTTCTATCAATCTTCTTGGGAAAATAAACCGTGTGCTCCTTGTCATAAACATTAAAAGTTACTTTCCCTTGATTGCAATCAATAACAGCTCCTGCAGTGTTAAGAAATAGGTCTCCCAAAAATAGCATCAGTCAAATGAATTTGCAAAAACAAAGGTTTCATCCACTCACAAAACTTGTTCTAGTATTCCTCTTCCTTTGATTTGTGCTTCTTATTAGGAAAAGGCATTGGTTTTTGCACCCAAGGTTCTCTCTCACTACCATGTTTATTGGAAATGAAGTCTTCCTTAGTGTACTTTGTACTCTTAGCACGCTTTTTAGGTTCCTCTTCAATTTATTATTTATCAGAAGAATCATTTTTATCATTACCACTTTCAGTTTTAGTGTCAAAAATAGATACACTATTGGGATCTCTAACAGATTCAGAAGATTCTACAACTGTTTGTTTCTTCTTCTTCTTCTTCCTAGAAAGAGTACCATTATCTATAGCACATTGAGAATCTTGCTCAGTTCTCTTAGGATGTCCTTCAGTACATAGAGGATCCTGAGTAGAAGCACCACTTCTAGTGCTTATTTCACAAGCATGTTTTTCTCGAGAAGCATTAACTAGCAAATCTTTTTGCACCTTAGTGAGCTGATCAATTTGAGTCTGAACCATTTGGAAATGTTTAACAAGCATTCTGACATCATTGGAGGTTCTCTCCACAATATCATGCAACTTATTAATAGCTCTAGAATTTTCCAACAGATGATTTTGCACCCTCTTATTAAAGTTATCTTGCTTAAGAATAAAATTATCAAACTCATCTAAGCATTCATCAGGAGGTTTGGAGTAGGGAATATCTCTATTATCAAAGCCTTGGAGAGAGTGTACCTCAATAGTGGATGAGTGAGGGATTGGCTTACATAATTCTTCTATAGGTGGTAGATTCTTCACATCTTCAGATTTAATACCCTTCTCATTAAGAGATTTCTTGGCTTCCCTCATCACTTCATCATTTAATTAAATCATTCCCCTCTTCTTTGGTGTTGGCATTGGGGTTGGCTCAGGTATATTCCAATCATCATAATTACTGCTTATTTTAGCCAGTAATTCCTCAGCTTCAGCAGGAGTTCTTTTCCTAAAAACACAACTAGCACAACTATCCATGTATGTCCTAGATTCAACAGTTGGTCCATTATAGAATATATCAAGAAGTTCATTTTTAGCTAATGGATGTCCAGGCCGTGCTCTAATTAAAGAACAAAACCTTGCCCATGATTCAGGCAAATTCTCTCCTTCTACCTGCTCAAAGTCAAAAAAATCTCCAAAGCAGCATGTTGAGCACTAGCAGGGAAATATTTTTGAAAGAAAGCATTAACCAAACCAATAGGACTATCAATAGATCCAGGAGACAGATTATTAAACCAAGCTTTGGCTTCATCTTTCAACGAGAAAGGAAAAATTTTAGCGACAAAGTAAGTGCATTTCTTAATATCATCAGAAAATAAGTTACTCATAGCAGAGAGCTCATTCATATGTCCTATAGCATTTTCATTTTCAGTACCACAAAAAGGTTCTTTCTCAACAATAGATATATAAGATAAATCCAAAGATAAATCATAATCCTTATCTCTAATGTCTATGGGAGATGTAGCAAACTTAGCATCAGGAGACAACTTGTATCTAACAGCACGTCTTGCAAGAAGATTTTTAATAGCACTTGCATCGCTAGTAGCATGCAACTCTTCAATAAATTCATCATTAAGCTCAATATAAGTTTCCTCAAGATCATCACTAGGACATTCTCTAGACTCGGGTGAACTAACAGGTGTAACAGTGTTTCCCATTTGTTTAGTTCTAGCAATTGTAGCATCTAGGAAAGAACCTAATGAACCACTCTCATCAAGCACAGTAGAAGCATCATCAAAATTATCAGAAGCATTTTCAAATTCAGCAAAAGTAGCAGTATGTGTAGCATGTGCATGTGGTGGTGTAAGAAACTTACTCATCACAGACGGTGAATCAAGAGCAACAAAGGTGTTCAGAGTTGTACCTCTTCTTGTAGTGGATGGCAATATAGGAACTTTTCCATCACGAGGTTTACCCATGATGGATGGATTGCAGCGAACAATATTAATTCCAAGTGAACTTACAAATAAAGCTATGCTCCCCCGCAACGGCACCAGAAAATAGTCTTGATGACCCACAAGTATAGGGGATCGCAACAGTCTTCGAGGGAAGTAAAACCCAAATTTATTGATTCGACACAAGGGGAGCCAAAGAATATTTATAAGCCTTAACAGATGAGTTATCAGTTCATCTGCACCTGGAAATAGACTTTCTCGCAATAGTTTATCAGTAGCAACAGTTTTATAGTAGTAGCAATAGAAAAATGACAGCAGCAGTAATAAAATAAAGATAGCAGCAGTGACTATAGTAAACAATAGGATTATAATATTGTAGGCATAGGGATGGATGAATGGGCGCTGCGTGGATAAGATAATTCATATAATAATCAAGACATGGGCAATTGCAGATAAATAATGATAAAGCATCCTAGTACTAAGTAACCATAGGCATGTGTTCCATATTTAGTCATATGTGCTCGCAATGAGAAACTTGCACAACATCTTTTGTCCTACCAGCCCATTTCCAGCGGGACCTCAAGGGAAACTACTGGTAATGAAGGTACTCCTTTTAATAGAGTACCGGAGCAAAGCATTAACACTCCGTGAACACACATAATCCTAACATCACAGCCATCCCCTCCGGTTATCCCAATTGCTGTCACTTTGGGACCTCGGGTTCCCGACAACGTTATGTGTATACAACTTGCAGGTAAGATCACAAACAACAATTATCCTCATGAATCAATAACAAGTTCAGATCTGAGATCATGGTACTCGGGCCCATAGTGACAAGCATTAAGCACAACAAGTTGCAACAATGTCAAAAGCACTAATAACGAATACTAGGCACCATGCCCTAACAATCTTATAGCAATTACATGAATGATCTCATCCAATCCCTACCATCCCCTTGAGCCTACAGCGGGAATTACTCACACATGGATGGGGGAATCATGGATGGTTCATGGAGAGGCATCGGTGATGATGATGGCGATGATCTCCTCCAATTCCCCATCCCGGCAGGGTGCCAGAATGGAGTTTTTGGTTCCGAATCGCGGTTTCTGGTGGTGGCAGCGTAGCAGAACACTCTTTGGGAAAAACGCCGAACCCCCTCTGTTTTCAGGTCAGAGACCTTATATAGGCAAAAGGAGGGTTCGAGGTGGCGGACGAGGCGGCCACACCACCCCCTGGCGCGGCCTAGCCTGGCCTGCGCAACCAGGTGGTGTGGGCCCCTTGTGGCTCTTCTCCATCTCGTCTTCTGGCTCCGTGTGAGTCTTCCGGTAAAATAGTAGTTTTGCAATATTTTCTGGAAATTTTCCTGAAAGTTGGATTTGTGCACAAAAATGAGACACCAGAGCAATTCTGCTGAAAACAGCGTTAGTCTGTGTTAGTTGTATTCAAAACACACAAATTAGAGGAAAAACAACAGAAAAAAGGGTTCAGGAAAGTAGATACGTTTTGGATGTATCAGATGGTATGATGAGCATAGCAGTAATTTTTCCCTCAGTATGAAACAAAAGTTTAATTGACCAGTATGAGAAAGAAACCACTTCTGAAGGTTGTTGCTAGCTGACTTTGGCAAGGCGCCAGAAAACAAGTTGGCGCGTGGTTGATGTGGGAGCCTCGGCGCCAGCAGCAACATGGAACCTGCACACAACACAACCAAACTACTTTGCCCCAACTTACAGTGAGGTTTTCAATCTCACCGGTTTGCTGAAAACAAAGAATTAGACGTATAGTGTAGAAAGAGATGTTTGTTTACGGTGAAGTAAAATAATGCTTGCGGAAAGTAAACAGTGCTTGAAGCAGATAGTAATATAAATGTAAAAGAATGGACCGGGGTCCACATTTCACTAGAGGTGTCTCTCCATCAAGATAAATAACATGCTAGGTAAACAAATTACAGTTGGGCAATTGACAAAATAGAGAATGCATAACAATGCATGTATATGTCATGAAGATCACTATGAGATTTGCTTGGGCATTACAACATAATACATAGACCGTAATCCAACTGCATCTATGACTAATAATCCACCCGCAGGATATCATCCGAACAACCCTTGGGTATTAAGTTGCAAACAACAGATTATCACCTTAAGCAAAGTGTGTAAAGTAAACAATACAAATATCCTTGAACAAAAGAATGTTGTTTTCTCCCTAGTAGCAACAGCACATCAACAACCTTAGAAGTTATTGTCACTTTCCCAGATTACTAGAGGCGTGAACCCACTATTGAGCATAAATACTCCCTCTTGGAGTCACTAGCATCTACTTGGCAAGATATCTACTAGCAACGGAGAGCATGCAAGATCACAAATAACATAGGCATGATAAATCCACAATCAACTTGACATAGTACTCAATATTCATCGAATCCCAACAAACACAACATGTAGAATTACATATAGATGATCTTGATCATGATAGGCAGCTCACAAGATTGAGACATGAGGCGATGGAGGACAAGACAACCATCTAGCTACTGCTATGGACCCATGGTCCAGTGGTGGACTACTCACGCATCACTCCGGAGGCTGGCATGGTGATGAAGAAGGCCTCCGGTGATGATTCCCCTCTCCAGCAGGGTGCCGGGAAGAGCTTCTGGACCCTCCCGATCTCGGGTCCACGACGGCGGCGGCGTCTTGAAGTATGTTTCATGGAAAAGTGTTCAGGACCTTAGGGTTTTTGCGACGAAGGGAATTTATAGCTGGAAGGGCGATGTCAGAGGGGGGCTGAGGGGCCCACACCACCTGGTGGCGCGGCCAGGGGGTAGGCCGCGCCTACGCATGGTGTGGCCGCCTCCTGGCTCTCCTCCATCTCGACTTTGGACTCCGTCTTCGTGTCAGGTAAAGAGGAACTTTGGCTTTCGTTTCGTCCAATTCTGAGAATATTTCCTGTGTAACTTTTCTGAAACACAAAAACAGCAGAAAACAGGAACTGGCACTGTGGCATCTTGTTAATAGGTTAGTTCTGGAAAATGCATAAAAACACCACAACGTGTAAACAAAACATAAAGCAATTGGTGTAAAACAAGCATGGAGCATCACAAATAATAGATACGTTTGCGATGTATCAAGCATCCTCAAGCTTAACTCCTACTCGTCCTCGAGTAGGTAAGTGATAACAGAAAATAATTTTTGAGGTGACATACAGCCAACACAATCTTGATCAAATCGATGTAAAGCATTGCAAGCTGAGATCAAAGTACTCTAAACATGGGCATAAAAGTTATAATTCTAACCATGGAACTTAGCAACCATGTTACAACATGAAAAGTAACACAAACAAAAGATATGAATAATAATGCATTGAAAGTCATTTGTTTGTTTGAAGCATAGAGAAAACATAGCAAAGTGGTATTCAGCTTGTCCCTCATGGAGTAGCAAAACATAAATGCATAGGACACCTTCAAAGTTCAAAAGGGTGACTAGATACAAATAATTTGAGAAAAAAGCAATGCCATAATCATGAATCAATCAATAATAAATTTTGGGACTATGCACATTATACTCAGAATGACAACTATGCTCTCTTAATCGGTATATAAAGATAGAAGATGAAGACTCAACAGAAAAGTAAAAGATAGGCCCTTCGCAGAGGGAAGTAGTGATTGCAAGTTTTATAAACCTTCCAAAAATTATGGTACTTACTAGCTGTGAGCTCTTATTGCCCCTATCATTGGCATCTTGAGTGGTTAAGGTTAATGTGAGATCAAGTACGAGTTATATGCTTGACAAAACATAAGTTGAAAATCTCATGTCCCGTGAATACGAGTACCCAAACAATGCTGCTCGAGGTCCCAAGCAAGTTCTTGTCATTGTAAGCATACATGTATCATCGAGAACGCCAACGGGGTACCTCCTGCCCGATGATATGGAAGCTTTCCCATATCAAAATGACAAGACAAACAGACAATGAACACCTTGACATCTCTTTTATTTACCATTGGGTATAGCTTTTTATTTTGAGATGCATCATCGAATGTCCACTATGGTTATGCTGTAAATTTCCACCATAAATGATGCATGGTTTAGATTAGCGGCCCAGGTGTTTCTCTAACACATATACAAACTCCGTGAACTCACAAGTTTCCAACTTATTTCACATAGCTAGGCATCCATAAACAAAAGATCATGATATCAACTAAATAGGAATAAGTGCAATGTTGAAAACGGGCCCCATGAAAAATGGTTGTGCTAACTTTCAACTTACAATTTGCAAGCATATAAACTTCAGAAGAGAATCACAATGTTCAAGTTTATTAAGTGCAAGAAAGTAAATGTGCCATCAAGTTCGTGAGAGCTTTACTAACTAACTTTCTCATAACAAAAAATTTTAATTTGGAAGATAGATAAAAGCATGATCAATATACTTGGAATAGCAAATTGCTAATAGGTAGATATAGTGGACACATTGGCAAACTTTCGTTTTTTGGGAGTTGGATGCACAAGTAGAGCTCATACTCAATACAGATGAAGGCTAGCAAAAGACTAGGAGCGACCAACTAAGAGAGCAATAGCGGCCATAATCATGCATAGCGACAAAACATTATTAATCAAAGCATAAAGTGATATCACAAGTCAAAAAACCAAATGATCATAGAGGCTTGAGGCAACTGGTTATAGTCATTACATGGTGTAAACATGCACCAAGTCAACCCAAATAAAGCATCAAAGGAGAATACCACAATAATATGCTTCTATATGATAAAGACAACGCATGATTCTTTCGATGGTACATTAAGCACTCTCAGTCATTTGAGACAAGTCATGCTACAACAATAACTACTAATCATATAATCAAAGTAATATCTAGCATGACATGCTAAAGTCTAAGCCATAGTCTAAACAAACTCCCTTTTGCATCACTATAAGCATGAAACATTATACTCTTTTCCAACACTAATCAACCTATTTGAAACAACTCTCAAGGATGAAAATCAATAAAAGACCAGAGGTCTAAACACACCTAGCTACAAAGAACTAAAAAGTTCTGAACAAAAATAAAGGTGAAAAACAAAAGCTAAACGCAGTACTAGCAAAAGAGAACACTCGTGGAACGATAAGAGTGAAAACTAGAGTGTTCTAGGCAACGAAAACGGAGTGTGTCTTCTCCAAAAGAAATATGTTGGGGTCCAACCATTTATTATAGCAAATAAATCAAAAGAAAACTGAAAGCAAAAATAAAGATGCTCCAAGAAAAACACATAGCATATGAAGCAATAAAAATATAGTGTCTTGAAAGATGACCTGATATTTTTGTTGATGAAGAAAGGGGGTGCCTTGGGGCATCCCCAAGCTATGACGCTTGTACCTCTTGGATATTTCTTTGGGTGACATGGGCATCCCCAATCTTGAGCTTTTTTCCATCCTTCATCTCATCTCATCATTCTCCTTTTCCCTACACTTGAAAACTTCCTTCATACAAAATTTCACACAATTCTCATTAGCAACATTAGTTTATGCAAGATAGTAGATCCACTTTTGGTTCAGTTTTAACTCAAGTACAACATCTATTAAAACATTAGCTACTGTAGCAACTTCTCTCAAAAGTTATGTGATCAAAAGAACTCAAAAAGAAAGAGATCAAGAGGCAAATGCAAATAGCGGCAGAAATCTGTCAAAACAGAACAGTAAGTAAAGATCGATTTTTTCAAAAATCTTCTGTTGCTCAAATCGAAAAGTGCAAAATTAATGAAAGTTATATAATAACCTGGGGCATGTGCACAAGAAATTGCAGATCAATACGACGTACTCGTATTTTTCACAAATTGCAGAAATCTGTTTCGAGACAGCAACTTCCCCAAATCTTACATTCCTCCAATTAGAGGCTATTCTTGGCACAAAAACGAAATAAAAATGATAAGGAGAGGTAATTACAGTAGTAACAACTTCCAAAACTCAACAAAAAGAAAAAGTACTGAAAGAAAACATGGGTTATCTCCCAAAAGTGCTTTTCTTTAACGCCTTTAAGCTAGCCACAGAAAGTAAAATCAAGTATTTTTAAGTGAAGAAGCATCAACATCATAACTTGTTCTAAGGATAGAATCAAAAGGTAGCTTTTTTATCTTTCTAGGGAAGTGTTCCATACTTTCTTGAGTGGGAATTAGGGCTGCAAGAAAAGCTCGAGACTCGTGAGCGGCTCGAGATCAACTTGTTTCGCAGCTCGACTCGAAATCGACTCAAAAGGAAATGAGTCGAGTATGAGCGTCTTATATAGCTCGACTAGAATACGAGCTGATCTTGAGCCAACCCTAGCTCGCTTGATTTAGCTCGATAGCTCGAAAGGAATATAATCATGTATAATAATTTGTTATTTATTGAAAGAAAATATACAAGTTTATTATCGTATATGTTGCGGATGAGATTTATTCCTTCTAATTTGGATGAAATTTTGACTAAGAGCATATAGAAGGTTAATTTATTCCTTCTATACGTTGTGGTTGTACTTTTATATGCAAGCAAAATTGAAATTTTCGTTATATTTCTTAGCTCGAAACTAGCTCGAGATCGACTCGAGATCATTACAAGCTGAGTATGAACCAATTTTTATAGCTCAACCATTAACTCGACTTTGTATGAACTCGCTCGAATTTTTGTATGAGCTGAGCTGAGCCAAATCTAACCCGCTCAAGCTCGACTCATTTGCAGCCCTAGTGGGAATTGATATCTAATGGTACCTTCTTTCATATCAATAATAGCACCACAGTTCTAAGAAAAGGTCTTCCCAAAATAATTGGACATGAAGCATTGCATTCAGTATCCACAACAAGGAAATCAACAAGGACAAGGTTATTGTTAACCATAATAAGAACATCATTGATCCTCCCCAATGGTTTCTTCTTAGCAAAATCAGAAAGATGAACATCCGCATAACAATTTTCTAACGGTGGTAAACCAAGCATATCATAAATTTTTCGAGGCATAACAGAAATACTGGCACCAAGATCACATAAAGTATTACAATCAAAATCATTCACTTTCACCTTAATGATGGGCTCCGAACCATCTTCTAACTTTCTAGGAACAAAAACTTTTGGGATTTCTATTTTCGTGCCCTCGGGTCCTTAGTTGTACTCAGTTTTCCCCAGCTCCTTAGTTTTTCCTCAGTTTTGCCCAAGCCCTTGTCTGAAACCCTCACAAGGAGCTCGAATGGGAGGAATCCTGTTCAGTTGACCGTTCTGTGCTGACGAGTGGGGCCGCGTCATGTGGGGCCGCGTCGTGTGGGGCTGGTAGAAAGGGACCGCGTGGGACATGACGAGACCGTGTTTGGTCATACGAGCGGAGCTAGAGCCGTAGCGTGTGGGGCCGTAGCGTGTGGACCGTGTGGGTCCGGGACGTGGGCACGAGTGGTTTCTGTCTCTTTCGTCCAGATTAGCAGTTTTCAATGCACCTTTTTCCTCTCGCTCGCTCAATCTCATTCATTCTTGATTGCCCAAATTGGTAACAAATCTAGAGCAGCTTCTCCTTCTGTTTTTTAATGCCATTCATTTCTTTATGCCTTCGTTTTTACCCAATCAGGTACTTCCTCTGATCCATATTACTCTTCACTAATACGGATGTATCTACCACTAAAATGTGTTTAGATACAACCACATTAGCGAAGAGTAATATGGATCAGAGGGAGTAGGAAATCTAGGGCACAAATCCAGAGAAAATATACGATAAGCTGCATACAGCAGCCAACATAGCATAGATATATGGGATCATGACAGATCCAACAGTACTACCGAGATCCAACATAAGCTACATTTTACATGGGATTAAGCTTGGAGGCTACGCAGGTGAATCCCAAGTGCTTTGTGTTTGGCCATGAACGCATGCACGTTCACGGTTGTTCCAACTCTAGCGCCGCCAATGGCTCTGCCAATGGATTCAGCATGGTTCACCAGGCAGTTGAAGTTGGTGGCAAGGAGCCTCCTGTTGTAAAAGGGGCACCTGTAAACGCCTCGAGCAAAGTGGCGATCGTAATGGTCGGACTGCAGCCTCTTGAGGACGTGATGAGCCTTGGTGTGGAAGGACTCGTCGTCGCTGTCGACGTCGCTGCTCTGCACCTGTCACATAGCACCAAAGATCGAAAAACATGGAGTCAATTGCAGCGATGATAGAACAGAGAGTGAACAAAAGATCATGCATGATAATATGGGCACGAAAAAAATAGGTAGCCTTAGTTACATTGGACACACTTATATCCAGGATTTGAGTCAGTGAACCAAAGATCATGCACAACAAATTTGTACACACCAATTGTTCACTGACCAAACCCTGAATCAATTTGTGCCCAAATATTCATCATCATCGGCACAAAAATTAACCGGATGGGATTGATTACTCACATAAGTTAACCGAATCTTAAACAAAAGCAAATCACAACACTAATAACGCAAGATCTAGAACTAGGAATAGACGAACCCTAATAACGCAAGATCTAACACAAAAGGATTGAACTAGGAACATATGAACCCTAATAACGCAAGATCTAACACAAAAGGATAGAACTAGGAACAGATGAACCCTAATAACGCAAGATCTAACACAAAAGGATTGAACTAGGAACAGACGAACCCTAATAACGCAAGATCTAACATAAAAGGATTGAACTAGGAACAGACGAACCCTAATAACACAAGATCTAACACAAAAGGATTGAAATGGGATAAGAACAAGGGAACAAAGGGTTACCTCCTCGTCGTCGATGATGATGGTGTCGTAGGGGTTCTCCGGCGCAACGTACGGCTCTTGTTCATACGGGTCCCAATCGACGGGGGCCTAGACGGGGGCCTGGACGGGGGCGGCGGCCAATGCACCGGCGGCTACGTCGGAAGCAGCGACGGGGGCCTGGACGGGGGCGGCGGCCGATGCGCCGATGGCTGATGCGCCGGCGGCTACGTTTGAAGTAGCGACGGGGGCCTGGACGGGGGCGGCGGCCGATGCACCAGTGGCTGATGCGCTAGCGGCTACGTCGGAAGCACCGACAATGGGCATCTCATTCTTCTCCATCGCCGGGGTTTTTTCTTTGGGTTTTTTTCGACGCGAAGTGGAGAAGATGATGGGACAGGAGAGGCGGTTGCAGTGAGAATGAGAGAGTGGGCGAGCGTCGAGGGAGAGAAAAATGGGCTCTATAAAGACAAAGGTGGCGTGTACCGTAACACGCGTCCGCTATGCACGGCTGCAGCGTGCACCGTGACACGAGGCTAACCCTTCGACGTTTGGTGTACTCAGTTCTAACCTCGGGCCTTATACAGAAATTTTATCTGTACTCAGTTTTCCCCTCGAGTACTTAGACTATCAAGTGCAATATACTCAGTTCTACCCTTAAGTAGCTGGTCAATAGAGAGTCAACAAATGAGATTAACATAGCTAATTGAGTCATTTCATGCGCAAAAAAATCCAAAAAAAATAAAAACATAGTGGCACCTACTCATGGAGTCTTCCTACGCAACCTGCCACCTAGGAAACCTTAACAAACATAGATAAATCAAGTTTTACCACAAATTTCCACTTCTCAGAATCACTAGTAGCTATGAAGATGCATGGTTTTCCACTCAAACCCCTTTGCAAAACATCTTCCCCAAAACATAGTTTGTCTAAATGAGGCCATAATTGTCACACTCATGTATATTTGAATTGCAAATAATTTGATGTAGCCCAATATGAATTATATTGTACAAAACACACATTTTTCATTTTTTAATTATTTTGTTTGAATCCCTTAGTTTATTTACTATTTAAGTGCCCTTGTTTTCTTATTACTACTCAGTTTTGCCCTCAAGTACTGTCACAAATGCTCACAGAAGCCCAAACTTATCCTGATTGGTTGAGCCATTATCGCACGGATCGACTCCACCAACCGTTGATCCACTGATCTAACGGGCAGTATACCCCTCTCCGTCTCTTCGTGGCCACCCCTCTCTCTCTCTTCGTGGCCACCCCTCTCTCTTCGTGGCCACCCCTATCTCTCTCTGTCGGTGGATCAACGGTTGGTGGAGTCGATCCGTGTGACAAGAGACATACATTTATGGATTATTTTGCCACGTAACTATATTCCCTCTATTTATGCATTATTTTCCACTATTTAAAAATGTTATAATAAAAAGTGGTATAATTTTGGTGTAAACAAGAGACATACATATTTGCGGATTTTGGTGAATGGATTATTTATCACCCCTCTAACAATTATCAACTATCTTTAGCATTCCTTTTCTTTTAGGGAATATAGTTTTGGTAATTTGAAATGGCCCAAAAGTGGTATAATTTTGGTAGAAACATGAGACATACATATTTGACATATTTGGGGGATTTCGGTGAATGGATTATTTATAACCCCTCTAACAATTATCAACTATCTTTAGCATTCCTTTTCTTTTAGGGAATATAGTTTTGGTAATTTGAAACGGCCCAAAAGTGGTATAATTTTGGTAGAAACATGAGACATACATATTTGGCATATTTGGGGGATTTCGGTGAATGGATTATTTATCACCCCTCTAACAATTATCAACTATCTTTAGCATTCCTTTTCTTTTAGGGAATATAGTTTTGGCAATTTGAAACGGTCCAAAAGTGGTATAATTTTGGTAGAAACATGAGACATACATATTTGGCATATTTGGGGGATTTCAGTGAATGGATTATTTATCACCCCTCAAACAATTATCAACTATCTTTAGCATTCCTTTTTTTTAGGGAATATAGTTTAGGCAATTTGAAACGGCCCAAAAGTGGTATAATTTTGGTAGAAATATGAGACATACATATTTGGCATATTTGGGGGATTTTGGTGAATGGATTATTTATCACCCCTCTAACAATTATCAACTTTCTTTAGCATTCCTTTTCTTTTAGGGAATATAGTTTGGGATATAGTTTTGGTTATTTGAAACGTCCCAAAAGTGGTATAATTTTGGTATAAACATGAGACATACATATTTGTGGGATTTCGGTGAATGCATTATTTGTCACCCCTCTAACAATTATCAACTATCTTTAGCATTCCTATATTCCCTAACACTTATTTTTTTTTGATAATTTCGGTGAATGCGCACACTAACTTTGAAAACAACTACAAGTACATGTAACTGAATAATGGATTTGTAACAAGGGATCCCTTGTAACAACTTCTAGCGCTTGATGAGCAATGATAAGAATCCGATCGCAATTATACAACAAAAAAAACAACCAGCCATCAGATTAGCTTGCTTCTTCAACTCGATCAGCTGCTCTAACTGCTTGTTCATTTTCTTCAGTTCTCCCTTCACTTCCACCAGTTCTGCATCGGGAGCATTAGGCATAATCGGAACGGCTCCTCTCTCTGCCGCATTCTCTACAGCAAGTCCCCCCCTCCCAAATTGCGCTCCCCAATAGCGCCAATTGATTCCTGCAATTTAAGCCTCTGAACGTACAAATCGATCCACTCGAAATACCTGCATTTCTTTAGGATCTGAAAACAACAACGTGAACCCTAAATCCCAAATTCGAGGGAATAACAAGAAAATCGAGAGAAAACAGAGCAATTGGAGCGAGATCTAACCTTATCCCCCTCTCTATATGGCAAGCTCCCGCATGCAAGGAACTCATGTTCACGGTTGCCGTTGTCGTCCGTCTTACAGATCGACCGCTTCAGAGGCTCCTGGCGTGGGCAATCAGGGCATCTTGTCAAAGGCATGGGTCCATACTACGGCCATGAAGAATAGGAGGTCAAAGAGAAACTAGACATCACCCGCCTGCCGGAGAAGAGCTGCCGCTGGCAGAGAAGAAGTACAATGGGGCGCGGGGAAAGAAAGGGGAAGCAATGGCACGGGCACGGGGCTGGCTCGGGCTCCCATTTTGCAATGGTCACCTGGGTAAGCTGTGGGTCTAGCGCGCTAACATGGACAAGTTGTGGGTCCTACGATGATCTGAATAAGTGAAGATGTGTCCACTGCGGGGCACCAACAGCGGCCCCACTTGCCAGCACCAACCAACGGTCAACTAAACAGGATTCCTCCCATCCGAGCTCCTTGTGAGGGTTTCAGACAAGCGCTTGGGCAAAATTGAGGAAAAACTAAGCGGCTGGGGAAAACTGAGCACAACTAAGGACCCGAGGGCACGAAAATAGAAATCCCAAAACTTTTTGTTTTAAATTCTCCTCTCTAATTTGCATGAGAGCATTTGTAATATGTTTTGTAGAAGCCATATTCATAGAACTAGCATTAGGGCTTCTAGCAAGCTTTTGTAAGAACATATTACTCCAGAGATATTGCAACCATCAACATCAAAATCATTACTATCAAAGGTAGTAGGACCATTGTCTTCCGTACTCCAAAAACTTTTAGCACTTTTATTAGAAAAGGTTTCAGTAGTTTTAGGCAATTTTGCAAAAGGAGTGGAGACTTCTCCTACACCAATAAAAGTAAGAGGTTTGCTAGCATTTGAAACTTCAACATCACTAGTGGTAGTAATGGTACAAACTTTAGTCATATTTCTAGCAATCTCATCTTCTCTTTTCCACCTACCATGCAGTTCTCCTAACATCCTAACATTGTCATCAATTCTAACTTGAATGGCATTCAAAGTCTTGCTTTCTTCAACGTGATGCATAACCTTTAATTTCAGAAGTTAAACATCAAGAGCAAGGCTGTCAACTTTAGAATCAAGAACATCAATTTTACCAAACTTTTCCTCAACAGACTTATTAAAAGTAGTTTGTTTACTAATAAAGTCCTTTGGCACAACTTCAAGATCAGAGGGTGCACTCCTATTGTTGTTGGAGAAATTACCATAAGAATTAACAGAACCGTTACCATTAGTAGAAGGATATGGCCTATAATTGTTGCTACCAAAATTATTCCTATAAGCATTGTTGTTGAAATTATTATTTCTAATGAAGTTCACATCAACATGCTCTTCTTGAGCAACCAAAGAGGCTAAAGGAACATTATTAGGATCAATATGTGCCTTACCATTAACAAGCATAGACATAATGGTATCAATCTTATCACTCAAGGAAGAGGTTTCTTCAACAGAATTTACCTTCTTACCTTGTGGAGCTCTCCTGGTGTGCCATTCAGAATAATTAATCATCATATTATCAAGGAGCTTTGTTGCGGCGCCCAAGGTGATGGATATAAAGGTACCTCTAGCCGCTGAATCCAGAAGGTTTATTGAAGGAAAATTTAGTCCTGCATAAAAGGTTTGGATAATCATCCAAGTAGTCAGTCCATGAGTGGGACAATTCTTTATCAAAGATTTCATTCTTTTCCAAGCTTGAGCAATATGTTAATTATCAAACTGTTTAAAATTCATTATGTCACTTCTCAAGGATATAATCTTAGCAGGAGGATAATATTTTCCAATAAAAGCCTCTTTGCATTTAACCCAAGAATCAATACTATTTATAGGCAAACATAGCAACCAAACTTTAGCTCTTCCTCTCAAAGAGAAAGGAAACAATTTAAGCTTAATAATATATCCATCTACATCCCTATACTTTTGCATCTCACATAGCTCAACAAAGTTATTGAGGTGAGCAGCAGCATCATCAGTACTAACACCAGAAAATAGCTCTTTCATAACAAGATTTAACAAAGCAGGTTTAATTTCATAGAAAGTTGCTTCAGGAGCCGGTGGTGCAATAGGTGTGCAGATGAAATCATTGTTGTTTGTGCTAGCAAAGTTGCATAACTTGGTGTTCTCAGGAGTACTCATTCTAGCAAGACTAAAACAGATAAACAAAAATAACAACTATAAAAGAAACTAATTTTTTTGTATTTTTGATAAACAAGAAGCACACAAAATAAAATAAAGAAACTAAGCAAAACAATAACAAAGCAAAAAGATTGGAAGTGAGAGACTCCCCTTGCAGAAATCCTCTTTCTCCCCGGCAACGGTGCCAGAAAATAGTCTTGATGTCTCACAGGACCAGTTGGGAAACCCCAAGAGGAAGGTACGATGAGCACATCTGTAAGTTTTCCCTCAGTATGAAACCAAAGTTTAATTGACCAGTAGGAGAAAGAAACCACTTCTAAAGGTTGTTGCTAGCTTACTTTGGCAAGGTGCCAGAAAACAAGTTGGCGCGTTGTTGACGTGGGAGCCTCGGCGCCAGCAGCAACGTGGAACCTGCACACAACACAACCAAACTACTTTGCCCCAACTTACAGTGAGGTTGTCAATCTCACCGGTTTGCAGAAAACAAAGAATTAGACCTATAGTGTGGAAAGAGATGTTTGTTTGTGGTGAAGTAAAATAATGCTTACGGAAAGTAAATAGTGCTTGCAGTAGATAGTAATATAAATGAAAAAGAATGGACCGGGGTCCACAGTTCACTAGAGGTGTCTCTCCATAAAGATAAATAACATGCTGGGTAAAAAAATTACAGTTGGGCAATTGACAAAATAGAGAATGCATAACAATGCATGTACATGTCATGAAGATCACTATGAGATTCACTTGGGCATTAAAACATAATACATAGACCGTAATCCAACTGCATCTATGACTAATAATCCACCTGCAGGATATCATCCAAACAACTGTTGGGTACTAAGTTGCAAACAATAGATTATCACCTTAAGCAAAGTATGTAATGTAAACAATACAATTATCCTTGAACAAAAGATTGTTGTTTTCTCCCTAGTAGCAATAGCACATCTACAACCTTAGAAGTTATTGTCACTCTCCCAGATTACTAGAGGCATGAACCCACTATCGAGCATAAATAATCCCGCTTGGAGTCACTAGCATATACTTGGCCAAGATATCTACTAGCAACAGAGAGCATGCAAGATCATAAATAACATAGACATGATAAATCAACTATCAACTTGACATAGTACTCAATATTCATCGGATCCCAACAAACACAACTTGTAGAATTACATATAGATGATCTTGATCATGATAGGCAGCTCACAAGATCTAGACATGAGGCGCATGGAGGAGAAGACAACCATCTAGCTACTGCTATGGACCCATGGTCCAGTGGTGGACTACTCACGCATCACTCCGGAGGCTAGCATGGTGATGAAGAAGGCCTCTGGTGATGATTCCCCTCTCCGGCAGGGTGCTTGTAACATCCCTGACTTTTCCAATTTTTGAAAAATCAAAAAAAATTAAAACTTAGTGCTTGCAATTGTTTGACTTGATTGAAAAATCACAAGAATTTAAAACTTTTGAGTTTGTTTATAAGTTCTACTTCAAAAACCTTTTCAACTCCTTATCTTTCATGGAACTCCTATGAGGAAAACCAACTACCAAAATATTATTTTATTGCTTTTATTCAACTTTATGCAAGCCTGCTTGCAGAGAACTGAGTTACAAAGGTATTTATAAAGATTGTTTCTCAAACCTATGATTGAGAGTGAATCTCATCTATTATTTTATAAACTACTATTTTCCTATTCTATTTAAAAGAATTATTTTCAAACCCTAAATTCTATTTCTTTTATGCAAGCAAACCCTTGCTATGTTTGTAAAGATTTATTCAAAATTTACTTTTACCTTGAAAACATATTTCTTACTGGTTTGGAGCATTGCTGGAATATTAGAAGAATTTAGAATTTTGTTTGAATTGATTTGAAGGAGTTTTGCAAAAGATTTGTTTCAATTCAGAAAAACAAAAAAAACAAAAAAAGAAAAAGGAAATCATAAAAGGGTCGGGGGAGACCATTTAGCCCAGCCCCAGATTTGGCCCGAGGCCTAGCAACCCGCCATCCCGAAAGGGTACCGGCATCCCCTTCTCCCGACACAGACAGGTGGACCCCGCATGTCATCTCCCTCCTCCCGCAATCTTCTCCCTCTCTCTCCGTTTCTGGAAACGGTCGCCGGAGTAAACACCCCCCGTTGATTTCTCGCGAGTAATGGCCATCAAGACCACGCCTATAAGTACCCCACATCCTCCTCTCTCTCTCCTCTCCCTTTCTCTCCTCGAATTGGGCCGCCAGGCTGCTCAAATTCCTCATCGGAGGTCCGCACATCTCCAGGTATCTCCGGTCGATTCCGACCTTGTCAGTGAGCTCCGCCCTCTCTCTTCTCTCCTATCCTCTTCCTCTCCTCCTGGTGCACCTCCCTAACTTTTCTTCTCAGATTTCTCGCAGAGAACCAACGCACCAGAGCTAACCCGAAGCTCGCCATCTCCAGAGCCCCTCCAGCCGGACCTCGTCGCCGTTCCAGGAAGAGCGCGAGCACGCCGACCTCACAATCAACATCTCCGCATCACGGCGCATCTCGTCAACCTCTTCATCGCCCCCAGGAACGTCTGCAACGTCGTCGTTGTCCATTCCAGCACCGCACCTCGCCGGCGATGACGGAACCCTAGATCCACGGTGAGCCTCTTCATCTCTTAAGCCCCAGCCGTCGGATCTGAAACGGACGCATAAGATTAGATCACTTAAAATCAAAGGGGTACCAGATCTGGGCCGCTCAGATTCGTTTAAATCCAACGGCCAGCGTTGCCGATCCGACCGAAACGGTACCGGCCAATCAGATCACGCCGCGTGTCGGCTTCCAGTTTAAACAGAAATTCGATTTAGAATTTGAAACCAGATTTGATCCAAATCTTCAGAAAATCATATCTTTTGATCTGTGGGTCCAAAAATGACAAATGATATACCGTTGGAATCCTTGAAACATGTAGAATCCAGTAGTACAATAAAACCTCATATTTCGTGGGCTCAATTTGAAACTATTTTCAAATTGGAATCAAACCTTCTGTTAGCTTGTTTAATTCATATCTTTTGAACCAAGTGTCCAAAAATTATAAATGTGTAGTCTCTGGAATCCTCTGATCTTGTAGAACATCATAGAATCAAGAAAATCCAAAGTTGATACATGCACACACTTTGTGCATTCAAATTTGTCCAAATCACTATTCTGATCATAGTTTGAACTCTATAACGTATTTTAGGATGATTCCAATTACAGTAGCTTTTTTTTACTGCAAGTTATCCAGTAGTATCACACCCATATTTGTTTGAACCATTTCGCAATTACTCAAATTCTAAAATGAGAACTTGAGTAATTTCCATTATAAGAATAAATCCATTCCTGCTCTGTAATGTTTCTTTCTACTTTAACAAATCCCATAATCATACCTAGCCATCATTGTTGTCCAAACCATATCTTGATCAAGACCCTATCTACTTAGACCTATCATGTCTAGTTCACACATATTCGAATTTCAATTGTGTTGTTTGAGTAAAGTGTGATACATCTCAAATCATAGAATTCTATTCCTGCTATCCTTGCGGTGTTGATCTAATCAACATTTTAGCACCTATCCAATACCCCATGTACCCAATAGAAACCTTAAACCATAATATCAAATGTTATCTACCCATACTCAATCCTCTGTCCATTTGATCCTGATTTCATGTGTAGAAACTATTCAATTAACAAATGAGTTAATTGAGTAAATCAACATATCACAAACCCCTACCCAAGCCTATGTGTAACTTATACTATTATGAATAAGTGTTGTCACACTTTGTTCAGTAGTGTTTGGTTGCACTATTCTATATCTAGGTGAATCCATCCACTTGAGTCATCTCTAAACTCTACCTTGCTTAGGCCAAGCACAAGATTTATATCACCACATTGTAATCTTGGAGGACCAATCTTTCCCAATCCCTTGACCTACCCAAATCCAATGCCTACTTAATTATGTTCACATGTATTGAACTATTCAACTTGCAAATGTGCTAATTGGGTAGTTCAAGCATTATTAAAACCTTGCCTAGTCCAATGCCCTCTCAAATTATATTGACCTTTCCCAACTAAGCTCTCAAATTCATATCTCACAATTCATGATCTTTTGCCATATCCTTCTTGTCATAACATCTCAATAAAACTAAATTGTTAAACAAACACCTTTCAATTGTTTGACTTACTTGTTTGTGTTTGAATAGATTGTTTATAGTATGTTATTTTCTTGTACTATAGTTGGTGCGAAGAACTACGTGCTTAGTTGAGAGAAGTGAAAACATCGTGATCTTCAAAAGGCAAGTGACACACATATCCCCTACCTATTTTTACTACTGCATTAGTGCGTTTCAGTAGTATGCATGATAGGTGAAATGTTCAACTATTTTATCAAATGCTTAGATCCTAGTAGTGTGTAGCCAATCCTCAAACCCCACCTGTTAGGATGCTAAATACTTTGAAAAATATTGATGCCATGCTTTGATCACTTGTCGAAAGTGTTTTGTGAACAAATTAAGAACTTCAACTAAAATGAATCACCTGGGTGGATTGGTTTGATAAGAGGCGGCGATGGAGGTGACTTCTGGGGCACATGCCTCGTCGAGAGGATGTGGGCTCAGAATGTCACTCGGGATGGCCACCCAGGAACAAAGAGGTTACTATGTCTTCCGTGCTTAGAGTGCTTCCAGTGCAGCCTTATGACATTATGGGATCTGTCTTGACTGATTAGATGTGAGGGTGCAACTTGTGTGCGAAGCAGTGGCAGGTAGTTGAATTGTAGGTTGGGAACGGAGCTTGCCAGTTAGTTGCCCTCTCCTTCTAAAAAGTCTCGTCTCATTTTATGTATGGGCATAAAATGAGTCGTAAGGTGAAAGTGCACAACCCCTGCAGGGTGTCAAAACTAATCGATTAGCCGTGTCCCCGGTTATGGACAATTTGAGTCTCTAGACATGGAATGTACGGAAGAATCTCATCACCATTTCTAAACGAATAAAACTTGTCTAGAAAACCCCTAGGTAGGGGCTAAGGACCATGCACTCCGAGGGGTGGTGGTTCCTGAGGTTCCAACTTTGTTGAGTTTCGCCCAGTGCTACATGCCTAGCTAGTATGTAGTATTTGGGGGTTATTTCGACCCTTTGAAAATATAAAACTTTGAAAGAAGGTTTATGAAAGAATTATAGGACAAAACTGGCTTTATGCAAATCGTCCTATGAGATCCACTAGCCAAATATCATGTAGATAGACTTCTCGCAACAGCCACCAAATATGTGTCATTTGCCAGTACATCATTGTACTGACCCCTTTGGGGCTGCATATTCAACGTGCAGGTTTTATTTCGAGTAAAGAACCAAGATTAGGATCTCGAGCTTACATTCCAACATGGCTGCCTATGGCACGTGATGAAGATGGAGGCTCATTGCCACCTTGTTTTCCCGCTATGTATCTGTAAGGTTTGAATACTTCGTATCCGGATCCACATTGTAATCTTGATACTATGCAATGAATATTTCATTTTGTTCTGTGGTGCTATCAGTGATCCAGGGAATAGCACTTATCACAGATGTTCCACCTTAATCCAAAGGTGGGGCGCTACAGTGCTGGGAAGAGCTTCTGGACCCTCCTAATCTCGGGTCGACGACGGTGGCAGCTTGCTATATGTTTCGTGGAAAAGTGTTCGGGCCCTTAGGGTTTTCGCAATGAAGGGAATTTATAGGCGGAAGGGCGATGTCAGAGGGGGGGCCGAAGGGCCCACACCACCTAGTGGCGTGGCCAGGGGGTAGGCCGTGCCACCGCATGGTGCGGCCGCCTCCTGGCTCTCCTCCGTATCTCCTTTGGACTCCATCTTCGTGTCAGGTAAATAGGAACTTTGGCTTTTATTTCGTCCAGTTCCGACAATATTTCCTGTGTAACTTTTCTGAAACACAAAAACAGCAGAAAATAGGAACTGGCACTGTGGCATCTTGTTAATAGGTTAGTTCCGAAAATTCATAAAAATGCCACGAAGTGTAAACAAAACATAAAGCAATTGATGTAAAACAAGCATGGAGCATAAAAAAACAAGCATAGGGTGCCGTACATGTCCGTGGAGACCACCTCATACGAGTTATGGTATGGCAAGAAGCCTACGTTGTTGTTTCTTAAGGTTTGGGGATGTGAGGCATATGTAAAGAAGTTACAGCCTGACAAACTCGAATGTAAGGCAGAAAAATGTATCTTTGTAGGATATCCAAGAGAAACTATTGGATACACCTTCTACCATTCAGCCGGAGGCAAAACTTTTGTTGCCAAGGACAGAACTTTTCTCAAGAAGGAGTTTCTCGCTAAAGGGATAAGTGGGAGGAAAGTTGAACTTGTTGAGATTGTTGACCCTTTGCTAGAAATACCGAATAGCGCAACAGAATATGTTCCAGAGTTGCCCTCCATATAGGGAGAAGGGGCACCCAATGATGATTAGGGTGATATCATTAAGGAGACTAAACACAGGTCTGCACAAATTTGCATATCCCCAGTGACAAGGGTATAGCTAATAGAGCCCGCTAGTTGAGTACCCCTGAGGCCCGATAAGCTAGACCCAATTGTAATGATAGTCGAGATACGAGTTCTTACCGTATGTCGATATTGTAATCTGTATCGGACCCTACCCGATCCTCGAGACCTGACCACCTATATATAGAGGCCAGGAGGGGACGGTGTAGGGCAGATTGAAAGCAAGCCAGGTTCAACACCCAAGTTTACTTTCGATATACACCTATTTCGACTAACCTTACCTTCGAGTTCATCCGACGCCCTATCTCCCCGATCCTAAGTCCTTCATCTAGGACATTTGTCGAGTTAACCCTCGTCAATTGGCGCCGACCGTGGGGACTCTGGGCGTTGGAATCATGAATTCGATGGCTTTTTCGCTTTTAGCCAACAGCAGTACAGAAGTCAACGAAAATCAAGAGATGGAACTGACAATCGGAAGTCTAAGCATCTCCATCGGGCCGTCGGGTTTCACCCGCCTCTCGGATTCGACGAAACCAGATCCATCAGCGAGAGAACCCGAAACAGTAGTAATGCTGGAATCGTCGAAAGGCTCTTCCAGTGAGGTAAACTCGCCGGTCAGCTTAGGAGAAGCACCAATCGCAGAAGGTGACAAAATTCAGTAAAAACTCGACTCGGGAGTAAGAGCGTGTAAAACGCATAACAGTACAAGGGACTTCGCTGCTGGAAGTAGTGGCGTCTCCAAAAGAGTACACCAGTTATGCGTCATTATCACTAAAGCAGAAGAAGAAAACAACAACGAGGGAAGTAAAGGGGTCGACAGGCAAGTCGACAAGATAAAGGAGCATAACAAAAAGGAGAAAGAGAAAGTTCACATCTCAGTCGGAGAGTGGAGGATCATCATGTCAGCTATAAATCATGGCACAGAAGTACCCGAAGGATCGAGAAGAGAAGTTCTAATGGGATATCAGTACGCATTGCACCAGCATAGGAAGAAACTAAGAGAGGAAAGAGACATGTTTTTCCAAGATAATAACAGTATGTCAAGGGAAGAGTATTGGGATCTTATATTTACTAATTGGAGGCACCAACGGAAGCACCACGTTAATCCTCAACAACTAAGGAAAATTAACCATCCGATCTCCTTATAACCTATCTACAGTCGTCGGATGGTGTACCTAAAGAGTTCTCCCGTTCTATCCTATCTGCACATCTCCTTACCAACCTTTTCAATTGGCCTTGAAAAAAAAAACTTCCACAAGATGACTCTCTCTTGAACGTGTGTCTGCTCATCGATCCGACGATCCCTAACCCTAGACGATGCGGTGGAGTTGGGACAGGCGAACATCGAGTGCTGCCCTCCCGGTGGAAGCAGGTTGCGGCCGGTGCTGAATCTAACACAACCGCCAGCTGCTCGCCTCCGGCGGCCGCGTCGCCTTCTGTATCGAACAAGTTAGTCCTAAGCTTCTTCCTCCAGTCGCTCAATGTCTAGCATCTGCCATAAAAGCTGTCAAGATGTCGAACAGTCTAATCTCAGGGTTTTCCGATGGCCTAGAAAGCCTCGTGGTGCTGCATCATGTAACTTCTTTACCTGAGACATCCCGAGTCCCGACTCAGTCACTCAGATGCTCCTGTTACATTGCGGGAGGACGCTGCACTAGCCGTCTTTCCCTCATAGTGATCCTGATCCATAGGGTGCTCTGACCTTCCGTTTCATGCGCTTCACCTCACAAGCATATCGGGACATGCAATGCAAGGCCTTACGAATTCATTCATCAGATGCAATTAATTAGATATAAAGGTTTGGTCTACTATATTAGCTTAATCCCCTCTGCTCGATGATACTTGATGCATGGATGGAATTAATGGATGGATTCTTTATGCCCGTACTGATGCTTATACCGGTTGTAAATTATACTCCCATTACATCCTTTTGATGTTCCAGATCATTGTTAAATGTTCAAATGGTGTATGCAGAACCTACCGCGAGGAAAAGATTTAGCAAGGAAAAAGAACTAGGGAGACAGTCACGACAAGGATAGCAAGATATTCGATCAAATAATGCTTAACCTTCCCTTCAACGTTTTAACTATTTCTTTGAACATTGTTTTCATTACCATTAAACTAATCTTTTCACATGCTGAATTAATTTATAGGTATGTACACTTTTCTGAAATACTTATCTCCATGACATGTGAATAGGGGGAATGTCACAGGTAGACAAGCTCGGGAAAACAATTTATTGGATTGGTGAAGCAAATATACTTATTAACACTGTTTCAAGAGATGGGATTGCATGTGAAGGAAATCGACAGCGTAGTCATTGCTTATCTATCATGTTTTGTCATCTAACATTTTTTCTTCAGAGCATTTATTTTTCCAGATAACCCACTTTGTCCTTTTACTTCCTTAGAGGAAAGTGAAGCTATTTTGGACAGTGTATATTCTTGCTTCATAAACGTTTCCAAGTTGGACATATTGTGACATCTCCAGAAGAGACGGCCATACATATGCTAAATTTTTGGCATATATAATTTACGGTAAGCACTTTCCAATTTACAATAATATTTGGAAAAGGAAATGCAAGTTCATATTTATCAGATGAATAGGGTTGTTTGCTGATCAAATAAATATTTTTCTCTACATGTAGTACTATGTATCAGACATTACTCAACTTATACATTAGAGATTACTCTAGGTTCTCTTTTACTTCATCAAGCACGGAAGTCCTATGTTGATATTCATGGTTAGTCTATTATCGTTATTAAGTAGACTGAACTTATAGTATACAGTAGTCATGCTTTCTCAATCCAGATGGCATTTTTATCATGAGAAATGTCTGGATCCTTAGTACATGTGCTCATGTGAACGTCATACTAATTTTTATCTTTGCCATACAGAATTTTCATTTATTATATTCCTTTATTCAATATTGACAGCTTATGTAGTGCATACTGAACCACAATATTTTACCACAAGCCTTCAATGTGATAGGCTGTAGATAGGGCTGCAAATGAGTCGAGCTTGAGCGGGTTAGATTTGGCTCAGCTCAGCTCATACAAAAATTCGAGCGAGTTCATACAAAGTCGAGTTAATGGTTGAGCTATAAAAATTGGTTCATACTCAGCTTGTAATGATCTCGAGTCGATCTCGAGCTAGTTTCGAGCTAAGAAATATAACGAAAATTTCAATTTTGCTTGCATATAAAAGTACAACCACAACGTATAGAAGGAATAAATTAACCTTCTATATGCTCTTAGTCAAAATTTCATCCAAATTAGAAGGAATAAATCTCATCCGCAACATATACGATAATAAACTTGTATATTTTCTTTCAATAAATAACAAATTATTATACATGATTATATTCCTTTCGAGCTATCGAGCTAAATCAAGCGAGCTAGGGTTGGCTCAAGATCAGCTCGTATTCTAGTCGAGCTATATAAGACGCTCATACTCGACTCATTTCCTTTTGAGTCGATTTCGAGTCGAGCTGCGAAACAAGTTGATCTCGAGCCGCTCACGAGTCTCGAGCTTTTCTTGCAGCCCTAGCTGTAGAAAAACTTCGTTGATTAATTTCTAGGCTTCAGAAATGCCCTAAATCAGCTTGCTAATTAATGGGTTTTCTCAATGTATTGTGTAGTCTTTTAGTAGTGTGCAATATGAGTGTAAATTGTACAATTTGGTTCCTTCATAATATCAGTATTTGTGGTGAACTATAATGAACTCTATTTAATCAGCATTAAAGTTGGTTTTCAAAATAACGAGATATTGTTCAATGTATATAAAAAATGACTGCATGTTTTCTACCGATACTATTTGACATCTATTGCAACTATGCGGCGTAAACGAATAAGAAACCGTGTGTGTGTGTTGTATCCAAGTTTGAATATCACATCCTGCATGTGTACACGAGCATTCATATAATGTTCCTGTATCAAACTAATTGACGGGTTTGTATGTGGAATGATGTTAAATTTATTTTAGTTTTAGGCCTTTTTAATATCAATAATCTAATTGACGGGTTTATACTTTGACCATTCAAATGTCCATTCAAAATAATCTTCCTACCAAAATGATCTTCCACTCTCATCTAATGGACATGCTTTTTGAAGGACGAACTAGAATGTCAGCAGTTTGAGTCATAAAGAGACTTGAAACTATGATCTATATTTTTTAATGCTAACTTCCACAATATTAAACATGTAAAGGAATATAGAAAATTTATGTATTGAACTATTTTTAATATATAATTTACACAAGTGAACCAAGGTTATTATATTCCTTTCAAAATTGCTAGCCCGTGCTGGTGCACGGGTTAATGACTAGTGATTATAGTGAGGATTCAGAGTACAGCAGGGAAAGGCGCAGAGACCCAAAGCACAACAGAGGGGCAACAGCGCAAAGTAGAGAGGAAAGGTATTCAAGAAGTATTACTCCACAGCTAGAGGAGGAGGAAGAAGACTTCGTGCAGGAAACACCGGAAGCAGCGCTGATAGCAGCACAGGCATACTTACTAACCACGTGGCCAGAATCCGGAGATCCGCGGGAAGACATGCACCAAGCCGCAATACGAAGCCTCGGCATAGTGGAAGACAAGATCAGGGGAAAAGGTCCAGAGACAAAGTCGACAAGCTACAAGGAAAGGCGAAAGGAGAAGTTCAAACACAAAATCACACGGAATGAGTCTAGCGAGTCATCAGAAGAAGAAATGCGACAAAAAAGGAGGGAGGACGCAAGAAATATAATAGCGCCGGCTCGAGTAAATAAATCGCGCCACGCCTGGAGGGAAGAAAATTATGAAGACGACGAAAAAGAAATGGGTGCGTTGTGCTTTACCCGCAGGGTTCGCAAAACACGGGTACCCAAAGGATTCAAGTTACCACACGACCAACAAAAATATGATGGGTCGCAAGAACCTACCCTATGGTTATCGGATTATCTTCAGGCAGTACAGATATTAGGGGGAACAAAAGCAACTGCAATGCAAAGTTTGCAACTACACCTCACCGGCGCAGCACGGTCCTGGTTGAATACCCTACCTAATGAATCCATCAGAAGCTGGGGAGAACTCGAAAGCCAATTCGCAAGAAATTTCCGCTCGACATATAAGCGCCCAACATCACTGGAGGAAGTCAAAGCGTGTGTGAAAAGGAAAGGCGAAACTCTACATTCTTATATACAACGATGGAGTGTAATAAAAAACTCAGCAGAGGACGTCTCCGACGAAAGAGCAATAGACGCTTTTTCGGCCGACCTTCGTTGCTCAGATCTCGTGGAAGAGATAGGAAGAACAAGGCCAACGACAGTAGCCGAGCTAATGGAAGAAGCCAACAAATTCGCTGACAGAGAGGACGCATATAATAACAAAAGAGGACGTTCACCAGAAATCGATAGAACAAGTAGACAGAGGAGACGACACCGCAGCAGGGATAACCAAGGAAAGCGAAATTAGGTAGCCACGGGTTACGAAGCAAGGGAAGAGGAAGGATATGAAAATAGGAGGTTTCAAGCAAAAGGAACAGAAAAACCAAGATACTCCGGCCCTTCGGCCGAAGACATGCTATACGGACCTTGTCGAATCCACTACGCATATCTTGATGGAAAAAGAGTCTCAAATCACCAGATGAAGGATTGTAGAACTTTCCCGAGGCTACAAAGCGCCATGGGTTCAAGCCAAGGGGGATGGCAAGGAGAAAAATACACAAGTCAAGGATATCAAGTACAAAGGTTAGCGAGGCACCTAGAGTCGAAAGTTTACATATCGGCAATGATTCAACCAGTGCCTAAGTCAAAGAAAGAGCGAAAGAGCATATCCAGGCAAGTAAACCTAGCAATATCATCGCCACCAGCCACCATAGAATATTTGCGGTGGTCAGATCAACCAGTTAAGTTCAGCAGAGCAGACCACACCCAAGGAAAGTTCCCAGGCCGGGCTACTCGCCAATGGTGTTAAAGGCGCAAATAGGAGGGTACGACATAGGGAGAGTGTTTATGGATGCAGGAAGTGGCATAAACCTAATATATGCTAGAACCCTGAAGGCAATGTGTATCTCACTGTCAAGCCTGAAGCCAACAGATAGTTCTTTCCATGGAATAATACCAGGAGCCGCAAATTACCCTCTGGGGAAAATAGAACTCGACGTCTACTTCGGCAGTAGCAGCAACTATCGCAGGGAGAAGTTGGAATTTGAAGGTATGGATTGGCCATCACAGTACCATGCAATTCTAGGGCGCCCAGCATTTGCAAAATTCATGGCAGTACCTCACTACGCGTATCTAACATTAAAAATTCCAGGACCCAAAGGAACAATTATAGTGCAAGGGAGCTTCGAAGTAGCCAACACTTGCGACAGAGAATTCAATAGAATGGCGCAAACCTTCAGCATGATAGCAGAATATGAGAGGCTGAAAGGAGAAACCGATCATAATGTGCTACCCGACGTTGGACGATCCCTGCCAGATCAGGCTTTCGACACAACTCAGGACTCGAAGAAGATCCAGGTCCACCCTACGGACCCATACAAGACAACATCGATTACGGTAAACCTGGATCCCGCATAGGAAAGTGCGCTTGTCGAGTTCCTCCGTGAGCGCTGGGAAATCTTCGCCTGGTGTCCTTCAGACATGCCAGGGGTTCCCAGGGAACTCGTCGAGCACGCATTAAATGTAGATCCTAAAGCAAAGCCAGTCAAGCAACCATTGCGACGATTTGATGAACCCAAAAGGAAGGCGATAGCATTAGAATTGCACAGGCTAGAAAACGCTGGATTTATCAGAGAAATAAAAACTTTGAGTTGGGTATCCAATCCAGTCATCGTACCCAAGAAAAACACAGACGTACAAAGAGTATGTGACGATTACACATCTCTCAATAAGCATTGTCCAAAGGATCCCTTCCCTCTACCCCGCATTGATCAGATAATTGATTCAACAGCGGGATGCGCAAGGCTTTCCTTTTTGGACGCATATTCTGGTTACAACCAGATCAAGTTGAAAAAAGAAGACAAAGAAAAGACAGCCTTCATCACTCCGTATGGGGTGTTTTGCTATCAAGTAATGTCGTTCGGCCTAAAAAATGCAGGAGCAACTTATCAACGAATGATACAAAACTGCCTCGAGAGCCAAATAGGACGTAACATCCAAGTCTACATTGACGATGTAGTCATTACCACAAGAGAGGAGGAATCCCTAATCAGCGACATGGCAGAAACCTTCGACAATCTGAGCAGGTACAAGCTTAAGCTTAACCCGACAAAGTGTTCCTTCGGCGTATCGGCAGGACAAATTTTAGGGTTCCTGGTGTCAGCACGAGGAATAGAGGCGAACCCAGAGAAGATCCAAGCAATTTTAACAATGGGGAAACCCACGAAACTACACGAGGTACAGAAACTCGTAGGACGCGTCGCGACACTAAGTCGCTTCGTTGCTCAATTGGGAGAAAAGGCGCTCCCTTTCTATGCACTTATGAAGAAGTCAGATGATAAATTTGAATGGACAGAAGAAGCAGACGCAGCTTTTGCGCAGCTAAAAAAAGTGCTTTCCACGCCACCAGTGCTGGTCGCACCAAAAGAAAAAGAGCCACTACTACTCTACATCGCCGCGACCCATCAGGTGGTGAGTACAGTATTAGTAGTCGAAAGAAGTGAAGAAGGAAAAGCCCACGGCGTCTAGAGGCCGGTATGTTTCATCAGTGAAGTACTCTCTTCGACAAAACAGAGGTACCCGCATTATCAAAAGCTTGCATATAGTGTCTTTACAACAGCACAAAAATTGCGACAGTACTTTGCGGTGCACCCAATTATAGTGGTCAATGAAGCGCCACTATCGAACATATTGAACAATCCTTCAGCAATAGGACGTGTCTCTTTGTGGGGAATTGAATTATCTCCCATGGACATCACGTATGAAAAAAGGAAGGTGATCAAGTCGCAAATCTTGCCAGATTTCACAGCATAGTGGCTGGAGCTGCAGAGCACGGGACCGCCAGATTTATCGAGTGTCTGGACAATGTGCTTCGATGGTTCTAAGAGAGTCCAAGGCGCAGGCGCAGGAGTAGTCTTGATATCGCCGCATGGCGACAAAATAAAGTATGTTTTAAGGATGAGTTTTCTGCAGGCCTCCAATAATGAAGCAGAATAAGAGGCTTTGTTGCATGGAATGAAGATGGCAAAAGCGTGTGGAGCAACTCGCCTAAAAATATTTGGAGATTCAAACCTTGTCGTCCAACAAGTTATGAACAGATGCGACACAATTAATGACAACATGATGGCCTACAAGAAATTATATCACTATCTCGAAGGAACATTCGATGGATGCGAAGTCTCGCATGTTAGCAGAAATAGCAATGAAGAAGCCGACAATTTAGCAAATATCGGGTCACAGTGCCTGCCTGTGCCATCTGGAGTCTTCTGGGAAGAAATAGTGGAAAGGTCAATAAAAAGCGTCAAAAGTTCGACTACTGCAACAGGCTCGGGGGCTGGTACGAAAAGTGACGAAAGTGCGCCAGAACCCAAAGAAGTCATGATGATTGAAGAAACCTGGATGCAGCCATATCTCGCATACATGATAAATTAGCAGTTACCAGAAGATGCAGTGGAAGCCAAGAGAATAACTCGACGATCGAAAGCATTTGTCGTGTTGCAGGGGAAATTATACAAAAAGAGCATAACTGACATTTTGCAGCGTTGCGTAACACCTCAAGAAGGGCAAGTAATATTAAAAGATATACACGCCGGAGTATGCGGCCATCATGCTAGCAGTAGGGCAATAGCGGCAAAAGCGTTCCGAGCAGGATTCTATTGGCTAACAGCCATTGAAGACGCGAAAGATATAGTTCGGAAGTGTGAAGCATGTCAAAGATTCGCATCTCGACCACACGCGCTAGCAGTAGAGTTACAGCCAATACCATTGTCCTGGCCCTTTCAACAATGGGGCCCCGATATGGTAGGGAAGTTGCACAAATCCTGGCCAGGAGGGCATGTTTACATGCTAGTGACAGTCAACAAATTTACCAAGTGGGTGGAAGCGGCCCTGGTAACAACTCAAGATTCGACAGCAGCAATCAATTTCATTAAGTCAATAGTGTTCCGCTTCGGTGTACCATATAGCATCATCACGGACAATGGAACAAACTTCACTTCAAAGGAATTCAAGAGTTACTGCGAAGGTTTGGGAATCAAGCTCAAATTCGCATCCGTAGCACACCCGAAGACAAATGGGCAAGTCGAAAAAGCCAATGGCCTAATATGCAATGGGATAAAAAAAGAGGCTCTTAGCACCACTCGAGAAAGCCAAGAGCGCTTGGGTAGATGAATTGCCCTCCGTTCTTTGGAGTTTAAGAACCACGCCTAACGCAACTACTCAAGAAACTCCTTTCTTCCTGGTCCACGGAGCAGAAGGCGTGCTTCCAGTTGAAGTTACACACGAAGCTCCAAGAGTGACGGCATACGACGAAGCAACCTCAACAGAAGTATTATAGGACGACATCGATGCACTAGATGAAGCAAGAGATAAAGCATTAGAAAGAGCCACGCAGTATCAACAGAGCCCGCGGAACTACCATAGTAGTCGAGTTCGTCCACGATCCTTTGTGGTGGGAGATTTATTCTTACGACTCAGGCAGGACAGCCACGGCAAGTTAGAGTCCCCTTGGGTGGGACCTTACATCGTCACAGAAGTAATACCAGGAGGAGCTTATCGACTACAAGACAAGAAGACAGGAAAAGACGAGAGCAACCCATGGAATGCGGAGCAGCTATGACATTTTTACACATAAAAGAAATCTAGTGACATCAGTAACTTCGAGTTAACCCTCTGAACCCAGAACATGAGGCCATAGGTCGGGTTCCTTGGGTTGAACTCGACAAACTGTACAAATATTTTATTTCTTCACTCGAGGGCTTCAACCCTCGGGTCATACGAAAGAAAGTTTTATCACAATATGAAGATCTTTTATACTACTAGGTTGTGTAAACAACCCGATATTCCTTCAAGCAATATAATTGGTTCACAAGAACCCAAAAAATATAAAGCTTGCCTCGGAACAACGATTTGTTCCCATGGTCTATTTAAAGCATCAAAGCCAAATACGATTATTCATTACAGATAGCACGGCAGCAAGGTAACTCGAAAAGGAGATTACATAAAGAAGATACTAATGGAAGTGTACTTCAGCTTCGTACTCCTTTTGGCACTGGGTGCCGTCGTAGATTCTCACATCGAATTTTGACGTGCCAATATGGAAGTCAAAAGTCATCAAAAACCCTTGATGGAGGTCATGATCCTCTGCAAATTGCGACCAGCCGCCCTTGAAGTATTGCTCGCCGGCGCCATCGTACCAAACCTCCACTTTGTATGGAGTTCCTCCACCAGATTGTTCACAAAGAACCGCTTCTCGCAGTTCTCGCCCATCCATGAACTTGGTAAATTTCAGTGGCAGGAGCTGAATCTCGCGGCACTGCGTGTTGGCGATGCAAAAGAAAGAATAGATTCTGGGCGAAGAAGAAGAAGCATCAGGGGAAGGAGCACTTGGACCTGGGGCGGCGCCAGTCACCTTTGGTTTATTCTTACTACCGGCCGGATGGCCGGGATGACGCTTCATTGGAGCGGATGACGAGGATCCTACAGCAGCTAGAGCTGTCTTATTTTTGCTGCCACGAGGGCGGCCGCGACCCCGCGGCGCCGTTGGGGAGCCAAGGTTCAGACGGGACCCATCTGCACCAGCCATGTAGAAAAGTGGGGAGAAAAGAAACCCTAGATGAAAAAGAAGATGATGCGGCAGAGGAGGAATCTGTTTAGGGTTTTTACCCTCACCAAAGGTGCTTTATTTATAAGCACATATTAACGGGCCTCTATGACAGCAAGGCCCATAAAAATATTTACAAAGGAGTTAAATTCTGCACATAGAAGACGATAATAACAAAGCGAAAAAGAATGTACCATAGAAGGTATGAAAAACCTCGCCTTGGGCTCGGGGGCTTACAACAGGAAGAAGAAGAAGGAAAAGAAGAAGTCAATTTGAGCCTATAATTGACTACAAGTATCCAACCATAGCCTCGGGGGCTACTCCCATCGGGACCGCTGAGCGCGCACCCGATAGAAAATAAAACAATCAGCAATAAAGATGAAGAAAGCTACGATCGAGACGGTACGAGCCGCTCAACATTTCGACAACCATAAAACTTCGACTACATAGTCGACAAAATATAGAGCGACTACTCCCATCGGGAGTTACTTGAGAGAAGTTAATATAATTCGAAATTCTTTGATATTTCATCAGTCAAAAGAGACTGCGAATATGATTCTCGAGCTACGTTATCGCAATGAAACTCGAATACCGTGATTTATCACGAAGGTAAGACCCCGGGATCTGTCCTGTGTGGCCTAGTATACGCACATAGATGCGCTCTGCTGGTATGTATCCGTGTCTATGACACGAAGAAAATCCTGGTGGACGCACTGGGTACCCTGAGAATCACTGGGATTCATTCTTTGTAAGTCCTAAATGCCGTAAAAGAGTGGGTTTGACCGGTATCCCGAATTCAAGTCCAAGGGGATTGAATTTGAAGTAGGTGGCAAGTATCTGTTTCGGCAGTTAACTGACCTCTTGATCCGTCAGAGTTGTCAGGCTTGTTCATCAAAACCCCTTGCGAAATATTATCATGAAAATAAGTCAAAAGACCAAGTCGAAGATTTGAAGATATGAAGAAGTCGAAGAGTTGATCAAGTCGAAGATTTAAAGATTAGAGATTCAACCCAAATCTGCAATTCTGGTAGAATCTCAGGGGCTACTGACAAGGGTATAGCTAATAGAGCCCACTAGTTGAGTACCCCTAAGGCCCGATAAGCTAGGCCCAATTGTAATGATAGTCGAGATACGAGTTCTTACCGTATGTCGATATTGTAATCTATATCGGACCCTACCCGATCCTCGAGACCTGGCCACCTATATATAGAGGCCAGGAGGGGACGGTGTAGGGCAGATTGAAAGCAAGCCAGGTTCAACACCCAAGTTTACTTTCAATATACACCTATTTCGACTAACCTTACCTTCGAGTTCATCCGACACCCTATCTCCCCGATCCTAAGTCCTTCATCTAGGACATTTGTCGAGTTAACCCTCGTCACCCAGAGTGGTTCATGAATCCCGTTCTATCTGCATTGTTGGTTGAACATGATGAACCTGCAACCAACGAAGAAGTGATGGAAGGCATGGAGTCCGATAAATGGCTAGAAGACATGAAATCCAAAATAAAATCTATGTATGACAACCAAGTATGGACTTTGGTAGATATTTCAAGCGACCACAAGACCGTTAAGAATAAATGGATCTTCAAGAAGAAGACTGATGCTGATGGTAATGTAACTGTCTATAAAGCTTGACTTCTCACAAAAGGTTTCCGATAAATTCAAGCAATATGACTTCTCACTACGACAAGACCTTCTCTTCCGTAGCGATGCTGAAGTCTATTCAGATTTTGCAAGCAATTGCGGCTTATTTTGATTTTGAGATACGGTAGATGGATGTCAAGACTGCAGGAATTATGCCCTAGAGGAATATAATATTACACTTATTTGCATAATTCATCAAGTTCATAATAGTTTAATGCTATGCTAAAAGTATGTCAATCAGAAACATTGACATAGGTGTAGTATTAAATGATTAGGAGTCCCCGGTAAAATCCGGTTTACTATTTCATTGATCAACTGATGATTGAGGTTCACAATCATGGTGCATTACAGCCGATTGACGATGAGATAATGCCACTTGTTGATAGTGCCATGATGGATGATACGTCCATTTTGCATCACTATTTTATATCATAATTTACTGTTATTCATTGATATATTTCACATTTAGAGGTGATACTTATGTTGTTTCCCCTGTTTTTGCATGTTTGATGATTATTGGAGAACTTGCTACCGGAGTCAGGATTCTGCTGGAAAAAGGACAGTCAAGACGTCATATTTCTGAAGATCAATAATTCCAGGAAAATACCCAGAAATTCATATATTACCAGAAGACGAAAGTAGCCAAAAGGGGAGAGCGAAAGGAGCAGCAGGGGGCCCACACCACCAGGTGGTGTGGGCCAGCCCCTGGCTGCGCCACCCTGGCCCACTTCTGGCATCGCCTCTCGCGTATATGGTCGTCCGCGAAAACCTAAGTCAAGGGGGACTCAGAGCTAGACGCCACCGCCTCTGCGGGGCGGAAAACACCGAGAGAGAAAAGCTCTCCGGTAGGCAGAAATCTATCGGGGAAATTCCTTCCCAGAGAGGGGAGATCATCGCCATCGTTATCACCATCGCGCCGGACTTCATCGGGATCATCATCATCATCACCAGCACCTCCATATCCACCATCACCATGCCATACCGATGTAACATCTTGGGTTGAATCTTGTCAAATTCTTAGGGGAAACTTTCCCGGTGTTGATTACTCTTATAGTTGATGCTATTGAGTGGAACCATTGAATTAAGGTTTATGTTCAGATTGTTATTTACCATTATTTCACCTCTGGTCATGATCCATGTGATGTCTTGTGAGTAGTTCGTTTAGTTCATGAGGACATGGGAGATGTTAGTACTGAAACTATGTTGAGTAATATTTAATGGTTTGATATTTATATGTTGTGGTGTTATTCTACTAGTGGTGTCATGTGAACGTCAACTACGTGATACTTCACCTTTATGGGCCTAGTGGAATGCATTGTGTATTTGGCTACTAATTGTGGGGTTGCCGGAGCGATGGAAACCTAAACCCCCGTTAGGAAACCATTGCACCAGGGAGCGTAGGATCTCAGAGTTTAAGGCTGTGGTTACATTTGTCTTTATTACTTTCTTGTATTTGTGGATGCTTGCAAGGGGTATAATCATAAGTGTGTATTAGTCCTAGTAAGGGTAGTACACTAGCACAGGTTCAGCCCCATAACACTTATCAAACCAATGAAGATTACTTAGCATCATGAAGCAAAAGCTCTCGACAGAAACTCCCGTGTGTCCTAAGGAATGTTTGGTAATCATAAGTTACACAACTGGCTTGTCCTTTGGTCTAGAAAGGATTGGGCCACTTGCAGAAATTACTATTATTGTCTTTTATTTACTCGTACTTTATTTATTTGTATTACCAAATACCCCTGAAAACCCGTTTGCTAGTATTTAAAGTGAATCCTTGATCAAAACTGCTTGTCAACACCTTCTGCTCCTTGTTGGGTTTGACACTCTTATTTATCGAAAGTACTACGATACACCCCCTATACCTGTGGGTCATCACGACTATTTTCTGGTGCCGTTGCCGGGGAGTGAAGCGCTATTGAAGAGTGGAATTGGTAAAGGTAACTTTCGCTGTGAGTATTGTTTTTATTTATGTCTTTTATTTTACATTGCTATGGAGAACTCTCCATTTGGTTCCCTATTTGGGAACGCTACTGCTACTATCACAGTAGTGGATGAACCACTGTCTGCTCAATTAGATCCTTTTAAAATACCTATGAAAATTGTTGAACGTGTTATGAATAACCGCTATTCAGGAGATGGAACTGTCCATCCGGGTGATCATTTACTCTTTATACATGAATTATGCTAGTTGTTTAAGTGTGCAGGTATTTCATCAAGACAGGTCAAGAGAAAGCTATTCTCTTTATCAG
This sequence comes from Dactylis glomerata, assembly GCA_007115705.1. Classification (NCBI taxonomy): domain Eukaryota; kingdom Viridiplantae; phylum Streptophyta; class Magnoliopsida; order Poales; family Poaceae; genus Dactylis; species Dactylis glomerata. The sequence continues at coordinate 812,403 of QXEO01000032.1, read as the reverse complement.
TGAAGGGTAGAGCTACGGAATGGTATAGGCTGCTAATATAAAGGATGGTCCATCTATTGGCTGGGAGGAAATTGTACCTCTCTTTTATTCCAAATTTTATCCTCCAAGTGAGATTCATAAAGATCGTAATCAGATATATAATTTTTGGCCTCATGATGGAGAGAGTATTGCCCAAGCATGGGGGAGACTGAAGTCACTAATGCTCAAATGCCCCAATCATGAGCTCCCCAGTAATATTGTTATTAATAACTTCTATGCAAGGCTTACTCTTCACGACAAGGATTTATTGGATGCCTCATGCTCTAGATCATTTACACGTATGAAAGAAGAAGCTAAATGGGATCTTCTAGACCATATTCAAGAAAATACTGAAGGATGGGAGAACGACAAAGGTAGAAAGTCAGGTATAAATTATGATTATGAATGCATTAAAGCTTTTATGGGAACCGATGACTTTCGTAATGTTAGTGCTGTTTATGGTCTTGATTCTCAAATACTTGTTAACTGTATTAAAGTCTTTGTCTATTATCTTGATGTTCCAAAGAAGGATTGGAACAAGTATCATGCGCCTTATAAAGATATTGCTAGTTGTGTTCCTGCTAGACCCACTGAAGCTTGCACTATTGATCGCATTCTGCCTGAGCATTATTTTGAGAAAATGCCTTTCCCTCCTAAGGTAAAGGAACATTCTACTTTAATTAGTGTGCTTGAGAAAAGTGCAAGGAAAGCTGTAGAACCTGATGAGCAAATTGCTGTTAAGTCTCCTGTAGCAATAGTGAAGGATCTTGTTACTAAAAATGTAGAAGATGGACATATTATCTTTTGTGAAGATGCTTCTAACATTGTTTCACATCCTAGTAGACCTAGGAAAACAAGTGTTCTTGTGCTTTCTATCAGGATTGGTGATCATTGCTATAATGGTTTATGCGACATTGGTGCAAGTTCAAGTGCTATTCCTTATGAGCTTTACAGAGAAAATCATGCATGAAATTGCTCCTTGTGAACTAGAGGAAATCGATGTGGTTATTCAGCTTGCTAACAAAGAGACTGTCTTGCCAATTGGTATTGTTAGAGATGTGGAAGTTTTATGCGGTAAGACTAAATACGCTACTGATTTTCTAGTACTTGGTAAGGCTGGTAGTAAAACTTGTCCAATTATTTTTGGTAGACCCTTTTTGAATACTTGTGGCGTTGTTATAGATTGTAAGAAGGAGAAAATTTTGACTAATTTTGATGGAAAATCTTATGAGCTTAATTTTTCTAAGTTTACTAAAGCTCCTTACGAAAATGAATTGCCTAATGAAGATTTTCGAGTTGAACAGCTTGCCTCTATTGCTCTTGCTCCTAACAATGCTTTGCAGCAATTTATGGAGGACCATGAAAGCGATTTCTTTGGGGAAGAAAGACATGAGATTGACGAGATTCTTCTTCGTCAACCAGAGTTGATTAAACACAATTTACCTGTGGAAGATTTGGGTACCACTTTGCCACCTAATGAAGATCCTATATTTGATTTAAAACCTTTACCTGATGATCTTAAATATGCTTATATCGATGATAAGAAAATATATCCTGTTATTATCAGTTCTAAACTTTTAGGAAAGGAAGAAGAAAGGTTATTGGAGATATTGAGGAAACATCGAGGAGCTATGGGATATACTCTTGATGATTTAAAAGGGATTTCTCCTACTATATGTCAGCATGCTATTAATATGGAGCCAGATGCAAAGCCAGTTGTTTAACATCAATGCCTCTTAATTCCTAAGATGAAGGTAGTGGTAAGAAATGAGGTATTGAAACTCCTTGATGCTGGTATTATTTATCCTATTGCTGATAGTAGATAGGTTAGTCATGTGCATTGTGTTCCTAAGAAAGGAGGAATTACTGTTGTGCCTTATGAGAATAAAGAGCTTATTCCTCAGAGGATAGTAGTTGGTTATAGGATGTGCATCGACTTTAGAAAGGTCAACAAAGTTACTAAGAAAGATCATTATCATTTACCATTTATAGATCAAATGCTAGAGAGGTTATCTCAGAAAACTCATTTCTATTTTCTTGATGGTTATTTTGGTTTCTCTCAGATTGCCGTTAAAAAGTAAGATCAAGAGAAAACCACTTTTACTTGTCCTTATGGAACTTATGCCTTTAGACGTATGCCTTTTGGTTTGTGCAATGCTCCTGCTACTTTTCAAAGATGCATGTCTGCTATTTTTCATGGATTTGTGAAGAAATTGTGGAGGTATTCATGGACGGTTTCTTCGTTTATGGAACTTCTTTTGATAATTGTTTGCACAATCTTGATAAAGTTTTGCAGAGATGTGAAGAAACTAATCTTGTTCTTAATTGGGAGAAATGCCACTTTATGTTGAATGAAGGAATTGTTCGTGGGCATAAAATTTCTGAAAGAGGTATTGAAGCTGACAGAGCAAAGGTTGAAGCAATTGAGAAAATGCCCTGTCCCAGGGATGTTAAAGGTATTCGTAGTATTCTTGATCATGCTAGTTTTTATAGGAGGTTTATTAAAGATTTCTCTAAGATTTCAAAGCCTCTTACTAATCTTCTTCAAAAAGATGTACCATTTGTTTTTTATGATGATTGTAAGGAAGCTTTCGAAACTCTTAAGAAGTCTTTAACTACTGCTCCTATTGTCCAACCACCTGATTGGAATTTACCTTTTGAAATTATGTGTGATGCTAGCGATTTTGCTATAGGTACTGTTCTTGGACAGCGCGTAGATAAGAAGTTGAATGTTATTCATTATGCTAGTAAGACTCTTGATGCTGCTCAGAAGAATTATGCTACTACTGAGAAAGAGTTTTTGCTGTTGTTTTTGCATGTGATAAGTTTAGACCTTATATCGTTGACTCGAAGGTTACTATTCATATTGATCACGCTGCTATTAGGTATCTTATGTCAAAAAAGGATGCTAAGCCTAGGCTTATTAGATGGGTGTTACTTTTACAAGAGTTTGATTTGCATATTGTAGATAGGAAAGGTGCTGAAAATCCTGTTGCTGATAATTTGTCTAGGTTGGAAAAAAATTCTTTTGATCCTATTCTAGTTAATGATAGTTTTCCAAATGAATAGTTGGCTTCAATAAAGGTAACTTCGCGAGAGAATCCTTGTTATGCTGATTATGCTAACTTTATTGTTTCGAAGTATTTGCCTCCAACCTTTACAGCTCAGCAAAGAAGGAAATTCTTTTATGACTTGAGGCATTATTTTTGGGATGACCCAGACTTATATAAAGAAGGAGTGGATGGTATTATGTGAAGATGTGTTCCAGAATATGAACAACAAGAGATATTGAGAAAATGTCATGGTAGTGCTTATGGAGGACATCATGCTGGAGATAGAACTGCACAAAAGGTTCTACAATAAGGTTTTTATTGGCCTACCCTTTGTAAAGATGCTAGAAAGTTTATTTTGTCTTGTGATGAATGCCAAAGAGTTGGTAATATTTCTAGACACAATGAAATGCCTATGAGTTATTCTCTTGTTATTGAACCTTTTGATTGTTGGGGATTTGACTTTATGGATCCTTTTCCTCCTTCAGAAGGTTATACTCATATACTCGTAGCTGTTGATTATGTTACTAAGTGGGTAAAAGCTATACCTACAAAGAGTGCCGATGGTGAGACCTCGTTAAAAATGCTTAAGGATGTTATTTTTCCTAGGTTTGGTGTGCCTAGATATCTTATGACTGATGGAGGTTCTCATTTTATTCATGGCGGTTTTAGGAAAACTCTTGCTAGATATGATGTTAATCATAGAATTGCTTCTACTTATCATCCCCAAACTAGTGGGCAAGTAGAGCTATCGAATAGAGAGATCAAGTCTATCTTGCAGAAGACTATTGATAGATCTAGAAAAAATTGGGCTAGCAAGTTGAACGATGCTTTATGGGCTTATAGAACTGCTTATAAGAACCCCATGGGCATGTCTCCTTACAAAATGGTTTACGGAAAAGCGTGTCACTTGCCTTTAGAATTAGAACACAAAGCTTTTTGGGCAGTGAGAGAGCTTAATAGGGATTTTAAACTTGCTAGTAAGAAAAGGTTGCTTGATTTGAGTTCCTTAGATGAGTGGAGAAATGATGCTTATGAGAATGCCAGACTTTTTAAAGAGACAGTCAAGCAATGGCATGATAGGAGAATTCTTAAGAGAGAATTTCATGTTGGTGTGAAAGTTCTATTATATAGGTCTCATCTCAGATTTTTTGCAGGAAAATTACTCTCGAAATGGGAAGGACCCTTTATTATTGAAGAGGTGTATCGCTCAGGTGCGATAAAGATTCTTCGCTAAAAGATAACACTATGCAAGTGGTGAATGGGCAAAGACTCAATGACGAGGGTTAACTCGACAAATGTCCTAAATGAAGTACTTAGGATCGGGGAGATAGGGCGTCGAATGAACTCAAAGGTAAAATCAGTCAAACAAGGTGTCTATCGAAAGTAAACGTGGGTGTAAACCTGGCTTGCTTTCAATCTGTCCCCCACCGTCCTCTCCTGCCCCCTATATATAGGTGGCCAGGTCTCAAGCATTGGGAGGGATCTGATACAGATTACAATATCGATATACGACATGAAATCGTATTTCGACTAGTATTACAACTGGGCCTAGCTTAACGGGCCTGAGGGGTACTCAACTGTCGGGCTCTATTATCTATACCCTTGTCAGTAGCCCCCGAGATTCTACGAGAATTGCAGATTCGGGTTGAATCTCAGATCTTCAAATCTTTGACTTGATCAGTACTTCTTCTTCATATCTTCGAATCTTCGACTTGGTCTTTCGACTTATCTTTCTATTATAATGTCTTGCAAGGGGTTTTGATGAACAAGCCTGACAACTCTGATGGATCAAGAGGCCAGTTAACTGCCGGAATATATACTTGTCACCTACTTCAAATTCATTCCCCTTAGACTTGAATTCGGGAAACAGGTCAAACCCATTGTTTTGCCGCATTTAGGACTTACAAAGAATGAATCCCAGTAGTTCTTAAGGTATCCAGCGCGTCCACCAAGATTTTCTTCACGTTGTAGATACAGATAAGTACCGGCAGAGCGCATCCATGGGCGTATACCGGGCCACATAGGACAGATCCTGGGGTCTTACCTTCATGATATATTTCAACCATGGCATTCAAGTTTTGTCGCGATGACGCAACTCGAGAATCATATTTCGCAGCCTTGTTTGACTGAATCAATATACAAAATTTTCGAGTTATCCTTTTTAATTCTCATGAATAGCTCCCGATGGGAGTAATCGATGTTCATTTTGTCGACAATGTAGCCAAAGTATATTGCTGACGAAATGCAACCGATTGTGTCTAAACCACTTGTCCATCAACTGGTTCTTTATCATCAACTTCAACTTCTCTCCTTTCTTCTGTTGACTTCTTTCTATCGGGTGCGCGACAGCGCTCCCGATGGGAGTAGCCCCCGAGGCTATAGCCGATTTTTTTTTTGGGTATAGGCTCAAAAAGATAGATATGCCTGTTCCATATATTTCCTCTTGTGATATTTTCCAAGATGATTCGCCCTTTCAGTTGTTCGTCTCTTCTTTCCTTATGACTCAAGACCCCGAGTCCAAGACAAGGTACGCTGTGCTTCTTGATAGATAACTTTTTTTCCTTTGTTCCATGTCTCTTGATACGCTGATGCTTATTTTATTGTCTGCACTGGGCAGAATATAAGAGCCCATACATATATTTTTGGACCATGCCTTTGTAGAGGCCCATTATGTACTTTATAAATAAAGCATGTTTGGCGAGGGTAAAAACCCTAATTCAGTCATTAGTTTCTTCCTCCGCCGCATCATCTTCCTCTCCTTGATCTCATCTAGGGTTTCTTCTTTCCAACACTTGGCTCCATGGCCGATGCAGGTGAATCACATATGAACATCGGTGCCCCAGAGGAGAAGCGGGTCCGCGGCCGCCCTCGCAGCAGTAAGAACAAGACTACTACCGCAGCTACGGTGGCTTCGTCGTCCGCTCCGGTGAAGCGGCACCCCGGCCGCCCGGCCGGGAGTAAAAATAAACCCAAGGTGCCATCTACTGCGCGAGGTCCAAGCGCTCCTTCTCCTATCATTTCTCCTCCTCCTCCCAGAGTGTACTCCTTCTTCTGCATCGTCGGCGTGCAGTGCCATGAGATTCAGCGGTTACCGCTGAAATTTCACCAAGTTCATGGACGGGCGAGAACTATGGGAAGCGGTTCTTCATGAACACTCTGGGGGAGGGACTCCCTATGAAGTGGAGGTCTGGTACGACGGGGCCGGTGAGCAGTACTTCAAGGGCGGCTGGTCGCAGTTTGTAGAAGACCATGATCTCCATCAAGGCTTCTTCATGACTTTCGACTACCACATCGGTACATCGAAGTTCGACGTGAGGATCTACGACTGCACCCAGTGCCAGAAAGAGTACGAAGCTGAAGTGCACTTTCATTAGATTCTCTCTTTATGTAATCTCTTTTATTTAGTTGTCCTTTCTCGTGCTATCTGTAATAAGTAGTCGTGTTGAATTATATTTTGTGCCTACTTTATTAATAGACCATGGGAACGGACCGTCATTCCGAGGTATGCCTTTAATGTATTATTGGGTTCCTTTGAACCGTGGTTGCTTTTGTCGAATATCATGTTGCAAACAACCTAGTAGTATATCTCAGATTCTCACAAAGCTCAATAACTTGTTAATATTATTTCGTACGACTCGAGGGGCTGAGCCCCCGAGTGGAAAGTGAAATACTTATACATATTTGTCGAGTTGACCCAAAGAACCCGACTTGTGGCCTCATGTTCTGAGTTCAGGGGGTCATAACCCGAAAGATTTTTATCACCTTGTGTCTTCTATGTGTAGAACCGCCATAGTTGCTCTGCATTCCACGGGTTACTCTCATCTTTCCCCGTTTTCTTGTCTTGTAGTCGATAAGCTCCTCCTGGTATTACTTTCATCACGATGTAGGGTCCTACCCATGGGGATTCCAATTTTCCATGACCATCTTGCTTAAGTCGTAGAACTAGATCTCCCACCATGAAAGACCATGGATGAACTCGACTATTGTGGTAGTTTCGTAGATTTTGCTGATATTGAGTAGCTCTGGCTAGTGCTACATCTCTTGCCTCGTCGAGTGCATCGACATCGTCCTGAAGCGCTTCTATGGATGTTGTCTCATCATATGCCGCGATTCTTGGAGCTTCATGAGTTATTTCGACTGGAAGCACGACTTCTGCGTCATGGACCAGGAAGAAGGGTGTTTTTTGAGTAGTTCCGTTGGGTGTAGTTCGGAGACTCCAGAGTACAGAGGGTAGCTCATCTACCCAAGCATGCTTGGCTTTCTCGAGGGGTGCTAACAGCCTTTTTTTTATCCTGTTGCATATTAAGCAATTGGCTTTCTCGACTTGCCCATTTGTCTTTGGATGAGCCACAGATGCAAATTTCAATTTAATTCCCAAACTTTCACAGTAATTCTTGAACTCCTTTGATGTGAAGTTTGTCCCATTGTCTGTGATGATACTGTGTGGGACTCCGAAGCAAAAAAACTATTGACTTGATGAAATTGATTGCGGCTGTAGAATCTTGGGTTGTCACGGGGGCTGCCTCTACCCACTTGGTGAATTTGTCGACTGCTACCAGCATATAGACATGCCCTCCTGGCCAAGATTTGTGCAGTTTTCCCACCATGTCAAGACCCCATTGTGCGAAGGGCCGGGATAATGGTATTGGTTGCAACTCCGCTGCTGGCGCCTGTGGTCGAGATGCGAAACGTTGACAAGCCTCGCACTTCCTCACTATGTCTTTTGCATCCTCAATGGCTGTTAGCCAGTAAAATCCTGCACGAAAGGCTTTGGCTGCAATGGCTCTGCTGCTAGTGTGATGTCCACATACCCCTGCGTGGATGTCCTTTAAGATTTCTTGCCCTTCTTGAGGAGTAACGCACCGTTGCAAGACGCCTGTTATAATTCTCTTATATAATTTTCCTTGCAATACGACGAAAGCCTTGGATCGTCGTATTACCCTTTTCGCTTGTACTGTATCTTCGGGTAGTGTATTGTTTACCATGTACGCCAAGTATGGTTGCATCCAGGTTTCCTCGATCATCATGACTTCTTTGGGTTCAGCTGTCCCTCTATTACCAGTCCCTGAGCCTGTTGCTTGGTGCTGGACTTGTTCTCCTATAGTCGAGACTTTGTCGCTTTTTATTAATCTTTCTATGATTTCTTCCCAAAAACTCCTTGTGGTACGGGTAAATACTGGGACACGATATTTGCTAAATTGTCGGCTTCCTCGTTGCTGGCTCTACTGACATGCGAAACTTTGCATCTGTCAAATGTTCCCTCTAAATAATAATATAAGTTTCTGTACGCTGTCATATTGTCGCTGATGGCATCGCACTTGTTCATCACTTGTTGGACGATGAGATTCGAGTCTCCAAATATTTTTAGTCGAGTTGCTCTGCATGCTTTGGCCATTTTCATCCGATGGAGCAGTGCCTCGTATTCGACTTCATTATTAGAAGCTTGGGGAAAACTCATCTTTAACACATACTTCAACTTGTCGCCTTGTGGTGATATCAGGACTACTCCTGCTCCTGCGCCTTGGATTCATTTTGAACCGTCGAAGTACATTGTCCACACACTCGATAAATCTGGCGGCCCTGTATTTTGTAACTCCAGCCACTCTGCTGTGAAGTCTAGTAAAACTTGTGATTTGATCACCTTTCGCTTTTCATATGTGATGTCCAGGGGCGATAATTGAATTCCCCATAAGGAGACACGTCCTGTTGCTGAAGGATTGTTCAATATGTTGGATAGTGGTGCTTCGTTAACCACTACAATTGGGTGCACCACGAAGTATTGCCGTAGTTTTCGTGCTGTTGTGAACACGCTGTACGCAAGTTTCTGGTAGTGCGGGTACCTTTGCTTTGTTGGAGATAGTACCTCGCTGACGAAATATACTGGCCGCTGGACTCCATGAGCTTTTCCTTCTTCGCTTCTTTCGACTACTAATACTGTGCTCACCACTTGATGTGTTGCTGTAATATATAGTAGTAATGGCTCCTTTTCCTTTGGTGCGACCAACACAGGTGGTGTGGAAAGCACTTTTTCAATTGTGCAAAGGCTATGTCCGCTTCTTTCGTCCACTCGAATTTGTTGTCTGACGTTTTCATCAATGCATAAAAAGGAAGTGCTTTCTCTCCTAGTTGCGCCCCAAATCGACTCAGTGCTGCGACGCGACCTGCGAGCTTTTGTACGTCGTGCAGCTTTGTTGGTTTCCCCATCATTAGTATTGCTTGGATATTCTCTGGATTTGCCTCTATTCCTCTTGCGGATACCAGGAATCCCAGGAGTTGCCCTGCAGATACCCCAAAAGAACATTTTGTTGGGTTAAGCTTGAGTTGTACCTGTTTAGGTTGTCGAAGGTTTCTGCTAGATCACTGATTAGTGACTCCTCTTGTCTTGTGGTGATAACCACATCGTTGATGTGGACTTGAATGTTTCGTCCTATTTGACTTCCAAGGCAATTTTGCATCATCCTTTGATAGGTTTCTCCTACATTTTTTAAACCGAAAGGCATGACTTGGTAGCAGAACACGCCGTATGGTGTCATGAATGCTGTTTTTTCCTCATCTTGTTTCTTCAATTTGATCTGGTTATAGCCAGAATATGCGTCCAGGAAGGAAAGCCTTGTGCACCCCGCTGTTGAGTCAATTATCTGATCAATGCGAGGTAGAGGGAAGGGATCCTTTGGACAGTGCTTGTTGAGAGACGTATAGTCGACACACACTCTTTGTACATCTGTATTTTTCTTGGGGACTATAACTGGATTAGATACCCAAGTCGACGTTTTGATTTCTCGGATGAACCCTGCGTTTTCTAGCCTGTGTAGCTCGGACGCTATTGCTTTCCTTTTGAGTTTATCAAATCTTCTCAATGGTTGTTTGACTGGCTTTGCTTTGGGATCGATGTTTAGTGCGTGCTCGATGAGTTCCCTGGGAACCCCTGGCATGTCTGAAGGACACCAGGCAAAGATTTCCCAGCGCTCACGGAGGAACTCGATGAGTGCGCTTTCCTATGCGGGATCCAGGTTTACTGCTATAGAGGTGGTTTTGTTCGGGTTCGTGGGGTGGACCTGGATTTTCTTAGAGTCTTGTGTTGCATCGAAACCCTGATCTGGCAGGGATCGTCCGGCGTTGGGTAGTACATTGTGGTCAGTTTCGCCTTTTAGTCTTGCATACTCTGCTGTCATGCCGAAAGTTTGCGCCAGCCTATTGAATTATTTGTCACAAGTGTTGGATAGTTCAAAGCTTCCTTGTACTATGATCGTTCCTTTGGGTCCTAGGATTTTGAGCGTGAGATATGCGTAGTGAGGTACTGCCATGAATTTTGCAAATGCTGGGCGCCCCAGGATTGCATGATACTGTGATGGCTAGTCCATGACTTCGAACTCCAGCTTTTCTCTGCGATAATTGTTGCTATTGCCGAAGCAAACATTGAGTTCTATTTTCCCTAGAGGGTAATTTGCGCTTCCTAGTACTATTCTGTCGAAAGAACAATCTGTTGGCTTTAGACTTTCCAGTGAAATGCACATTGCCCTCAGAGTTCTTGCATATATTAAGTTTATGCCGCTTCATGCGTCCATGAATACTCTCCCGATGTCGTATCCCCCTATTTGCGCCTTTAGTACCATTGGTGCGTGCCCTGGCTTGGGAACTTTCCTCGGGTGGTCTGCTCTGCTAAATCTGACTGGTTGATTGGACCATTGCAACTACTCTGTAGTAGCTAGTGGTGATGATATTGCCAAGTTGACCTGTCTGGATATGCTCTTCCGCTCTTTCTTCGACTTTGGTACTGGTTGGATCATTACTGATATATATACTTTTAACTCCAGCTGTTTTGCAAGTCGCTACATTTGGTATCCCTGACTCATGCTTTTTCCTCCCTGTCGTGCTCCTTGACTTGAATCCATGGCGTTTTGCAACCTTAAGAAGGTTCTGCAATCCTTCATCTGGTGGTTGGAAACACTTTTCCCATCTAGGTACGCATGATGAATGCGACAAGGACCATATAGCATGTCTTCTACTGAAGGGCCTGAGTACTTTGGTTTCTCTGTTCCCCGACCATCTCTTGTTTGAAACTCTTTGTTTTCATAGCCTTCCTCGTTCCTTCTGCCATATCCCGCGGCTATCTGATTTCGCCTTCCATGGTTGTCGCCGTTATGGTATCTTCGCCTTTGCTTGCTCGTTTTGTCGACTTCTGTTCAACGTCCCCTTTTGTTGTTATACGCATCTTCCCCATTGGCAAATCTGTTGGCTACTTCCATTAGCTCTGACACTGTCGTTGGCTTTATTCTCCCTACTTCTTCCATGAGGTCTGAGCGACGAAGTCCGGCCGAAAAGGGGGTATCGCTCTTTCGTCGGAGACGTCTTCTGCAGAATTTTTGATGACACTCTAGCGTTGTATGTAAGAGCGCAGAGTTTCGTCTCTCCTCTGCACGCATCACTTAACTTCTTTCAATGACGCTGGTCGTTTGTATGTTGAGCGAAAATTTCTTGCAAATTGGTTCTCTAGTTTTCCCCAACTTCCGATGGAATCGTTGGGTAGAGTATTCAACCAGGACCGTGCTGCGCCGGTGAGGTGTAACTGCAAACTTTGCATTGCCGTTGCTCTTGTTCCTCCGAGTATTTGTACTGCCTGCAGGTAGTTTGATAATGATACGTCTCAAACATATCCATAATTTTTGATGCTCCATGCTTGTTTTTACACCATTTGCTTAGTGTTTCGTTACACTTCGTGGCACTTTTATGCATTTTCCGGAACTAACCTACTAACAAGTCGCCACAGTGCCAGTTCCCTGTTTTTCTGCTGTTTTTGTGTTTCAGAAAAGTTACACAGGAAATATTATCGGAATTGGACGAAACCAAAGCCAGCGCCCAGAATTTTACCGAAGCTTCCAGAGAACCGAAGAGGAGACGGAGTGGGGCCACGAGGGGCCCTCACACCAGGGCGGCGCGGCCAGGGGCTGGGCCGCGCCCCCTATGTGTGAGACCGCCTCAGTCCACTCCTGACGATGCCCCTTCGCCTATAAAGACCCCCCGATGAGAAAAACCTAAGGCCCGATCAGTTTTCCAGAACACATCGCGATCCGCTGCCGCCATCGACCCGAAGATCGGGAGGGTCCAGAAGCTCTTCCTGGCACCCTGTCGGAGAGGGGAATCGCCACCGAAGGTCTTCTTCATCGCCATGCTTGCCTCCGGAGCGATGAGTGAGTAGTCTACCTTGGACTATGGGTCCATAGCAGTAGCTAGATGGTTGTCTTCTCCACCATGTGCTTCATGTTTAGATCTCATGAGCTGCCCTACATGATTGAGATCACCGTTATGTAATTCTACATGTTTGGTTTGTTGGGATCCAATGAATATTGGTGTTATGCTTGAGTTGAAGTACTGAAATTTATCTTTTGTTATCTCTATGTTGTTTATGATCTTGCATGCTCTCCGTTGTTTGTAGCTATCTTGGCCGAGTAGTTGCTAGTGACTCCAAGAGGGGGTATTTATGCTCGATAGTGGGTTCATGCCTCTATTTAATCTGGGGGAGTGACAGAAACCTCTAAGGTTATAGATGTGCTGTTGCTACAAGGGAGAAAACAACATTCATATGCTCGAGGGCATATGCTTTGTTTACATTACACACTTTGCTTAATGCAATTATCTATTGTTCGCAACTTAATACTCATGGGGTGTTCGGACGATATCCCCGTGAGTGGATTATTAGTCATAGATGCAGTTGGATGGCGGTCTATGTATCTTGTTGTAATACCCAGAGTAAATCTCATAGTGATCCTCTCATCATATGCACGTTGTCTTTATTCTATCAATTGCCCAACTGTAATTTGTTTACCCAGCTTGTATTATTTTATGTATGGAGAGACACCGCTAGTGAACTGTGGACCCCGGTCCTATTTTCTTTATATTGCTATCACCTATTTTACTTTACTCGTACTGTTTACTTTACTCGCATATTACTATTGCTTTCCACTCGATACGCTCATACCCTTTGTTTCAAGCAAACCGGTGAGATTAACAACCTCATCGTAAGTTGGGAACAAAGTATTTGGTCGTGTTGTGTGCAGGTTCCACGTTGCCGCTCGCAAAGCAAAGTTCGGACGAGGTGCCCTATAAATTGTCCAGAGCTGTCGCAAGCTAGCGGGCATCACCTTCAGTCGTTTGTCTGCCTCCTACTAGATTGATAACCTTGGTTTCTTACTGAGTGAAAAACTTGCTGCTATATTCATCACACCTTGCTCTTGGGGTTTTCCAATTGGCCGGTCATTTACTTCATTAATTTCACACACCATCACCGCGCCATCAACAAGTTTTTCTGGTGCCGTTGTCGGGGAGGAAGAAGACTTCTGCGAGGGGAGTTTTCACACGCACATCCTTTACTTTGTTTTAAGTTTTGCTTTACTTTATTTTTACTTGCATTGTTTTATCAAAAACCCAAAAAAATTAGAATCCTTTGTAGTTGTTTTTACTTGTCTGCTTTTAGTTTGCTAGAATGGCTACTCCTGAAAACACCAAGTTGTGTGACTTTACTAGCACGAACAATAGTGATTTTATCTGCACTCCTATTGCGCCACCTGCTTCTGCTGCAAATTTTTATGAGATTAAGCCTGCTTTGTTGAACCTTGTTATGAAAGAGCAATTTTCTGGTGCTAGTACTGATGATGCTGCAGCTCATCTCAACAATTTTGTTGAGCTATGTGAGATGCAAAAGTATGAGAATGTTGATGGTGATATTGTTAAGCTTAAGTTGTTTCCTTTTTCTTTGAGAGGAAAAGCTAAGGATTGGTTGCTGTCTTTGACTAAGAATAGTATTGATTCATGGTCTAAGTGTAAGGATGCTTTTATTGGTAGATACTATCCTCCTGCTAAGATTATAGCTTTGCGTAGCAATATTATGAAGTTTAGTCAGTTTGATAATGAACATGTTGCTCAAGCTTGGGAAAGAATGAAATCTATGATAAAGAATTGTCCCACTCATGGACTAACTACTTGGATGATTGTTCAAACTTTTTATGCATGACTGAATTTTTCTTCAAGGAATCTACTTGATTCAGCTGCTGGAGGCACTTTTATGTTCCTTACCTTGGGCGCCGCAACAAAGCTTCTCGACAATATAATGGTAAATTACTCTGAATGGCACACCAAGAGAGCTCCACAAGGTAAGAAGGTAAATTCTGTTGAGGAAACCTCTTCCTTGAGTGATAAGATTGATGCTATTATGCTTATGCTTTCAAATGATAGGACTCATGTAGATCCTAATAATGTTCCTTTGGCCTCTTTGGTTGCTCAAGAAGAGCATGTTGATGTAAACTTCATTAGAAATAATAATTTCAACAACAATGCTTATAGGAACAATTTTGCTGGTAACAATTATAGGCCGTTTCCTTCTAATGGTGATAATAGCTATCTTGGTAGACCTAAAATGCCTAGTGAAGAAATAATTTTTGAACTTGAGAAGGCTACCAAGAATTTTATGCAGGCGCAATATGAGCAGAACAGGGCTTTCACCAAGACTATGGAGGAGCAATCAGCTCTGTTGAGGACTATTAGTCATCAACTTGAAAATTTAAACAAGGCTATTCCTGAATTGCAAGCTAAGGTTTCCAAAGCTAAAACCGATATTTCATCTTTGTCTAATGTGCAATCTTCTTTGGTTAACAGAATGTCCGCTAAGCCTGATCCTTTTGCTACTTCTAATGCTATCCAAGTTAGAATTGATGAAAATGTTAGGATGCTAGCAGAATTGCATGCCAGGTGGGAAAGAGAAGATGAGATGGCTAGAGAGATGAAGGTATGTACCATTACTACCTCTAATGATGTTGCTCCTAATTCTAGCAATCCTCTTACTTTGATTGGTGTAGGGAAAACTCCTACTCCTTGTGTTAAAAAGCCTAAAACTGCTAAAACTTTTTCTCAAAAGAGTGCTGAAATTTTTTGGAGTGTAGGAGATGATAGCTCTATTTCCTTTGATGATTTTGATGTTGATGGCTGCAATATATCTGAAGTTATTTTGTTCTTGCAAAAGCTTGCTTTGACTCCCAATGCTAGTTCTTTAAATGTTGCTTTTACTAAGCATATTACTAATGCTCTCATGAAAATTAGGGATGAAAAGTTGAAGCAAAAAGCTTCTGTTCCCAAGAAGTTAGAAGATGGTTGGGAACCCATCATTGATATGCATGTTAATGGTTTTGATTGCCATGCTTTATGTGATCTAGGTGCTAGTATTTCTATTATGCCTAGAAAAATTTATGACATGGTTGATTTACTGCCACTTGAAAAGTGCTATTATGATGTTCCTATTGCTGATGTTGCTAAGAAGAAACCTTTGGGAAGGATTAATGATGTTCTTATTGTGGTTAACAATAACCTTGTTCCCATTGATTTTCTTGGCATGGATGTTGAATGCAATGCTTCATGTCCTATTATTTTGGGAAGACCCTTTCTTTGAACTGTAGGTGCCATCATTGATATGAGGGAAGGCACCATCAAATATCAATTTCCACTCAAGAAAGGTATGGAACACTTCCCTAGAAAGAGAAAGAAATTAGTTTTTTACTCTATTCTTAGAGCAAATTATGAGCTTGATGCTTCATCACTTGATGTTACTTGATTCGCAATTTTCTGCGCCTAGCTCAAAGGCGTTAAAGAAAAGCACTCTTGGGAGATAACCCAATGTTTTTACATTCAGTTCTTTTTCTTTTATTTGAGTCTTGGAAGTTATTACTACTGTAATGACCTCTCCTTATCCTTTTTATTTCGTTTTTGTGCCAAGAGAAGCCTCTAATTTGAGCGAGGTAAGATTTGGGGATGTTGCTGCCCTGAAACAGTTTTCGGTGCTGCACCGTAAATATTCATGAAAATTCTCTGTATATCTTTTGGACCTGAAATTTCTTGTGCATATGCCCCAGGTTATATCCAAACTTTCATTAGTAGAACACTTTTTGATTTGAACAACAGAAAACCCCTCAAAAATTCGACCTTTGTCAGCTGTTCTGTTTTGATAGATTTCTGCCAATATTTGTGTTGCCGCTTTATCGCTTTCTTTTTGAGTTCTTTTGATCACAGAACTTTTGGGGAAGTTGCTACAGTAGTATATTCTTTATATGTGGTGGTTTTAGGTTGAAACCTGAAGCAAAACGAGGTTGATTCTATGTTATGCTTACACTAATGTTGCTAATAGATTTGTGTTTAGTTTTGTATGAAGGAAGTTTTCAAGTGTAGGGATCGGAGAGTGATGAGATGAGTTGAAGAATGGACAAAAGCTCAAGCTTGGGGATGCCCATGCATCACCCCAAGAAATATCCAAGAAGAGCAAGCGTCAAAGCTTGGGGATGCTCCCGAGGCACCCCTTCTTCATCGGCAAAAATCAGGTCACCTTTCAAGACTATATTTTTATTGCTTCATGCATTATGCGTTTTTCTTGGAGCGTCAGTTGTTTTTAGTTTTCAGTTTAGTTTAGTTTAGTTTGCTGCAATAATGGTTCGACCCCAACAAATTTCTTTTGGAGAAGCTGCTTTGTTTTTCATTTGCCAAGAACACTCCGTTTTTCACTCTATTCGTTTCAACGAGTGTTCTTCTTTTTCTAGAACTGTGTTTAGTTTTCTTTTTCGCCTTGATATGTATTCAGATCTTATTATATCTCTTCATCAAGGTGTATTTTTGCCTCTGATCTTTATTGGTTTTCATCAAAAGAGGTGTTTATAAAAAGTTTGAATGGTGTTGGAAAAGAGAAAAAGCTTTATGGAAAAAAGTGGTACAAGAAGGAGCTTGTGTAGACTACGGCCTAGGCTTTTGCATGTCGTGATTGATGTCTTTTTGATAGTATGCTTAGTGGTTTTGCTGTAGCATGACTTGTCTCAAATAACCGAGATTGCTTAATGAGCCTTTGAAAAAATCATGCGCTGTTTTTATCGTTTGGAAGCATTATTTTGGTTTTCTCCTTGATGCTTTATTTGGGTTGACTTGGCGCATGCTCACACATGTTAGACTCTTACAAAGTCGCCAATAGCCTCTATGATCGTTTATTTTTTGACTTTTGATGCCATCTTATGCTTCTTTTAATGTCGCTTTGTCACTTTGCATGATTATGGCTGTTATTGCTCTCTTAGTTGGTCGCTCCCAGTCTTTTGCTAGCCCTCGCCTTATACTGAGTATGAGCTCTACTCGTGCATCCAACTCCTAAAACTCAAGTTTGCCAAAGTGTCCACCATACATACCTATTAGCAATTTGCTATTCCAAAGTACATTTGACTTGCTTTTATCTACTCTTCAAATTAAACTCTTACCAGTGTTATGCGAAAATTGGTCAGTAAAGCTCTCACGAACTGGAAGGCACACTTTATTTTTCTCGTTCTTAAATTTGACATTGTGGTCTCTTATGTTGAGTTGTTATGCTTGCAAGTTGTAAGTTGGAGACTAGCCCAACCATGCCGTCATGGGGCAAGCTTTCAACATAGCACTTCTTATTTGAGTTGATATCGTGATCTTTTGTTTATGGATGCTCGCGGTGTGAAATGAATTGGGAATCTTACGGGATCATGGAGTTTGTATATGTGTTAGAGAAACGCCAGGGCCGCCAATCTAAGCCATGCATAATTCATGGTGGAAATTTGCAGCATGCCCATTGTGGACATTCGACGACGCATCTCAAAATAAAAAGCTATACAAATGGTAAATAAAAGAGATGTCGAGGTGTCCATTGTCTGCTTGTCCTGTCATTTTGATGTGGGCTTGTTCCATGTCATCGGGCACGGAGGTACCCCGTTGGCGGTTCTCGATGATACGTGTATACTTGCAATGACAAGAGCTTGCTTGGGACTCTAAGTAAAGTAGCATGAGGTTTGGGTACTCGTATTCACGGGACACGAGGTTTTCAACTTATGATTTGTCAAGCATATGCAGCGTAAGTGTTCTCACATTAACTTTAACCATTCAAGATGCTTATGATGGGGGCAATGAGAGCTCAAAGCCGGTAAGTACCATAATTTTTGAAGGTTTATAAAACTTGCAATCACTGCTTCCCTCCGCGAAGGGCCTTTCTTTTACTTTTATGTTGAGTCACCACCTTCTATATTTATGCACCATTAAGAGAGCATAGTTGTCATTCTTAGTATAATGTGCATTGTCCCAAAGTTTTCATTGATTGATTCAGATTGTTGGTTTCACTTGTTCTCAAATTATTTGTATCTAGTCGCCCTCTTAAACTTGAAGGTGTCCTATGCATTTATGTTTTGCTCTCCATGAAGGACAAGCTGAAAACCATTTGTATGCTTTTCCTTATGATTTGAACACACGTTTGACTTTCATTGTTTCATTTTCATGATCTTTTGTTTGTGTTCATTTTCATGTTATAACATGGTTGCTAAGTTTATTCTATCAATATTATGTCTTTCATGCCCATGTTTTAAGTTCTTTTGATCCCAGCACACAACGCTTACATAGATGATCAAGATTGTGTAGGTGCATGTCACCTCAAAAATTATTTCTTTTGTTATCAGTTACCTACTCGAGGACGAGCAGGAGTTAAGCTTGGGGATGCTGATACGTCTCAAACGTATCCATAATTTTGGATGCTCCATACTTGTTTTTACACCATTTGCTTAGTGTTTCGTTACACTTCGTAGCACTTTTATGCATTTTCTGGAACTAACCTACTAACAAGTTGCCACAGTGCCAGTTCCCTGTTTTCTGCTGTTGTTGTGTTTCAGAAAAGTTACACAGGAAATATTCTCGGAATTGGACGAAACCAAAGCCAGTCGCCCAGAATTTTACCGAAGCTTCCAGAGAACCGGAGAGGAGACGGAGTGGGGCCATGAGGGGCCCTCACACCAGGGCGGCGCGGCCAGGAGCTGGGCCACGCCCCCTATGTGTGAGACCACCTCGGTCCACTCCTGACGATGCCCCTTCGCCTATAAAGACCCCCCGATGAGAAAAACCTAAGGCCCGATTAGTTTTCCAAAACACATCGCGATCCGCCGCCGCCGTCGACCCGAAGATCGGGAGGGTCCAGAAGATCTTCCCGGCACCCTGCTGGAGAGGGGAATCGCCACCGGAGGTCTTCTTCATCGCCATGCTTGCCTCCGGAGCGACGAGTGAGTAGTCTACCTTGGACTATGGGTCCATAGCAGTAGCTAGATGGTTGTCTTCTCCACCATGTGCTTCATGTTTAGATCTCATGAGCTGCCCTACATGATTGAGATCACCGTTATGTAATTCTACATGTTTGGTTTGTTGGGATCCGATGAATATTGGTGTTATGCTTGAGTTGAAGTACTGAAATTTATCTTTTGTTATCTCTATGTTGTTTATGATCTTGCATGCTCTCCGTTGTTAGTAGCTATCTTGGCCGAGTAGTTGCTAGTGACTCCAAGAGGGGGTATTTATGCTCGATAGTGGGTTCATGCCTCTATTTAATCTGGGGGAGTGACAGAATCCTCTAGGGTTGTAGATGTGCTGTTGCTACTAGGGGGAAAACAACATTCATATGCTTGAGGGCATATGCTTTGTTTACATTACACACTTTGATTAATGCAATTATCTGTTGTTCGCAACTTAATACTCATGGGGTGTACGGACGATATCCCCGTGAGTGGATTATTAGTCATAGATGCAGTTGGATGGCGGTCTATGTATCTTGCTGTAATGCCCAGAGTAAATCTCATAGTGATCCTCTCATCATATGCATGTTGTCTTTATTCTATCAATTGCCCAACTGTAATTTGTTTACCCAGCTTGTATTATTTTATCTATGGAGAGACACCGCTAGTGAACTATGGACCCCGGTCCTATTTTCTATATATTGCTATCACATGTTTACTTTACTCGTACTGTTTACTTTACTCGCATATTACTATTGCTTTCCACTCGATACGTTCATACCCTTTGTTTCAAGCAAACCGGTGAGATTGACAACCTCATCGTAAGTTGGGAACAAAGTATTTGGTTGTGTTGTGTGCAGGTTCCATGTTGCCGCTCGCAAAGCAAAGCTCGGACGAGGTGCCCTATAAATTGTCCAGAGCTGTCGCAAGCTAGTGGGCATCACCTTTAGTCGTTTGTGTGCCTCCTACTGGATTGATAACCTTGGTTTCTTACTGAGGGAAAAACTTGCTGCTATATTCATCACACCTTGCTCTTGGGGTTTTCCAACTGGCCGGTCATTTACTTCATTAATTTCACACACCATCACCGCGCCATTAGATAACCATAGAGTGGGTTCTTGCGATCCATCATACTTTTCTTGATCGTGTGGCAACTTGAATCCTTTGGGTACCCGCGTTTTGCGAGCCCTGCGGGTAAAGCATAACGCGCCCATCTCTTTTTCGTTGTCTTCATAATTTTCTTCTCTCCACGAATAACGTGAGTTGTTTACTCTTGCTTGTGCTATTATGTTCCTTGCGTCCTCCTTCTGTTTTTGGTGTTTCTTATCTCCTGAAGACTCGCTAGTTTTGTTCTGCGATGACTTGTGCTTGACCTCTTCTTTTTGCCCCTTCCCTACGATGTGTCGCCTTTTTCTCTGGAAGATTTCCCCTTAGCTTGTATTCTACCAACCCGAGGCTTCGTATCCCGGCTTGATGCATGTGCTCCCGCGGGTCTCCAGGCTTTGGTTGCATGGTTAGTAGGTATGCCTGTGCTGCTACCAATGCTGCTTCTAGTGTTTCTTGTACAAGTTCCTCTTCCTCCTCTATGGGTTCGCACTTGGGCTGTTCGTATATCTTTCTTCTATTGTTCGCGTTGTTGTCCTCCTGCTGTGCTTCGGGTCCCTGTGCCTCTCCATGCTGGACTCTGATGAATCGATGTACTCATCCCAATATCCTCCACTTGATGTGCTGTTGTAATCTGGGCTTCTCATAAACATGTCTCTTTCCTCCCTTAACTTCTTTCTGCGCTGGTGTAACGCGTATTGATATCCGATTAGAACTTCTCTTCTCGAATCTGCGGGTACATCTGTCCCATGGTTAATGGCTGACATGATCATTTTCCACTCTCCGGCAGAGACGTCGACTTTCTCCTTCTCCTTCTTGCCGTTGCTCCTTAATTTGTCGACTTGCATGTCGACCTCTTCGTTGTCTGCGTGATTATTTTCTTCTGCTGCTTCAGTGATAATGACGCATAGCTGGTGTATGCTTCTAGAGACGCCACTGCTCCTGCTGGCGAAATCCCTTGAACTATCGCACGACTCGTCCATTGTTACTTCCACGTCGGGCTCTCCCCGAGTTTCGTTGAATTCCTCGAGTTCCTCTTGCAGATTTTCTGTTGCTGTTGGGCTGACCGGCGCGTTTGCTTTGCTAGAAGAGCCCACAGATGATCCATACTTGGCAATTATTTCCGTTTTATTTGTCGACGGACCCGATTTCGCCGGATCCAAAAGACAAGTTGAGCCCGAAGCTCCAACATAGAAACTCAGACTTCCGATTATTAACTCCATCTTTTGTTTTTCGTCAACTTCTGGACTGCTGTTGGCTAAAAGCAAAAAGCCATCGAATTCATGATTCCAATGCCCAGAGTCCCCACGGTCGGCGCCAATTGATGAGGGTTAACTCGACAAATGTCCTAAATGAAGGACTTATGATCGGGGAGATAGGGCGTCGGATGAACTCGAAGGTAAAATTAGTCAAACAAGGTGTCTATCGAAAGTAAACGTGGGTGTAAACCTGGCTTGCTTTCAATCTGTCCCCCACCGTCCTCTCCTGGCCCCTATATATAGGTGGCCAGGTCTCAAGGATCGGGAGGGATCCGATACAGATTACAATATCGATATACGACATGAACTTGTATTTCGACTAGTATTACAACTGGGCCTAGCTTAACGGGCCTTAGGGGTACTCAACTGTCGGGCTCTATTATCTATACCCTTGTCACTCAAACATTATATTGCTAGAGATTCTTATAATGAAGATGTCGATGTTATTCAAATGGTGACTCCGGAAGAATTTATCAAAGAACATATGCAGTAATCTACAGAGTCCATTTTCGAATAGGTAACACTTCTAGTCAGAAGTGGTTGAGTTAAACTTTTCTATTAATATTTTTGTTGTTTTTATTAAATATGAAAAATCACGAGATGAAAACGAGTTGGAAACGGAGCCAGGAGGCTCCACACCACCTGGTGGCGTGGGCCCCCTCTTGGCCGCGCCACCCTGTGGTGAGACCACCCCGGAACTCGTTTCTATCCCTGTTTTCTCCTGTGACTCCATTTTGATGTTTAATTTTTGCCTATATAACCCCCCCAGATTTCCCGAGGTCTGTATATCATGTTCTCATCATGTTTTTGTTTTGATCTGTTTCTGTCAGGAGTTGTTCTCGGTTTTAGAGCCACCATGTCTTCGTCTGGTTCATCCGAGGAGAACTCTCTTGCGGACATCATTAATCCGTACATGAGGGAGCTGAACATGCATCCAAAGGAGTTGTCACTCAAGGATGGGAAGTTGCAGATAGAAGATGTCCAGGGCCCTAGAGGAGAAGGAAGTCTCGAAGCCAGGATGGAAGCGCTCGAGCAAGAAGTCTTTAAATACAAGAAGATGGCGGAACGCGAGGTGGACATCATCCATAGGATAAATCAAGAACTCATCGCCAAGCACAAGAAGGAGACTGCAGAGCTCTGGGATGACATCTTGTCACTACATGATACCACCAACAAATTACAAGCACAACTCTATGACTTGCAAAACCAAAACTGTGAGTATGAATCTAGGTTTATCCAAATGAGTGCTGCTGCGAGTTTCGGGATATTGGAGACCAAGTCATGTTTCCTTAATGGGAAACCTCTGCCTTGGAAGTTTGATGATGATAAAGACTCACCACCGCCACCGAAGGAGTAACTCGTCATTGGTATTGGCATCCCCTTGGTTTGTTCCAAGCTTGGGGGAGTGTCGCGGTATCACATCATTACCCTTTTACTCATTTAGTTTTCAAGTAGAGTCATATCATGAATAGAGAAGTTATCTTATAGAATAGTTTGTAGTGTGGAAGTATCCTCTTTAGTTGGTTACCTATGTATCCCTTGGTGTGAGTTGCGATTATGAAATATCTATGAGAAGTCTTATCAATTACTTTCTGCACACTTTATTTCAGTTTGCAATCTTTCTTATATGATTAGTCTTGTTGATTAGTATTGGTATCACTTTTGGAGCATGAGTAAATCTAGTTGGTTTTGGCAAACTTAGCTTGGTCAGTAGCAACAATACTGTGAGGTTTTGAGTAGAAAAAGAAGGAAGTGTTTGTAGATACATCATTTCAGTTTTCCTTCATGATTAGCTCACAAGCATTAGTATTCTCAAGTTAAAATCGTTTGTACTTTCAAGGAAGTTTGCATGATTGTTTTCTTTCACATATATGTTTGTTTGTTTCATGCAACTCCTATACTTGCTACCCAGCCTTGCTAGACAAAAACCTGTACTGAGAGGGAATACTTCTCGTGCATCTAATTCCCAAAAACCAAGTTACTTCCAGAGCGACCGCAAGACCGTTAAGAATAAATGGATCTTCAAGAAGAAGACTGATGCTGATGGTAATGTAACTATCTATAAAGCTTGACTTCTCACAAAAGGTTTCCGATAAATTCAAGCAGTATGTCTTCTCACTATGACAAGACCTTCTCTTCCGTAGTGATGCTGAAATCTATTCAGATTTTGCAAGCAATTGTGGCTTATTTCGATTTTGAGATATGGTAGATGGATGTCAAGACTGAAGGAATTATGCCCTAGAGGAATATAATATTACACTTATTTGCATAATTCGTCAAGTTCATAATAGTTTAATGCTATGCTAAAACTATGTCAATCAGAAACAGTGACATAGGTGTAGTATTAAATGATTATGAGTCCCCGGTAAAATCTCGGTTTACTGTTTCATTGATCAACTGATGATTGAGGTTCCCAATCATGGTGCATTACAGCCGATTGACGATGAGATCATGCCACTTGTTGATAGTGCCATGATGGATGATACATCCATTTTGCATCACTTATTTATATCATAATTTACTGTTATTCATTGATATATTTCATATTTAGAGGTGATACTTATGTTGTTTCCCCTGTTTTTGCATGTTTGATGATTATTGGAGAACTTGCTGCCGGAATCAGTATTTTGCTGGAAAAAGGACCATCAAGACGCCATATTTCTGAAGATCAACAATTCCAGGAAAATACCCAGAAATTCATATATTACCAGAAGACGAAAGTAGCCAAAAGGGGAGAGCAAAAGAAGCAGTAGGGGGGCCACACCACCAGGTGGCGCGGGCCAGCCCCTGGCCGCGCCACCCTGGGGTGAGGCCATCCTGGCCCACTTCTGGCATCGCTCTCTCGCGTATATGGTCGTCCCCAAAAACCTAAGTCAAGGGGGGACACAGAGATAGACGCCGCCGCCTCTGCGGGACGGAAAACACCGAGAGAGAAAAACTCTCTGGCAGGCAGAAATCTGTCGGGGAAATTCCTTCCCGGAGAGGGGAGATCGTCGCCATCGTCATCACCATCGCACCGGACTTCATCAGGATCATCATCATCATCACCAGTACCTCCATATCCACCATCACCACGCCATACCGCTGTAACATCTTGGGTTGAATCTTGTCAAATTCTTAGGGGGAACTTTCCCGGTGTTGATTACTCTTGTAGTTGATGCTATTGAGTGGAACCATTGAATTAAGGTTTATGTTCAGATTGTTATTTACCATTATTTCACCTCTGGTCATGATCCATATGATGTCTTATGAGTAGTTCGTTTAGTTCTTGAGGACATGGGAGAAGTCGAGATGTTAGTAGTGAAACTATGTTGAGTAATATTTAATGGTTTGATATTTATATGTTGTGATGTTATTCTACTAGTGGTGTCATGTGAACATCGACTACATGATACTTCACCTTTATGGGCCTAGTGGAATGCATTGTGTATTTGGCTACTAATTGTGGTGTTGCCGGAGCGACAGAAACCTAAACCCCCGTTAGGAAACCATTGCACCAGGGAGCGTAGGATCTCAGAGTTTAAGGTTGTGGTTAGATTTGTCTTAATTACTTTCTTGTATTTGCGGATGCTTGCAAGGGGTATAATCATAAGTGTGTATTAGTCCTAGTAAGGGTAGTACGCTAGCACAGGTTCACCCCCATAACACTTATCAAACCAAGGAAGATTACTTAGCTGCATGAAGCGAGAGCTCTCGACAGAAACTCCCGTGTGTCCTCAGGAACGTTTGGTAATCATAAGTTACACAACCGGCTTGTCCTTTGCTATAGAAAGGATTGGGCCACTTGCAGCAATTACTATTATTGTCTTTTATTTACTTGTACTTTATTTGTTTGCATTACCAAATACCCCTGAAAACCCGTTTGCTAGTATTTACAGTGAATCTTTGATCAAAACTGCTTGTCAACACCTTCTGCTCCTCATTGGGTTCGACAATCTTATTTATCGAAAGTACTATGATACACCCCCGATACTTGTGGGTCATCACGACTATTTTCTAGCGCCTTTGCCGGGGAGTGAAGCGCTATTGAAGAGTGGAATTGGTAATGGTAACTTTCGCTATGAGTATTGTTTTTATTTCTGTCTTTTATTTTACATTGCTATGGAGAACTCTCCATTTGGTTCCCTATTTGGGAACGCTACTGCTACTATCACAGTAGTGGATGAACCACTGTCTGCTCAATTCGATCCTTTTAAAATACCTATTAAAATTGTTGAACGTGTATTGAATAACCGCTATTTAGGAGATGGAACTGTCCATCCGGGTGATCATTTACTCTTTATACTTGAATTACGCGATTTGTTTAAGTGTGCATGTATTTCATCAAGCCAGGTCAAGAGAAAGAGAAAGCTATTCTCTTTATGACTGAAGGGCAGAGCTGCGGAATGGTATAGGCTGCTAATATAAAGGATGGTCCATCTATTGGCTGGGAGGAAATTGTACCTCTCTTTTATTCCAAATTTTATCCTCCAAGTGAGATTCATAAAGATCGTAATCAGATATATAATTTTTGGCCTCATGATGGAGAGAGTATTACCCAAGCATGGGGGAGATTGAAGTCACTAATGCTCAAATGCCCCATTCATGAGCTCCCCAGTAATATTGTTATTAATAACGTATATGCAAGGCTTACTCTTCACGACAAGGATTTATTGGATGCCTCTTGCTCTGGTTCATTTACACGTATGAAAGAAGAAGCTAAATGGGATCTTCTAGACCGTATTCAAGAAAATACTGAAGGATGGGAGAATGACAAAGGTAGAAAGTTAGGTATAAATTATGATTATGAATGCATTAAAGCTTTTATGGGATCCGATGACTTTCTTAATGTTAGTGTTGTTTGTGGTATTGATTCTCAAATACTTGCTAACTGTTTTAAAGCCTTTGCCTCTTATCTTGATGTTCCAAAGAAGGATTGGAACAAGTATCATGCGCCTTATAAAGATATTGCTAGTTGTGTTCCTGCTAGACCCACTGAAGTTTGCACTGTTGATCGCATTCTGCCTGAGCTTTATTTTGAGAAAACGCCTTTCCCTGCTAAGGTAAAGGAACATTCTACTTTAATTCGTGTGCTTAAGAAAAGTGCAAAGAAAGCTGTAGAACCTGATGAGAAAATTGATGTTAAGTCTCCTGTAGCAATAGTGAAGGACCTTGTTACTAAAAATGTAGAAGATGGACATATTATCTTTTGTGAAGATGCTTCTAACATTGTTTCACATCCTAGTAGACCTAGGAAAACAAGTGTTCCTGTGCTTTCTGTCCGGATTGGTGATCATTGCTATTATGGTTTATGCGACATTGGTGCAAGTTCAAGTGCTATTCCTTATGAGCTTTATAGAGAAAATCATGCATGAAATTGCTCCTTGTGAACTGGAGGAAATCGATGTGGTTATTCAGCTTGCTAACAGAGAGATTGTCTTGCCAATTGGTATTGTTAGAGATGTGGAAGTTTTATGTGGTAAGACTAAATACCCTACTGATTTTCTAGTACTTGGTAAGGCTGCTAGTAAAACTTGTCCTATTATTTTTGGTAGACCCTTTTTGAATACTTGTGGCACTGTTATAGATTGTAAGAAGGAGAAAATTTTGACTAAGTTTGATGGAAAATCTTATGAGCTTAATTTTTCTAAGTTTACTAAAGCTCCTTATGAAAATGAATTGCCTAATGAAGATTTTCGAGTTGAACAGCTTGCCTCTATTGCTCTTGCTCCTAACAATGCTTTGCAGCAATTTATGGAGGTCATGAAAGCGAGATCTTCAGGGAAGAAAGAGATGAGATTGACAAGATTCTTCTTCGTCAACCAGAGTTGATTAAACACAATTTACCTGTGGAAGATTTGGGTACCACTTTGCCACCTAAGGAAGATCCTATTTTTGATTTGAAACCTTTACCTGATGATCTTAAATATGCTTATATCGATGATAAGAAAATATATCATGTTATTATCAGTTCTAAACTTTCAGGAAAGGAAGAAGAAAGGTTATTGGAGATATTGAGGAAACATCGAGGAGCTATGGGATATACTCTTGACGATTTAAAAGGGATTTCTCCTACTATATGTCAGCATGCTATTAATATGGAGCCAGATGCAAAGCCAGTTGTTGAACATCAACGCCGCTTAATTCCTAAGATGAAGGAAGTGGTAAGAAATGAGGTATTGAAACTCCTTGATGCTGGTATTATTTATCCTATTGCTGATAGTAGATGGGTTAGTCATGTGCATTGTGTTCCTAAGAAAGGAGGAATTACTGTTGTGCCTAATGAGAATAACGAGCTTATTCCTCAGAGGGTAGTAGTTGGTTATAGGATGTGCATTGACTTTAGAAAGGTCAACAAAGTTACTAAGAAAGATCATTAATCTTTACCGTTTATAGATCAAATGCTAGAGAGGTTATCTAAGAAAACTCATTTATGTTTTCTTGATGGTTATTCTGGTTTCTCTCAGATTGCTGTTAAAAAGCAAGATCAAGAGAAAACCACTTTTACTTGTCCTTATGGAACTTATGCCTATAGACGTATACCTTTTGGTTTGCGCAATGCTCCTGCTACTTTTCAAAATGCATGTCTGCTATTTTTCATGGATTTTGTGAAGAAATTGTGGAGGTATTCATGGACGATTTCTCCGCCTATGGAACTTCTTTTGATAATTGTTTGCACAATCTTGATAAAGTTTTGCAGAGATGTGAAGAAACTAATCTTGTTCTTAATTGGGAGAAATGCCACTTTATGGTGAATGAAGGAATTGTTCTTGGGCATAAAATTTCTGAAAGAGGTATTGAAGTTCACAGAGCAAAGGTTGAAGCAATTGAGAAAATGCCCTATCCCAGGGATGTTAAAGGTATTCGTAGTATTCTTGCTCATGCTGGTTTTTATAGGAGGTTTATTAAAGATTTCTCTAAGATTTCAAAGCCTCTTACTAATCTTCTTCAAAAAGATGTACCATTTGTTTTTGATGATGATTGTAAGGAAGCTTTTGAAACTCTTAAGAAGGCTTTAACTACTGCTCCTATTGTCCAACCACCTCATTGGAATTTACCTTTTGAAATTATGTGTGATGCTAGCGATTTTGTTGTAGGTGCTGTTCTTGGACAGCGCGTAGCTAAGAAGTTGAATGTTATTCATTATTCTAGTAAGACTCTTGATGCTGCTCAGAAGAATTATGCTACTACTGAGAAAGAGTTTTTGGTGTTGTTTTTGCATGTGATAAGTTTAGACCTTATATCGTTGACTCGAAGGTTACTATTCATACTGATCACGCTGCTATTAGGTATCTTATGTCAAAAAAGGATGCTAAGCCTAAGCTTATTAGATGGGTGTTACTTTTACAAGAGTTTGATTTGCATATTGTAGATAGGAAAGGTGCTAAAAATCATGTTGCTGATAATTTGTCTAGGTTGGAAAAAAATTCTTTTGATCCTATTCTTGTTAATGATAGTTTTCCAAATGAATAGTTGGCTTCAATAAAGGTAACTTCATGAGAGAATCCTTGGTATGCTTATTATGCTAACTTTATTGTTTCCAAGTATTTGCCTCCAACCTTTACAGCTCAGCAAAGAAGAAAATTCTTTTATGACTTGAGGCAGTATTTTTGGGATGACCCACACTTATATAAAGAAGGAGTGGATGGTATTATGCGAAGATGTGTTCCAGAATATGAACAACAAGAGATATTGAGAAAATGTCATGGTAGTGCTTATGGAGGACATCATGCTGGAGATAGAACTGCACAAAAGATTCTACAATCAGGTTTTTATTGGCCTACCCATTTTAAAGATGCTAGAAAGTTTACTTTGACTTGTGATGAATGCCAAAGAGTTAGTAATATTTCTAGACGCAATGAAATGCCTATGAGTTATTCTCTTGTTATTGAACCTTTTGATTGTTGGGGATTTGACTTTAGTCCTTTTCCTCCTTCAGAAGGTTATACTCATATACTCGTAACTGTTGATTATGTTACTAAGTGGGTAGAAGCTATACCTACAAAGAGTGCCGATGGTGAGATCTCGTTAAAAATGCTTAAGGATGTTATTTTTCCTAGGTTTGGTGTGCCTAGATATCTTATGACTGGCGGAGGTTCTCATTTTATTCATGGCGGTTTTAGGAAAACTCTTGCTAGATATTACGTTAATCATAGAATTGCTTCTTCTTATCATCCCCAAACTAGTGGGCAAGTAGAGCTATCGAATAGAGAGATCAAGTCTATCTTGCAGAAGACTGTTAATAGATCTAGAAAAAATTGGGCTAGCAAGTTGAATGATGCTTTATGGGCATATAAAAATGCTTATAAGAACCCCGTGGGCATGTCTCCTTACAAAATGGTTTACGGAAAAGTGTGTCACTTGCCTTTAGAATTAGAACACAAAGCTTTTTGGGCAGTGAAAGAGCTTAATAGGGATTTTAAACTTGCTGGTAAGAAAAGGTTGCTTGATTTGAGTTCCTTAGATGAGTGGAGAAATGAAGCTTATGAGAATGCCAGACTTCCTAAAGAGAAAGTCAAGCAATGGCATGATAGGAGAATTCTTAAGAGAGAATTTCATGTTGGTGTGAAAGTTCTATTGTATAGGTCTCGTCTCAGATTTTTTGCAGGAAAATTACTCTCGAAATGGGAAGGGCCCTTTATTATTGAAGAGGTGTATCGCTCAGGTGCGATAAAGATTGCTTTGCTTAAAGATAAGATTATGCAAGTGGTGAATGGGCAAAGACTCAAACATTATATTGTTGGAGATTCTTATAATGAAGATGTCGATGTTATTCAAATGGTGACTCCAGAATAATTTATCAAAGAACATATGCAGGAATCTGTAGAGTCCGTTTTCAAATAGGTAACAGTTCTAGTCAGAAAAGTTTCGAGTTAAACTTTTCTATTAATATGTTTGTTGTTTTTATTAAATATGAAAAATCACGAGATGAAAACAAGTTGGAAACGGAGCCCGGAGGCTCCACACCACCTGGTGGCGTGGGCCCCCTCTTGGCCGCGCCACCCTGTGGTGAGACCACCACGGAACTCGTTTCTGTCCCAGTTTTCTCCTGTGACTCCGTTTCGATGTTTAATTTTTGCCTATATAACCCCCCGGATTGCCCGAGGTCTGTATATCGTGTTCTCGTCGTGTTTTTGTTTCGATCTGTTTCTGTCAGGAGTTGTTCTCGGTTTTAGAGCCACCATGTCTTCGTCTGGTTCATCCGAGGAGAACTCTCTTGCGGACATCATTAATCCATACATGAGGGAGCTGAAGATGCATCCAAAGGAGTTGTCACTCGAGGATGGAAAGTTGCAGATAGAAGATGTCTAGGGCCCTATAGGAGAAGGAAGTCTCGAAGCCAGGATGAAAGCGCTAGAGCAAGAAGTCTCTAAATACAAGAAGATGGCGGAACGCGAGGTGGACGTCATCCATAGGATAAATCAAGAACTCATCGCCAAGAAAAACAAGGAGACGGCAGAGCTCTGGGATGACATCTTGTCACTCCATGAGACCACCAACAAATTACAAGCACAACTCTACGACTTGCAGAACCAAAATTGTGAGTATGAAGCTAGGTTTAACCAAATGAGTGCTGCTACCAGTTTCGGGATATTGGAGACCAAGTCATCTTTCCTTAATGGAGAACCTCTGCCTTGGAAGTCTGATGATGATAAAGACTCACCACCGCCACCGAAGGAGTAACTCGTGATTGGTATTGGCATCCCCTTGTTTGTTCCAAGCTTGGGGGAGTGTCGCGGTATCACATCATTACCCTTTTACTCATTTAGTTTTCAAGTAGAGTCATATCATGAATAGAGAAGTTATCTTATAGAATAGTTTACAGTGTGGAAGTATCCTCTTTTGTTGGTTACCTATGTATCCCTTGGTGTGAGTTGCGATTATGAAATATTAATGAGAAGTCTTATCAATTACTTTCTGCACACTTTATTTTAGTTTGCAATCTTTCTTATATGATTAGTCTTGTTGATTAGTATTGGTATCACTTTTGGAGCATGAGTAAATCTAGTTGGTTTTGGCAAACTTAGCTTGGTTAGTAGCAACAATACTGTGAGGTTTTGAGTAGAGAAAGAAGGAAGTGTTTGTAGATACATCATTTCAGTTTTCCTTCATGATTAGCTCATAAGCATTAGTATTCTCAAGTTAAAATCGTTTGTACTTTCAAGGAAGTTTGCATGATTGTTTTCTTTCACATATATGTTTGTTTGTTTCATGCAACTCCTATGCTTGCTACCCAGCCTTGCTAGCCAAAAACCTGTACGGATAGGGAATACTTCTCGTGCATCCAATTCCCAAAAACCAAGTTACTTCCAGAGAGTCCACTATAAATTCCTATGCATGGTATTTCAAGCCATTCCAAGTAAATTTTCATGTGCTACCTTTCAAAAACCTTCAACTACTTCTTATTTTGTGCCACTGTTTTTAGCTCATGAGGACGTAGTGGTTGAGTTTGTCATCTTCCATACTAAATTGAGTACCCCTCGACTTGCATGCTTCATCTGCTTGTCACTAATTTTGCAATGGAGCTGGTCAGACCATTGTAATCTAAAAAAAGAAAAATAAAAGAAAAAGTCACTCCTCCATGGTATGTGAAAGTTGGTGGGCACGCGATGGAATCGGTTAGCCATGGTTTGAGAAAGGAAAAGTGGGGAGGAGTGCCAAGCTATAAAAGAGCACAATTGTGCCAATTAATCACCATCTCGGAACCACTCTCACTTGTTTAGTATGGAAGATGGCAAGAACTCTGTTGCTAGTCGTTGACAAAGACAACCACCTCTCAAAACCAACTTTTATCTTTATTTTACAAATGAAAAGCTCTAGCACATGTTTAATCCCTGCTTCCCTCTGCGAAGGGCCTATCTTTTACTTTTATGTTGAGTCAACCTATTCCCCTCTATCTCAAGAAAGCATTTGAGTTGTTATGTTTCATTCATCCATATGTTGATTTGTTCGATCATGTTTCCTTTGTTTTGTATGATGCTTTTATCTGAAAGAATTTATCTTATAAAGCTATCTATGATTATAAAGAGTTTGTTTCGCTGAGCATGTGATTTTTGCTATATTAGCTCTATTATAAAAGGCTCCGTTCAAAAATAAGTACAGTTTGTTCATTGTTCTCTGACCAAGAACCAAGTTTGCCATCACCAATCATGATTTATCTTGTGCATCTTTGTTGTGACTCCTTTTGCTTATTGCAAGTCTAGTTATATGAAGGGAAGTTGCTGTCTATTATGACCTGTGCCTTCGTAAATGTGATGCTTCTTGTCCGTATTTTGTTTATCGATACTTCACTCCATAAACCTGTGGTCATGTTTACCGAGTTTAGTTTTCGCTTGGGGACAAGCAAGGTCTAAGCTTGGGGGGTTGATAGGTCCATTCTGCATCACTATTTTATATCATAATTTACTGTTATTCATTGATATATTTCATATTTAGAGGTGATACTTATGTTGTTTCCTCTGTTTTTGCATGTTTGATGATTATTGGAGAACTTGCTGCCAGAGTCAGGATTCTGCTGGAAAAAGGACCGTCAAGACGCCATATTTCTGAAGGTCAATAATTCCAAGAAAATATCCAGAAATTCATATATTACCAGAAGACGAAAGTAGCCAAAAGGGGAGAGCAAAAGGAGCAGCAGGGGGGCCACACCACCAGGTGGCGCGGGCCAGCCCCTGGCCGCGCCACCCTAGGGTGAGGCCACCCTGGCCCACTTCTGGCATCACCCTCTCGCGTATATGGTCGTCCCCGAAAACACTTAGAGATAGACGCCACCGCCTCTGCGGGGCGGAAAACTCCGAGAGAGAAAAGCTCTCCGGCAGGCAGAAATCTACCAGGGAAATTCCTTCCCAGAGAGGGGAGATCATCGCCATCGTCATCACCATCGCGCCAGACTTCATCGGGATCATCATCATCATCACAAGAACCTCCATATCCACCATCACCACGCCATACCGTTGTAACATCTTGGGTTGAATCTTGTCAAATTCTTAGGGGAAACTTTCTCGGTGTTGATTAGTCTTGTAGTTGATGCTATTTAGTGGAACTGTTGAATTAAGGTTTATGTTTAGATTATTATTTACCATTATTTCACCTCTGGGCATGATCCATATGATGTCTTGTGAGTAGTTCGTTTAGTTCTTGAGGACATGGGAGAAGTCGAGATGTTAGTAGTGAAACTATGTTGAGTAATATTTAATGGTTTGATATTTATATGTTGTGGTGTTATTCTACTAGTGGTGTCATGTGAACGTCGACTACATGATACTTCACCTTTATGGGCCTAGTGGAATGCATTTGTATTTGGCTACTAATTATGGGGTTGCCGGAGCGACAGAAACCTAAACCCCCGTTAGGAAACCATTGCACCAGGGAGCGTATGATCTTAGAGTTTAAGGCTGTGGTTAGATTTTTCTTAATTACTTTCTTGTATTTGCGGATGCTTGCAAGGGGTATAATCACAAGTGTGTATTAGCCCTAGTAAGGGTAGTACGCTAGCACAGGTTCACCCCCATAACACTTATCAAACCAATGAAGATTACTTAGCGGCATGAAGCGAAAGCTCACGATAGAAACTCCCGTGTGTCCTCAGGAATGTTTGGTAATCATAAGTTACACAACCGGCTTGTCCTTTGCTCTAGAAAGGATTGGGCCACTTGCAGCAATTACTATTATTGTCTTTTATTTACTCGTATTTTATTTATTTGCATTACCAAATACCCTTGAAAACCCGTTTGCTAGTATATACAGTGAATCCTTGATCAAAACTGCTTGTCAACACCTTCTGCTCCTCGTTGGGTTTGACACTCTTATTTATCGAAAGTACTATGATACACCCCCTATACTTGTGGGTCATCAATGGACATTACCCACAGAATCATTTGCAACAAGATTGTGTCATGATGTTCACGTTGCAAGATGATAAGTGTCACAGCTTAGTCCTTAGACCGTGAGGTTATTACATAATCGCTACTTTTGGAGGAAACTCTAATTGTATCAACCATCTTCATGTAACTGGTTGACTGAAAAGGTGTCTCTTGGATTCTCCCAAGAGGTAGGTTGAGGAGTATAGCCAAGAGCGAGATTTTCTCGCCTGCATGACAAATATGATACTCTGGGCCCACTCGGTGAGAATACATCAATGCTGCACAGCATGTGACTAGGTCACGAAGATGGACTAGGTCACAAAATGGTTCCGATAGAGTCTGGAAGTGTTTCGGAGTAGCGGGGAATTAATTATGAGTTAGATAATATTAATTACATGAATTTTGATTAAATAATTAATAAATCATTATTTCACTAAATGAGCTGATTTAACGAAAGAAGCCCATTAGGGAAATAAGAGAGAAAGAAAAAAGGGGGTGCCCCAAACCTTGGCCTTGGCCGGCCAGGGTTAGTGTTTGCCAGGTCGGTCGGCCCTGGCCGCCGCCCTCCTCCTCCTTGGCCGCCACCCTTGGTGCCTTGGGGGAGGGGTAAGGCGCACCCCTCCCCACTATATAAAGGGGGTCCCAGGAGGAGAGAAGACATAGAATTCCACAAGCCCTCATCCATGGCCTCCTCCTACCACCTCCCTGGTGCACCGGCCCTCACCTGGTCCACCGCCCCCTGCCTTTCTATCTCCCACGTGGCCTCCCGAAAGGCTGTGTAGGAGTCGGGAATCACCACCGCAACACGCCGTCGTGTTGCGGAGTTTCCGGATCCCTGTTCCAAAGCCTCTACTTCCGCATCTCGGCTGGAAACGAGGTTTCGGGAGTGATCGTGGTCGCCGTACGTGTGTGAGTACGCGGAGGTGCCGCTCGTGTGGTGTGGGAGTCGTTGCGCCAAGTTCTTCACGACCTTGAGGTCGGCTACATCGTCTTTGATAGCAACCCTTGTGTGGGAGCGTAATCCCCGCGTTTCGGTCTTCGAGGGTATGTGTATGAAACTCCTATCGTCACAGCATTACTAATAGATAGGTCCTTGGGCAATCGGGGTTGTGTAGCACATAAATTTTTGTTATCTGCATCGAACCCCAACAGTGGTATCAGAGCCAGATCTATACGTAATATGCTTTTACGGTTAGAACACATCGTGTTGACATGGGCGTTGATCGTCTTATTGCTACCCTTCAACAGTCTTATTGAAGTGGTCCGAAAACCGACTTTACGCGTTTCACGCGAGACTAGTTCCACGCTTGATGTACGGCTTGCACCGTGCAAAAGTGGCTAGTCGGGTGCCAGTTTCTCCAACTATAGTGGATATGACATCTACAACGGAGGGCCCTTAACGGGGAATCAAAGCAACAATATGATTATCAGTGTTTTGCAGTGGGGCGTGTGATGTGATATGGTTAAATGGTAATTAACGTTGGACATCCAGAGGCTTCGCGACGGGCGTCGCGGATTTGGCGTCGTACCGGTGGATGGATGGAGATCATGCCGGAGGCTCGATGGAGATCAAGCACATCAATGAAGAAACTATATCATATCACATTATTTACATTTGATATTATTGTGTGAATTCTTGCTTGTGCTAGTATTAGATACACGGCGGTAGCATAGGACAAGAAAATCCCAAATCAAAATTCCAATGAATTGTGTTTTCCCTTTGTGTGCAATCGCCAACAAAAGTTCTTAGTTATGCAACCTCACGTGACGATCGTGGGCCATATCGAAGTTCGCATACGGCGTGGATACAAGCCATGTATGTGTCGTGCAATATACAAAGCTTAAAATTGGCGAGCCTTGTATGTACAGACATAGCCTCAGAACACGGGAGACCGAAAGGTCAAGCATGGGTCGCAAGATTGTGTGATTGACATAAGTACTGCCGACCTTTGCAGTTGTATCACTTCACGTGACGATCAGGAGCGGTATGATGAATAAGGACCGTGTAATCACTAGAACAATTGTAGGGATGTTATTCTGAGTGGGAGTTCTTCACAGTTAAATTTTTTAATAAAAATTGAACTCATATTATGAACTTTAGTATTTATATCTTTGCAAATTTGTGTAGATGATCACAACTCTTGATTTCATGCACTTTTTCAATGGTCAAGAGCTTAGTCCTGATGGATCGAATTTCACCAATTGGTACCTACGTTTGAGGAAGTCACTCCAAAGTAGTCAGACACTTTTCACGATAATCGAGTAATTGGGGTTACCACCGGAAGAGCATTCGGATGAGGCAATGATTAACACATTTTGTTATAGACAAAACTGTAATTTTGTAGTCCGCACTGCAATTCATAGCATGATGGTACCTGAGATGAGGGGTTTCTGGGAGGCTGCCACATCAAATGAGATCATAAGTGATCTGAAAGAGATCTTTGAGCCACAAGTGCTCTTGATGGGACATGAATGCCTGGATGAGTTCCTCTCATGCAAGATGGAGGAAAATGGATGTGTGGGACTGCATGTTGTTAAGATGCTGAGAATCCACAGGCGTCTGACTGTTGAGTTGGGGTTTGACTTGCAGGACGACATTGCTAAGAGTGTGGTACTGTGTTCGCTTCCTCTAAGCTACAAGAGCTTCGTCAAGAGAATTCTGAAAAAGGCTGAACCAGTCAACGTTCATTAGCTCATGGCGAGGATCAGGCTTCATGAGATCATACCCTCTCACGTGGGGATCATCGATCTGACAGGTATATGAGATATACAACATTATAAATGTTTCATAAACACTTATGCAGTCTTGAAAAGTATGAGGTACTAATTCCAGTTTTATTTGAAAACAGGATCTGCGGAGTAAAGTGTTCATGGTGAAAGAACACATGGAGGAGTCCATGGCGCCCTGGAGAGGACATGCTTGATGTTTCGATGGCGCGATCTTCCTCGGCATTTATCTACGAGTTTAGATTTTGAATAAGGTTTTGTAATCAGTTTTAAGATCTTTTGATTGTCTCAAATGTGCGAGACAAATTGTATTCGTGTGTAATAAACAAGTGGTTGTTTTGCTATGAATAAAGTCTTTATGGATGATTATGAAAAAAGTTATTCTCATTTATTCTTGTTGATATAAATTGCAAGCATTTATAATATTATGATTAATGTCTTTATTATTTATTGTCCACGCTTAATAATGTCTTTCTTTTATGAAATACTTATGTGGATTTCATAATGATGGAATTAAATATATGTTTTGAATTGTATGAATTACATATATGTTTGTGGTAATTTCATATCGATGGAATTATATGAGTTTTTGATATTTGATCGAATTCGCATGCGATCCACACTTCATTGATTTAAACACTTCGTGCTAAAGTTTCTGGGTTATTGTGATAATTCGAAATTAGGAATTTATAAAAGATTCTGGGTTATTGTGATAATTCGAAATTAGGAATTCTAGACCAAAGGATGCAAAAAATTGTATTGCAGAAAATTTGGTACACTCTAGAGAAAATGTTTTCTTGGCAAAAGTGTTAAATAGGAGAAGATAAAGGATCAATTAGAGTAATTGAATTAACTTTATAATATCAGAAAAGCGCAGCGGAATAAGTTCCAAAGTGAAGGTCTATATTAGAAAAGAGGAATTGATGATAAAGATCATGCAATTAAGTCCTTTATTCGAATAAGGATTCATGAATATAAAATTGTGATGGTACGCAAGGTGAAATTCATGATTTACTTGTCAAAGTTTATGAAACTAGACATACCTACGAACTATGAAGAAAAGATGGCGAACCTAAATGCAAAAATAACTTAGAGTTATAATTAAAGATTTTATTTAAGATGTAATTGTTACTCGATCTTATTAATTAAAATGTATTACTTAATTCTTCAAAATAATATCGGATTATGAGAAGAAAATAAATCTTTAATGATAAAGACATAAAAACACGATTTGTCTTAAAAGTGTTTAGACAAATTCATAAGATTGACTACAATATGTAGTCGTGTTTAAAGGTCTTCAAATTCAACTTAGTTGTTAAAATTGCAAGTTCTTATATCAGTTTATGTTATGGCAATGTTTAACACCTTTTTGAATTAATTCGCATTTAAGGTGTCTCAGTTTGATTTAAGAATCAAAGGATTTTTTGAGTAGTCCAAAATTATTGAGATAAACCTATTTGTATTAAATTGAGTGGGAGCGATGAAAAATAGCTTTAATCTCACAATTATATTTAAGAGTACATATTCTAAGTGGGAGCTTGGTCTATATGTAAGAGTACATATTCTGAGTAGGATCTATGATAAATTCATTTATGTGGATGACATATTATGAATAGGTGCATTCGTATCATGGTTATTAATGAGAATTAATAAGTGGTGAAATTGACATCATGTTTAAGGCAAAATTTTAAAAGCATTAAGTCTGAATGTATGTTATTCATAGTTTTGAGTGATCAGAATAAACAAAGTCAAAGAGTTTTGACTGAATGACTAAGGAAATAATTGAGTTTGAACTCAATAATGGTTGACAGAAGCATCTCATAGTTAGCGTTGTTCAAAACCATGTTTTGCATGAAGACAAACAATGCATCCCAAGTTCAAGAAGTTGAAAGGCTAGGTAAAAGAATGATTGGAGAATCATTAGACTAAAGAAAAGCCTATCCTATGAATTCTTGTGAAAGAACTAATAGGAATGACAGAAAAAGTGAGAAGTACACTTTGTTTAGAAATATGGGAAAATTAACTCTAGGCGATTTGGACATTGAGATTGCATCTAGGCGATTTGGAAAGACTAAGCGCAGCGAAAGCGTGATTTGGACATTGAGATTGCATCTAGGCGATTTCAATTAATTATACATAAATTGAAAGCTACTCTAGCAGTGGCAAGTATAATGCTTGGTTAGAGAAAGTTCGACTTCTAGATGAGTGTGTATCTGTTTAGCATGGTTTATGAGAAAATCGAGGATTAATCGGACACCATTACAAAACTAGAATACAAAGTCTCACTCTTCTACCAAATGTTAAACTTAGACAAACATCATGAGATGATGATAAGGAGTCATATTGGATTGACAAGTTGCAAAGAATATAATGGCCTGATCTGTGTAGACCGCTAAAGGTAGGTCCTCACATGCATGCATGATCAAAAGACCATATGGATGATATGCTCAGTGATCGCTAAACAAAATACAGCTAGATTATTTGTACTCTAGTGCAAGTGGGAGACTGAAGCAATTATGCCCTAGAGGAAAATAATATTGGACTTATTTGCATAACCCGTCAAGTTCATAATAGTTTAATGCTATGCTAAAACTATGTCAATCGGAAACATTGACATGGGTGTAGTATTAAATGATTAGGAGTCCCCGGTAAAATCCCGGTTTACTGTTTCATTGATCAACTGATGATTGAGGTTCCCAATCATGGTGCA
Source organism: Dactylis glomerata (assembly GCA_007115705.1). Taxonomy (NCBI): domain Eukaryota; kingdom Viridiplantae; phylum Streptophyta; class Magnoliopsida; order Poales; family Poaceae; genus Dactylis; species Dactylis glomerata. The sequence goes on along the minus strand of QXEO01000032.1, from coordinate 772,605 downwards.
TTACAGCCGATTGACGATGAAATCATGCCACTTGTTGATAGTGCCATGATGGACATTAACTACAGAATCATTTGCAACAAGATCGTGCCATGATGTTCACGTTGCAAGATGATAAATGTCACAGCTTAGTCCTTAGACCGTGAGGTTATTACGTAATCGCTACTTTTGGAGGAAACTCTAATTCTATCAACCCCTTTAGCACCGGTTCGTGGCTCAAACCGGTGCTAAAGGTGTCTCACAAACCGGTGCTAAAGCCCAACGGGTTTCGTGCGACGTCCTGGCTGCTCGAACCGGTGCTAATGCACCCTTTAGTCCGGGTTTGTAGCCCAACCGGTGCTAAAGCTCCGGGCTGCTCCAAACGTAAGACATGTTTTCTACTAGTGAATGTTGACCACTTAAGCAACTCTATGGATACTTGAGGTCCCAATTTATTTGAAGTTTGGATACTGGCTTGGATATTATGTTTATTCCATTAATATCACCCTATAGAAAAGAAATGAGAGAATGTTATGTACTGTAATTTTTCACAACAAACAAGGAGCTCTCCAAGAATGGTGAAAACCATAAGCTTGGGATACCCATGGAACCCCACCAGATCTATCACACTCTCGTTTTGCAAACCTCCAGACTTTGTTTTCTCAGCAACATATGAGTATTCTAAGAACTTGGAGCATCTTTATTTAATCTTGGTATTTGAATTTTGTTTGAGAAATTTTTCTTTTTAATAAAAGACCACCATATTTAGATTTTACAATTGATTATTATTTAGCTATTGGAATAACTCTAAGTTCAAGTTTAAAAGTTATTATAGAAAAGTGAAGGATGAATAGTTTACATGTAAGGAACTCATGACTAGTTTTTTTTTAAAGATCACATGACTAGTTTTACACTTCGTGTGATGTTTTGTTCTTGAGTTTATGATATCTTGCAAGTGTCACTTGTAGTCCTAGCACTCATTCACCTCTTTTATTTTTACATTTAAGTTTATCTTCCATATTAACAGATAAGTAGAATTATGGAAACTTTTGCATGATAATTCCTAGTGGTCAAAATTCTCCCTATTGCTAGCTTATCACGTATTAAGCATGATTTAGTGCTTACTTGAAAGATATAGTATAAGAAAAGTGCTCATTCCGTTTCAACAAATAAGGTTTATTTTTTTTTGTAAAAGGCAAACAAAATAGATTTTTACCAATTTAAAAAAAAAGATCAAGAACTATGATGTTATGTACATATCATATGAAAATATATTGAATCTAACAGTGGATTTTACAACATACATCTTAATGATTTGATCTATAATCTTGGTCAAACTTAATATAGTTTGATTTTTTGCAAAAAAAAAACAGACATATTTTCATTGAAATTACTCCTATAAAGCCTGCAAGGCAACCCGGCAAACCGAGGCATCCTCATGGGCAAATCGATCCCGTGCGTCGAATCCAGTCAAACAGTTCTGTTTTCACCTCCGCAAAGATTTACCACCGTTAGATTTACTCAGCATTTTTCACTCCCTTGTTGGTAGAAGCGCTCGATGACGGGTGGGCCTTGCCACGTGTGGGGCCGAACGTTTCAGGCAGAAAACGTAACTAGCCCGCGTCGCTTATTTTCCTCCTCGATGACTATCGAGAGGATTGGGTGAAAACTCTAGATCTCCCGAGGTAAAATATCGGCGCCGCCTCTCTTGCTCCTGCACCCATCGACTCCGTCCTCATCGCACCTACCACGGAGATGCTCGTCGCGGCTCGTTGCGAGGAAGAGGCGCCACACGAAGGAGATGAGAGGACCGGCCTCTCGCCGCCTCACCCGCCGGCATCCGCTCCCTCCTGGCTACCGGAGCGCTCCACCCTATTGGCGGCGGTGGAGCGAGGGCTCCAACGGCGGCAGCTGGGTTGAAGTCTCGGCAGCCGCGCCACCACGCCGGTCCGCCTTGACGCCTCTGCTTCGCCGTACATTCCGCCACCTCCATCCTCCCCGACGGCGCCTCTTCCTCGTTGCGCGCAGCTGTGACGGTGGCTGCCCAGCGACCAACATCAGTGGTCGTTGTTTTCTAGATTGGCTTACCAGCTCGTCTTCCTCCGCGAGGTACTCCCTCTCCCTGGTCATACTCATACCATCCGAGAGAGATCGGTTTGGCTGCCGTGTATGTGACCACTTATCAGCTACTCGCCCCATCTTTTCCCCATTCCAGCTCTCACCTAGCATCATTTGCCAATTCATCTAATTTGTTTATCTTCCCAGTTTCTCCACTTGAACCGGTTTCAGGGAACTACTATGTGGTAAATGGTATCTCACAAAAAAGAAAATATACTGATGTGTCGCTGGGATAAGTTAATTTAATACACATTAAATGCTGCGGGATAGGAACATGGGAGTGATCCCGATGGGGAGCGGTTGGCGGGATTCCTGGGAAGGTCGTCGCTCCACCATATTTATCATTGCTAGCTAGCGATCCCGGAGAACGGTTGGGCAGAAGCAAGGGCATGTTAACGACGCATGTTAACACGTGAAACTCCAACGATTACACCACGATAAATACCCTGGGCGAGCAGCCATCAGTCACTCCAGCTATCCTACGTCAGTCCAGTCATTTCTCAGAGAGATGGCTGTACAGATCCTGGAGTCCTGCATGGTGACGCCCAGTGAGGAGACTCCGAAGCACGGGCTGTGGCTCTCCAACCTCGATCTCATGGTGGCCAGGAGTCTCACGCCCACCATCTACATCTACCACCCAAGCTCCGACCCAGCCTTCTTCTCGCCGGCGGTCCTCAAGTCCTCGTTATCCAAGGCACTCGTCCCGTTTTACCCACTCGCCGGCCGTCTCGTGCAGGGCAACGCCGGCCGCCTGGAGATCCAGTGCAGCAGCGAGGGGGTCCTCTTTGTCGTCGCGCAGGTAGACAGCACGCTGGACGTCCTCGGCGATTTCACTCCCTCCGACGAGCTGCGGCGCATGCTTGTCCCCTCCGCCGAGCCTGACGGCCCCCACGCCGGCATTTTGGCCGTGTTTCAGGTAGACGACACGTGCATATATATATTTGGCTGTTGCACACTAGGTTTGGCTGGCTTACAATTGCATGCATTAATTGGTGGATGCAGGTGACGCTCTTCGAGTGCGGCGGTGTATGCCTCGGCGTCGCCACCCACCACACCGCGGCGGACGGCCTCGCCTCGCTCGATTTCATCAACGCTTGGGCCGCCATTGCCAAGGGAGACACCGGCGTACTCGCGGCAAGCCCATGCCTCGACCGTACGCTCCTCCGCGCGCGCTCTCCTCCAGTCGTCTGCTTCGACCACGCTGAGTACTCTTGGCTCGGCACCAGCACCGGCGGTGCCGGTGCCGGCGAGTCTAAGCGAAAAGTCGAGACGGCCATCCTCCCCTTGTCCAAAGAACAGATCGTCGCTCTCAAGGGCGACGCCGCCGGCAGCGGTAAGAAGCTCTCCACGTTCAAGGCGGTGGTCGCACACGTGTGGCGGATCGCGTGCAGGGCCCGCAAGATCGCAGGGACGGAGGACACTCGGCTTTACATGGCCGCCGACGCGCGCTCCCGCGTTCACCCGCCGCTCCCAGCCGGCTACTTCGGCAACGCTATCTTCCGCGTGTCGGCGGTGGCGAAGGTCGACGAAATCACTTCCCGGCCGCTCGATACCATCGCGGAGAAGGTCACCGCCGCGGCAGCACGGCTGGACGATGGGTACGTCCGGTCGTTGGTCGACTACCTTGACGCGCAGGCGGGGGCGCGCAAGGGGCCGTGGGTGATGCCGGAGACCGACCTATGGGTGATAAGCTGGCAGGGGCTGCCGATCTACGACGCCGACTTCGGTTGGGGACGGCCCGCGTTCATGGGCCGGGCCTGCTTCAAGTCTGGTGGTGTCGTATACCTAATGCCCGGCCCTGACGGCGACGGCCGGCTTGACGTTGTGGTGGCCATGGAGCCCGAGAGCTTGGCCAGGTTCAAGGAGATGTTCTACCAGGAGTTTAAGCAGTAGTACGCACGTACTACTATTCCACTTTCCCAACAGTCTTCACCCAAACTCGTGTCTTTTATGATTTAGTCTTGTTGTTTGCTTCAGCATTTGCTTCCGCACAGTGTCACGTCAGCTTTATATGTTCCAAATTATTTTTTGGTTAAAGTTAAATTTGTTTAAATATGTGAATGTATCGACTTGTACTATGCCAATGTTATTAGAACCATGATCGAATATATTTTTATACTATATACATTTTGTTTTGTAAATTTGAAAGTTTTTGCTATATATTTAGTCAATTTTTATAAGATTTGATTTTGGCTAAAAATATACGCAACATTTTATGGTCTAAGGGAGTGATCGAGTTCTTATGCATGTACACGCTGAGGTCGCGTGCATTTGGTCCACTAGTAGAAAATGGGTCTTTGGTCTAGCACCAAAATGACATTTGTCCCGGTTTGGTTTGTCAATGGAGACCAATGTCAGGCATTGGTCCCGGTTCGTGCCGTCTGGTGGTCGGTCCCGGTTAATTTCGGAGAATCGGTCCCGGTTTGTGGCATAAACCGGGACCAATGCCCCCCGCGTGGCACGTGGCTCTCTGCGGAGCATTGGTCCCGGTTCATGCCACGAATCGGGATCAAAGACCCTCCCCTGGCTATAAATTGATACCCAGCCCTTTGCCCTTTGCCACAAAATTTTGCTGGATTGTGTGTGATGTGTGGGTGATAGCTTTTTTTTCCTTTGATTGCGCACAAGGTGTTCGATGAAATGTCCAAGCCACATTTAAGTTCGCACAACACGGTATCCTCGGCCGAGGTTAGCAACCTTATCTTCTTCATCTGTAACTGATACAAAAATATTGCATGTGTCCATGTAGGGTGGTCATTTCACTATTCACGATGTTATTGTAATAGTTAATTATTATAACGCAGATCGATGCGCGGATGCGATGGATGTACGGCGACCGACGCGATTCCGATTTTATTGCAGGCCTGCATAAATTTATCGATGTGGCTAAGGCAAACAAAGTGGATAATTTTATGCCTTGTCCCTGCGTCGACTGTCGGAATATGACGGAGCACTCTGCCCCGAGAATCCTTCAAAGCCATCTGCTTCGGAGAGGTTTCATGCCCGGATATTATTGTTGGGCCATGCACGGAGAAAGAGGGGTTAGGCTGGAAGAAAATGAAGAAGAGGATGATGACAGCTATCCTATGTCCCCTGAAGAATACGGTGATACTGCAATGGAAGACAATGAAGAAGAGGGAGGCGGCAATGAAGAAGAACAACGGGCATCGGATGAGCCCGCTGATGGTCTTGGTCGGGTCATTTCTGATGCAAAGCAACAATGTGATACAGAAAGGGAGAAGCTGAAGTTGGAGGCCATGCAAAAGGATCACAAAAAGTTGTTGTACCCAAATTGCGAAGATGGCAGCACAAAGCTCGGTACCACACTTGAACTGCTGAAATGGAAGGCAGAGGCTGGTTTATCTGACAAGGGATTTGAGAAGTTACTGAAAATAATGAAGCCGAAGCTTCCAAAGGATAACGAGCTGCCCGAGACAACATACGAAGCAAAGAAGACTATCTGCCCTCTAGGATTAGATGTGGAGAAGATACATGCATGCATTAATGACTGCATCCTGTACCGCGGTGAGAAGTACGAGAATATGGATAAATGTCCGGTATGCACTGCATGTCGGTACAAGATTAGACAAGATGACCCTGGTGATGTTGAGGGCAATGACGAGCCCCCCAGGAAGAAGGTTCCTGCTAAGGTTATGTGGTATGTTCCTATAATACCACGGTTGAAACGTCTGTTCAGAAACAAAGAGTATGCCAGGTTGTTGCGATGGCACAAAGAAGAGCGTAAGAAAGACGGGAAACCGAGACACCCCGCCGATGGGTCGCAGTGGAGAAACATCGAGAGAAAGTACTCGAACTTTGCAGGTGACGCGAGGAACTTATGGTTTGGTCTAAGTACAGACGGCATGAATCCTTTTGGGGAGCAGAGCTACAGTCACAGCACCTGGCCCGTGACTCTATGTATCTACAACCTTCCTCCTTTGTTGTGCATGAAGCGGAAGTTCATTATGATGCCAGTGCTCATCCAAGGACCGAAGCAACCCGGCAACAACATTGATGTGTACCTAAGGCCATTAGTCGATGAACTTTTGCAGCTGTGGGCAGAACCAGGTGTAAAGGTGTGGGATGAGCACAAACAGGAGCCATTTGACCTACGAGCGTTGTTGTTCGTAACCATTAATGATTGGCCTGCTCTTAGTAACATTTCAGGACAGTCAAACAAGGGATACAATGCATGCACGCACTGTTTAGATAAGACTAAAGGTACATATTTGGATAAATTTAAGAAGGTTGTGTACCTGGAGTGTCATAAATTTCTTCTGACCAATCATCAAGTAAGAAAAAAAGGCAAGCATTTCAACGGTGAGGCGGATCACCGGAAGAAGCCTAAGCTCCCTAAAGGTGCTGATGTATTTGGTATGGTGAAGGACCTAGAAGTAATCTTTGGAAAGGGTCCTGGCGGTCAATCTGTTCTGAAAGACCCCATTACCGGACACACGGCCATGTGGAAGAAGAAATCTATATTTTGGGAGCTTGAGTATTGGAAAGACCTAGAGGTCCGTTCTTCAATCGACGTGATGCACGTGACGAAGAATCTTTGCGTGAACCTGCTAGGCTTCCTAGGCGCGTATGGGAAGACAAAAGATACACCAGAAGCACGGGAGGACCAGCAACGTATCAAAGACACATACAACAAGCATACTGATAAAAGCCGTCAATACTTAAGCAGCTACGCTCTTACCAAAGCAGAGAAGGAAATATTTTTTGAATGCCTGAGCAGTATCAAGGTCCCGGCTGGGTTCTCGTCATATATAAAGGGAATAATAAATACGGCAGAGAAAAAATTCCAGAACCTGAAGTCTCATGATTGTCACGTGATTATGACGCAGTTGCTTCCGGTTGCATTGAGGGGGCTTCTACCGGAAAATGTTCGAGTACCCATTGTGAAGCTATGTGCATTCCTCAATGCAATATCTCAGAAGGTGATCGATCGAGAAAGTCTGGAAAGGCTACAAAAGGATGTGGTCCAATGTCTTGTCAGTTTTGAGTTGGTGTTCCCCCCGTCCTTCTTCAATATTATGACGCATCTCTTAGTTCACCTAGTCGAAGAGATTTCCATTCTCGGTCCTGTATTTCTGCACAATATGTTCCCCTTCGAGAGGTTCATGGGAGTCTTAAATAAATATGTTTGTAACCGTGCTAGGCCAGAAGGAAGCATCTCCAAGGGCTATGGAACAGAGGAGGTCATTGGGTTCTGTGTTGACTTGCTTCCTGATCTTAAGCCGATTGGTGTTCCTGGATCACGGTATGAGGGGAGACTGAGTGGAAAAGGCACGCTAGGAAAGAAAGCAATGATATTTAGGGACGGGCATTCTTTGAATCAAGCACACTACATAGTTCTACAAATTTCTACCTTTGTGGCTCCGTATATCAAGGAACACATGAATGTTGTACGCTCTAAGTTCTCGGGGAAGGATGACTACTGGATTAAAGGAAATCACATGGAGACTTTCGGCACTTGGTTGCAATTACATCTCATGAATGACACCACTATTGGAGATCACCTCTACTTGTTGGCCGTGACACCATCTGCGACTGTATTGACTTTCCAAGGGTACGAGATAAATGGGAATACATTTTACACGATCTCCCAAGATAAAAAGTGCACTAACCAAAATAGTGGTGTCCGCTTTGATGCAACCTGTGAGAATGGGAAAAAGTACACATACTATGGTTACATAGAGGAGATATGGGAACTTGACTATGGACGTACTTTTAAGGTCCCATTGTTTCGGTGCAGTTGGGTCAACATGAATGGAGAAGGGGTAAAGGTAGACCAGCTGTACGGAATGACAACAGTGGATCTCAAGAATCTTGGTTACAGAGACGAACCATTTGTCCTAGCCAATGATGTGGCTCAGGTTTTCTATGTGAAGGACATGTCCTCCAGACCCAAAAAAAGAAAAAATAAGGAAACGAATACATCAGATGATGAGCCCAGGCGTCACATAGTTCTTTCAGGGAAAAGAAACATCACGGGAGTCGAGGACAAGACAGACATGTTAGCAGATTATGATAAGTTTGAAGAAATTCCGCCCTTCACCATGAAAACTGACCCTTGCATCCCATTAAATAATGAAGATGCTCCATGGTTACGGCCTAAGAAGCGATCATAGGCAAGGGATCGACATACGCGACGAAGGAAACATACACGTCATTTTGTGAAGGATTTTTTATGATGTTTGCAATTTTCCAAGTTCAATATTTTTCCTTGCAGCTATGACACATAATATGACACCACGCGAAGGTTTCACATTGTTTGGATAATTTTAGAATTTCTTATGCCCGTTTCAAACTATATTCAAAACCGCGGGCATGAAGCTTCTTAGCACGAGACTGAGCCTCGCTAAACTTGAAGTGGATCTCTGATGAAATAGCATGTTGTGAACCTATAAATGATTTTTAAAAAATTCACAAGCATTATATCCTGTACTTATAGTTCAAATCTGGGCACCCTCCTACCGAATCGGTAGGAATTTGTCTTTTTCATGAGGGATGGACGAAAAGGTTCCTGATACATCGGTTGGAAATTTGTCCATCTAAGGTGGTCTAGTATTTTTGAAAAATGGGTTGGTACCAATGTCAAACTTTAATTTGGTGGTTCATTCACAGAACACCCCGATGTCGGCACCTCAAAAATGGAAATTGGCTATTTCGTGCATCGAAAAGGAAAACTTCCTCCTGCAACATCGTAAGCCATCCCAAGATGCACATGTGTGCACAATATGGGCACATTATCACAAACTATGCCCTGATTCTAGCCATAACATTGGTGGTTTGACCTAAATGCCATGAAACCTCGAACATGATAGGTCATTTTGTGAAGAATTTTTTATAATGTTTGCAATTTTCCAAGTTCAATATTTTTCCTTGCAACTATGACACATAATATGACACCACGCGAAGGTTTCACATTGTTTGGATCATTTTTGAATTTCTTATACCCGTTTCAAACTATATTCAAAACGGCGGGCATGAAGCTTCTTAGCCCGGGGCTAAGCCTCGCTAAACTTGAAGTGGATCTCTGATGAAATAGCATGTTGTGAACCTATAAATGATTTTTGAAAAAATTCACAAGCATTATATCCTGTACTTGTAGTTCAAATCTAGGCACCCTCCTATCGATTCGGCAAGAAGTTGTCTTTTTCATGAGGGATGGACGGAAAGGTTCGTGATACACCGGTTGGGAATTTGTCCATCTAAGGTGGTATAGTATTTTTGAAAAATGGGTTGGTACCAATGCCAAACTTTAATTTGGTGGTTCCTTCACAGAACACCCCGATTTCGGCACCTCAAAAATGGAAATTGGCTATTTCGTGCGTCGAAAAGGAAAACTTCCTCCTGCAACATCGTAAGCCATCCCAAGATGCACATGTGTGCACAATATGGGCACATTATCACAAACTATGCCCTGATTCTAGCCATAACATTGGTGGTTTGACCTAAATGCCATGAAACCTCGAACATGATAGGTCATTTTGTGAAGGATTTTTGATGATGTTTGCAATTTTCAAAGTTCAATATTTTTCCTCGCAACTATGACACATAATATGACACCACGCGAAGGTTTCACATTGTTTGGATCATTTTTCAATTTCTTATGCCCGTTTCAAACGTGTTAGTGCATTTTTAATTGAAAATGGTAAAATTGTTAATAGTTTTTATAGTTAGAATAAGTAATTTTGAAAACAGAAAATAGTTTTGGATTAGTTATTTAAATTGAAGCACTTTTCTGGCTGAAAGTTTTTTCAAATTCCAAATTATGCAACAAATATATGTTAATGCATTTTAATTAAAAATAGTAAAATTGTTTAGTTAGAATAAATAATTTTGAAAACAAAAAATGGTTTTGGATTAGTTATTTAAATTGAAGCACTTTTCCTGTTGAAAGTTTTTTCGAATTTCAAATAAAAGAAAGTTTTTTTCCTGTTAAAATGAAAACAGAAAGTTAAAATGGAAAATAAAAAAGTCTTTTCGTGATAAAACCTTAAAAATGGGTCATTGGTCCCGGTTCATCGCATCAACCGGGACCAATGGATCAACGATCCCGGTTGATGCGATGAACCGGGACCAATGATCCTGGGCACGTGGTGGCTCAGCAGCGCCCCCCCACCCAGGTCATTGGTCCCAGTTCATCGCATCAACCGGGCCCGTTGATCCATTGGTCCCGGTTGATGCGATGAATCAGAACCAATGACCCCCCGATATATAACTGGAGCCTTCTTCCTCCCCCCACTTCCCCCCAAATCGCCGAACCGCTAAGGACTTTTGCGTGCGGAACGAATTGACGCCGGCAGGCTGCCCGTCCCCGCCGCAGAGAAGCTCGCCGCCGTCCTCGGTGAGCGCCGCCACCGCGACCTCTCGCTTCCTCTCCCTCTTCCCCCGCCGCCGCTCACCCTTCCTTCTCTCTGCAGGCTGTCCGATTCGACGCCCCGGTGAAGCTCACCGGCCGTCGCCCTGCAGAGCCTGCCATCGACGCCCCGGAGAAGCCACTGGCCGCCCCCCTGCAGAGCCCGCCCCGGAGACGCCCCCTGCAGAGCCCGCCCCGGAGACGCCCCCCTGTGTCGCCGACGCCCTTCCGCGGTGAACCTTGCTGTGTGGGTGTTAGAAATTTCGGGAAAACGAATTGAAATAGAAACGAATTTGCATAACACAAACGAAATTTTGGGATTAAAAACAAATTTTAGCACCGGTTTATATATGTATTTTAGATATGTATTTTAGAACTAGAAACATATGTATCATATATGTATAAATAGAAATATATAAATAGTTATGTATTTTAGATATGTATCATATATGTATAAATAGAAATATATGTATTTTATATATGTATTTTAGAAATAGAAACTTCGAGCATGTGTAAATAGAAATATATGTATTTTATAAATAGAAACTTCGAGCATGTGTAAATAGAAACTTCGAGCACCGGTGAACTTTGAGCATGTGTAAATAGAAACTTCGAGCACCGGTGAACTTCGAGCATGTGCACCGGCGATACTAGATCAATGTCTATAATTAAATTCCTATCGCAAGTTAGAAGTTAAATTCTATTTGGATTTAGTTTATTTAAGGTTGAAAATAAGAAAAATTTCATCCACATTAGCTTGTCGTGGAATTTAGAACTTTTATGTTGAAGTCTAAATTATAATGGATATGAATAGTGTGCAAAATTTTGTCATGTGTATTTATATTTTGTATTGTGATTTATAAATCATGGCAAATTATAATAAAGATTTGTCAGATTAATGAGTGTGCCGATGTATTGTAGTTACATATATACCCATTTTTACCGCCTATTAATAATAAGATTCAAGAGATTCACTCAAAATCCATCGCTAATGCCTTAACAAATGCAACTACCAGAACAATTCAACATTATTGACTTACCGGTGTAAAGTTTGATGCAATTATAATAACTTGCAATTCTTGATTATTTGCATTATAATAACTCGCAATTCTTAATTTGCAGATACTATGGATCCAGCACATGGCACAACTCAAGATGATGAATACTTCCTCCAAGGAATGATCCGCGAAAATGAAGATATCGATGTCACCCAGACATTTCTGAACAATTCTGGTGAGGGAGATGAATCTCTCAACCAAGAAGACGGCTCCGGTGAGGTAGAAGCCGAAGCCTGGGATGGGCGAGAAGCCGTTGAGGAAGAAGCCAATAAGGGAGAAGCCGACGAGGGAGAAGGCGACGGCTTCGGCCGAACCTTAAATCTCGGAAACTCCGGCGAGGTGTATATATGTATTTTTGTAATGCTGCTGTCTATATATATACAGGCATATATTAACACTCTTTCTTCTTTTAGCCCTCCGGATCGAGCACTTCTTTCGTAAGAACGAAACGAGGCCCAACAAAAAAGTTGGATAACACTGTTCGGTATAGGATCGAAGTGGTCGGTGTAGACGGCGAACCGCAAGCTCCCGACGATGTCGCAAAAAAATTTGTCAAGCAATGCGGAGTTCTTGTGAGGGACTACATCCCGATCACCGTTCAAGAATGGAATCGGCCAAGCAGCGGTGGAGTCCCGTATGTCAGCGACATTGCCAAAGATAAGCTTTTTGACAGGCTCATGATTAATTTCCTCCTGCCGAGGCCAGATGTGAATCCAGATGAGGAGGAGATAGCAAATGAAGAGCTACTGCAAAGAGTCAAGAAGTTTGTTCTCATCAAGATGGCCGAGGCATTCAAGAACTGGAAGAAGAAACTGTACCTTAAGTTTGTCAAGTTAGACAAGACTCCGGATTTCAATCAAGCTGGCTATGCTAAGTTAAGACACCAGTGGGCTGATTTTGTGAAGTACAAGACATCGGAGAAACCTTTGGAAAGGTCGAGAATAAATAAGGAGAACGCTGCTAAGAAAGTATACCACCATAATATGGGGCCTGCTGGCTACGCCGGTTGCATGCCTAAGTGGGATGCACTTGAGGTCAAATATATTGCTGCCGGGATCAGACCAGAGCCCACAACATGGACACCACGGGCGAGAAACTGGTTTTACGGCCATGGGGGCACGTTGGACGAAGAAGGGAGGGCAATATATACCCAGAAACACAAAGATCATCCCCTACTGCCCATCGAAGATATTAGAAGTGCAGTAAATGATGTTGCTGCGGGACGGTTCGTTCTCGATAGAGAGAACGACGAGCTCACACGCGCCCTTAAAAATGATGAACACACTGGACGAGCACGAGGCACACCAGGCTCCAAGCCGTAGAATGTTGCCTTCCCCGCGGAAATGAAGAGATATCCCGATAAAAGTCATCAGAGGAGAAAGGAAATGGAGGCTGCTGAGAAAGCGGCTACTGCAGACCAGCTGCGTAATGTAGAAGAAGCATTAAAGCGGCAGCATGATCAACTCGACAGACTTAGCCAGCAAGGTATTAGCGGCCAATCTCAGCGGCACATGGTAGAAGCTGCATTCGATGGTATCGGCACCCTATCAAATAAGAAAAGCAGCATCGCTTCCACCCAGCTCCAGGATGGTGATGATGATGCACTAACGACATCTCCTCCTAAACGCTACCCAGTGGATGATATCACGGAGAGCACAGCTTGTGAGCTAAAGGTGCAAGTTATGAACTTAAGGGTGACGGTGGTGGTCGGTATGGCCGTACAAATTGCGCCTAACGCAACTTGGCATTGCAGACCAGTTCCAAAAGGGTACGCTGTTGTCACGGTGGATGATGTGAAGCAAGATTTTGAGGAGCTGAAGCTGGACCACCCTGCAGGGGAAGATAGGGACCTGACTGAACTAGGAGACGCCAAAGGGGGGGACTATTGTATGGCCAAAGGAGCACATCGTGCTTCCAAATTATGTGCCGCCAAGGCCACCCACTCCTCAGAGCAACAATCCACCTTCGCCGCCACCTCACCATTCTCCAGCGCAACCGTCGCCTTCACCGCCGCACCACTCAGCGTAGCCGTCTCCACCGCCACCTCAGCCGTCTCCGCCGCCGTGTTAGCAGTCTCCGTCTCCTGAGCCTCAGAGACTAAAGCGGAAGTATACTAAGAGGGGAAGCACCAGCAGCAGCAGCAAGAGCATGTTCCGATCACCGAAACATAAGCTATCGCCCCTCTCAAGAGTACCTCATCAGAATATGAAGAAGCTACCTTGCGAGAAGACAGATGAGGAAATTGCTACGGCCGCAGATGCCCATTATGAAAAGTGGAAGACTGACATGGATAACAAGAAAACGCCAAAACCGACGGAGCCATCTTCCCGGTCACCGCAGAAGATAAAGCCAAAGCAGCCGCGCTTAAGATTCAGCTTCACCAACCCATAGCACTCACACCAGACTATAATCGCTCTATTACCAAGTCGGCTGAGGCAAAAGAGCGGAGAGTCGGGATAGAAGTTGCCCAGCTCAGACAACAGAAAAATCAATCGATCGAACCGCTCAAAGTTTACGATACCAATGAGTGGAGAGCCTAGGAGCGGCATGATCTGAACATTGATCCGGAGTTTATTCAACTCTACAGAGAAAAGGCCAAATTATATGGACTGTCTATTGCTGAGTACATGAGCCATCTGGATGAGTTCGAGGGGTACCAGCAAATAGCGTACATATACCGGTACAGGGCTCCTCTTGTCAAACCCGAGTTAGTCAAAGATCTACCAACAAAAATGCGGAGATTGCATAAGTGGTACATGCAAGCCAGTGCTGAATCCACAAACTGGATCTATGCTGGATATAAACACCACTATTACGGTCATGGAGATGGCTTCTTACTGATTGAATTTCAAGAATTATTTCAGTTTTACCAACAAGATGCCCTCGACAAAACTATCGTCAGTGCCTATTGTCTGTAAGTATTATTAAGTCTTTCTAGCTCAGCTCATTCGTTGCTTGTATAATCTTACTCATCATTATACTAATTATATATGCAGAATGAAGATTCTCGAATGCAACAAAGGAGGAATCTATGACCTTGGGTTCATTGACTGCAATTTCGTTCATGAAGATACTCTAAAAAAAACCCAGAGAGACAGAGGATAACTTGGTACAATCGTTGAAGTATTTCAGCAACAGAAGGGAAATACTATTTCCTTACAACTTTGAGTGAGTGTTACTGTCTTGTACACATTCTGTTTTCGCTTACTCGATATTAAGCGTATAATTGACTCGTTATGTCTATGCAGCTTCCACTTTATTCTGTTAATCATTATGGATTTCTATTTTCGTGCCCCCAGGTCCTTAGTTGTACTCAGTTTTCCCCAGCTCCTTAGTTTTTCCTCAATTTTCCCCAAGCCCTTGTCTGAAACCCTTAGAAGGAGCTCGGACGGGAGGATTCCCATTTAGTTGACCGTTCCGTGCTGACATGTGGGGCTGCGTCGCGTGGGGCTGGTAGAAAGGGACCGCGTGGGACAGGATGAGACCGCGTTTGGTTGTACGTGGGAGCTCGGTTCTGTCTCTCTCGGCCCAAATTGGCATTTTTTAGAGCGCCTTTTCAGAGCGCCTTTTTCCCCTCTCTCTCTGTACCAGTTCTCTCTCTTTTCACCAAATTAGTATGAAAACTAGAGAAGCTTCTATTTCTGTCTTTCTTCAATGATTGTTGCCTTTTGGCCCTCGTTTTTTGCCCAATATGGTAACAAATCTAGTAGCAAATCTAGAAGCTAGTATAGGATAAATTCATAGCAGCATAATAAATCTAGAAAACTAAGTATAATACATAAACTGCATACAGTAGCCAAAAGCAGCCAATAACGATGTTAATGTTCATGACAAACTAAGCTGAAAATAATATAAGATACAATGTATGGCCAACATGAAGATTAGGATACCCCAGGATGAATGAATCGGTTCTTCATTCATCATATATTTCGTCGTTGCTACATTCCATGAGATGAAGGAAATATTCATTGAACTCCTTCCGTCTATAGTGTGCAGCCAATACATCCTCCAAACGGTATGGCCTTTGTTCATTTCTCAGACCGTAGTATCCTAATCTATCCACACGTTGTGGCCACTCATCCCAGGCCTTTCTATCATCAAAGTACTCTCAGATATAACCCAAATCCACGTAGTAGATGTAGCCAGGTCAAAGTGTCGGGTGCACTCTGGTGTCGACGGAGATACACCGGATATAATTGACGAAGAAGGCATGACTGCCAATGTTACTGACGGCATGGAGAGAGCGGCTCTCAGTGTCCACACGGTACACCAATGGTTGACCTTCCTCCAAATGCCTGTTGTCAATGCTGCCGCCCAACAACACAAGCAGCAGATCACCATCTGACTTCACAAGGTAGAACTTGGAATCATTTCCAAGTTCTGGAAATGAAAATAGTGTCTCCATGTTGACAGTGCTCGCGCGCTCCTCCAACTGGATATTGTTCGTGCACACTAATTTTCCAACCTCAAAACTGTTCACAGCTATTGCACACAATTCACCATTGAATGGGGTAATGCAACGCAGAGAATGGTACTCGATCAAAAATGTTCCTTCTCCCCAATCTTCATATATATCCTTAGTTGGAGTGCTCTCATCGACCCAAGCAATTTCCATGGGGTAACCTATGCAAACGAAGACCATAGTCGGGGACTTCATTACAGCGACTGACTCCACAATAACAGATGGCATCTGCGCCTGATACGGCCATTTTGCATCACTATTTTGTATCATAATTTACTGTTATTCATTGATATATTTCATATTTAGATATGATACTTATGTTGTTTCCTCTATTTTTACATGTTTGATGATCGTTGGAGGATTTGCTGCCGGAGTCGGGATTCTGCTGGAAAAGGACCGTCAAGACACCATATTTTGGAAGATCAGGAAAATTCAAGAAAAATACCAGAAAATTATATTTTGCCAAAAGACTTAGGAAGCCAGAAGGAGGAGGCGAGAGGAGCCAGGGGGTAGGCTCACACGTAGGGGGCACGGCCTGGCCCCTGGCCACGCCGGCCTACTGTGTGGCCACCCTGTCCCACTTTAGGTCTCTCCCCTGCGCATACTTCATCGCCCCTGAAAACCTAAGTCAGGGGGGCTCAGAGATAGACACCGCCGCCTCTGTGGGGCGGAAAACACCAGAGAGAGAAAAGCTCTCCGGCAGGCAGAAATCTGCCGGGGAAATTCCTTCCCGAGGAGGGGAGATCGTCGCCATCGTCATCACCATCACACCGGACTTCATCGGGATCATCATAATCATCATCTCCATCACCAGCACCTTCATCTCCACCATCACCATGCCATCCCGCTGTAACATCTTGAGTTGAATCTTGTTAAATTCTTAGGGGAAACTTTCTCGGTGTTGATTACTCTTGTGGTTGATGCTATTGAGTGGAACCGTTGAATCAAGGCTTATGTTCAGATTGTTATTTACCATTATTTCACCTCTGATCATGATCCATATGATGTCTTGTGAGTAGTTCGTTTAGTTTTTGAGGACATGGGAGAAGTCAAGTCGTTAGTAGTGGAATTATGTTGGGTAATATTTAATGGTTTGATATTTATTTGTTGTGGTGCTATTTCACTAGTGGTGTCATGTGAATGTCGAGTACATGATACTTCACCATTTATGGGCCTAGTGAGATGCACTATGTATTTGGCTACCAATTGTGGGGTTGCTGGAGTGACAGAAACCTAAACCTCCGTTGGGAAACCATTGCACTAGGGAGCGTAGGATCTTAGAGTTTAAGGGTGTGGTTAGATTTATCTTAATTACTTTCTTGTATTTGCGGATGCTTGCAAGGGGTATAATCACAAGTGTGTATTAATCCTAGTAAGGGTAGTACGCTAGCACAGGTTCACCCCCATAACACTTACCAAACCAGTAAAGATTATTTAGCGGTATGAAGCGAAAGCACTTGACAGAAACTCCCGTGTGTCCTCGAGAACGTTTGGTCATCATAAGTTACACAACCGGCTTATCCTTTGCTCTAGAAAGGATTGGGCCACTTGCAGCAATTATTGTTATTGTCTTCTATTTACTCGTACTTTATTTACTTGCATCACCAAATACCCCTGAAAACCCGTTTGCTAGTATTTACAGTGAATCCTTGATCAAAACCACTTGTCAACACCTTCTGCTCCTCGTTGGGTTTGATACTCTTATCTATCGAAAGTACTACGATACACCCCCTATACTTGTGGGTCATCAAGACTATTTTCTGGCGCCGTTGCCGGGGAGTGAAGCGCTATTGAAGAGTGGAATTGGTAAAGGTAACCGTCGCTGTGAGTATTATTTTTATTTTTGTCTTTTACTTTTATTTTATTTTGCTATGGAGAATTCTCTATTTGGTTTCCTAGTTGGGAACACTTCTACCACTGCTGCACATGTGGATGAACCACCACCATCACCACCTGCTCAATTAGACCCTTTTAAAGTACCTATGAAAATTGTTGAGCGTGTTATGGATAACTGCTATTCAGGAGATGGAACTGTCCATCCGGGTGATCACTTACTTTTTATACATGAATTATGCGAGTTGTTCAGGTGTGCAGGTATTTCATCGAGCCAGGTCAAGAGGAAGCTATTCTCTTTATCATTGAAAGGCAGAGCTGAGGAGTGGTATCGGCTGCTTAAAGATGGTCCATCTATTGCATGTGAGGAAATTGTGCCTCTCTTTTATTCCAAGTTTTATCCTCCAAGTGAAATTCATAAAGATCGTAATCGGATATATAACTTTTGGCCTCATGATGGAGAGAGTATTGCCCAAGCGTGGGGGGATATTGAAGTTACTAATGCTCAAATGTCCCATTCATGAGCTTCCCAATAATATTGTTATTGATAACTAGCATGGTGGCCCTCGCAAATGCGAGGGCATCAACCGTTGGATGATTTGATGTTTTATAGAAATTCTTCTCTTATTTTCAATTTTATTGTGTGATTGTAATGTTTTATGAGTGAAGAAAATTATTCTAATATAGTTATAGGTAAATATCTCGATTTACAGAAATAATTAGTGTCCTGAATGTGACCATGTGGACCAGATACTTAAACTCAACCTAATACAAAATAAAGTGTCCATGTCTTTTCTATATTTTTTCATTTTTTTGAAGATACATATGTACTCCCTTCGTATATGAAAGAGTGTAGTTTGAATGTGTTTAAGTATAAGGGCACGAACGTTTATGCTGTCAAATTAGTACTATCATTGATTCACAATGGTATATATTTTAATCATATAGCTATTTGATTTCACAAGTATTATTATATTTTCTATGTATACCTGATCAAATTTAAAATAGTTTGATTCTCCACCAAAAATTATACTCTTTCGTGAATGAACGAACTATCTACACATCGAATATGGATAGATATTTAAAGTACATATTTGAAAATTAATTTATGACAGAACATCGGTCTTTTTCTTTTTCCTTCTTTACGTGAAGCCTTACAACATGCATATACGATGGTTGGTTTGCGTCGATTCGTGGCAAGCTAGATCTCTTGCAATTTTATTTTTTTAGACGTGACCAAATTGATTGGAGCGTGCATGTGTTTAGACAGAATTGTTAATTGGTGGCTGTTTGTGGCAAGCTAGGTCTCTTTTTTTGAAGCGGCCACATTGTTGCCTGCCTAACTTGTTTTTATATTTAACTTTTGAGACGTGACATTGTAGACTACTTATGTACAAACTACAGTTTTATGTAACCTATATTCTCTGTAAATCCCAGCCACATATTTTAGATTTAACTATTAAGATTAATTTTGATGATGTGGATTAATATGGTGGCTTTATTTTAGACCCCCCGTATTGTGCTTTTAGTATATAATAGATTTTTATGCGCGGCTTGCTCTTGCTGATAAGGATTATTTGGATGCCTCCTATTTTGGATCATTTACTCATATGAAGGAAGATGCTAAGTGGAATCTCCTTGACCATATCCAAGAAAATGCTGAAGGATGGGAAAACGACAAAGGTAGGAAGTTAGGTATAAATTATGATTATGAATGCGTTAAAACTTTTATGGGAACCGATGACTTTCATAGTGTTAGCATTGCTTATGGTCTTGATTCTCAAATACTTGCTAATTGTCTTAAGGCTTTTGCCTCTTATATTGATGTTCCGAAGAAAGATTGGAACAAATATCATGCGCCTTATAAAGATTCTATTAGTCATATTCCTGCTGCAGCTACTGAAGTTTGTACTGTTGATAGCATTGTGCCTGAACCTTATTTTGAGAAGACACCTTTCCCTGCTAAGGTAAAAGAGTATTCTACTTTGGTAAGTGTGTCTAACAAAAGTACTAAGAAATCTGTAGAGCCTGATGAGCAAATTACTATTAAGTCTCCTGTAGCTATATTGAAGGACCTTGTTACTAAAGATCTAGGGGATGAATATATTCTCTTTTGTGAAGATGCTTCTAACATTATCTCTCATCCTAAAAGGCATAGGAAAACAAGTGTTCCTGTTATTTCTGTCAGGATTGGTGATCATTGCTATTATGGTTTATGTGACATTGGTGCTAGTGCAAGTGCCATTCCTTTAGAGCTTTACCAAGAAATTATGCATGAGATTAGCGCTTGTGAACTTGTAGATATTGATGTTGTTGTTCAGCTTGCTAACAGAGAGACTGTTTGGCCTCTGGGTATTGTTCGAGATGTGGAAGTTCTTTGCGGTAAGACCAAATATCCCACTGATTTCCTAGTACTTGGTAAGGAGGCTAGTAAAACTTGTCCTATTATTTTTGGTAGACCCTTTTTGAATACTTGTGGTGCTGTGATAGACTGTAAGAAGGAGAAAATTTTCACTAAGTTTAATGGAGAGTCTTATGAGTTTAATTTTTCTAAGTTTGCTAAGACTTCTTATGAAAATGACATGCCTGGTGAAAATTTTCGAGTTGAACATCTTGCGTCTATTGCTCTTGCCCCTAATAATGCTTTGCAGCAATTCATGGAGGACCATGAAAGTGATGTTTATAGGAAGGAAAGAGAAGAGATTGATGATATTTTCCTTCGTCAACAACCATTAATCAAGCACAATTTACCTGTGGAGGATCTTGGTACCACTTTACCACCTAAGGAAGATCCTGTTTTTGAATTAAAACCTTTACCTGATGATCTTAAATACGCCTATATAGATGATAATAAAATATATTCTGTTATTATTAGTTCTAAGCTTTCAGGGAAGGAAGAAGAAAGGTTATTGGAGATATTGAGGAAACATCGAGGAGCTATGGGATATACTCTTGATGATTTAAAAGGGATTTGCCCCAGTTTATGTAAGCATGCTATTAATATGGAGGACGATGCGAAGCCAGTTGTCGAACATCAACGCCGCTTGATTCCCAAGATGAAGGAAGTGGTAAGAAATGAGGTGAAGCTCCTTGATGCTGGTATTATTTATCCTATTGCTGATAGTAAATGGGTTAGTCCTGTTCATTGTGTTCCTAAGAAAGGAGGTATGACTATTGTGCCTAATGAGAATAACGAGCTTATTCCTCAAAGGGTAGTAGTTGGTTATAGGATGTGCATTGATTATAGAAAGGTTAACAAAGTTACTAAGAAAGATCATTACCCTTTACCGTTCATAGATTAAATGTTAGAGAGGTTATCTAAGAAAACTCATTTTTGTTTCCTTGATGGTTATTCTGGTTTCTCTCAAATTGCTGTTAGAAAGGAAGATCAAGAGAAAACCACTTCTACTTGTCCTTATGGAACTTATGCTTATAGACGCATGCCTTTTGGTTTATGCAATGCTCCTGCTACTTTTCAAAGATGAATGTCTGCTATTTTTCATGGCTTTTGTGAAGAAATTGTGGAGGTTTTCATGGATGACTTCTCCATCTATGGAACTTCTTTTGATAATTGTTTCCACAATCTTGATAAAGTTTTGCAGAGGTGTGAAGAAACTAATCTTGTTCTTAATTGGGAGAAATGCCACTTTATGGTAAATGAAGGAATTGTCCTTGGACATAAAATTTCTGAAAGAGGTATTGAAGTTGACAGAGCAAAAGTTGAGGCAATTGAGAAAAAGCCCTGTCCCAGAGATGTTAAAGGTATTCGTAGTATTCTTGGTCATGCTGGTTTCTATAGGAGGTTTATTAAAGATTTCTCTAAGATTTCAAAGCCTCTTACTAATCTTCTTCAAAAAGATGTACCATTTGTCTTTGATGATGATTGTAAGGAAGCTTTTGAAACTCTTAAGAAGGCTTTAACTACTGCTCCTATTGTTCAACCACCTGATTGGAATTTACCCTTTGAAATTATGTGTGATGCTAGTGATTTTGCTGTTGGTGCTGTTCTTGGACAGCGCATAGATAATAAGTTAAATGTTATTCATTATGCTAGTAAGACTCTTGATGCTGCTCAGAAGAATTATGCTACTACTGAGAAAGAGTTTCTTGCTGTTGTTTTTGCATGTGATAAGTTTAGACCTTACATTTTTTATTCTAAAGTTACTATTCATAATGATCACGCTGCTATTACATATCTTATGACTAAGAAGGATGCTAAGCCTAGGCTTATTAGATGGGTGTTGCTGTTACAAGAGTTTGATTTGCATATCGTAGATAGGAAAGGTGCTGAAAATCCTGTGGCTGACAACTTGTCTAGATTGGAAAACATTTCTTTTGATCCTATTCCTGTTAATGATAGTTTTCCAAATGAACAGTTGGCTTCAATAAATGTAACTTCGCGAGACCTTCCTTGGTGTGCTGATTATGCTAACTTTATTGTTTCCAAGTATTTGCCTCCAACCTTTACAGCTCAGCAAAGAAGAAAATTCTTTTATGATTTGAGGCATTACTTTTGGGATGACCCACACTTATATAAAGAAGGAGTTGATGGTATTATGAGAAGATGTGTTCCGGAATATGAGCAACAAGAAATATTGAGAAAATGCCATGGAAGCGCTTATGGAGGACATCATGCTGGAGATAGAACTGCACAAAAGGTTCTACAATCAGGTTTTTATTGGCCAACCCTCTTTAAAGATGCTAGAAGGTATGCTTTATCTTGCGATGAATGTCAAAGAGTAGGTAATATTTCTTGACGCAATGAAATGCCTCTGAGCTACACTCTTGTTATTGAACCGTTTGATTGTTGGGGATTTGACTTTATGGGTCCTTTTCCTCCTTCAAAAGGCTATACCCACATACTTGTTGCTATTGGTTATGTTACTAAATGGGTAGAAGCCATACCTACAAAGAGTGCCGATGGTGAGACCTCGTTAAAAATGCTTAAGGATGTTATTTTTCCTAGGTTTGGTGTGCCTAGATATCTTATGACTGACGGAGGTTCTCATTTTATTCACGGTGGTTTTAGAAAAACTCTTGCTAGATATGATGTTAATCATAGAATTGCTTCTGCTTATCATCCCCAAACTAGTGGGCAGGTGGAGCTTTCAAATAGAGACATCAAGTCTATCTTGCAGAAGACTATTAATAGATCTAGAAAAAACTGGGCTAGTAAGTTAAATGATGCTTTATGGGCTTATAGAACTGCTTATAAGAACCCCATGGGCATGTCTCCTTATAAGATGGTTTACGGAAAAGCGTGTCACTTGCCTCTAGAATTAGAACACAAAGCCTTTTGGGCAGTGAAAGAGCTTAATAGGGATTTTAAACTAGCCGGTAAGAAAAGGTTGTTAGATTTGAGTTCCCTAGATGAGTGGAGAAATGAAGCCTATGAGAATGGCAGACTTTTCAAAGAGAAAGTCAAGCAATGTCATGACAAGAGAATTCTTAAAAGAGAGTTTCATGTTGGTGAGAAAGTTCTATCGTATAGGTCTCGTCTCAAATTTTTTGCAGGAAAATTACTCTCTAAATGGGAAGGACCATATGTTATTGTTGAAGTGTACCGCTCAGGTGCGATAAAGATTGCTTCATTGAAAGATGACACTACACAAGTGGTGAATGGGCAAAGACTCAAACATTATATTGCTGGAGATTCTTATAATGAAGATATTGATGTTATTGAAACAGTTTCTTCGGAAGAATTCATCCAGGACAATATGCAGGAACCTGCAGAATTCGTTTTCGAATAGGTAACAGTTCTAGTAAGAAAATTTTCGTGTTGAACTCTTCTTTAATATTTTTGCTATTTTTACTATATATGAAAAATCTCGAGACGAACATGGGCAGGAAAAGGAGTCCGGGTGCTCCTCACACACAGTGGGCGCAGGCCCACCCCTGGCCGCGCCGCCCTGGTGTGAGGACACCTCGGAACTCGCTTCCATCCCGGTTTCCTCCTGTGACTCCGCCATGATGTTTTATTTTCGCCTATATAACCCCCCGGATTTTCCGAGGTTTGTATATCGTGTTCTCATCGTGTTTTTGTTTCGAGCTGTTTCTGTCAGGAGTTGATCTCCGATCTAGAAGCACCATGGCCTCTTCAAGCGACGACAAGGGCAAAAGGCCCAGGGAAGATGATCACCAAGACCCCAAGCTGAAGAAAGAGCAGGAGGCTGGAAGATCGAGGGCAAGAAACCCTACTTTTGAAGGACCAATGAAAGCTAGACGTATCTTTTCTCATAATATGCAGGGACCAATACTACACGTCTTGGATCTAAACTCCATACCTGTGATAAAAGAGGGTATGCTGGTCACTGACGAGTTTTGCGCTCAATATCGAGTTCTGGAGAAGGAGGTAGAGATACTTCAAGAAGAGAATCTCAGGCTTCGCAAGATGCTGGAATATTTCATTAATCCAAGGCTGATTCCACTACCGCCGAAGGAGTAATTCGTCATCGGTATTGGCATCCCCTTGGCTTGTTCCAAGCTTGGGGGAGTGCCGCGGTATCACATCATCATCTTTTACTCATTTACTTTTCAAGTATAGTCATATCATGAATAGAGAAGTTATCTTATAGAATAGTTTGCAGTGTGGAAGTATCCTCCTTAGTTGGTTATCTATGTATCCCTTAGTGTGAGTTGCGGTAATGAAATATTAATGAGAAGTTTTATCGTTTACTTTCCGCATACTTTATTTTAGTTTGCAATGTTTCTTATATGATTAGTCTTGTTGATTAGTATTGGTATCACTTTGGGAGCATGAGTAAATTTAGTTGGTTTTGGCAAACTTAGCTTGGTCAGTAGCAACATTACCTTGAGGTTTGAGTAGAAAAGAAGAAAGAAGTGCTTGTAGTTACATCATTTCAGTTTTCCTTCATGATTGGCTTATAAGCATTATTATTCTCAAAGTTAAAATCATTGTACCTTCAAGAAAGTTTGCATGATTGTTCTTATTATATGTATGTTTGTTTGTTTCATGCAACTCTTATGCTTGCTACCCAGCCTTCCTAGCCAAAGACCGGCACTGAGAGGAAATACTTCTCGTGTATCCAACTCCTAAAAACCAAGTCACTTCTAAAGAGTCCACTATAAATTCCTATGCATGGTATTTCAATCCATTCCAAGTAAATTTTCATGTGTACCTTTCAAAAACCTTCAAACACTTCTCATTTTGTGCCACTGGTTTTAGCTCATGAGGACGTAGTGGATGGGTTTGTTATCTTCTATACTAAATTAAGTACCCCACGACTAGGTAGCTTCATCTGCTCGTCACTAATTTTGCAAGGGAGCTGGTCAGACCATTATAATCTCAAAAAGAAAAGAAAAAGGCACTCCTCCATGGTATGTGAAAGTTGGTCGGCACCCGATAGAATCGGCTAGCCATGGTTTGAGAAAGGAAAGGTGGGGAGGAGTGCCAAGCTATAAAAGAGCACCAATGTGCAAATTAATCAAACATCTCGGAACCGCTCTCACTTGTTTAGTATGGAAGATATCAAGAACTCCGTTGCTAGTCGTTGATAAAAGCAACCACCTCTCAAAACAATTTTTATCTCTGTTTTACAAATGAAAAGCTCTAGCACATGTTTAATCCCTGCTTCCCTCTGCGAAGGGCCTGTCTTTTACTTTCATGTTGAGTCAACCTATTCCCTTCTATCTCAAGCAAGCATTTGAGTTGTTATGTTTCACTCATCCATATGTTGATCCGTTTAATCATGTTTACTAACTTCTTTTGTTAGTGCAATGCTTTTGTCGAAAGGAATATATCTTTGAACGCTTTCTATGAATGCAAAAAGTTTGTTTCGTTGAGCATATGGTTTTTGCTATATTAGCTTTGTTTTTAAAAAGGGCTCCATTCAAAGGCTAGTATAGTTTGTTCATTGTTCTCTGACCAAGAACTAAGGTTTGCCACCACCAATTATAGTTTACCTTGTGCATCTTTATTTGTGATTCCCTTTTACTTGTTGCAAGTTTATATCATATAAAGGGAAGTTTACTAGCCAGGGGGTAGGCTCACACGTAGGGGGCGCAGCCTGGCCCCTGGCCGCGCTGGCCTACTGTGTGGCCACCCTGGCCCACTTCAGGTCTCGCCCCTGCGCGTACTTCATCGCCCCCGAAAACCTAAGTCAGGGGGGCTTAGAGATAGACACCGCCGCCTCTGCGGGGCGGAAAACACCAAAGAGAGAAAAGCTCTCCGGCAGGCAGAAATCTACCAGGGAAATTCCTTCCCGGAGAGGGGAGATCGTCACCATCGTCAACACCATCGCACCGAACTTCATCGGGATCATCATCATCATCTCCATCACCAGCACCTTCATCTCCACCATCACCACGACATCCCGCTGTAACATCTTGAGTTGAATCTTGTTAAATTCTTAGGGGAAACTTTCCCAGTGTTGATTACTCTTGTGGTTGATGCTATTGAGTGGAACCGTTGAATCAAGGCTTATGTTCAGATTGTTATTTACCATTATTTCACCTTTGATCATGATCCATATGATGTCTTGTGAGTAGTTCGTTTAGTTCTTGAGGACATGGGAGAAGTCAAGTCGTTAGTAGTAGAATTATGTTGAGTAATATTTAATGGTTTGATATTTATTTGTTGTGGTACTATTTCACTAGTGGTGTCATGTGAACGTCGACTACATGATACTTCACCATTTATGGGCCTAGTGAGATGCATTGTGTGTTTGGCTACCAATTGTGGGGTTGCTGGAGTGACAGAAACCTAAACCTCTGTTGGGAAACCATTGCACCAGGGAGCGTAGGATCTTAGAGTTTAAGGGTGTGGTTAGATTTATCTTAATTACTTTCTTGTATTTGCGGATGCTTGCAAGGGGTATAATCACAAGTGTGTATTAATCCTAGTAAGGGTAGTACGCTAGCATAGGTTCACCCCCATAACACTTATCAAACCAGTAAAGATAATTTAGCGGTATGAAGCGAAAGCACTTGACAGAAACTCCCGTGTGTCCTCGAGAACGTTTGGTCATCATAAGTTACACAACCGGCTTGTCCTTTGCTCTAGAAAGGATTGGGCCACTTGCAGCAGTTATTGTTATTGTCTTCTATTTACTCATACTTTATTTACTTGCATTACCAAATACCCCTGAAAACCTGTTTGCTAGTATTTACAGTGAATCCTTGATCAAAACCACTTGTCAACACCTTCTGCTCCTCGTTGGGTTCAACACTCTTATTTATCCAAAGTACTACGATACACCCCCTATACTTGTGGGTCATCAGCGCCTCAAACATAGTGTTCAATGTCTCTGTGAGTGGGTTCAGAAGCCGGCTGGTTCTTCTAGGCAAGCACGATGACGGCATGGAAAAAAGCCGACGAAGTAGTATCTAAAATATATTGATGAAGATAACATTCAGCACTAAGATGTTTACGATTGAAAATAAAAATAGATTAACTCTATAGATATGGAGGAATTTGAACCTTGCATGAACTTCCGTTAGATCGATGGTGACATAGCGGGATGTGCGGAGGTTGAGGAAGGAGAACTCAGCGGCGTGTGGAAGGGCGTGTTCTACCATGATCCATTCGTGGAGGTGCACGTCGGGCTCAGGTAAATCTGAGCGCCAATTTCTACAAACTTGCCTCAAAGCAGAGTAGGTGTCCACGTACTCCTCGTTCGCCAGTAAGCAGTTGCCGATCTTGTGAAGTGGTCTGTCACCCTTAAGAGAGGCCCAGTTCACGGAGGCGCCGCGATTGGATACGCCGCCCTCGGAGGCGACGGGCTCGGCGGCAATGGCCTCAGATGCGACGGGCTCGGCGGCGATGGGCTCGGATGCGATGGGCTCGGAGGCGACGGGCTCGGAGGCGACGGGCTCGGAGGTGACGGGCTCGGAGGCGACGGGCTCGGAGGCGACAGGCTCGGGGGGCGACGGCCGCTGGCGCATTCTTCTTCTCCATCGCCGGCAGGGGAGCGCGCGTAGGGCGGTTGGGGTTTTTTCCTTTGATTTGGAGAAGGTGATGGGACGTGAGAGGCGTGGTTGCGTGCGTGAGGGAGAACGAGACTGTGTGCAGAGGGAGGGAGAGAGGGGCTCTGTACAGGCAAAGTGACGGTTTGTCTCAGCAGTTTCTCAAAAAAACTAGATGTTTGGTCTCAACACGCGTCCGTGGTACTGCACGTCTGCACTGTTACGTGTACTCAGTTCTACCCTCGAGTGTTACACTGAAAAAATATCTGTACTCAGTTTTCCCCTCGAGTACTAATACTGGCTAGTGCAATATACTCAGTTTTACCCTCAAGTGGCTGGTCAACAGAGAGTCAACAAATGGGATTAAGCTATCTAATTGAGTCATTTCATGCGCAAAAAAATTCAAAAAAAATAAAATCACAGTGCCTACTCATGGAGTCTTGTTACGCGACCTGCCACGTAGGAAATCATAACAATCATATATAAATCAAGTTTTAACACAAATGGCCACTTCTCAAATCACTAGTAGCTATGAAGGTTCATGGCTTTCCACTCAAACCCCTTCTCAAAACATCTATACCCAAAACATAGTTTGTCTGAATGAGGCCATAATTTTCACCCTCATGTATATTTGAATTGCTAATACTTTGAGGTAGGCTAACCTGGGTTTCATTGTACAAAACATGTGTTTTTTCTTTTTCTAAATCTCTTATTTGAATTCCTTAGCCTGTTTACTATTTACTTGCCCTTGGATCCTTGATACTACTCAGTTTTACCCTCTCCCTTCTCACAGAAGCCCAAACTTGGCATGATTGGTCGAGCTGTTGTCACACGGATCATGTCCACCTACCGTCGATCCTATGATCTAACGGGCAGGATAACCCCTCTTTCTCTCTCATCATGGCCACCCTCTCTCTATCTGTCGGTGGCAAACTACTACCCCTCTATGTATGCTAAATAACGAGTTTGCCACCAGATTCAACAAGTTTGGTAATCACGAATTTCTTGTAGGCATTACTTTTCACGGTAAAATGATAAACTATCACGAATTTCCATTTCTTTTAGGCATAAATTGATAAACTATCACGAATTTCCATTTCTTTTAGGCATTACTTTTCACGGTAAAATGATAAACTATCACAAATTTCCATTTCTTGTAGGCATTACTTTTCATGGTAAAATGATAAACTATCACGAATTTCCATTTCTTGTAGGCATTACTTATCACGGTAAAATGATAAACTATCACGAATTTCCATTTCTTGTAGGCATTACTTTTCACGGTAAAATGATAAACTATCACGAATTTCCATTTCTTTTAGGCATTACTTTTCACGGTAAAATGATAAACTGTCACGAATTTT
This sequence comes from Dactylis glomerata, assembly GCA_007115705.1. Lineage (NCBI taxonomy): Eukaryota > Viridiplantae > Streptophyta > Magnoliopsida > Poales > Poaceae > Dactylis > Dactylis glomerata. The sequence continues at coordinate 743,502 of QXEO01000032.1, read as the reverse complement.
CATTTCTTTTAGGCATTACTTTTCACGGTAAAATGATAAACTATCTCGAATTTCCATTTCTTGTAGGCATTACTTTTCACGGTAAAATGATAAACTATCACGAATTTCCATTTCTTGTAGGCATTACTTTTCACGGTAAAATGATAAACTATCACAAATTTCCATTTCTTTTAGGCATTACTTTTCACGGTAAAATGATAAACTATCACAAATTTCCATTTCTTTTAGGCATTACTTTTTTGTTGAGATATAAACCCCCACAACGGTCATCTCCTCCTTAATTTATTGTGTAAACCCCACAATAGTCATCTCTACCTTAATTTATGGTGTAAACCCCACAACGGTCATCTCTCCCTTATAAACCCCGACAACGGCCATTCCTCATGTCAATAGGTTTTGCCTCTCTCTTCTTCGTTCACATACACTTGATTCATTGCCATGGCTTCCACGTCTCGGACGCCGACCGGAAGGGGAAGGGGAAGGGCAAGGGGAAGGGGTGGCCGGGGTGGTGGATCATCATCATTGCCACCACCACCGTCAACACTGCTATTGATCATAGAGGAGTTCTTAATCGTCATCTATGAAGACCCTTTGGCCAAGAAGGTACGTACGCGTTCCCACATATATGATGCATGTGATTAATTATGTGCATGTTCTAAAAAACCTTTAATTTCAAATGATCGGTGCTCGATCTCTTTGCAGACACTCCCAAAAAAGTTTGCGGACTATCTTGACGGCCAGGAGCCCGCTAAGGTGTATCTGCGAGCAGCTAACTGCGGTCCTCATCTCTGGACCGTGGAGGTCCTTTTTGACGGACAAGGCCGGATGTACCTCGACAAGGGCTGGGAGAATTTCGCCATCGCACACGGTGTGGATTTCGGCTGCATCCTACACTTCAAATATGAAGGCGATGATGTGCTCACAGTGAAGGTGTTCAACGGAACAATGTGCAGGAAGTACTACTACAAGGACGACGAAGATACTGACAATGAAAGCGACGACGACGTGAAGCCATGCATCCATCCCCTTTAGATAAGGGGATTATGACCAAGAATATATATGTAGCTTCATATGCATCGATTTAGAGATCTAGCTATTTTCTATATATTATGCATGTAAAAATAATATCGCAATTTCCACCATGATTCGAGCACCAGGCTCCAAACGATGCCGATGCCGATATCGGCATGGTCAGAACGGCTATGCATGCTCGCCGCCACTGCTAGGTCACCATCGGGATGCACCCTCAATCCCGTCCCCTCATTCGATCACTGACACACCAGAGATACCGCCGAGGCCAATGACGAACGTACATGCTGATGCCAATGCCGAACATGCACGCCGCTATGGGCACGGCCACGCCGCCCCGCTATGCTGGACGCCACAGACCACCGCGAGGTCTTTCCCTTCACCACCACACTCCCCTAGCACCCATCTATACACGCCAGAAAGGAGAGACACTAGTTTTCTCTACATTGCTCGCGTTCGTGTCCGACACCGTCAGTCAAAGTGTTGAGGTCGTCATCGATGTCCTCGACCCTTTCTTCTCTTCTTTGCATGGTTAAACGCGTATAGTTCATATCTATTTAATGTGTCTGGTCTCGCCTCATACAGTTCTTTGTGGATGTTGATCTCATCTCGGCACCCCGCAGGCCACCTCCTCCATGCCATCATTGTAGAGCTTCATTTAAAAATCTAATCCTACCTGTGTATTGCCCCTTATATCAACGTCATGGCCCCACTTGTCATTCGATATACCAAAGCCCCACTCGTCCGCGTTTTGGTCAGGGATACGGCGATGCTTACGGTCAAACAAAGATGGATGGTCTGACGTGTCTTTGCGGGCTCTACGTGGCCCCACTAGTCAGCAGATAACGGTCAAAGTTGTTGACCCATCGGGCAACTGGCCGTTCTAGCACTTGTGAGGGTTTCAGACAAGGGCTTGGACAAAACTAAGGAAAAACTAAGGAGCTGGGGAAAACTGAGTACAACTAAGGACCCGAGGGCACAAAAATAGAAATCCCTAATCATTATTGTTGACGAAGGAGTAGTCAAAGTCATGGACTCAAAATGCACACCTTTAGGAAACTGGGCGAACATGCAGGAATGCCTCCAGAAGGCTTGGAAACGGTTCACCACCAACACTAGGGGTGTTTGGAAGCCAGAGCTTACATTTCAACCATTGAATGTAAGTACTACTTTCTAGATCCGCGCATCTCTTTTATTCTAGTTTCAATACCATTATCATGCTTGATTATTATTTTGATTGAACTCTGTTCTCGTAAAGTGCTTTAGGCAGGAAGCTGGGAATAACTTATGTGGATACTATGTCTGCGAGTTCATTCGCCAGACGACCAAAGAGAAGGGCGCAGACCGAAACTTCAAAAAAATTGAAGTACGATAAACAATAATCACAACTTTATTTTATTACCATCAACTGTGTTAAGTTTCATTCATATATATTGAACCCCTTCTTTAAATTAAATCGAACGGATGCGGGATGGTCTTCTACCACAAGAACGCGTGCAAGCAATTCAAGAGGAAATTGCCGGCTTCTTATTAGCACATGTCATAGATCCGAAAGGAGAATACTATTACCCGGTTCATTTAGAAGGGTGAACATGTAAAATCAAATTTGTGTGAGTACCGTTTGTAATATGTTTCGACCAAGCACGGCGGATGAGAAGGTGAATAATATATCTGTGACCATGATGTGTAATATATATATAGTGTGGTTCCTTCATTATTGTTGTATATATATAGTACCATTAAATTGAATACAAAACACACCAAAAAAATAAAATGGAAAAAAACACAAAACCCTGCAGAGATCAACGATCCCGGTTCGTGCTATGAACCGAGACCAATGACCCACGCCCCCCTCGTTGCGCGCGCGCCCACGTGGAGACCTATCGGTCCCGGTTCGTGTTGGAACCAGGACCGTCATTGGTCCCGAGTTATTGATCCCGGTTCGGCAACCGGGACCAATGGCCAGCACGAACCGGGACCATAGGGCCTTTTTCCACCAGTGGTCCTTTGCTTAGTGTAAGATACATGTTCCAACGTGTCGCATAACCAAAGATATTTAATCTATTTGGTAGACTAGGAGTCTACATTATCCTATACTCCAGGTCTCCTTCCTTTATATACACAATATATATCGTACGAGTGTGATTATAACTTGTTACTATATAACGTCATTATTTTATTGTAGAAAGTAGATGAAAGACAATGTTTTCTTATTGTAGAGGCTGATCCTGCCGCTTCTACCTCTTTAGCTTCACCTGGAACAATGCACAGATGCACCTTATACATGTTATTCATTGTCCTTCTGCCTTTCAGCACCAGCGTTATGTCCTTCTTGACCTGCATGGTCAACTTGTCCATACCAATACTGTAGACATAATTGCTTCCATGTAGCTCTCCTAGTGATCAAGATTAGATTCCTGCGAGCACTCGGCACATATCTAACATCCTGGAGCACCAGTTCATCACCATCTTGAGTCTTCATCTTGATATCTCCATTCCCATAATGCGCCGAGGTGCATAGTCGACTTGATAGATAGTTCCAAAATCACCAGGCTTGTACGTAGCAAAACACACCTTGTTAGACGTCACTTGATAAGATCTCTCTGTATCCTGCACCCACACTTCATCAAATAATTGCCTTACTAAAGCCAGAAGTTTATATTCAAAATCAGTTGCAGAGTTAACAACAATGTTTGTATCTTCATCAGTCTTGTTGTACGTTGGATAGTGCTTCCTTATGTGACCCCACTCATTAAAAAAAATATTGTGGCTTTCCCTACTTCTTCTTGCTAGATTTGCCACCATAATTGGTTCTAACCATTTGCCAATAACAGTCACTAGCACTAGGAGAAGCATCTTCTTTAGAAGCTTTCTTTTCTCTTTGATCATCATAAGATAATTGACGAGGGTTAACTCGACAAATGTCCTAGATGAAGGACTTAGGATCGGGGAGACAGGGCATCAGATGAACTCGAAGGTAAGGCTAGTCGAAATAAGTGTATATCGAAAGTAAACTTGGGTGTTCAACTTAGCTTGCTTTGAATCTGCCTACACCGTCCCCTCCTGGCCCCTATATATAAGTGGCCAGGTCTCGAGGATCGGGTAGGGTCCAATACAGATTACAATATCGACATACGGTAAGAACTCGTATCTCGACTATCATTACAATTGGGCCTAGCTTAATGGGCCTTAGGGGTACTCAACTAACGGGCTCTATTAACTATACCCTTATCAGTAGCCCCTGAGATTCTACCAGAATTGCAGATTTGGGTTGAATCTCTAATCTTTAAATCTTTGACTTGATCAATTCTTTGACTTCTTCATATCTTCGAATCTTCGACTTGGTCTTTCGACTTATTTTCATAATAGTATTTCGCAAGGGGTTTTGATGAACAAGCCTAACAAATCTGACAGATCAAGAGGTCAGTTAACTGCCGGAATAGATACTTGCCACCTACTTCAAATTTAATCCCCTTGGATTTGAATTCGGGATACCAGTCAAACCCATTCTTTTGCCGCATTTAGGTCTTACAAAGAATGAATCCCAGTGATTCTCAGGGTACCCAGTGCATCCATCAGGATTTTCTTCGCGTCGTAGACACGGATACATACCAGCAGAGCGCATCCATGTGCGTATACCAGGCCACACAGGACGGATCCCGGGGTCTTACCTTCGTGATAAATCACGGTATTCGAGATTCATTGCGATAATGCAACTCGAGAATCTCATGTCGCAGTCAAATTTTGACTGAAAATATTCGGGTTTTATACAACCATAAAAACTCACTCCCGATGGGAGTAACAGTGTTCCACCACATACTCCTTCACTTCACATGCTCTAGTGCTTTGTCAAGAAATATCGTTGGGTGCACGCTCAGCGCTCCTGATGGGAGTAGCCCCCGAGGCTATAGTCAAACAAATCTTTTTTTGAGTATAGGCTCAAATATAATGTAGTCCATCATCATACTTCAACTCGAAATAGTTTAATGATAACTTGTCGTTGAATACGCGTCCATCACTCCAGATTAATGTTGCATTCAACACTTTCGAAAGTAGTAGCCCCCAAGGCTATAGTCGAATGTTCTTCGGGTATAGTCTCATCAATTAATTTTTGCATTGTCGGCGCCATCCTGTTTGAATTTAACCTTTCTCATATCGCTTTCTTTATGATGTCATTGAGTACGTCACTCTGTGTGAGTGCGAACCGTTTTGTGGGCAGCGTTGTAATTTTTGCAATTTTTTACCGTTAGTGGGCTGCCGTTTCCGCTCTTTGCTCCACGTCTCAGCCCATGATCCTTCTCTGAGAAGGTATATAAAGGGGTAGTGGGGGATTTTACTGTTTACCAGCTCTTTCTCTCCGCCGCCTCCATTGCCGATCTCTTCTTCCTTCTCCGTTCGTGCATAGCCCCCAAGTGCGGAGTGATAGATGCGCGTGAAGCACCTGACGACCAAGAACACCATGGCCAAGACAACCTCTGCAACCAGCTGGGTGCGCTCTGCCATCACGCAGAGGGAGTTGGAGAAGGCCAGGACGGACGGCCTCATCTCCAGCAGCGATTCAATTAAGTTCCCCAGCACTGAGCGGATCCCGCAGCCCCCGAGCGGCTATCGGGTAATGTTTCTTGCCTTCCTCCTCCGCGGCCTTTATCTTCCTGCCCACGAGTTTCTTCGCGGGCTTCTCTTTGTTTATGGTGTGCAACTTCACCAGCTCACACCTAACTCCATCCTCCACATTGCTTGTTTTGTGACTCTCTGTGAGTCATTCTTGGGCATTGAGCCCCAGTTTCTTCTCTAGAGGTCAATCTTTCGGCTTCGCCCCAACGTTGCTTTGTCCAGAAAACCCAAACTGGGCGGAGCCATTGTCTCTGTGCGCCCTGAGGCGCAATATCTCGAGTTTTCCTTTGCTGCATCTGTCTAGGGGTGGAGGACCAAATGGTTCTATATCAAAGATCGCAAAGCCTCCCCCGAAGACGAGTATGGCCTACCCCCTTTCGACGCCTCCAAGGAAGTGAAGAAATTGGCATCGTGGGATTTGCTTCCCTCAGATGCGGAAGTAGAACAGATTCTTCCTCTTCTATCTCGTATTCAAGCTCTGAAAGGAGGCAAAGGAGGCGCATTGTCGGGTATTCAACTCATGGCGTTCTTTGTGCAATGTCGAGTTCAACCCCTGCAGCATCGCCTTACCAAGCTTTGGAGCTACTCTGGCTTGGAAGATACTGCTCGCGTCTCTGAAGATTTGATAGAGAAACAAGATGTCGACAAGCGAGTCAGGAGCCTCACCAAGCTCACCAAGTATCATGCGGTTGCTAATTTGACCGCTGATTACTTCGACTCTGTGCACCCCCTACCCGAGGTACGTATCTGTTTATTTTTTGTTCACTTGTTGTCAAAATTCGTTTGTTTCGAGCTGTATTTTTCGTTGCCTTTGTTACTCTACTGACTTGTTCGTGTGCAGGAGCACCAATTCCTCGTTTCGCACCCTCCTCTTCCAGAGGCAGGGCCTCTTCCGGCTGATCTGGCCTCATCTGTATCTGAAGCCCCCGAGGCTGAAGAAAATCAGGACGGAGATGATGCCGAAGAATTAGAAGAAGACACCAGTTCGACGACATTGCCTCCTCCTGTGCTCTCTGAAGACACTGGTGTGGACAAGAAGAGGAAGCGTGTCGACGAATTTGCTTCTTCGAGTTCCTCTCTGCAGAAAGCAGCGGCTGATAAAGCCTCTGTTCTCGTAGGAGACATTGAATACTTCGACCTTTTGGCATCGTAAGTGTTTTCTTCGAGTTCTTCAATTGCACCGTACTTGCCTTCTTTCTGTCGTGTTATACATAACTTGTTTTCTTCTTGTAGAGACGACGACGAGCCGCCAAAAGATGCTACAGCTGCTCCTTCGACTTCGCCTGTAACTGTTGATGAGCCTGCTGAGCAAGAAATTGCGCCGAGGGTTACCAGGGCTTTTGTCAAGAAGATTCCTATGACTCGAAGCCTCAAACGCTCGAAGAAGGCCAAAGAAGCCGACGTTTCTCTTGAAGCCCATGCATCTACAGTTTCCCCTGATGATGTGAGTAACTTTCTTTGACTTCTTTTTCTTGCATGCACTATTCTCTTACACGCCCTCTCTCCCAGGCATTGTTGAAGAGATTCGTCGCCTTGGGCACTGAATGTGCTGAGTACCTAAAGGTTGCGAAAGCTTCCGAAGGTATGTTCGACATTCAGTCGTTACTTTTCCTCTCTGCTTATCTTTTGCTGTTTATTTGACTTCCTTTCTTCTTCTGCTGTAGCTGCTCTAGCAACAGCCAATGCCCGAATTGCATCGCTGGAGGCCGAGCTTAGTGCTTCGCAGAAGGCCTACGATATTGCGACTGCCGCCAAAGCAAGCGCTGAGAAGACGCAGAAGGCAGCGCTTGGTAAGGCGTAAAAAGCTGAAAAAGCTTTGGCCGATGCCAACAAGGAACATGCTCAGCGAGAGAAAGCCGTGACAGAGCGTCTTCGCATGATGTCTGCTGCTGCTGAACATAAATACTTCGCCTTGTCCTCTATTTCGACTTCTGTTGCGTTGTTATACTTGGTGACGCTTTTCTTTCCTTCTTTCCTTTGTCCTCTTTTGTTGTGCAGGATTTACCGGGATGTCTTCATCGACTTTGCAACCCGGTGATGATTCTCTGATGACCGCGGTCAACCTACTCGAGGCAAACTGGATATCCATCCAGGAGATCTTTGAGTTGGTGAGCCGCGTTCTGACGCGGCTGTTCGTCGGGTTGTGGCCGAAGAAGAAGGCGGAGGTTCTGAAGGATAACTTGGAGAAACTTGCCAAGGCCTTCGATACAACTGAAGACCCCACTCTCCAGCTGAAGGGGCTTTCTCTGAAGCGTGGTGCTGAGGGTGCTATTGCACTTTCTTATGCACACGGTGCGGACTTCAACTGGGAGAAGGTGAGCTCTCCCCATGGCCGCACCCGCGACAAGTTGAAGGCTTTCTTTGAGAAGGCGAAGAAATTGGCGCCTGCACTGGCGGCAATTATTTCTCCTTCGGCAGCCTCCGCGGCATCTACTGCGCCACCTCTAGCGGCGGAAGAACCTGCGCCTCTGATACGTCTCCAACGTATCTATAATTTTTGATGCTCCATGCTTGTTTTTACACCATTTGCCTATTGTTTCGTTACACTTCGTGGCACTTTTATGCATTTTCCAGAACTAACCTATTAACGAGTTGCCACAGTGCCAGTTTCCTGTTTTCTGCTGTTTTTGTGTTTCAGAAGTGATACACAGGAAATATTCTCGGAATTGGACGAAACAAGTTCCTGAAGTCTTATTTTACCCGGAAGCTTCCAGAGATCCGAAGGAGAGTAGGAGGGGGGACACCAGGGCCCCACACGCCAGGGCGGCGTGGCCAGGGCCCTAGCCGCGCGAGCCTGGCGTGAGGGCGCCTGGCTCCTCCTCTGACATCGCCCCTTCGCCTATAAAGACCCCCCGACAGAAAAAACCTAAGTACCCGATCACTTTTCCAGAACACATCGTGATCCGCCGCCGCCGTCGACCCGAAGATCGGGAGGGTCCAGAAGCTCTTCCCGGCACCCTGCCGGAGAGGGGAATCGCCATCGGAGGTCTTCTTCATCGCCATGCTTGCCTCCAGAGCGATGAGTGAGTAGTCTAACTTGGACTATGGGTCCATAGCAGTAGCTAGATGGTTGTCTTCTCCACCATGTGCTTCATGTTTAGATCTCATGAGCTGCCCTACATGATTGAGATCACCGTTATGTAATTCTACATGTTTGGTTTGTTGGGATCCGATGAATATTGGTGTTTATGATTGAGTTGCTGTACTGAATATTATCTTATGTTATCTCTATGTTGTTTATGATCTTGCATGCTCTCCGTTGTTAGTAGCTATCTTGGCCGAGTAGTTGCTAGTGACTCCAAGAGGGGGTATTTATGCTCGATAGTGGGTTCATGCCTCTACTTAACCTGGGGGAGTGACAGAAACCTCTAAGGTTGTAGATGTGCTGTTGCTACTAGGGAGAAAACAACATTCATATGCTCAAGGGCATATGCTTTGTTTACATTACACACTTTGCTTAATGCAATTATCTGTTGTTCGCAACTTAATACTCATGGGGTGTTCAGATTGATATCCCCGGGAGTGGATTATTAGTCATAGATGCAGTTGGATGGCGGTCTATGTATTTTGTTGTAATGCCCAGAGTAAATCTCATAGTGATCTTCTTGACATATCACGTTTATCTTTATCCTATCAATTGCCCAACTGTAATTTGTTTACCCAGCATGTGTTATTTATCTTATGGAGAGACACCACTAGTGAACTGTGGATCCCAGTCCTATTTTCATCATATTGCTATCACCTGTTTACTTTACTCGCACTGTTTACTTTACTCGCACTGCTTACTTTACTCGCATACTCTACTTTTTTCCACTCGATACACTCATAACCTTTGTTTCAAGCAAACCGGTCAGATTGACAACCTCATCGCAAGTTGGGAGCAAAGTACTTGGTTGTGTTGTGTGCAGGTTCCGCGTTGCTACTGGCCGAAGACAAGTCAACAAGTATCGTTAAATGGCGCCCTTGTTGGAGTGTTATTAAGCCAGTCTGCATCACCTTCAGTCGTCGCTGTCTGCTTTTCTCCTGAACGATATTAAACCTTGGTTTCTTAACTGAGGGAAAACTAGCTGCTATACTCATCATACCTTCCTCTTGGGGTTCCCAACGGGCTGGTCATTCACCACGCACAAGGACTGTCTGCTACACGCCATTAAACGCCAGCAGCTTCTTTTCTGGCGCCGTTGCCGGGGAGGTAAGGTAAAAGGTACTCGCATCCTCCTGTGTGAGTGCTCGAAGTTATTTCCTTTAGATTCTGCAATTACATCTTTTTGTTTCTTGTTTTTATTTTCACTAGTTAGGCTTAATGGAAAATAAAGAGTTCTTTAGTCTTTTTCCTGAGTTTAGATATGAAGTGTTTGAAGAGAAAATTGAAAAACCTTTGGAGCTTAATTTGCATGCTAATAGTGTTGTTAGTATGAATGCTTTGAACACCGTTATTGCTAATGCTATAGAAAAGTCTAAGCTTGGGGAAGCTGGTTTTGCTAAGCATGATATTTTTAGTTCCCCAGCTTTAGTGGAGAAAGTTTGTTCTGATAATATTTTATCTCCCATATGTGATGTTCCTTCTTATGATGATATGTTTGAAGAATATGCTTTGCGAAATAGCTGTTCTTTAGCTTGTGATGATACTAAACCTCTAGTTTATGATGGTTATGATGATGAGTATAATATTTTCAGTTCACCTACTATTGAGGATAAAATTAGTTATGATTACAATATGCCTCCTGTTTTTGATGATTATGGTGATGAGAATAATTATTCTGTTGAATCTGCTCCTACTACTATTGTTCCTGTGGTGAGTATTAGTTCTTTTATGCATGTGGCTCATGATAGGGATGTTTTATGTGATAGTTATATTGTTAGTTCTATTCATGAGAGTTATGTGATAGCATGTGGCTACTGAAAGTTATTATGAGAGAGGGAAACATGGTTTGATGGATCTCAACAATATTAAGTTTCCCCTCTTTATGTTGCAAATCTTGAAGTGGCACTTGTTTTATCTATCCATGCTTGCTACTATGTGCCTCGTTGATTTATTTTCTTACAAGATTCCTATGCATAGGAAGTGGTTTAGATTTAAATGTCTTTCACACTTGCTTTTTGATGCTCTCTATTGCTTTAAGTTCCTATATGGCGCCTTTGCCTCAAGCTCTTATATGGCGCCCACATGAGCATCTTTGCAAATTACTGCGCCTAGCTCAAAGGCGTTAAAGAAAAGCACTCTTGGGAGATAACCCATTGTTTTATTTTCAGTACTTTTTCTTTTATTTGAGTCTTGGAAGTTATTACTACTGTAATAACCGCTCCTTATCCTTTTTATTTCGTTTTTGTACCAAGAGAAGCCTCTAATTTGAGTGAGGTAAAGATTTGGGGATGTTGCTGTCCTAAAACTGTTTTCGGTGCTGCACCGTAAATATTCGTGAAAATTCTCTGTATATTTTTTGGACCTGCGATTTCTTGTGCATATGCCCCAGGTTATATCCAAACTTTCATTAGTTGAACACTTTTTGATTTGAGCAACAGAAAACCCCTAAAAAATTCGAGCTTTGTCAGCTGTTCTGTTTTGACAGATTTCTGCCAATATTTGTGTTTGCCACTTTATCGCTTTCTTTTGAGTTCTTTTGATCACGGAACTTTTGGGGAATTTGCTACAGTAGTATATGCTTTATATGTGGTGGTTTTGGGTTGAAACCTGAAGCAAAAAGAGGTTGATTATATGTTATGCTACACTAATGTTGCTAATAGAATTGTGTTTAGTTTTGTATGAAGGAAGTTTTCAAGTGTAGGGATTGGAGAATGATGAGATGAGTTGAAGAATGGACAAAAGCTCAAGCTTGGGGATGCCCATGCATCACCCCAAGAAATATCCAAGAAGTACAAGCGTCAAAGCTTGGGGATGCCCCCGAGGCACCCCTTCTTCATCGGCAAAAATCAGGTCACCTTTCAAAACACTATATTTTTATTGCTTCATGCACTATGTGTTTTTCTTGGAGCGTCAGTTGTTTTAGTTTTCTTAGTTGGTTTAGTTTGTTTGTTTGCTGCAATAAATGGTTGGACCCCAAAAAATTTCCTTTTGGAGGAGATGTACTCATTTTCATTTGCAAAGAACGCTCTAGTTTTCACTCTTATTAAAAATTGAGTGTTCTTCTTTTTCTGCTACTGCATTTGGTTTTCGTTTTTGCCTTGATTTGCGTTCAAACCTTGTCATATCTTTTCATCAAGGTGTATTTTTGCCTCTGATCTTTATTGGTTTTCATCAAAAGAGGTGTTTATAAAAATTTCAAATGGTGTTGGAAAAGAGAAAAAGCTTTGTGCAAAATAGTGGTACAAGAAGGAGCTTGTGTAGACTGCGGCTTAGGCTTTTTCATGTCATGCTTGATGTCTTTTTGATAGTATGCTTAGTGGTTTTGCTGTAGCATGACTTGTCTCAAATAATTGAGATTGCTTAATGAGCCTTTGAAAAAATCATGCGTTGTTTTTATTGTATGGAAGCATTATTTTGGTTTTCTCCTTGATGCTTTATTTGGGTTGACTTGGCGCATGCTCACACATGTTAGACCCTTACAAAGTCGCCAATAGCCTCTATGATCATTTAGTTTTTGACTTTTGATGCCATCTTATGCTTCTTTTAATGTCGCTTTGTCGCTTTGCATGATTATGGCCATTATTGCTCTCTTAGTTGGTCGCTCCCAGTCTTTTGCTAGCCCTCGCCTTGTACTGAGTATGAGCTCTACTCGTGCATCCAACTCCTAAAAGCCAAAGTTTTCCAAAGTGTCCACCATACATACCTACTAGCAATTTGCTATTCCAAGTAAATTTGACTTGCTTTTATTTTCTCTTCAAATTAAACTCTTACCAGTGTTATGCGAAATTCGGTCAGTAAAGCTCTCACGAACCGGAAGGCACACTTTACTTTTTCCTGTTCTTAAAAATTTGACATTGTGGTCTCTTATGTTGAGTTGTTATGCTTGCAAGTTGTAAGTTGGATTCTAGCCCAGCCATGCTGTCATGGGCAAGCTTTCAACATTGCACTTCTTAATTGAGTTGATATCGTGATCTTTTGTTTATGGATGCTCGCGGTGTGAAATGAATTGGGAATCTTGTGGGGATCATGGAGTTTGTATATGTGTTAGGGAAACGCCGGGCCGCCAATCTAAGCCATGCATAATTCATGGTGGAAATTTGCAGCATACCCATGGTGAACATACGACGACACATCTCACAATAAAAAGCTAAACAAATGGCAAATAAAAGAGATGTCGAGGTGTTCATTGTCTGCTTGTCCTGTCATTTTGGTGTGGGCTTGTTCCATGTCATCGGGCACGGAGGTACCCCATTGGCGGTTCTCAATGATATGCATATACTTACAATGACAAGAGCCTTGCTTGGGACTCTAAGTAAAGTAGCATGAGGTTTGGGTACTCGTATTCACGGGGCACGAGGTTTTCAACTTATGATTTGTCAAGCATATGCATCATAATTGTTCTCGCATTAACTTTAACCATTCAAGATGCTTATGATGGGGGCAATGAGAGCTCAAAGCCGGTAAGTACCATAATTTTTAAAGGTTATAAAACTTGCAATCACTGCTTCCCTCTGCGAAGGGCCTTTCTTCTACTTTTATGTTGAGTCATCACCTTCTTTCTTTATGCACCATTAAGAGAGCATAGTTGTCATTCTTAGTGTGATATGCATTGTCCCAAAGTTCATTGATTGATTCATATTGTTGGTTTCACTTGTTCTCAAATTATTTGTATCTAGTCGCCCTCTTAAACTTGAAGGTGTCCTATGCATTTATGTTTTGCTCTCTTTGAAGGACAAGCTGAAAACCATTTGTATTTTTTTCCTTATGATTTGAACACACGTTTGACTTTCATTGTTTCATTTTCATGATCTTTTGTTTGTGTTCATTTGCATGTTTACAACATGGTTGCTAAGTTCTTATTGTCAAGATTATATCTTTCATGCCCATATTTTAAGTTCTTATGATCCCAGCTCACAAATGCTTGCATACATGATCAAGATTGTGTAGGTGCATGTCACCTCAAAAATTATTCTTTTGTTATCACTTACCTACTCGAGGACGAGCAAGAGTTAAGCTTGGGGATGCTTGATACGTCTCCAACGTATCTATAATTTTTGATGCTCCATGCTTGTTTTTACACCATTTGCCTATTGTTTCGTTACACTTCGTGGCACTTTTATGCATTTTCCGGAACTAACCTATTAACGAGTTGCCACAGTGCCAGTTTCCTGTTTTCTGCTATTTTTGTGTTTCAGAAGTGATACACAGGAAATATTCTCGGAATTGGACGAAACAAGTTCCTGAAGTCTTATTTTACCCGGAAGCTTCCAGAGATCTGAAGGAGAGTAGGAGGGGGGACACCAGGGCCCCACATGCCAGGGCGGCGCGGCCAGGGCCCTGGCCACGCGAGCCTGGCGTGAGCGCACCTGGCTCCTCCTCTGACATCGCCCCTTCGCCTATAAAGACCCCCCGACGGAAAAAACCAAAGTACCCGATCATTTTTCCAGAACACATCGCGATCCGCCGCCGCCGTCGACCCGAAGATCGGGAGGATCCATAAGCTCTTCCCGGCACCCTGCCGGAGAGGGGAATCGCCACCAGAGGTCTTCTTCATCGCCATGCTTGCCTCCGGAGCGATGAGTGAGTAGTCTACCTTGGACTATGGGTCCATAGCAGTAGCTAGATGGTTGTCTTCTCCACCATGTGCTTCATGTTTAGATCTCATGCGTCTTCAGCTTGGCGCTATCGACTTTGCTGCTGCAGATGCTATCTGGAAGAATGGCGCGCCCCTCAAATGCAAAGTGTTCATGTGGCTAACAATCTTGGATAGACAATGGACCTCTGCTAGACGCTTCAGGCATGGGTTGCAGGCCCAATCCTCGGCATGCTTTGTCTACCTGCAGGGGGAAGACGCTGTTGTGCACCTTTTCACCCAATGTGTGCACGCGCGGCAGGTCTGGCACACCAGCTTCCAGGACATGGCGGTTGCAGCTGATGCCCCCACTGTTGACGATACCTTAGAGGATTGGTGGCTTCGGGAGCGAGCCAGGTTCTCTGCTAAGACTAGAAAGAATTTTGACGCTCTTGTCATTCTCGGGTGTTGGGAAGTCTGGAAAAATCGCAACGCTTGGGTGTTCAACAATCTAAACCTTCAGTTCACGCCATTGCAGCTTGCTTCGCAAGTTCGGGACGAGTTCTCAGCTTGGACTTTAGGTCGTAGAGGAGTTTCAGGAGTTTTTGATCCTTTTTGAGATTTCCTTTTTGATTTCTGTTCGGTGTGCCTCTCAGCCAGCCGTCGTCTGTATCGCTGGCAGAGTCTTGTAATTATACTCTATCTTCTATAAAAGTAAGGTACGCTTAGGCGTACTCTCAAAAAAAAAAAGATCACCGTTATGTAATTCTACATGTTTGGTTTGTTGGGATCCGATGAATATTGGTGTTTATGATTGAGTTGCTGTACTGAATATTATCTTATGTTATCTCTATGTTGTTTATGATCTTGCATGCTCTCCGTTGTTAGTAGGTATCTTGGCCGAGTAGTTGCTAGTGACTCCAAGAGGGGGTATTTATGCTCGATAGTGGGTTAAAGCCTCTGCTTAACCTGGGGGAGTGACAGAAACCTCTAAGGTTGTAGATGTGCTGTTGCTACTAGGGAGAAAACAACATTCATATGCTCTAGGGCATATGCTTTGTTTACATTACACACTTTGCTTAATGCAATTATCTGTTGTTCGCAACTTAATACTCATGGGGTGTTCGGATTGATATCCCCGGGAGTGGATTATTAGTCATAGATGCAGTTGGATGGCGGTCTATGTATTTTGTTGTAATGCCCAGAGTAAATCTCATAGTGATCTTCTTGACATATCACGTTTATCTTTATTCTATCAATTGCCCAACTGTAATTTGTTTACCCAGCATATGTTATTTATCTTATGGAGAGACACCACTAGTGAACTGTGGATCCCGGTCCTATTTTCATCATATTGCTATCACCTGTTTACTTTACTCGCACTGTTTACTTTACTCGCATACTCTACTGTTTTCCACTCGATACACTCATAACCTTTGTTTCAAGCAAACCGGTGAGATTGACAACCTCATCGCAAGTTGGGAGCAAAGTACTTGGTTGTGTTGTGTGCAGGTTCCGCGTTGCTACTGGCCGAAGATGAGTCAACAAGTATCGTTAAACGGCGCCCTTGTTGGAGTGTTATTAAGTCAGTCTGCATCACCTTCAGTCGTCGCTGTCTGCTTTTCTCCTGAACGATATTAAACCTTGGTTTCTTAACTGAGGGAAAACTAGCTGCTATACTCATCATACCTTCCTCTTGGGGTTCCCAACGGGCTGGTCATTCACCACGCACAAGGACTGTCTGCTACACACCATTAAACGCCAGCTGCCTCCGTCGACTATTGGCGATGAATTTGTCATGCCTTCTTCTGCCACGGAGCAAAATGCTGAGGTGGCGTAGACTCGGCTTCTCTGTAGATTTCAATTTCTCCTTTGAATGTAAAAACTTTTAGTCGCGTGCAACCCGAGAACCTTAGTCAAAGGGTTTTGCACTTATGTAAATATGTTTCTTTTCTTATGAAATGTTGTGCTATCCTTCTGAAATGTTTCTCCTTTCTTTTCCTTTGACTTCCAGTTGATGCACATCAATGATCCTTTGAATCGCGGCCATGCTCCTTCCTCTGCCCGCACGTTCGGTTCTAAGATTTCGTCGCCTCCTCGCCGATGCAGCCAATGTGCAGAGTATTCTTCAAGGATTTCTGATCTTGAAGCTCGCTTGACCTTGGCCAAACGCCAAGCACAGATGGCTATGAGCAAAGCTAGCAAAGCTTGTGGTTTGACAAAGCAGATATCTATTCTTGATGATAAGGTGTCAAGCTTGACTGCGAAGATTTTGCATCATGAGGAGTGCAATTCTTTTGTCCTTGGCATTATCGAGTCAACCTGCGAGATGTTGCGATGTAAGCTTTCTTTCGACTTATCTTTTTCCTTTTTGCTCCACTGCAGTTTTTATGATATCCCTTGCCATCATAGGCACTTGCTTGGATTTCGCCGCTGAAGATCGTCGAGTTACCGAGCGAAACGCGGCTCTTGAAAAGATGTTAGCAGGTGTTGAGACCTTGTGGTCTGATCCTCATCACCGGAGTGCTATTGTATTGCTTCAGGACCGCGCCCAGCATATTGGCAAGTCAGTTGATGGCTGTAGAAGAGCTCTCGTAACTATGCACTCTGTTATTCTTCCTCGCAATCCTCTGCCTGCAACTTTCCCACTGCTTCTTAATACTTTCAGATCCAGCCAGCGTATTCATAGATTGATAGAGCTGAACTTAGTGGCAGGTGCCAATTTTTCTCTCGGGTGGATACGCAAGTGGCACCCAAGACTCAATTATAGCTCTATGTCCCTGAGTTTGGCTCCTGGTGGGGCTAGTCTGCGAGTACATGTGGAGAATACTTTGCAGCCTGCTCGGAGGCTTGTAGCTAGGCTGCTGCAAGCAGATGCCGTGTTTTTCCGCGAGTACCACTATTTAGATCCCTTAGGTGTAGATGACTCTGAGAACCCGCTCTTGTAATACTTGTGTATATATGGAACGCGAGAGTTTCTGATTTCGCAACTTTATGTCTGAAATTTGTTCTCAAAGCGCTTTTGTATGACTCGTGCATTTGCCACATTTTCCTTTTGAAAGACTTGT
The DNA here is from genome assembly GCA_007115705.1 of Dactylis glomerata. Lineage (NCBI taxonomy): Eukaryota > Viridiplantae > Streptophyta > Magnoliopsida > Poales > Poaceae > Dactylis > Dactylis glomerata. The sequence goes on along the minus strand of QXEO01000032.1, from coordinate 726,134 downwards.
AGACTCAAATATGAGGAATGTTTTGTCTTTATTATACTTGTAATGTAAGATACATGGGGTGACCCAAGAGATCTGGCCTATGACCTGTGTTCTGGATCTAGAGGGCATTGCCCATGGTATAACTCGTGGCTTTTTCAGCCTTATTCTTCTACTCTACTTTGTTGTTCTTGATGTTTATGTCATCGTGGCCTTCTCTTCTTCTTCTGTAATTTTATCTTCTCCTGATGCTTCTACTCGTGGTTTCTTCATCTCTGGCTCGGCGACGTGTCCTTCGAGTAGCTTGACGCCTTCCGTAGTCGTGCTTTTCGCCTTCTCTGCATAGTTGGCTATCATGCCAAAGTTTTGCGCCATTTTGTGGAACTCCCTGTCGCAGCGATCTGAGACTTCGAAGCTTCCCTTTACTGTTATTATTCCTTTTGGTCCTGGCATTTTGAGTACCAGATACGTATAGTGAGGCACTGCCATGAATCGCGAAAACGCGGGTCGTCCGAGGATCGCATGATACTGAGATGGCCAGTCCATGACCTCGAAGTCTAGCTTTTCTCTTCTTTAGTTTTGTCGGTTGCCAAAGCAAACATTGAGTGCTATCCGTCCTAGTGGATAATTGGCGCTTCCTGGTACGATTCCATGGAAGGAACAGTCTGTTGGCTTCAAGAACTCTAGTGATATATGCATTGCTCTGAGCGTTTTTGCATATATCAAATTGATTCCACTTCCCGCGTCCATGAATATTCTGTCGACATCATATGCGCCGATTTGAGCTTTGATTACCAAAGGCGCGTTTCCCGGCCGAGGCACTGTTATAGGGTGATCTTCCCTGTTGAACTCGATTGGTTGCTCTGACCAGTGTAAATACTCTATTGCAGCTGGAGGTGAAATGACTGCTAGATTGATTTGTCGAGTAATACTCTTTTCTTCTTTGTTTGACTTGGGCACAGGTTGTATCATTGCTGTGATGTGTCCCTTAGATGGAACGTACCCTTCGTCGTCATCGTGTCCCTGGTTTGGCTGGTCTTGTCCTTGAGGAGCTCCATTGTTCCCTTGCTGATTTGTGGGAGGTTTGTTGCATCCTTCGTATCCTTGTCGCTTTGCTTCGGTTTGCTTGTTTAATGCTGCCTCTTGTAGCTTCAATAATGTTGTGCAATCTTTCATTGCATGCCTGGATACTCGCTTCCCATCGACGAACGCTGAGTGTATATGACAAGGTCCATTGAGCATGTCTTCTGGCGACGGGTTATACTCTCTGGATTCTCTTGTGGGAAATTTTTTATAGTCTTCTTTTTCGTAGCTTCGATATCCTGAGCTTCTGCGATCACTTCCTTGATAGCTGTTGTCCTTGTACCATGCGGCTACTTGGCTATGAGAGCCGTAGTTGTCGTAGTTGCGGGACTGTCTTCTTTGACTTCCATATCTGTTTCTTCTATCGTCCTCTGGGGATCTCGTCCGCTTGTTGTTGCATGCGTCTTCTCCGTCTGCGAACCTGTTTGCTACGTCCATGAGGTCTGACACTGTTTTTGGCTTTATTCTGCCCATCTCTTCGACTAGGTCTCTTCGCCTTAATCCAACTATGAATGCGTCTATTGCTCTTTCGTCTGAAACTTCGACTGCTGAGTTTTTGATAAGACTCCATCTTTGGATGTATGCCCGTAGTGTTTCGTCGCGTTGTTGCACACACGCTTTGACTTCTTCTATTGATGCTGGCCTCTTGTATGTCAACCTGAAGTTGCTTGTAAATTGCTTTGTGAGGTCTTCCCAGCTTCCAATAGTTTCTTTCTCTAGTTTGCTCAACCATGACCTTGCTGCGCCGGTGAGGTGTAGCTGCAAACTTTGCATTGCTGTTTCTTTAGTTCCTCCCAATATTTGTACTACTTGCAGATAGTCTGAGAGCCATGATTGTGGTTCCCGTGATCCGTCATACTTTTGTTGATTGTGAGGTAATTTCAATCCCTTGGGTACTGGTGTGGTGTGAATCCTGCGGGTAAAGCACAATGCCCCCATCTCTTTTTCGTCGTCTTCATAGTCACGCTTTCCGTTTGGAGATCGAGATCTTCGGGTTCCTCCATGTTGTCTTGGTGATGGCGATCGAGATCGTTGATTACTGCTTCTGTGCCGAGGACTATTGTGACGGCGAGGTGACCTTGGCTTGTGCGCTTCTTTGTGGTTATGTGCTTCCTCTCCTTTTGCTGATAGCTTGTGGCCCACCATATTTAGTCCGTTCAATGCTACTCTATGCATATGTTCCCTGGGATCCCCTGGGCTTGGTCGGGTTGTAAGCAGATATGCTTGTGCTGCCACTAGTGCTGCTTCGGGGGTTTTTGGTACAATGTTCCCTTTCTCGTCGACCGATAGGAAAGACGAGTTGAGGTTTCTGGAGATGCTTTGCCTTTCTGAGTACTCGAGGTTTTCGTATCTTGAACCGTGTCGATGATTTCTTCTTGCGTTAGTATGTGACGCGTCGCTTCGTGCTCTGCAAGCGGCGTTGCTGGCTACGATGGCTGAGTCTTTCCTTTTCTGTATTTCTATTTTGTCTCTTGCTAGTTGCTTTGCTTGCTGCCTTAGGGCATAGTGATACCCCAGGAGCATGTCCTTGCTGGAATTGGATGGTACTGATGTGCTGTTTTCCACAGCTTCCCTTATTATTCTCCATTCATCGACTGATAGCCGAATTTTTTCCCTTGTTGCGAGGGATTCTGCTGTTTGCCCTTCTGCTAGATGATTTGCTCCTCTGTCGATATTTGCTGGGTTTAGCACTGGATTGTTGTTTTTGTTGAATTATTCTGAGTTGTCTCCTACAATGGCGAGCACCTGGCATTGTTTGCCGATGTTGCTATTGAAGCTTGAGAAGATCGAGTTACTGTCTTCAGAAAGCTCTAACCCTGTCTTCCACGTATCTGTTGATGACTTGTCTGAGACATCGTCGAGGGAGATCATGAGATCTTCAAGTTGGACCCCGATATCGAAATTTTCCATTGCTTTGTTATCTTCTGCGATTTTTCCTTTTTGTACTTCTCCTAAGCTGACCGGCGAGTTTACCTCGCTGGAAGAGCCTTCAGAATATTCCATTGTTGCTACTATTTTGGGCTCGCTTGCCGATGGATCTTGTTTTGTCGGATCTGAAAGGCGAGATGAACCCGATGGCCCGACGAAGATGCTCAAACTTCCAATTGTTAACTCCATCTCTTGATTTTCGTCGAATTCTGCACTACTGTTGGCTAAAAGCGAAAAGGCCGTCGAATTCATGATTCCAACGCCCAGAGTCCCCACGGTCGGCGCCAATTGATGAGGGTTAACTCGACAAATGTCCTAGATGAAGGACTTAGGATCGGGGAGACAGGGCGTCGGATGAACTCGAATGTAAGGTTAGTCGAAATAAGTGTATATCGAAAGTAAACTTGGGTGTTCAACCTGGCTTGCTTTCAATCTGGCCTACACCGTCCCCTCCTGGCCCCTATATATAAGTGGCCAGGTCTCGAGGATCGGGTAGGGTCCGATACATATTACAATATCGACATACGGTAAGAACTCGTATCACGACTATCATTACAATTGGGCCTAGCTTAACGGGCCTCAGGGGTACTCAACTAATGGGATCTATTAACTATACCCTTGTCAATAATAGTGCAGTTTGTACCTCGCTTGAAGTGGTACTTATCTTGTCGTAAGTAAGAATAACAACCAAACCTTTGTTGGACTTACGCAACAAAGTAAGTATGATCAAAGCCTTGTCCTCATCCTCCACCTTGACCTCAATATGTACCAAGTCTAAGACCACACTGTTGAAGGCATTGACGTGTTTAGTAAGGTCTGTCCCTTCTTGCATCCTCGTGCCATATAGGTGTTGCTTCAGATACAACTTGTTAGATGCAGTCTTGTCAAGGAACTGCACCTCCAACATCTTCCAGATTACACTTGGTGATTCTTTGTCCATAACATGATACAGAAAATGATCTTGTAGACCCAGCCTTATGGTACCAGTGACCCTTATTTTCATCTTATCCCACCTATCATTATCCATCTTGATAGCCTTCCTGCATCAGCTTTAATCGTCCTTAGAACACCTTACTGCCCTAGCAAATTCTTGACTCTAGTATAGCGAGAAGTTTCCCAACCATCGAACTTCGTCACCTCGAACTTGATTGCGGAATACATCTAATAAACTTTCTGCTCTCCCACGAATAGCGGCCGATCAGATCACCTAGGTTAGAGAAATCACACTGACACGAGCCTCTCCTTCTTTCAGCAAAGCCTTCGTGCGTGTGCCACCTCGCTTCCGACATGTGAGCTCTTTGATATGTTGCCATCTCAAAACCTCCTTTTATTGACCTCATGGTGCCTACCCCACCGCCAACTAGAGGTCGTATCCAAGTAGGACTTCAACCACCAACCAGAATGTATTCTGGCTCAAGATAGTTCAGATCTATCTCCACCTTCAGTTCGATCCCATGTGACTTTTTTAGCTCCAAGTCACGCCTTGCATCATCCAACTTGGTCTTCCTTTGTTCCCCTGTCTGCACAAAAAATAATTCGGTCCACGCCTTTGTCGAATCAAACCCGCATAGCTCCACAAGATATTCCAAGTCTTAGAACCACACACGAATATAAACATGCCGTAGACCACAACCATGATGACATCAGAACTCGTCACGTCCTTGTTGAACTGCACATGGTCTCTTCTCGCCAAGCCAGCCTCTCTGGTTGAACCGGCCAGTCCGAGTAGTCGAATCCGTTGCGCCACATTAGTCAGTACGATCTCCGTGCGTGCCAAGCAAACCAACCAATGGTGCTTGTCGATCCGATCTGCTTTTCACGACATGACCTCCTCGCGTTGTCACACCGTGATCAATGTCATCCTTTGTTTATGTCTGCATTCATCAACAATGCATTAGGTAGCCCTCGTCATCGTTGACAACTTGGTAGGCTTTAGTCTCACTCCGCCATTCACTTCGATCAGCCCCTATGCTATGCGTAAGGAACCTCACTCGCTCGGCTTCTGCTCGACAGAAGCTCGCCTCCCTAAGAATCGCCATCACCTCGCCTTCCTCTAGATCATCCGTATGATGAAATCCAATCTAAAACCGTCGCTCTGATACCACTTGTTTTCATATAATGTGATTAGATCATTACAGAAAGTAGACGGGAGACGATGTTTGGTAAAAAAAAGATCACCGATAAATGCCTACATCTACGGGGCATGCTTTACATGCGCTCCTCCCCAGGTACTATCACGGTACCATCAATAACAATCCTGACACATTAGAACTACAAACGCCACACATGTCTAGCACCCTTGTCACGGGCGCCAGACCACCCCCGAAAAAATCGGTCTTCTGTCTAACCTATCTTTCATCTTTGTTTATTTTGGCTACCTCGGGTGCCTTTATATATTATGTCTAGGTTATAGAGTTTGACTCCAAAACGTATAGTCCAATTCCCAAATGTAGCCTATACCCATATTCAACACTATTTAAACATAACAAAATATGAGATAATTCTAGGAAACCATTTGTTTAACATGATATCAAACCGCTTAGTTTTACGATGCCGATCCAAGGGTTTCTCACCACTTCTACAACGCGCGCCCTGGAGAAATCAATCCATTAGTAGCAACCGACGATGCCACATGAACCCCCTATATACCGGAAGTATACAATTTGTCGTGTGTCTTTTGCCGTATTTGCTGTCTGTTGAGCTTTGCCATGTGTATTTTACAAACTTTGTTGTGACTATTTTGATTGTTGTGTATATTTTTAACGTACGCCTTGTGCTTTATATTTACTGTGTATTATTTATAAGACACACTTCAAACATAATGTTTGCCGTGATTCGACAGAAAAAACACAAGGCAAAGAGGATGGTATCTAGCGGAATTGAACTTTCCGGTAGTGTCGAATCGGCTCGTAGTCTAGATTAGAACCAGTAGTGTTGGATCGGCTCGTAGTCTAGATAAAAACTATTTTGAATTTCTTCAGTCGTGTGAATTAGATCAATTATCTATAACCCATAACTAAAACCCCTACACATTCAGTCTACTCTTCTTCGGCAATAATATGTGCACGATCTGTTCTTACGGCCATGCACAGTCGGCGGGATCCCGCCTCGTGTTCCAACTATCACGGAGCGGTGGCCGCTCGGTGTGGTCAAAATCGAGAAATTTGACCTTTGATCAAAACTTTAGTGTGAAATGAATCTATTTTGAAACTATTTCAAAATTTAACTCTTTTTATGAAGCATGTCACCTTGGCGCTACCTCAATAGTGTCGCGCCTTTGGGAATGACGCTATCCTATCACAAGCGTGGGCACGTGGCAGGTGCGGTCCCACCTATCATTCGTAGAGGACGGTAGCGCCTATTTGATCGGCTTCATACAGTGTACAGTACAGTCATTTCCCCTGGGCTACCCTCCGTGTTGGGCCGGCCCAATAGCGTGACCAACAGGGTAAGACTTTTTAGTCCCACCTCGGAAGAGAAGGGGCATGCACACCTACTTATAAGCCTCAGTCTGAGAGGGAATGTGAGCTCCTCTCTGATACAATGCATGTGTGTGCTGTCTATTCCTTGCCCTATGGGCCCAGGGCTCCTAGGACCCGCCAGGTAGCGTTGTCCCCACCGACGGCTGGGGTCGTGGACCCCGAAAGGCCCCAAATGACCCTGTGGCGATCTATTTTATTACTATCTTTATGTAGCGCTTTTCGTATGGAATTTACACCATGAAGGCCGTGCACAATGACGCTACCCTACCCTTCAAAACGTATAAACGTTCGCGAGCCCGTAGTGTTACTTCCTTACCTGCAAAACTCTGTGTTAGAGAGCTTAGTGGTTCTGGCCAGGTGGCCGCGCCCTCTCACTCGCCCTCTCGAATCCCCACCTCAATTCCTCCAGATCCGAAGAGTAATCCTTGGATTTTGGCAGGTCGCAGATGAGCTGCGGCGGATTACGCGAGGACTGTTTTCAGCTCTGTGCTAGGCGACGCTGGGAGGCTGAGCTCCAGTTGCATCTCTCTCCCCATATCAGAGGCAATTTGGGAAAAAATCGAGCTATGTGAGCAGTGAGAGTGACATTGGAAATAATGGACCATGTTCTACAATTTCGGTGAAACACAGGACCGCATGTGCATGTTTACCATGGTGGCAGAAGGATTCTATATCGTGTTCGATCATGTCCCTCAATTTAGATCGAACGGCCCAGAATACGCTGGAATCAAGTAGCACATATATGGTAGTACTATATACTACCTCTTTTTTTTTGCGAACAAAAGGAGCTTTATTTATTATATAGCGGGATTACAATCCTTCAGTAGGACTTGCACTAAGAAGGGTGGCTTATAATTTATCCACAAACACCTTCTTCTAAAACTACTAGCACTCTTAGCACATAGATGAGCTGCCTCATTAGCACATCTACCAACAAATAAAAATTTAATGCTAGGCACAAACCCACTAGGCTCCTTAATCTCCTGACAAATAGAAGCAATTTCTGACCTACCTCCGTCAGGATCCTCCAATAGCTTCAAGACCACTTGCGCATCCGTTTCAATCTCGACTGATGGAAAACTTCGGTCTAGGGCCAACCGAACTCCATCCCTGATCGCCATTGCCTCCATTATCAATGAACTGGCAGCGTGCTCATACCACAGGGCTTGTCCTACAATTAGACGGCCGTTGTGATCACGTACCACCACACCAGTGGTTCCTTGTCTGTCCAAGTCAGTGAAACCAGCATCGACGTTAATTTTTACAGTACCTTTGTTAGGTTTCCTCCACACTGATTTTACCTTTGGTACTTTCGGTTGTTTCATATTCCCTAGCTGCGCTAGGTCATAAGTGGTTTCCATTGCCCACTTTACTGATGCTGAAATTGATCTTGAACTTTCCCCGTGCCAGACCGCATTCCGCTCCATCCATATCGCCCAACATCCACATAAAATAACGCATGCACTCTCCATGCTAACTCTTGATCCTTCCACTAGATCTATGGCCCAAGAGTCTGGATGTAGTTCGGGAATTTTGATCGTGGTTGCCATCTTCAGCTCCCTCCAGAAAAGTTTCGCCCAAGTGCATTGGAAGAATGCATGGAAAATTGATTCCTCATCAGCACCACAAGTTTTGCAGAAGGCCACCTCCTCCATATGTCTCCTGTTTAAAACTTGTCGACAGGGGATGAAACCATTTATCACTCGCCACCAAAAATTACGTATTTTAGGTGGTACGTTTAGCTTCCAGAGCTTGTTCTAGTACGTACTCTCGTCAGCACCAGAAGCAGAAATACTATTTGCGCGACCGAGTGATATCGCTAGCGCCCGATAGCACGAACGAACAGAAAACTGGCCTGACCTTTCCAATGTCCATGACCAGTAGTCTTCCCCAAATCTTCCAATAGGTATAGCTTGTATCGCCGATACATCTGAGGGTATAAATGATTCCTCCAGCTTCTTTATATTCCACCTGGAATTTTGGTCATCTATCAATTCACTGACCATAGTAACTTCAACGTTCTGTGCACGTACAATAGGCTTCTTATGATAATTACTTGGGATCCATGGGTCATCCCAAACACGGATTGTAGACCCATCAGCCGGTCTCTTAATCAAGCCACCCTTCAACGCTTCCCTTCCATGCAAAATAGCATTCCATATATGAGAGGAGTTCCTCTTTTTCTTAGCATTCATGAAGTCTGAATTTGGATAGTATTTTCCTTTCAGGACTCGTGCACACAATGATTCAGGTTTAGAAAGGAGTCTCCAACCTTGTTTGGCCAGCATAGCTTGGTTAAAAAGTTGGAAATCTCGGAAACCCAATCCACCATGACACTTTGGTATGGCAATGTCCTGCCACTTCCTCCAGTGAATCTTCCTTTTCTTCTCATCACCACCCCACAAAAACCTAGCAACAATGCTAGTAATCTTTTTGCACAGCCTCTTCGATAGCTTGAAACAGCTCATCGAGTAAGTTGGTATAGCTTGACAGATTGCTTTCACCAGTGTTTCTCTAGCTGCACTGCTCATAGTTTTTGGCGTCCATCCTTTCACTAGTTTTCTGATCCTTGTAATAATGTGCTCAAACTCCACGTCCGTCGATCTTCCTAGGGCTGTTGGTAGCCCTAGATACTTTTGAATTTTGGCTTCTGTTGATATCCCTGAAGCCGCGTGCACTACAGCTTTCTGATCGCCTGTACAATTTCCACTAAAGAAGATCGCAGATTTATGTTTATTTACCATCTGCCCCGATCCTCTATGATACGTCTCCAATATTGCATGTAGTCTAGTGGCGCCCAACGCCGATGCTTGCGTGAAAATCAAACAGTCATCGGCAAATAAGACCCACGGAGCATGTATCTACCTCTGTTTTAAAATATAAGATGTTTTAGCTTTGTTAAGCAAATGTATTTAGACATCTTTTAGTGTGTAGGTTCACTCGAATACACACACTAAAACATGTCTAGATACATTTGCTTCACAAATCTAAAACATCTTATATTTTAAAACGGAGGGAGTATCTTCTCTCCACCTGGCGAGTCGGCCACGCGGATATCACCAGCACAGTCCAGAACCAGAAGCATCGGCACGGGCGCTCGCCTCGGACGCTGGACGCCAGAGAATTTTTGACACATGAGACCACCTGCCCGAGTGAAATGCTAGAAAAGACCACCTGTGAAAATTTTTGTCAAAAAAAACCCCCTACGAGTGGCGGCACCCCTGGCCAGGCGACACGTGGCACGTGCCGCCTGGGCCAATAAGAAAAATGAATATCGCATGCAGGTCACCTGCCGCCAATGGCAACGGCGGCAGGGGCCTGCCGCCACTGGCCCCAGGCGGCACGTGTTACCAGGTGGTCTCATGTGTAAAAAATTCGGCCGCTTCTGGCGTCGAATTTTTGACGGATCAGACCACCTGCGCGAGTGAAATGCTAGAAAGGACCCCCTCCGAAAATTTTTGTCAAAAAGGACCAGCTGTGGGTGGCGGCACCCCCGGGGCAGGCGACACGTGCCCGTGCCGCCATTGGGGGTGGCGGCATGCCCCCTCCCTGCCACCTGCCGCCAGTGGGGGTGGCGGCATGCCCCTCCCTGCCACCTGCCGCCAGTGGGGGTGGCGGCATGGCCCACCTGCCGCCAGTGGCGGTGGCGGCATGGCCCCTGCCACCTGCCGCCAGTGGGGGTGGCGGCATGCTGCCTGCCGCCGCCACGTAAACGGCGGCAGGGGCCTGCCGGCAATGGCCCAGGCGGCAAGGGCACGTGTCGCCTGCCCCGGGGTGCCGCCACCCACAGCTGGTCTTTTTGACAAAAATTTTTGGAGGGGGTCCTTTCTAGCATTTCACTCACGCAGGTGGTCTGATCCGTCAAAAATTCGTTCGAACGGCGAGACGCCCATACGCGAGATCTCGGAGACGGCGAGACGCCCATCACTCAGATCGAGCAGATTATGCCCCGAGGCGAGGAGCTCCATGTGAGGAACTGAGGATCGTCCTGACGCCAATGTACTGACGCAAACCAATTAGAAACACAAGGTGCACGTAAAAATGTCAGAAACCATGTTCACGTCACATGGAGTCATGGAGACAAGTACGTGAATCATCCAGTTCAGTGCACGGATTGGCTGCCGATCCCATCGTCACTTCGCGCCATCAACACCAATTCAGTGCACGGATCATCCAGTTCGGTGCCATCCCCCGTAACGCGAGGCCACTTTTCGGATCTAAGCCGACGGATACCACTTCTTAAAATTCAAATTTATGGGTGTTCACAAGCTATGTGTTTATGTTTTTTAGATTATTAGATTAAGAGAAATAAAAAGGACAAATTGCTTTGCAAATAGTGTCATTTTTTGTTTTTGTCTTTTTGTGCCACTATTCATGTTTGATTTGTCTTTTGTTGTTTCTTCGGGTGTATTTTTAATCTGGTTCTACAAAATCAAGGGAATGTAAACATATATTCCGTGAGCACCCACAAATCCATTTTGAAAATTTTAAAGTTGCAACTTTAAATTTTAAATAGTGGTATCAGGTATCATATAGGATCCCGTATCAGTAGATATGCTCTCCAGGCCGACCTACAACGTACCGACGGACACAACTATGGCTTTCTCCTCCCCCGTCCCCTCCGTCTCCCTCCCCTTGAGAGTCAGCCGCTAGATCCCGAGCCAGACCGACGCCTCTTCCGACGGCATCGTCGTCTGGAGATGGCAAAGGAAGAAACTCGGCCAAGTCTAAGTTGTAGTGTAGAGAATCGTCGGCCGGGTGCCGTGCTTTGGCGTTATGCTCGGAGGAGCTCCCCAGATCCACTGGGCCGCATCTGGCTTCTCAGGCATTCTTCTTCCTCTCCGTATGGTTCTGGTGGCAGGAACCATGGTCGGGGCAGAGGAGGGAGCTTGATTTCTCCCTAAATAAGGGTCCCTTTCCCCCTTTGGAGACAATGTGTTCCGGTGCTCTGCCGCAACACTGGACGCTTGCTGGGGGAGTCCCCTGTCTCGCCATCATGGTGCCGGCGTGACGGCGGCAGCGAAAGCGAAGGAGTCTTCTTCAATAAGCGGTCGATTCTCCCCCAAGCCAACCATCTACGTCTGCCTCCTCCCACCCGTGGCAGAGCAAAGATTTCGATGGCGGAGCATCTTTCACTGAGGCTCCGGTGAAGAATTGAAGGCTACTAGGTTTGGCTTCCCTCCCGGCTCCTCTATTTCCGTTCAGACACTGTGGTGGCGTTGGCGGGTGGTGACGACTGGGTGAGGCGCTTCGTCAGGCAGCTATGGAGTTGGGAAACATCTTCTACTTTGAGCTCCACATCGGCGGTTAATGGTTGCCGCTCGACATCCATGACTTTGACCAAGCATATCAAGATGCTGGAAAGGGATTCTAGTGAAACTTTAGTCTCCTGTGGGAGGCCCTCTTCAAGGCCGGTTGATACGTCTCAAACGTATCTATAATTTTTGATGCTCCATGCTTCTTTATGCACCATTTGCTTTGTGTTTTGTTATACTTCATGGCGTTTTTATGCATTTTCCGGAACTAACATATTAACGAGATTCCATAGTGCCAGTTCCCTGTTTTCTGCTGTTTTTGTTTTTCAGAAAAGTTACACAGAAAATATTCTCGGAATTGGACGAAACAAGAGCCAAAGTTCCTATTTTTCCTGACACGAGACGGAGTCCAAAGCAGAGACGAAGGGGGGCCAGAGGACAGCCACGCCATAGGGTGGCGTGGGCCACCCCCTGGCCACGCCACCAAGTGGTGTGGTCCACTGGTCCACCCCCTGACATCGCCCTTCCGCCTATATATTCTCCTCGACGAGAAAATCCTATGGCCCGAACTCTTTTCCAGAAAACATACTGCAAGCCGCCGCCGTCGTTGACGCGAGATCGAGAGGGTCCAGAAGCTCTTCCCGGCACCCTGCCTGAGAGGGGAATCACAACGGAGGCCTTCTTCATCACCATGCCTGCCTCCAGAGTGATGTGTGAGTAGTCTACCTTGGACTATGGGTCCATAGCAGTAGCTAGATGGATGTCTTCTCCTCCATGTGCTTCATGTTTAGATCTTGTGAGCTGCCTATCATGATCAAGATCATCGTTATGTAATTCTACATGTTGTGTTTGTTGGGATCCGATGAATATTGAGTACTATGTCAAGTTGATTTGTGATTTATCATCTCTATGTTGTTTATGATCTTGCATGCTCTCCGTTGCTAGTAGATATCTTGGCCGAGTAGATTCTAGTGACTCCAAGAGGGAGTATTTATGCTCGAGAGTGGGTTCATGCCTCTAGTAATCTGGGGGAGTGACAATAACCTCTAAGATTGTAGATGTGCTGTTGCTACTAGGGAGAAAACAACAATCTTGTGTTCAAGGACATTTGTATTGTTTACATTACACACTTTGCTTAAGGCGATAATCTGTTGTTTGCAACTTAATACCCAACGGTTGCTCTGTTGACATCCGGCGGGTGGATTATTAGTCATAGATGCAGTTAGATTACGGTCTATGTATTATGTTGTAATGCCCAAGTGAATCTCATAGTGATCCTCATGACATGTACATGCATTTGTTTGCATTCTTTATTCTGTCAATTGCCCAACTGTAATTTGTTTACCCAGCATGGTATTTATCTTTATGGAGAGACACCTCTAGTGAACTGTGGACCCCGGTCCATTCTTTTACATTCATATTACCGTTTACTTTACAAGAATTATTTACTTTCTCACAAACAACTATATTTTAATACACGATACGTTTAATCCTTTGTTTACAGGAAACCGGTGAGATTGACAATCTCACTGCTAGTTGGGGCAAAGTACTTTGGTTGTGTTGTGTGCAGGTTCCACGTTGCTGCTGGTGCAAATGAAGCTACACCCTAGATAAGGCGCCACATATAATTGTCTGGAGCTATCGCCAAGCCAGTTAGCATCAACCTTCAGAAGTTGGTTCTTTCTCCTACTGGTTCGACAAACCTTGGTTTCATACTGACGGAAATTTGCTGATATGCTCATCATACCTTCCTCTTGGGGTTCCCAACTGGGTGCCTACTATGCACCATCAAGCATTTTTGGCAATGTTGCCGGGGAGAAAGAGGATTTCTGCAAGGGGAGTCTCTCGCTTCCAATCTTTTACTTTGTTATTGTTTTGCTTACTTTCTTTACTTTATTTTTGTTTGCATCGTTTTTATCAAAAATACAAAAAAATAGTTCCTTTATAGTTGTTATGTTTGCTTGTCTGCTTTTAGTTTTGCTAGAATGGGTACTCCTAAGAACACCAAGTTGTGTGACTTTACTAGCATAAACAACAATGATATTATCTGCACTCCTATTGCACCACCTGCTTCTGAGGAAATGTTTTATGAGATTAAACCTGCTTTGTTGAATCTTGTTATGAAAGAGCAATTTTCTGGTGCTAGTACTGATGATGCTGCAGCTCATCTCAACAATTTTGTTGAGCTATGTGAGATGCAAAAGTATAAGGATGTAGATGGTGATATTATTAAGCTTAAGCTAGTCATCAACCCGTGCATCCGCCTGGGCTAGTTCCTAATATTTTCTTGCAATCCATATAATATGATTATATGAACATATATTGATTTAGGATGTCAATAATTTTATCTTGTACTACTTAATATATGTGAGTTGACATTTTTCTGACTTGGAATATGGAACAGTAGTTTTTTATTTTTATCCGGCAGAAAATGGATGTTGTTGTCCTATAAAGCATGCTAACTTTGGTAACTCAAGGGCGTTAATTTTCTTTACTATTTAGTCTGTTGTGAAGTTAGACTTTTTGAGTAAAAAATCAGGTCACTATTGGTAATAGAAACACTGTATAGACTATTCATGTTTTCTATTTAAATATAACATAAACGTACATAAGAGAACATCATAGTTATAGTGGCTTATCTTGTCAACATGTAATTCAATAATAAGCTTCTACACAGACGTAGATAACTCGAACATTCAGTCATAGTAATCCAATATATTAAAATAAATTTGTAAACACATAGACATGCATGATCCAAGATGTCTGAGATAATGTGGGTATTTCCACTGTTTGTACTCCATAAAATGGAGGATATATGGCAGGCTCCATTTAGATAAATTTAACATATTTATGTTGATGGTTGAAAGTTCTGAATTTATTTAATATATAAAGCACATCCCTAACATGCATACGGATTGGTAATAATCAATAACACTACTTTCATGTTTTTTAATGAAGCATTTCAAAATATACGCTAAGGAAACTATTTGTAACATGGTAATGAGATTACAATTAGTTAACCCGGTACTTTAAATAAGTACCTGTATCCATAATCATGCAGAACCAAATCCAAAGTGAGCTCAGCAGGGCTTGTCTGATGCCTCCTGCCGTAGTTCTTCTACCATAGGTTTGCAAAGCTTCCGTATAAAATTTTGATTTATCTCCATTAGCCAGCCTACTGGTCTTGTGACGAATGAAATAGACAACTGGGATACATATTCACATTTTTTCTCCTGGAATAAGAAATTAAGCCTGGACATAAAAATTTGAATTAGTTGTACCAATTTACATGTAAGAAAATATATAATTTCCCTTGCCGATTGGTAACAACACAAAAAAATTAGTCATACCATAAATTTTGGGCATATGTAGCCTATTGCAGGTAATCAGAGGCCTCTCGTGCAAACTGACAGCAGAAAATAATCACTTCTATAATACTTGGATGCTCATCAGACGCACTATCGAGATCGCGGCCGTCCGTCAAAAGATGCAGCTGCTGGGAAGTCCACAGGGACACTACCGGAAAAACACGGGTTGCCGTGCACACTATGTCATGCGTTGCCGCACGGCAAAGAAGACTTTACCGTGCGAGGCCACAATGACGCACGGCATACCTCGGATGCACGACAAACGTGCCGAAAACCCCATGGCAAAGAAGCACGCATGGCAAAGGGGCAGAACAACGCACGGCAACGTCAAGCAGCACGGCAAAAATCTAACTATGCGCACGGCAAAGAGAAGACGCACGACAAAAGATCTAATGCGCTGCCGTGACCCAAACTTTGCCGTGCGGCATTACACAATGCACGGCAAAGAAGCCTTTGCCATGCGGCATGACACCATGCACGGCAAAGGAGCCTTTGCCGTGCATTGCATTCTTTGCAGTGCGCAAAATAGCATTTTTATCTAGTTTCCTTTCTATTTTATTCTTTTTAATACTTATATTTATTTTTTCAATTAGTTTTATATTTTGTTGACTATTTATTAGTGTTACTTAAGAATATGTGTATATATACATGCTTACAATACAACCTACTCTACATCTTCATCCTCTCCCACATATATCAGGGTTTCAGAGCAAACCGCGCTGCGGGGAACGTGCTAAGTGTTATCGCCCAAATGTGAGGAAGGTCACACCGGGGAGCTATTTTTGCACGATTACACCTTACACCACACTTCCACACATATCGTAGCCCCTTGTACGGCGAAACCCTAGCCCGATGTACGACAAAACCCTAGCCCGCTGCACCTGCGTGGTCTACCCCCCTAGATTTTTCCGGACGGCATCTTGTCGGTGAGCTAGTGTCACTAGTGGAAAAACGGGCTTCCATTCGTCCCATTTGTCCCGAACCAAATTCGATCCGCGGCTAAAGGGTCCATCAGTCCCGGTTCATTTGAAATGTGGGCCAGGGGGCATTAGTCCCGGTTCAAAAGGGACCTTCAGTCCCGGTTTCATCTAACAGCCGGGACTAATGCCCCATGGGCCTTTAGTCCCGGCTCGTGGTACAAACCGGGACTAAAGGTCATCCTTTAGTCCCGGTTCGTTCCACGAGCCGGGACCAATGACCCGTTCAAACGAACCGCCCACTTCGCGCCAGTTATCGATCGACGATGCTTCAGATCGATCGACATTAACGACGATGCTTCATATAGTCGCGCGCGCTGATCGGGAACCGGCGCCGGCGACCTTGGAAACTCGCCTGCATTCACATCTCGCCGGCGTGCTCACATCTTCCCTCTTTCACTATATATAGCATCACATTTCGATCATCTAAAAGCACACCATTTGCATAGCTTCTTCTTCCCCAAACACTCTCTCCACACCATACCGCGCCGGCGCCCTCGAGAGCTCTCCCTCGACTCAATGGAGGAGCAATTATGGCCCCGGTCTCAGATCTACTACACGGTCATCGAAGAGATGAACTTCACCATCACGGAGACTCTCCGTGCTTCGAGGGTGGACAAGTGGATCCGCGCCGTCAAGCGCCGGTTCCTCGACGATGCACCGGTCAAGTGCGTGGGCTTGGACTGTGAGTTCACCACTCACCCGCACCCTCAACGTGCCGCCGTCCTTCAACTCTCGGTGGAGTCCGAGATATTGATCTTTCAAATTTGCAAGGCCAATGGCGTGCCGCAACTACTCAAGGACTTCTTGAAGGACACCACCATCAAGTTTTGTGGTGCGGCTATCGACAACGATCTGCGCAAGCTAAGGCCATACGGAATTGTTATTCCGTCCGCATATGATCTTCAACAAGTTGTCCCAAACCCCACTAGCAAGCCAACGCCGAGTCTCTATGATTTGGCCAATGCTACTATTGGGACACATCTTGAGAAGAAGAAGAGGGACAACAAGAAGAAGAAGGACAAGAAGAAGAAGGAGAAGAAGTACAAGAAGAAGGGAGAAGAAGAAGAAGAAGAAGAAGAAGAAGAAGAAAAAGATGATGAAGAAGATGAACTAATTTTTGGTTGGGAAAAAGTTCCATTGAGCTTGAACCAACTAAAATATGCCGCTTTAGACGCTCGCCTAGGCTTTGAGATAGCTAGGAGATTCTGGAAGCTAAAGGGCTACAATAGCAATGTTGATCGTCTTAACCTTAATAATTAGGTGGATGATTTATGTATGGAAAAATGTTGGATGAGCAATTGGAAAATGTAGTTCATTTGAGCCATGTTGGATGAGTATGTTTGGAAAAATGTACTCCCTTTGTTTCAGTTAACAAAGTCTATTAATTTTTGAATTTATGATTTTCAAGTATTTTGGCTTTTTTGAATATTTTAATCATCTAAAAATTAATAATTAAATTATATATAAAGATTATTTGAAATTCATTGGTGCTTATTATTCGTAATCATTGTTTCTTATTTTGTGAATTTATTTGGAATTTAAAAAAGTAATATTATATATTACCAAAGTGTATAGGTTAATAGAATTGGTAGCATACAACTATCAACAAGTCGCGAGCGCAGTCTTGAAAGCTAGTAGGGAAGGAATGGAGAAGTTAAGCGTGCTAAGGGTGGAGCAGTGTGAGGATGGGTGACCGATCGGGAAGTGAGGACCACAAGTACTTGTAATTGATTTGAGATATAGAGTGAGAGCTATAAGTATCTAATTTGATATGAGATATGAGAATAGAGAAGATTAGATAATAGAGAAATAGAGAAATAAAGATAATACAGAAATTCCGAAACAGAAAATACAATTTTATTCCGAATGGACCTTTAGTCCCGGTCCCTGTTACGAACCGGGACCAAAGGTCCTCCAGCCGCTGCACATGCCCCGGGCCACGTGGAGGACCATTGGTCCCGGCTCGTAAGCAACCGGGACTAAAGGCTCGAGCCTTTAGTCCCACATGGTTAGTCCCGGTTGCGGAAACCAGGATTAATGGCCTTTACAAATAGGGATTGAAGGCCTTTTTTCCACCAGTGTGTGTTCCTTTGGCTTTTGTTATGTCATATGTATGTGTAAAACAAAGGTTTTGACATGCATAGCCCCTGAAGCCCGGTCTACGGTGAAAAACACGTGTGTGGCGGTCTAACGCCCTAGATTTTTCAAAGTGTTATCGCATGTGTGCCAACAGGGTGGTCACACCTCTCAGATAGCTCTACCACACCTATCTCCATGTATTATTTCCACATGATAGCTTTGGAGGGGGTTGCTACCTCTGAAGCGCGATGTATGGCGAAACCCTAGCCCGCTGTACCCGCGCAGTCTACCCCCTAGATTATTCCGGATGGCATCGCGGCGGTGGGCTAGTGTGTTTCTTTGGATTTGGTTAGGTCATACGTATGTGTAAAGCAAAGGTTTTGACATGCATAGCCCCCGAAGCCCGGTTATGGAGAAACCCTAGCCCGTCGCGGTCTACCCCCCTCGATTTTTCAAAGTGTTATCGCATGTGTGCCAACGGGGTGGTCACACCTCTCATATAGCTCTACCACACCTATATACATATATTATGGCCACATGATAGCTTTGGAGGGGGTTCCTACCTCCAAAGCCCGATGTACGGCGAAACCCTAGCCCACTGCACACGCGCGGTATACCCCCCTAGATTTTTCTGGACGGCATCGCGTCGGTGGGCTAGTATGTTCCTTTGGCTTTGGTTAGGTCATATGTATGTGTAAAGCAAAGGTTTTGACATGCATAGCCCCCGAAGCCCAGTTACGGAGAAACCCTAGCCCGTCATGGTCTACCCTCCTCGATTTTTCAAAGTGTTATCGCATGTGTGCTAACGGGGTGGTCACACCTCTCAGATAGCACTACCACACCTATCTCCATATATTATGGCCACATGATAGCTTTGGAGGGGGTTGCTACCTCCAAAGCCCGATGTACGGCGAAACCCTAGCCCGCTGCACCCGCGCGGTCTACCCCCCTAGATTTTTCCGGACGACATCGTGTCGGTGGGCTAGTGTCTTCCTTTGGCTTTGGTTAGTTCATATGTATGTGTAAAGCAAAGGTTTTGACATGCATAGCCCCTGAAGCCCGGTTACGGAGAAACCCTAGCCCGTCGCGGTCTACCCCCTCGATTTTTCATAGTGTTATCGCATGTGTGCCAACGGGGTGGTCACACCTCTCAGATAGCTCTACCACACCTATCTCCATATATTATGGCCACATGATAGCTTTGGAGGGGGTTGCTAGCTCTGAAGCTCAATGTATGGTGAAACCCTAGCCCGCTGCACCCGCGCGGTCTACCCCCCTAGATTTTTCTGGACAGCATCGCGTCGGTGGGCTAGTGTTCTTTTGGCTTTGGTTAGGTCATATATGTATGTGTAAAGCAAAGGTTTTGACATGCATAGCCTCCGAAGCCCAGTTACAGAGAAACCCTAGCCCGTTGCGGTCTACCCCCCTCGATTTTTCAAAGTGTTATCGCATGTGTGCCAACGGGGTGGTCACACCTCTCAGATAGCTCTACCATACCTATCTCCATATATTATTTCCACATGATAGCTTTGGAGGGGGTTGCTACCTCTGAAGCGAGATGTACAGCGGAACCCTAGCCCGCTGCACCCACGCGGTCTACCCCCCTAGATTTTTCCGGACGGTATCGCGTCGGTGGGCTAGTGTGTTCCTTTGGATTTGTTAGGTCATATGTATGTGTAAAGCAAAGTTTTTGACGTGCATAGGCCCCGAAGCCCGGTTACGGAGAAACCCTAGCCCATCGCGGTCTACCCCCCTCGATTTTTCAAAGTGTTATCGCTTGTGTGCCAACGGGGTGGTCACACCTCTCAGATATCTCTACCACACCTATCTCCATTTATTATGGCCACATGATAGCTTTGGAGGGGGTTGCTACCTGTGAAGCCCGATGTACGGTGAAACCCTAGCCCGCTGCACCCGCGCGGTCTACCCCCTAGATTTTTCCGGACGTCGTGCCAGTGGGTTAGTGTCTTCCTTTGGATTTGGTTAGGTCATATGTATGTGTAAAGCAAAGGTTTTGACATGCATAGCCCCCTAAGCCTGGTTACGGAGAAACCCTAGCCCGTTGCGGTCTAACCCCTCGATTTTTCAAAGTGTTATCGCATGTGTGCCAACGGGGTGGTCACACCTCTCAGATAGCTCTACCACACCTATCTCCATATATTATGGCCACATGATAGCTTTGGAGGGGGTTGCTACCTCTGAAGCCCGATGTACGGCTAAACCCTAGCCCGCTGCACCCGCGCGGTCTACCCCCCTAGATTTTTCTGGACGGCATCGCGTCAGTGGGCTAGTGTGTTCCTTTGGATTTGGTTAGGTCATATGTATGTGTAAAGCAAAGGTTTTGACATGCATATCCCCCGAAGCCCGGTCTACGGCGAAACCCTAGCATATCGCGGTCTACCCTCCTAGATTTTTCAAAGTGTTATCGCATGTGTGCCAACAGGGTGGTCACACCTCTGAGATAGCTCTACCTCACCTATCTACATATATTATGGCCACATGATAGCTATGGAGGGGGTTCCTACCCCTGAAGCCCGATGTATGGCGAAACCCTAGCCACATGAAATGATGGCGCACAAAAATTCCCGCTCACGGCCAGACAATGTGGAGTCCCCTTTTTCCCCTGATGTTTAGTGAAGAAATGATGTGTTACGGATCCAAAAATGATTTTTGCAAAAAATCCGGAGGTTTACTTTTTAGCGCTAAAGTGCAAAACCACTCCTATTCCAGCGAAATCGGTAGGTTCTTGTCTAAAATTGATAAAATATCTCTAAAGGCTACCGCAACAAAATGAGAGCTGATATACGTATTCCCGGGTGTCTACTATTTATGTGGGGTGTTTTTCCCAGCTTTCGATATCGCGTTTCAGTAGTTGCTTCACAAAAAACCCTATTTCGGCACTCTAAAAATGGAAAAGGCACTTTTCGTGGGACGAAACGAAAATCAGCCTCCATGGTATTCCTGTCTATCCCAAGGGCCACGCGCGTGTCCGATATGGCCTCGTTCTGACAAACTATGCCATGCTCATGGCCGAATGTAGCTCATTTATCCTAGAAGTCATGCAATCTCGAACATAATAGGTCATTTCTGTGAAGGGACTTTCTGGTAAACAATTTTTCTCTAGGTTTGAATTTTTTTCCCGCTTCTAGGTTACAAAAAATGACGTCACGCATAGGTTTTGCATTTTTTTGATTTTTTTGAATTAGTTACGCCCGATTCGGGACCCGCATGAAATGACGGCACGGAAACTCCCGCTCGCGGCCAGGCGGTGCGGAGTCCCCCTTTTTTCCCTGCTGTTTAGTGAAGAAATGACATGTTGCAGATCCAAAAATGGTTTTTACAAAAAATCAGGAGGTTTACTTTTTAGCGCTAAAGTGCAAAACCACCCCGGTTCCAGCGAAATCGGCAGGAACTTGCGCAAAATTCAAAAAAATACCTCCGTAGGCTGCGCAACAAAACGAGAGCTGATATGTGTATCCCCAGGGTGTCTACTATTTATGTGGGGTGTTTTTCCCAGCTTTCGATTTTGCGTTTCAGGGGCTGCTTCACAAAAAAAACCCTATTTCGGCACTCTGAAAATGGAAAAAGCACTTTTTGTGGGACAAAATGAAAATCGGCCTCTATGGCGTTCCTTTACATCCCAAGGGACACGCACATGTCTGATATGGCCTCGTTCCGACAAACTATACCATGCTCATGGCCGAATCTAGCTCATTTAACCTAAAAGTCATGCAACCTCGAACGTGATGGGTCATTTCTGTGAAGGGACTTTCTGGTAAACAATTTTTCTCTAGGTTTGAATTTTTTTCCCGCTTGTAGGTCACATAAAATGATTCCACGTGAAATTTTTTAATTTGTTTTGATTTTTTTTGAATTAGTTACATCCGATTCGGGACCCGCATGAAATGACGGCGCACGAAAACTCCCGCTCGCGGCCTACCCCCTAGATTTTTTAAAGTGTTGTCGCATGTGTGTGAACAGGGTGATCATACCTCTGATAGTTATCTACCACACCTATCTACATATATTATGGCCATATATATATATGATAGCTTTGGAGGGGGATTGCTACCCCGAAGCCCGATTTACAGCGAAACCCTAGCCCGGTGCACCCACGCGGCCACCCCCTAGATTTTTTCGGACGACATCGCGGCAATGGGCTAGCGTGTTCCTTTGGCTTTTGTTAGGTCATATGTATGTGTAAAGAAAGGTTTTGACATGCATAGCCCCTGAAGCCCCGTCTACAGCGAAACCCTAGCCTGTCGCGGTCTACCTCCCTCGATTTTTCAAAGTGTTATCGCATGTGTGCCAACGGGGTGGTCACACCTCTGAGATAGCTCTACCATGCATATTTACATATATTATGGCCACATGATAGCTATGGAGGGGATTTCTACCCCCGAAGCGCGATGTCCGACGAAACCCTAGCCCACTGCACCCGCGCGGTATACCCCCCTAGATTTTTCTGGATGACATCGCATCGGTGAGCTATTGTGTTTCTTTGGCTTTTGTTAGGTCATATGTATGTGTAAAGCAAAGGTTTTGACATGCATAGCCCCCGAAGCCCGATCTACGGCAAAACCCTAGCCTATCGTGGTCTACCCCCTCGATTTTTCAAAGTGTTATCGCATGTGTGCCAACGGGGTGGTCATACCTCTGAGATAGCTCTACCACACCTATCTACATATATTATGACCACATGATAGCTATAGAGGGGATTGCTACCCCCGAAGCGCGATGTACGATGAAACCCTAGCCCGCTGCACCTGTCGCGGTCTACCCCCTATATTTTTCAAAGTGTTATCGCGATTTACACACCTCTGAGACAGCTCTACCATCTATCTACCCACCCAATCTGTGGTGAAAACCTAGCGCGACCACCCCTGCAAGACTGACCCCCACGCGTACACCTTATAGTGGTGATTAAGGGGTCGGATGGCGGGGGGACCCTTTTCTTTCTTAGTCGTAGTATCCATGTTGTCTTCTTTCTTGTGTCTAGGCCGCGGTGCCATGGTGGTGGAGACGCCATTGCTTAGAAATAAGTCTTCCCGGCTCATTCCCTGCCACTGAGGCATCTTCGGCGTCAACGTGGAGCCAGTGGAAGTTTGTTCTTGTGGATTTGGTCTTCCAGACCTGCTATCATCTTCAACCTCGGTGGCCAAGCTTGGGGCGCATCCTCGGCCGATGTTCAAACGTTGAAGGCTCTTTGTCGTGTGTCAGCACATGGCAGTGATGCTTTGCTGTGCTCTGGCACACGACAAAGGCTCTTTGCCGTGTGTCGGCGCATGGCAAAGCTTGGGACACACGGCAAAGAAACTTAACACGGCAAAGACCTCCATTATTGCCCCATGCACGCTCCTAGCGCCGCACGAACCCTATGCTCTTCTCCCACTCTCTCGCGTGCCCTCCTCTCTGCGCCCCACCGTGTCACCCCTCCCGCGTCCCACCGCCGCCGCCGCCCAGTCCTCCCACGCTCGGCCAGCTCAAGCCGCCACTGCCCCGCCACCTAGCTCGCCTGCCCTGCCACCCAGCTCGCCCGCCCCGCCCAGCAGCCACCCAGCTAGCTCGCCCGCCCCGCTCAGCCACCCAGCTCGCCCGCCCCGGCCACACAGCTCACCTGCCCGGCCACCCAGCTCGCCCGCCCGCCGAGCCAGTAGCGCACCCGAGCTGCGGCCTGCCCTGCCTCCCACGCCCCTGCATATGAACAAGGTTAGTGTGTAGTGTAGTGTAGTGTAGGATTTAGTGTAGTGTAGGATTTAGGAAATTTAGTGTAGTATAAATTTAGAAATAGGATTTTAGTTTAGTATAAATTAGAAATCGGATTTTAGTTTAGTATAAGATTTTAGTGTAGTTTAAATTAGAAATAGGATTTAGTTATGAAAAAGGTGTTTATGGTGAAAGTAGGCCCATGCATTAGCAAAATAAGATAATGTGCTGCAATGAAATTCTAAATAAAAGTGGTCAAATATATTATTTTTTTGCACTTTAGTTCTGTATGGTGAAGTAATATTGTTATACCACTATTGTAAAAAAAATCGTGTCCACTTGCATGACTAATTGATTTTCTCGCTATACAGGCGATGCTTCGAGGTGGACACGGGCGCGGTGTCGCGTGGGTGTTTGATGGGGCGTCCCATATCTTCTTCGACGATTCTCTCACGCGTCTAGGGTATAAATCTCCTTCCCATGTACATAGGTTTTATTTTTGTGTCTAGATCACCAAGTATGTCGCGTTACCTAGGCGTCTATTCCTGACCGTAAGGGTTACGCGGATAAATATGCATTAGTGGTCTCGCATATTATGAACCGTAACTCTTACGTTATTTATCGGGATAGCTGACGGATGCGTAGTTGGGTACGTTTTCCTTGTTCTACCCCGAGCCGAGACAGAAGTTTCGTCAGCGCCTCCACGTTGTTCTCCAGATGCACATCTCTCTCGGCTATTTGCCGAGATGTGTATCAGGAGAGCGGCGGGGAGGTGCTGCCGAAATTCTGCCTCGGATCGGGGTAGAGCAGGGAGAATGTACTCAATCTACGGATCCGGCAGCTGCTAGGAGCCCACCTAGTAGAGATTCAGGTTGATGCTTGCGTAAAAAATAAAAATATGATGCATTTAATTCCTATTTGATATAAATGCTATGTTTTGTCTGTTTTGGTGCTGTTTAGAGGATGGATAATCGTGATTGGATGTACGATGGCAGAATCAGACAATGGGACTATACTGAGGAATAGGGACAAAAGACCGAGTAGTTTGTGGACAAGGCGTTTGACATCCCTAGTAGACCTAGAATAGTTTGGTGTCCTTGTAGTAAGTGCACTAACGGAAAGCCACAGGACAAGGAAACTATGAGTACTCACCTGCTCAAGTTTGAGTTCACATCGTCCTACAAGACTTGGACTTTCCATGGAGAAAAGGCAAAGAAACGTGCTAGGAAGGAGGTGCGGCAGATTCAACCTAGGGGAGAATATGATACTGGGTTTGATAGGTGCTTAGAAAACTTGGCTAATGGTAATATGCCTGAAAGCCCTCATATTGAGGCGGAGACACCTCAGGATGCGGAGACAACTGAGGAGCTGGAGGAAAACACAAAGCAGTATTATGAGGCTCTGTTTGCTTCGCAGAAACCCCAACATGAAAATACAGAGGTTACCCAACTAGATGCCATCGCTCGCCTTATGGCCTTTAAGTGCCACGGGAACTTGTGCAGAGATGGGTTCGATGAACTTCTGGTCGTCACTGGCAGCATTCTACCGAAAGGGCACCTCTTGCCGCAAAACTTCTACTATTCGACCAAATTGCTCAGTGACCTTAAGATATCATGTCAGCAGATACACGCTTGTCCAAAGGGATGCATGCTATTCAGAGGGGAGCATTCTGACACAAATTATTGCATCAAATGCAAATCCTCTAGGTACTTTGAGGTTGACCCCAATGGTGATGGTCAGAAGAGGCAGAGCATGATTGCCAAGAATATCCTCCGCTATCTTCCAGTTCTACCGAGGATCCAGCGGCTCTTCATGACCGAGGATACTGCCCAGGAGATGAGGTGGACCGTAGAAGGAAACAGATACACTGACAAGATGATACATCCGTCGGATGGTAGTGCATGGAAGAACTTTGTCACAAAATATCCGCTAAAAGCCGGTGACCCGAGGAGCGTAGCAGTTGCGATATCAACCGATGGGTTCAATCCATATGGCATGTTGGCTGCAGTATACAGTTGTTGGCCAGTGTATTTCATTCCCATGAACCTCCCCCTGGTGTCTGCATGAGATCAGAGAACATGTTTGTGTCGATGATAATCCCAGGGCCAAAATACCCGGGTAAGAACATGAATGTGTACCTGGTACCGCTGGTGGATGACTTGCTTCGTGACTGGGAAGGTCGCAGGATCTGAACATATGACGCATCAAAGAAGGAGTACTTCGATATGTATGTCTGGTACCACACATCCCTGCATGACCTGCCAGCACGTGCTTTGTTCTGCGGGTGGTGTACTCGTGGGAAGTGGCCTTGCCCAGTGTGCAGGCAGGCTGTGACTTTCTTCTGGCTAGACAAGGGAGGTAAGTATTCCTGTTTTGATGAAGCTCGATAGTTCCCTGAGCAGAGTCATGAATACAGGAGTGATGTAAAGAGTTTCAAGAAAGGCCATGTTGTGCATGACCTGAAGCCAATTATGAAGTCCGGAACGGAAATCAAGGCCGAGTTAGATGCTCTTTAGCCTAGGCCTAATGGGAATGGTTTCTTGGGATATGGGGAGACACACCAATGGACTCACAAGCCGTGCGTATGGAAGCTCCCTTACTTTGAGGATCTCGAGCTCCCAACATTGATACAATGCACACCGAGAAGAATATCAGCGATGCCATTTGGAGCACCATGATGGACACTGAGAAGATGAAGGACAACATAAAGGCTCGAATTGATCAAGAAAATTGGTGTGATAGGTCAAATTTGAACATGCAGCCACCTCATGGTGCTAAAAAAACTTGGACTAAGCGACAAGCTCCGTTCTGCCTTACAAAGGCCCAAAGAAGAGAGGTATTCGAGTGGATGAAGGACTCTTTGTTTTTCCCTGATGGGTTCGCAGCCAACTGGATGAGGGGTGTGAACATGGAAACGTTGTG
Organism: Dactylis glomerata; assembly: GCA_007115705.1. NCBI lineage: Eukaryota > Viridiplantae > Streptophyta > Magnoliopsida > Poales > Poaceae > Dactylis > Dactylis glomerata. Next base: position 699,354 of record QXEO01000032.1, on the reverse strand, counting down.
AGTACAAGGACTCAAGAGTCATGACTACCACATAAGGCTTGAGCAGATAATGCTGGTGATGATTTGAGGCTATGTCCCTGAGAATACTTGGCGAGTGCTATCGAGGTTAAGCTTTTTGTTCCGCCAGATTTGTGCTAGGGAGTTAGACACTAAAGTGATTGAGAAGCTGGATAAAGAGCACCCGTGTTGCTTTGCGATCTAGAGAAGATCTTTCCTCTAGGGTTCTTTAATCCGATGCAACATATGATCTTGCACCTCGTGGCCGAATGTTTAAAGGGGGCCGAATTGGCCCCGTTGGCAGTATCTGCCCGAGAGGGAAACACAAAAGCTTCGTAAAATGACAGGCAATAAATGCAAGATCGAAGCATCCATATCCGCGGCAGTCCTTAACGTGGAGGTGGCAGACTTCACCACTAAGCACTATGATCCCAACATTCCCACAAAGCACAACCTGGTCCTCTGTTACAATGCCGCCAGCAACGAAGATGTACCCAAGCTTAGCATCTTCATAGGGCTTGGTGGCAAGTCAAGTGGCACAAAGCCGTACAAAACGAACCTACATGAGCGGGCCTTGATCCACTCATATGTCTTGAACACCATGGTGGAAGTGAAGCCGTACATCAAGTAAGTGCTAACCATTTAGTTATTCGCAAACATGCATGGCCTTGAACATGCACTCGTATGTTTGTTGCTAACTCTTCCTCTTTTCATCGGTATAGACAATTCACGGATATCCATTGGAGGTATACCCACAGGGAGCCTACCCCAGAAGAATCCAAGCATATTTTCGATAAGGGCGGCGGTTTCGGTTTCAATAGCTGGTTCTGTGCTTTGGTACTATTCTATCCTAATTTCCTTTCATTGCTGACATTTATCGGGCATTTCTCGTTCTAAACTTCTCGTGCTAAACTTGTAGGCAAGAACTGACAAAGAGATGAAGCCAGAGCTAAGAAAAATTGCTAGGGGCTTTAACCATTTCGTCGACACATTCAACTCTTATGACGTGAACGGGTATCGCTTTCAGACCCATAAATACACAACAAGCCGGCCCAACGCGAAGACAATAAATAGCGGGGTGGTATGTCAAGGTGATGATGGACTCCATTACTATGGAAGAGTCGAGGGTACATACGAGCTGAATTACGGGTTTGACAAAGGGCTAAATCCTGTCGTATTCAAATGCCATTGGTTCGACCCACGTCGGGTGAGACGGGATCCTAAAATTGGATTGGTCGAGGTTGAAAGAAGCTCTGTTTATAAGGGAGAGGATGTGTTTATTTTGGCTACCCAGGCCTTTCAAGATTTCTATCTCCTGTACGCATGCAAAAACCCAGCGAAACATCTACAGGGATGGGATGTTGTGTTGACGGTACCTTCACGCAATAGGCCGCCCCCGCCAAACAAGGACGATTACCGCCGCATAGACCCCTCAACATCGAATGACGACTTTTATCAGGAAGAAGGGCTCCCCGATCATTTCACTATCGGCTTGCCGGCTGTTGATGACATGGTCGTAGACGATGAACAACAAGATGCGGGCATGGAGGAAGACAATGCAGAAGATGAAGCTGAGGATGTTTGTGACAAGGAAGACTTGAGTTTGCTCGAGGCATTCAAAGCAGGCCTTGACCTCGGTGCAAATGGACCACCTCTAGGTTTCATTGATGATTATTGGTTCGCTGAGCCTGATGGTGATGATGAAACATGTGGTCCAATTATGGATGTCAGCCTGATGGCTACTGATCTATGTAGTAGTAATTGTGAGGCTAGACTATTTGTAATAACTCTGTGTAATAGTGATTGTCAAGCTAGTTTATTTGTAAGAACTCTGTGCTATGTTTGTGAGAACTCTATATGCTATTTGTTGCTTTTACTAATGTATCTCGTCCTCCATGCTTTCAGTAATATTCATCTACTTATAATCTTTGTTGCTTTCACTAATATTCATCTTCTTATATTGCGTACTAATAAACCACTCTCTTCATTGTGTTTGCAGGTGATTGAAACATGCCAAAAAAGGGCGGTCTTTGAAAAAAGCTCTAGGACTTGGCTGACGCTGTGAGGCCTTCGAGTTCTTCGAGGCGGGCACTTGCTATCCCCCTCCTAGCCCCCCTCCCGAGCATCGTCGAGCACATAAGAAGAATGCGACGCGGGAAGCTACCCCCTCCTCCTAGCCCTCCCGCAGCCGAGGAGGATGATGAGGTGGAGCAGGAGAGTGAGGAGCACGGGGGTAGGGAGGATGAGGAGCACGAGGGTGGGGAGGACGAGGAGCACGGGAGTGGGGAGGATGAGGAGCATGGTGGCGGGGAGGACGAGGAGGACCTCTCGGAGGATGAGGGGTTTGGGGGCTTATGTAGCATCCCGCCTTTACCTAAAGACAGAAGTCCTGTGTATCTGTGCCATTCCCTGGATCAGTAGATAGCACCACATTACAAAATATAGTAATCATTGCAATAGCATTAATATTACAACGCAAATCCAGTTACAAAGGTCTTCAACCTTACGAGTACATAGCATAAAGCATAGTTGTAGTGAGCCTCCATCTTCATCAAGTGCCATAGGCAGACATGTTGGAATGTAAGCTCGAGATCCTACTCCTGGTTCCTTATCGACAACAAAAACCTGCACGTTTGAATATGCAGCTCCAGAGGGGTCAGTACAACAATGTACTGGCAAATGACACATATTTGGTGGCATTTGTGGAAAGACTAAAACTACATGATATTTGGCTAGTGGATCTCAAAGGCTAATTTGCAGAAAGCCAATTTTATCCAACTACCTTTGCAAAACCTTTTTATCAAAATTTTATTTATGAAGGGCTGAAATAACCCCCATACATTACATATTGGCCGGTATGTAGTTTCTGGGCGAAACTCAACATAGTTTTGAAGTACAAAAACCACCACCCCTCAAAGTGTATGGCCCTGAGCCTTCTCCTGATTGTTGCTAGTCAAGTTTTAAAGCATTCAGAAATGGTGATGAGATTCTTCCAAACATTCCATGGCTAGAGACTCAATTGTCCATTCCGAGGACTCGGCTAATCGATTAGATTTTAACACCTTGCAAGGGTTGTGCACTTTCATCTTAAGACTCATTTTGCGCCCATACATAAAATGAGACAAGACCTTTCAGAAAAAGCATTCAACCAAACGGATCTGACCGTGCCCCCTATATTATGCTACCACCCTCTGTCAGTACCCATGGATGAACCCTTAATCCTACTCAATCAAGATAGAGCCCATATTGTCATAAGGCTGCACTGGAAGTACTTTAATCATGGAAGCCATATTAATCTCTTGAATCCTGAGTGGCCGTCTCGAGCAGTATCCTGAGCAACACATATGTACAAGCATGTGCCCCAGGACCCACCTACTTCACTTTCCATCACAAACCACTCCACCCAGGTAGTTCATTTTAGTTGAAGTTGTCAATTTATTCACAAAACAACTTTTCATATGATCAAAGCATGGCATCAATATTCAGGTATTTAGCGTCCTACCAGGTAGGGTTTAGGGATAGCTACTCACTACTAGGATCTAGCACTTTGTAAACAGTTGAACATTCACCTATCATGCATACTAGTGAAAATCACTAATGCATAACTAAAATAGGTAGAAGATATGTGTGTCACTTGCCTTTTTAAAGAATACGATCTTTCCACTTCTCTCAACTAAGCACGTAGCTCTTCGCACAAACTATAGCGCAAAATAACATAACATAAACATACCATACAAACAAAATCAAACAAATCAAACAATTGAAAAAGTGTTTGTTTAAGATTTTAGATTTCTTAAGATATTTTGATAAGAGAGATATGGCAAAAGGAAATGTGGATTGCAAGATATGAATTTGAGAGCTTAGTTGGGAAAAGATCAATATGGTTGGATAGAATTGAATTAAGCAAAACTAATGAGGTCTTTATGCTTTACCAAAGCATGAAAAGGATTTAGAAAGACTTATGTGAAATAAACCACACAAGAATCTATTAGTGCAACAACAATACTATTGAATAAGTGTGACAACAATTATCCTTAAATAGTATGCATTACACTTAGGCAATGAGTAAAGATTCATGAAGCATTGAAGTAATCAATTAACTCATTTGCTAATTGAATAGTTCAACACAAGTGAACATGACTAAGTGGGCAAAGGGTTGGGTATGAGTGGATGACATTTGTGAATATGATTCTAGGGATTCATTGAACAATATGAAGTATGATCATGTGCTATGGTGTAGGTGATATCAACACCACATTAGCAAGAATAGAATCTTTGATTGAGATGAATTCATATTCTACTCAAGTACCACAATTGCAATTTGAATATATATATTAATTAGACAAAATAGACTTAGATAGATGTGACATTAGATCTAGGTGATCTCAAGATGATATATGATAGCTAACTATGATCATAAGAATTTACTAATGTGGGAAGAACCAATGTTGAAAGAATTATAGAATTATTTCTATGGTGGAATTACTCAAATTCTCATATTAAAACTTGAATAATTGAGAAATGGTTCAAGAAAATATGGAAGTGTTTTTACTGGATAGCTTGCAGTAAAACAAAGCTAATGCAATTGGAATCATTCAAAAATAATTTCTAGAATTCAAATTATGATCAAATTAGGTATTTGGACAAATTTGAATGCACAAAGTGTGTGCACGTATCAAATTTGAAATTTCTTGATCCTATGATGTTCTACATGATTAGAGAATTCCAGAGACTACAAATTTATAATTTTTGGACACTTAGAACAAAAGATATGAATTAAACAAGTTAACAAATGTGTTTGATTCAATTTGAAAATAGGTTCAAATTGAATACTGAACCTATGAAATATAAGTGCACTAATGTATTCTACACATTCTAAGGATTCCAATGATATATTATTTGTTATTTTTGGACCTATGGATCAAAAGATATGAATTTTGAAAGATTCAATCAATTTCTAATTCAATTTCTTATTTAAATTCTGTTTTAAATCGCCCAAAAAATTTCTTTTGGAGAAGACACACTCTGTTTTTTCATTGCCAGGAACACTCTAGTTTTCACTCTTATCGTTCAACGAGTGCTCTCTTTTTCTAGAACTGCGTTTAGCTTTCTTCTTTTGCCTTGATTTTCGTTCAGATATTATTATATCTTAGTATCAAAGTGCATTTATACCACTGGTCTATGTTGGTTTTCATCTCAAAGAGTGGTTTATAAAAAGGTTGAATGGTGTTGGAAAAGAGAAAAAAGTTGCATGCCTAAAGTGGTACAAATGGGAGCTTGTTTAGACTGTGGCTTTTTGCATGCTATGCTTGATGTTATTTTGATAGTATGGTTAGTAGTTTTTGCTATAGCATGACTTGTCTCAAATGACTGAGATTGTTTAATGTGCCTTTGAAAGAATCATGCGTTGTTTTTGTTATATGGGAGTATATTATTGTGGTTTTCTCCTTTGATGCTTTATTTGGGTTGACTTGGCGCATGCTTAAAACATGTTTGACTTTACCAAGCCGCCATAAGCCTCTATGATCATTTGGTTTTTGACTTGTGATACCACTTTATGCTTCGGTTAATGATGATTTGTCGCTATGCATGATTATGGCCGTTATTGCTCTCTTAGTTGGTCGCTCCCAGTCTTTTGCTAGCCTTCATTTTGTACTGAGAGGAAATACTTCTTGTGCATCCAACTCCCAAAAACCAAAGTTTTCCAATGTGTCCACCATATCTACCTATTAGCAATTTGCTATTCCAAGCACATTCGTCTTGCTTTTATCTATCCTTCAAATTAAACTTTTTTGTGTTATGTGAAAATTATTCAGTAAAGCTCTCACGAACCTGACGACACACTTTACTTTTCTTGCTTTTAATAAATTTTACATTGTGGCTCTCTTATGTTGATATTATGCTTGCAAGTTGTAAGTTGGAGGTTAGCCTAGCCATGCCATCATGGGGCAAGCTTTCAACATTGCACTTTCTCTCATTTAGTTGATATCGTGATCTTTTGTTTATGGATACCTGCGATGTGAAATAAGTTGGAAACTTGTGAGCTCATGGAGTTTGCATATGTGTTAGAGAAACGCCTGGCCGCTAATCTAAGCCATGCATCATTCATGGTGGAAATTTACAGCATGCCCATAGTGGACATTCGACGACACATCTCAAAATAAAAATCTATACCCATGGTAAATAAAAGAGATGCCGAAGTGTTCATTGTTTGTTTGTCTTGTCATTTTGATGTGGGCTTGTTCCATGTCATCGGGCAAGAGGTACCCCATTGGCGTTCTCGACGATACATGTATGCTTACAATGACAAGAACTTGCTTGGGACCTAAGTCGAGTAGCATGAGCTTTGGGTATTCGTACTTCATGGGACACGAGATTTTCAACTTATGATTTGTTAAGCATATGCTTCATAATTGTACTCGCATTAACCTTAACCATTCAAGATGCCTATGATGGGAGCAATGAGAGCTCAAAGCTAGTAAGTATAATAATTTTTGGAGGTTTATAAAACTTGCAATCACTGCTTCCCTCTGCGAAGGGCCTTTCTTTTACTTTTATGTTGAGTCTCAACCTTCTACCTTTATGCACCTTCTAAGAGAGCATAGTTGTCATTCTGAGTTTAATGTGCATAGTCCCAAAATTTATTATTGATTGATTCATGATTATGGTTTTGCTTGTTCTTAAATTATTTGTATCTAGTCGCCCTCTTAAACTTGAAGGTGTCCTGTGCATTTATGTTTTGCTATTCCATGAAGGACAAGCTGAAAACCACTTTGCTATGTTTTTCTATATGGTTGAAACACACACTTGACTTTCAATGCTTTATTACTCATGATCTTTTGTTTGTGTTACTTTTCATGTTATAACATGGTTGCTATGTTTTATTGTCAAGATTATGTCTTTTATGCCCATGTTTAGAGTACTTTGATCTCAACACTCAATGCTTTACATCGTTTGATCAAGATTGTGTTGGTATATGTCACCTCAAAAACTATTGTTTTGTTATCACTTACCTACTCGAGGATGAGCAGGAGTTAAGCTTGGGGATGCTTGATACGTCTCAAACGTATCTATAATTTTTGATGCTCCATGCTTGTTTATGCACCATTTGCTTTGTGCTTTGTTACACTTCGTGGCGTTTCTATGCATTTTCCAGAACTAACCTATTAACGAGATGCTACAGTGCCAGTTCCATGTTTTTTGCTGTTTTTGTGTTTAAGAAAAGCTACACAAGAAATATTCTCAGAATTGGACGAAACAAAAGCCAAAGTTCCTATTTTTCCCGAAGCGTGACGGAGTCCAAAGCAGAGACAGAGGGGGGGCCAGGAGGCGGCCACGCCACCCCATGGCGCGAGCCACCCCCAGGCCGCGCCAAGGCATGGTGTGGGCCCCTGGTCCACCTCCTAACGCTGCCCTTCCGCCTATATATTCCCCTCGACGGGAAAACCCTAAGGCCCCGATCAATTTTCCATGAAACATACTGTAAGCCGCCGCCATCGCCTTCGCGAGATCTGGAGGGTACAGAAGCTCTTCCCGGCACCCTGCCGGAGAAGGGAATCACCACCGGAGGCCTTCTTCATCACCATGCCTACCTCCGGAGTGATGTGTGAGTAGTCTACCTTAGACTACGGGTCCATAGCAGTAGCTAGATGGTTGTCATCTCCTCCATGTGCTTCATGTTTAGATCTTGTGAGCTGCCTATCATGATCAAGATCATCGTTGTGTAATTCTACATGTTGTGTTTGTTGGGATTCGATGAATATTGGTACTTTGTCAAGTTGATCTATTGATTTATCATCTTTATGTTATCTCTATGTTGTTGATGATCTTGCATGCTCTCCGTTGCTAGTAGATATCTTGGCCGAGTAGATGCTAGTGACTCCAAGAGGGAGTATTTATGCTCGATAGTGGGTTCATGCCTCTAGTAACTTGGGGGAGTGACAGAAACCTCTAAAGTTGTAGATGTGTTGTTGCTACTTGGGAGAAAACAGTGATCTTGTGTTCAAGGATATTTGTATTGTTTACATTACACACTTTGCTTAAGGCGATAATCTGTTGCTTGCAACTTAATACCCAATGGTTGCTCGGACGACATCCGGCGGGAGGATTATTAGTCATAGACGCGGTTGGATTACGGCCTATGTATTATGTTGTAATGCCCAAGTGAATCTCATAGTGATCCTCATGACATTTGTACGCTTGCTTTATTCTATCAATTGCCAAACTATAATTTGTTTACCCAGCATGTTATTTATCTTATGGAGAGACACCACTAGTGAACTGTGGACCCCGGTCCATTCTTTTACATTTTTATTATCGTTTACCATTTACTCACTTTATTTACATTCTTGCAAACTACTATCTTTTACCACTCGATACGCTTAATCCTTTGTTTACAGCAAACCGGTGAGATTGACAACCTCACTGTAAGTTGGGGCAAAGTACTTGGTTGTGTTGTGTGCAGGTTCCATGTTGCTGCTGGTGCAAAGCTACGCCCTAGACAAGGAGCCATATATAAATTGTCCGGAGCTATCGCGAAGCTAGCGAGCATCAATGTTCAGAAGTTGGTTCTTTCTCCTACTAGTTCGATAAACCTTGGTTTCATAGTGAGGGAAGATTTGTTGCTGTGCTCATCGTACCTTCCTATTGGGGTTCCCAACTGGGCGGTCATCTACACACCATGACTATGCTTGCTAATGATAGAGCTCATGTTGATCCTAGTAATGTTCCTTTGGCTTCTTTGGTTGCTCAAGAAGAACATGTTGATGTAAACTTCATTAGAAATAATAATTTCAACAATAGTGCTTATAGGAACAATTTTGGTAGCAATAATTATAGGCCATATCCTTCTACCAATGGTAATTATTATGGTAACTCTTATGGTAATTCTTCCAACAACACTAGGGGCACGCCCTCTGATCTTGAAGTCATTCTCAAAGACTTCATTAGTAAACAAACGGCTTTCAACAAGTCTGTTGAGGAAAAGCTTGGTAAAATTGATGTTCTTGCTTCTAAACTTGATAGCCTTGCTCTTGATGTTGAACTTATGAAACAAAAGATTTTGCCTCATGATGTGAAAGAAAGCAAGACTTTGAATGCCATTCAGGTTAAGATTGATAATAATGTTAGGATGTTAGCAGAATTACATGCTAGGTGGGAAAGTGTCGGGGGGATGACCCCCGGTAGGGTCAAGAGACTAGAAAGATACTAGGTCTTTGGTTGACTTTGTGCCGGGTTACCAAGGAAGGGCCTGGCCGGAATATAGGAGCATCGGCCAGGCCGGCATATATGTATCCCGGCTGATATTCAGATATGCCAGATTAACCGGAATACTAACTGAGGAGTGCCGGCATATACTTAGATATGCCGGCCTATCTATTTGGTATGTTGTGCAAGAGCAGGGGAGGCCGGATTACCCGACCTTCATAGGTCGTTGGTCCGGCATATATGTCCAGGATATGGCCAACGGTCGTATCCGGGACACAGAAGTCAGCTAAGGTGTCATGTCCCTACAATCAAGGAGAGACTCTGCCAGGTATGGAGAAGGGTCATGTTGTCAGGGTGCACAGTGGTGGACTACCTACCCTCACTGTGCACAAGTACAGAGCTTACCTCACAGAGGTAAGGTCACAGTGCGGGAAGTACAAGGTACAGGAATATGAAGTCCCATCGGGAGCAATCAGGGAGGAAGTCAAGGGTCGCTGCCTTCGTCAGCAAGTCCTATTTGGAGTGTAGCTCATGTCTTCTGGTCTCTTATGACCGTTGTAACCCTGGCCACCACTATATAAGGTGGCACAGGGAGCCCTAGCCAGGGGTTGGTCACTCTGTGTTCCTACACTTAGCAGTTCGTCTTCCTCTAGCAGAGAGCTTGGAAGCACCATTGTTGTGTACTCCATCGATCCAAATATAAAGCAAGTAGAGCAGGAGTAGGGGTGTTATCTCCTTACGAGAGCCCCGAACCTGGGTAGATCTGTGTTCCTTTCTATCGTGCTTTTTAGCTCGTTCCCCTCTCCCGAATCCTCCAGCATCTAGTTCGGCCCCCATTTAAGCCATCCTATGGCATATGTTGTTTCACCACGATGACATTTGGCGCCCACCGTGGGGCAGATCGATATGCTCGGCGGAGTGTTTATTCGGACGGGGTCTGTGATAGCAGCTTCGGGAGTGCGCGTGGTCTCTGGCCTCGTCCAGAGGCTAGGCTCGCTCAGCTTCGTCAGCGATAACGCCGGATGTCTCGGCGGCCGGCGGTTCCCCAGGGATGGCCGGATCATATCTTTCGGTTCACACGAGGTGTACGTGGGGACTGAGAGAGTTTGCAGGGAAAAGGTGCTGGTGGCGGCGGATCCTCCGTCACATCGGCTGGCTCACGCTGGGCGTAGCGCTCGCTCAGTAGAGTCGGCCGAGGTGATGATGGCCGGCACATCAGTGCCACCGGCAGATGGTGCCGGCAAGGCAGCAGCAGCAGCAGCAGGAGATACTCCCCCGGAGCCGCCGAAGGCCAAGAGGTCGGCACGTCCTCCGTTGGAGCGTGTCGAGAACCTGGCCGGCACTTCCGCTGTGCCGGCAAAGGGTCAGGTGCTTCTTCCCATCATCGATCGGCTTGTCGAGCCGGTGCGATCCGGTGATGATCCGGAGCAGACAAGGGAGGTCCTGGAGGGATCTCGCCAGGCCCTCGTCGACGAGGCCCTGGCCATGCACCAGGAGCGCGAACGGTTTAACCGGCAACTCCGTGAGTATGAAGCAGCCCATGGTTTTACTCCTGTGGTAACCCGGCCTAGCCGGATAGAAGAGGTTAGAACTAGAGGTAGAGATCTTAACACTGAGCTAGGTAAAGATGCTAGAGCTAAAAGTCATACTGCAACTAGTACTGTGCCAAAGGTAATTTATAGCTCGCCAGTAAAGAACCTTAGAGCAGCAGCAGAGGTAGCTAAGGACTTATCTAATTTGTCCGGTGAAGCACTGCATGAGCAGCAAGCCTGGCTTAACCATCTTTTGTCTGAAGCTACTAAGCAGCAGGAGGCCTTTAAGAAGGCAAACCCAGGTGCCAGGGCGTCCCAGTACATTGCGTCGGTAGGAGGTGCCGGCGCAAGGTCGAGGGGCGAAGCTTCGTCCCCGCATCCAAGTGCCAGGCGTGCCGGAAGTGTGACCTCTGGCCGCCGGGACAAGCAGATCCAAGTGTATGATCCGGCAATTGCCGGAAAGCAGGCAATAGCTCAGAAGAGTGCCGGCCAAGCTGATAAGTATGTCGGCCGCAAGAATGCTGGCCAGAATGTGCCGGCCGGGCAAGGGGCAGTTTCGGCCGGTGGTGGCCGGAGTAACAGTGCAGCCCGGCATCAGCAGCAGGGCGCCGGAGGTGTAGCGCAGCAGCAAGGTGCAGGTCATCCGGGACATCGAGAGGATGATGGGAATTCCGCCCTTGTCAGGGCGGGATATCAGCAGCAGCATCAGCAAGGCCGGCATAGTGAGCAGTATCAGCCGGAGCAGCAGTAGGAAAAAGTGATCGCGGGCCCAATTGCATCCCGGCTGGGACCTCGGTCCTTGGCAGCAAGTGATGCTCGCTTCAAGCTGGACATGATTCACCAATCGGAGTTGGTGGAGAGGCAAGGAGCTCCGGGTCCTATGTGCTTTGGACCCCGGATCATGGGTGAGCCGGTACCTTACTATTTCCAGCTCGCGCGTGGCGCGAGGACATACAACGGCAGTACAAAGCCGGAAGATTGGTTGGAGGATTACTCCACCGCAGTGAACATTGCCGGAGGAAACCTCAGATGGGCGGTACGATATGTGCCGCAAATGCTAGAAGGACCAGCCAGGATATGGCTGAACAATCTGCCGGCCGGAAGTATCAATGGTTGGGTTGATTTTGAAGAGCAGTTTGTGTCAAACTTCACCAGTACATATAAGAGGCCGAATCGTCCTTAGCAGCTGGCTAACTGCCGGCAGGGAGTGAATGAGACCGACCGTGACTACCTGACCAGGTGGTGCACATTGCGCAATTCCTGTGAAGGAGTTGTGGAGCAGCAAGCCATCATGTGGTTCGCTCATGGGTGCCGGCATGGCACCATGTTGTGGCAAAAGCTTCAGAGGGAAATGCCGGCCACGTTGGCCGAGACAATCAAGATTGCTGATAGTTATGCTCTGGGAGATCCTATGCAGCCCACCCTTGATTCACAAGGACAGGGGCAGACCCAGGGGAACACCAACAGCGCCGGGAGACCAGGGCAATACTATCGCACTGATAACCGGAACAAGAGAAGAGATGAAAGGCCGGATTACCGGTATGGGGCAGCACAAGTAGCAGCTGTGGAAGAAGAGCAAGAGGGCACCGGTAGTAGCCAACGCCCGAGATATGAGGGCTATCAGCAGCCTCAGCAGCAACAGCCGCAGCAGCAAGCGCAGCCCTTCCAGAAGAAGAATGTCTGGATCAACAAGAATGCCGGCGGAGCCGCCGGACGGAAGAAGCAGTGGCCGAAGTATACAGTGGGTCTGGCCGTGGACAAGCCTTGTGTGTTTCACACGTTCCAGCCGGGTAAGCCGGCAAACCATTTGACAAGAAACTTTTCATGGCTGGATGACATATTAGCAGGTCGTGCAGGTCCCTGGGGACCGGCTAGGCCATCTATCCCGGCAGCTCCATCGCCGTTGACAGGTGCAAATACAGTTGCAGTCCCGCCCAGGCCGGTTAATCCCGGGAATCAGAGCAATGCCGGAAATGCCGGCGTAAATCAGATAGACCAGAGCTATAATCCGGAGTATAATACCGGAGGCCCAGGAGCGGGCCGGAATGAGTACAAGGAGCACGATCAGAGCTACATGGTCTTTGAGACCGAGAGAACAGACAAGCAGAGCTTGTACCGGCGGAGTTTGGAGGTAAACGCCGTTATGTCGGCGGTTCCAAAGATGATGCATTGGTCTGACCAGGCCATTGGCTGGGACAGGGCAGATCATCCCAGGATCATGCCCAACCCCGGCGGGTATGCACTTGTAATGGATCCGATATTCGTCGGGCCGGCTAACAACGTGAGGTTCAACAAGGTCCTCGTTGACAATGGAAGCAGCATCAACATCATGTATCGGGACACGATGCAGAAGCTGGGGATCAAGGAGAATATGCTGGAGCCAAGCAAGACCACGTTCCACGGCATTGTGCCGGGACTTTCGTGTGCGCCGATGGGCAAGATCCGGATGGACGTCATGTTTGGCAGCCGGGATAACTGCAGGGTGGAAAACCTCATGTTCGAGGTGGTTGATCTGGAAAGCCCCTACCATGCTTTACTGGGGAGGCCGGCATTGGCAAAGTTCATGGCCTCTACGCATGTTGCGTACCTGAAGATGAAGATGCCGGGGCCCAGAGGGGCGATTACCATCATAGGTGATTACAAGCGTTCGATGGCATGCACAACAGCCGGGTCTAACCTGGCCGAGACTCTGATCATTACAGAGGAAAGGAAGAGGCTCAAGCGAGCACTGGAAATTGCTGAGACGGTCGTGGCCGGTGGCAGTGCTTCTTTTCAAGTGGGCAAGGAGGTCAAAAAGATGCCTCTGGATGAAGTTTTCCGGGAGCGCCATGCCCTCCTTGGGGCAAGTTTGGATCCCAAATAGGAAAGCGAGCTCATCAGCTTCCTCCGTGAGAATCGGGATATCTTTGCATGGTCTACTTCGGACTTGCAAGGTGTGCCGAGGGAGCTGGCTGAGCACGCATTGCATGTGAGACCGGATGTTAAGCCAGTGAAGCAGCCGCTCCGGCGGAATGCAGGCGATAGAAGGAAAGCCATTTGGGACGAAGTGGCCAGGCTCTTAGCCTCCGGCTTTATCAAAGAAGTGCTTCATCCGGACTGGGTGTCTAATCCGGTTTTGGTGGAAAAGAAGAAAGATGAGCCCGCCATAGTAAAAGTATGGCGGATGTGTGTTGATTACACCAACTTGAATAAGGCATGTCCTAAAGATCCATTCCCGCTCCCTCGGATCGATCAAGTGATTGATTCCACAGCTGGATGTGAACTGTTATCATTTGTAGATGCCTATTCTGGTTTCCACCAGATCCCCTTGTATGAGCCGGATCAAATAAAGACATCCCTTATTACCCCATACGGGGCTTATTGCTATCTCACTATGCCGTTCGGTTTAAGAAATGCCGGCGCAACTTACCAAAGGTGTATGCAAAAATGTTTGCACGATCAGATAGATAAAAATGTGCAGGTATATGTCGATGATATCGTCATAAAAACCAAGGAGAGCAAGACTCTCATAGATGATCTCCGGGAAACCTTTGGGAACTTGAGGAGATTCCGGATGAAGTTGAATCCGGCTAAATGTACCTTTGGTGTGCCGGCGGGCAAGTTGCTCGGCTTCCTTGTCTCCAGCCGGGGTATTGAGGTGAATCCCGGCAAGATTCGTGCCATAGAAAGGATGAAGCCACCGACAGATTTGAGGGAAGTACAGAAGTTCACTGGGTGCCTTGCATCCCTGAGCCGTTTCATAAGCCGGCTTGGAGAGAAAGCTTTGCCATTATATCAGTTGATGAAGAAGTCCGACACATTTGTCTGGACGACGCAAGCGGATGCAGCTTTCAAGGAATTGAAATAGATGTTGTCAACAGCGCCGGTGTTGGCATCTCCGATGCCCAGGGAGCCGATGTTGCTCTATATAGCGGCAACCAATCGAGTTGTCAGTGTTGTGGTGGTAGTAGAGCGAGAGGAAGGAGGCAAAACCGTGCAACGACCGGTATATTATCTGAGTGAAGTCCTCTCCACCTCAAAGCAAAACTACCCCCACTATCAGAAGATGACTTATGGTGTCTATATGGCGGCCAAGAAGCTCAAGCATTATTTCCAAGAGCATCCAATCCGGGTAGTGGCCGAGGCCCCTATCTCGGAAATCATAAGTAACAAAGATGCCAGCGGCCGGATAGCAAAGTGGGCAATAGAGCTTTCACCATATACACCACAGTATGATAAGAGGGATACAATCAAGTCCCAGGTGTTGGCTGATTTCTTCATTGACTGGGCCGAGATACAATATGAGCCACCATTGCCAGATGCAAATTATTGGAGGATGCATTTTGATGGGTCCAAGACAATCCATGGCTTGGGTGCCGGCATAGTTCTCAGTTCGCCAAAGAATGACCAATTGAGATATGTCCTGCAGATTCATTTTGCAGCGTCAAATAATGTGGCGGAGTATGAGGCACTGGTGCATGGCCTGAAGGTGTCTAAGGACATAGGAATTCGCCGGATTATGTGTTTCGGCGATTCTGACTTGGTGATTCAGCAATGTTCCGGCATATGGGATGCTCATGATGCAAACATGGGATCCTACCGTTTCCTGGTGCAGCAGTTGAGCGGTTACTTCGAAGGTTGTGAGTTCCGGCATGTTCTCCGGGCTCAGAACGATGCAGCTGATGCATTGTCCAAGCTGGGATCTTCCAGAGACTCAATCCCGCCCGGCATTTCGTTGGAGCATCTAAGGAAGCCGTCGATCAAACCCTCGCCGGAGTCATCTTCCATTTATGTCCCACCAAGTCCGGAGAGTGCAGTTCCAATGGAGATAGATGCCGAAGCCAGGTCAGATAACTCGGGGACTGTTACCTCAGTTCCGGGGACTGGGCCGACATATGCTGTGAGTGCAGTGTTCCGGAGCAAAACTAAGGGCAAGGGTAAAATGTACCAAGAGGTTGTGCCGGTATACCCGGGGACTGCTCCGGCATACCCGGGGACTGATTCCTTAGTCCCGAGGACTTCGCAGCCCGTGGAGATCGATTATGTGTTGGTCGAAAGGATGGAGATAGATCAGGCAGTGTTTGTTGTCAGGGAAGTACCCTCATGGGCACGTCCTATCATGGATTTCTTGGTAGATGGCCAAGTGCCGGCGAATGAAACCGAGGCACGCCGGATTGCAAGGAGATCCAAAGGATATACCATCATCGACAAGGAGATATACAAGAGAAGTGTCACCGGAGTATTGCAGAGATGTGTCGAATCTGCGGAAGGTCTGGAGATGCTCCGGGAAATTCATCAGGGGGAGTGTGGTCACCACGCTTCGTCCAGAGCATTGGTAGCAAAGGTATTCCGGCACGGCTTCTATTGGCCGACGGCACTGCAAGAAGCAGAAAACTTGGTCAGGAAATGCAATGGGTGTCAGAGATATGCCCACCAGATTCATCAGCCGGCGTCTGCCTTGAAGACTATCCCGATAACCTGGCCCTTTGCTGTTTGGGGCCTGGATATGGTCGGGGCTTTTAAGCCGGCCAGAGGAAAGATGACCCATATCCTGGTCATGGTGGACAAGTTCACCAAATGGATTGAAGTGAAGCCCATAAGCAAGTGTGATGGTCACACAGCAGTGAAATTCTTAAAAGATATAATCTTGAGGTATGGTGTCCCTCATGGCATCATCACTGACAATGGGTCGAACTTTGCCCAAGGGCCATTTGCCAGATTTTGTGAGGAAGTGGGAATCCGGCTGGACATTGCGTCGGTCGCTCACCCTTGTGCCAATGGCCAAGTAGAGAGGTCAAATGGGCTGGTATTATCCGGCATAAAACCCCGGCTGATAGAGCCACTAGAGAAAACGCCGGGATGTTGGCTAGATGAATTGCCGGCAGTGCTTTGGAGTTTAAGGACAACTCCGAATAGGTCAACAGGCTACACACCATTTTTTCTGGTATATGGAGCAGAAGCTGTGCTTCCAACAGATGTAATACATGATGCACCAAGAGTAGTGCTATATACTGAGGAAGAGGCTAAAGAAGCCAGGGAAAACGATGTTGATCTGCTAGAGGAAGCAAGAGAAATAACTCTGTCAAGAACAACAGTATATCAGCAGAACCTCAGACGCTATCATGCGCAGAAGGTAAATCCAAGGAGATTCCAAGAGGGAGATCTAGTACTCCGGCTAAGGCAAGGAACAGAAGGCCGACATAAGTTAACTCCTCCATGGGAGGGGCCATTCATTGTGAGCAGAGCTCTGCACAATGATGCCTATTATCTTATAGATGCGCAGGCTCCCAAGAAGGACAAGGCGGACAGGTCCGGAGAAGAAACCAAGAGACCATGGAACATAGCTCTACTCCGCCCCTTTTACTCCTGAGCAGCACAATGTATGTATTTCCATATTTTGCTTTGTGTGCCGGCGCTTTATGCCGGCACAAGACTTATGATTGAAATGCCGGCATCCCGAAGAGACCGGGCACTGTCTCCGAGATATATCGTTGTTTATTTACAGTTTTTGTTATATGCCGGCTGGCTTGATTTGAATGTTTCCTATGTCGGCCTAGTAATGTATCGGCAACAAAGGCCGCTCTTTGACTCAGCTGTTGTCCGAAACCCGGCTTCATGGCTAGCAAGAGTAGATGCCGGAGGTTGTCTACACATGGAAAACGGCTAAGGAAATAAAAAGCAAGCGAACCGACATTTATGTTAAAGCTAAAGTTAAAACTTGAAGTGTCAGATGATTTGAAGTCTAAGTTTCAAAGTTAAAGTACTGTATGTTCAATGAAGCAACCTTGAGACTCATACGTCGAAAGCCAAAAAAGGTAGACAAGTAGCCAAGGTTGTGAAGTTGAGGAAACAGGAAAACAAACTCGGTGACTTAGCCAAAGATGATCCGGCATTGATAACAAGCAAACCGAGATAAAACTTGTTCAGGTAGCAAACCAAAGGAAATTAAACGTATATATTACATCTGCACCCGGCATACCGGGGATCTGATAAAGCTTAAAGTTTTTGTGCTGCAAAGTCAAGGAGCAGGGGCAGAAGCAGAGCCGCCGGCTGGTGGTGCTGTAGCAGTAGAAGTGTCGGCTTCAGGAGTGCCGGACCCAGCAGATGGAATGGAGCCATCACCTCCGCCCGGGGCAGATCCCTGTTCCGGGGCGTCGGTGTCGGCCTCTTTGGCTTCCTCTTCATCTTGGCTGGAGTCGGAACCCTCAGCAGCGGCAGATGCCCCGACGTCGTCCTTCTTCTCCGGCTCGCGGATGTCTCGGACGAAGGCGTCGGTATCGGCATAGTCCACATAGCTGTGGGCCAACTCCCGCCGACGCCGGATGTGTTCCGGATCCGTGGTCCAGATGGATCCTTCGCGCACAGTGCGCAAAGTCTCCAAGTCAGCTTTTTCATACCAGGACAAGAAGTAGCTGAGAGCTTCGTCAGCTCCAACCCTCGCGCCGGAATCTCGCCATTCCCGAAGGCGAACCTTGGCAAGCTGCAGGTCATTGCCGAGATCAACAGGATCAGTGGGCGTCCTTTGTCCCGGCCAGAGGGCAGAGAATGCCTCCTGGGCGCCATAAAAGAGTTCTTCGGTGTAGAGCGTCATGGCGTTCTTCCGGGATTGCAGAGCCAGCAGCTGCTCCGACATGTCCCAGTTGGCCGAGTCAACCGGAACACCCCGGTTCTCTCAATCCAACTGCAGAGCCCTCTCAACGTCTTCGACGGAAGCGGGGAACATGTCTGAGAAAAATAGATGATGTTAGCAAAAGGAGAATATGTCGGCATAGAAGGTATGCCGGAAGAGAACATGATATGTCGGGCAGGATAAGGAAAAAGGATTTGAAGCTTACTGGCGAGGTCAGCATTGAGCTGTGCGACTGTGACTTCCCATTTTGTCGCTTGCTCCTTTAAGCTAGCCAGTTCGGCATGGGCAATGGAGGCATCAGTCTCGGAAGCAACGAGCAGGTCCTGGGTCTTCTTCAGTTGGCCCTCCCTCTGCTCCTTCTCCTCCAGAAGCTCGGCAACCGGCCCTTCAACTGCTCTGCCTCGGCCTTATGAGCGGCATCCCGGTCGTCCATTTGCTTGGCCACATCCACAGAGGGCATGCAGTCCTGGTGGCGGGCTTCCAGTCCAGCTTTCTCATCTGAAAAGATTTGAAGTCAAAATAATGTGAAGATAGAAAACAATGGCAAGAGTTAAAGGATTTGAAGTACAACGGAAGAGATAAAAGATCTCCAGGAATCCGGCATACCTGTCAGCTCCTTCACCCTCTTAAGAAGCTCGGCGACTTGTTCTTCAGTGCCAGCTGAAGAATGTCGGCACAAGGTTATGTGTCGGCAGGAATAGTATTGCAAAGTAAAAAGAGGAAAGGTATCCGGCATATAGCGGTATGTCGGCAAAGTTTACCTCTCTTGGACAGCTCCAGCCGAAGCTTGCTATGCTCGTCGGATAACTTCCGATGCTCGCATACCAGGTCATGATACATGTCGGCACGTGTGTTGTTCATGCACTGCAAAAATGTTAGGATTTGAAATATCAGGAGAGAAACTTAGCATATCAGTTAAAAGTTGAAGATTCTATCAAGTGATCACTCTTTGGAAGACCCGGCACAGGTGCTGCGCACCTATCCCGGCCCTCGGTGACTAGGATTTGAAGCTCAGATTGAGCTTATATCTCGCTCAAGAGGATTTGAAAAATAATTAAAAGGTGAAATAGGTAAAGACCCGGCACAGGTGCTGCGCACCTATCCCGGCCCTCGGTGACTAGGATTTGAAGCTCAGATTGAGCTTATATCTCGCTCAAGAGGATTTGAAAAATAATTAAAAGGTGAAATAGGTAAAGACCCGGCACAGGTGCTGCGCACCTATCCCGGCTCTCGGTGACTAGGATTTGAAGCTCGGATCGAGCTCATATGTCGGCAGTTAATTCGAGAACAGCTAACTACAAGAGTATTGGAAAATCCCGGATGTCCGTATCCCGGACAGCCGACATTTTCAGGGACTGGGGATATGTGTATAGGTAGAGAAGACTTACGTTGGTGGCATCGGCCAATTGGTGAAGTCTTTGCTGGGGGCTGAGGAGCTCGCAGGCAATCGGAAGGGGCTTCGCGGCCAGGATGTCTGAGGGATTGCCAGTGGCCGAGGCTTCGGCCATCTTCTTGCTCCTGGAATCCGCTGTGTCCATGTTGCCGACGTCATTCCACCTGGCACAGTGCTCCTTGAGAGACCCAAGGCTCTGATCACTTTTCGTCACCAGGGGGACGATGCCCTCAAGTTCTGGCGTGTCGAAGAAGTTGCGCCGGTAGCCAGGCCGGGTTGCTGCCCTACCAAGATGTAGGGCCAGGGCAGAGCTGGTCCGGGATGCTGCTTTAGAAGGAGCAGTGGCAGCGGCTGGTGTGCCGGACTTGGTCGGCTGGATCTTGAGAGTCCCGGACTTGACCGGGGCAGTGGTCTTGGCCGGGGCAGAGGTCCTGGTCGGGGCAGCAGGCTTGGCCGGGGTAGGAGCCTTCTCAGAGGATGGAGTCTTGGGGGCAGGTTGTTCCGGCGTGGCCGGTGCAGCTTGGCCAGCAGAGGCAGGTTCCGGAATAGTCCGGACTTCCGGCACGGCCGGGCCTTTTCCTTTGTCATCTATGCCGGCGCTCTTATTGCTTGCGCCGGCATCTTCAGTTGTGCCGGCGTCGCTGGTAGGCGTGCAGGAGTCTGGGGCTTCTTGGTGGGCTCCGGTGTCCATGTGGACATCAGAAGTCGAAGGTTCCTATTGAGCCCCCGAGTCCATGTGGACGTAGGGGGCAGAGATATCTTGTTCCGGCGGAGGAACGTCCTTCGCCGGGGAGGTGGTCTTGTCAGGCGCAGGCGAAGATGCCGGCGCCGGTGAGGTAGTATGGCTTGCTGAAGGTATGTCGGGGGTGGCAGCGGCCGCCGGCTTTTCAATGTTGGGGCTAGCACTTGTGCTGGAAGCATGTTCCGGCGCAAGAGGAGCCCTGAAAGAGGGAAAATGCTAAGTTAGTAATCAAAGCAAGAGATATGTCGGAGGCAATACAAGGAAAAGAAACTTACCCCGCGGCAACAGGCCTCTGTTTCTTCGGAATAGGCATGCCAACCTTCTGCCTCATCTGTTGCTGAGGTGTGTCGGGTTGGGGCTTCACGCCTCGCTTCCGGCCGGAATGTCCACCGGTGGAAGGAGGTCCCTGGTTCAGAGGGGCGGCGTCGACAACCATGTCGTCCGGGATAGCTGAGGACGGCATTGGAAAGGCGTAAGCAACAGGTGTTTCTAGAAAAGCATAAGCAAGAGGTGTCGGGCAGATAAACGTCTGGTAGTCTTCATTGGAGTCATCGTCACTCCGGCCTTGAGTGAAATGCCGGGATAAAGAGGCCTTACCCGCGGCAGAGGCAGCACGGGTGTTCCGGGGCAGCTTGTCCCAATGATCCGGATCTTCAACATCCGCAGCAGTACGGTCTGCCGCGATCTGGATCCGGGAGTTCTCCATGGCCTGGAAGCTGAACTTCTGCGAGAGGCAAAGACAAGGGGTCAGAATCAAGAAATATGCCGGTGCAATAAGTATGCCGGATCAAGCATGATAAGTATCGAAAAATAGAAGTGTGCGGCCTAAGTATATATATGCCGGACAAGAAAGTATGTATCGGCCAAAGGATTTACCGTTGGGGCGGGCCGATCCTGGCTATATGGTTCAAGTCCCCAGGCAAAGGTGGCCTGACAGGACTTGCAGACGTCCTTGATCCGCCGCAGAATGTCGGCCGGAGTCAGCTCGTGTGTGGAATGCCGGGTGGGGTCCATGGGCCTACTCATCTGGCAGATTTTGTGTGACCGGCGCTGCAGAGGAGATACGCGCCGGCTGATAAAGCATGCCACTAGATCATTGGGGGTAAGGCCGGCATCCCGGAGCTCGCCCTTAACCCGGTGAAGCGCATTCACTGGCATCACCGAGTTCTTCGGGTTGTAGGTCCAATTCTTCATAGCCAAAGGTGGTTCGTCCACAAATGGCGGCAGGTTGAGCATATCCTCGTCGGTGGTGTTCTTGACATAGAAGAAGCTCTTCTGCCACTTCTTGCAAGATTCAAGCAGCTCCACCTTGGGGAAGTCCGAGCCCTTCCGGGACATGATGGTGGCCGCGCCGCATAGGGTCATGGGGCGGTCCTTCTTCTCATGGGCCGTCTCCGGCGGGTCATTCTTGCTCCGGGGCGGTTCTTGGACGACTTGCTTCCGCAGTTGGAAGTATTTCGCCCAGCCTTGGGTAAGGGGCTCTATGCCGGCATAGCCTTCTCAAAAGGCAGCGAAGGCGGAGAGGATCATCACAGCATTGGCCGGGATATGGTGAGGTTGTAGATCTTAAGTGTCGAGGACGTCCCGGAAGAAGTCCGATGCCGGTAGGCCGAAACCCCGCTCGAAGTGGGCAATGAAGACGACTCGTTCGCCGGGTTCAGGTGCCGGCGCAGTCTCTCGCGCATGTCAGCCAGGGTAACCTCCGACCCCTCCCAGCCGGAGCGTCCTTGGACCCGGGCCGAGTTATCTTCCTCTGAGGCCGAGGTACCTGTCATGCTCGATGAAGCCATCGGGATGGCCGGTACAAGGCGTGATAGCCGGAGTCCCGTGATGTTATTCCTATCAAGGCCGGAGAAAAGAGGGAGGTTAGTCTCTCCGGCATACCGCTCTCACCAATGTTAGCAGAAATAGAAGATCTACCGAGGCAGTTAAAACTGGAGATAAACATGGGTATAATTCCTACGGAAGAACAGCTGTGAACTATCAAAGAGATATCACTGGCAATGCTAATCGAGTCAAAGAGACATCAAGCAGAGAAACTACCGCAGATTCAAGCTAGCAAGACTATCGGGGTATAGTTACAAAGAAGCAGGAGGGATGAAGAACAAGAACAGAGAAAGAGGAGCTCACCGAAGCTTGGCCGGCGGCAATGGAGCGGCGGCGAGCGTGCAGAGGAAGGCCCGATCTCTCAGCAATGTCGCGGAGGAAAGATGCGGTGGCGGTGGCGTCGTCGACAGAGGTGTCGGGTGTCGTCGAGCGTCGGCGTTGGCGGGGAGCAGATCGACGGCGGCGGCGATGCTGTTCCTTTGTTCTTCGGTCCGGCAGTGAAGCGCAGGAGGCAGAGGAACATGCGAGGAAGACGATGGTGTGGGGTAAAAAGATAAGTTTACCGCCGCTGCCCTATTTATATGCCTACCAGGCAAGGGTCGTGGGGGTGGTAGTGCTCCACTCCTCCGACCGTTTCTGCGGTAAGTCGCCACGTGGCGGCACGGAGTGGGGCGACGGTTCCTGTAACCGTGCCACTAGGTCATGATGGCGAGGAGTAACTGCACTGTGAACCGTCACATCGTGTGACCGTTCGAGGTGGCAGGGAAGTTGCAAGTTTCGATGAAAACTGTCAGGCCTGGCTTCTCAAGGAAGTCTCGTCTAAATGTCGGCATAACTGCCCAGGGAATATGTTTCGTCCGGAATACCTCGGGGACCGGCCGGAATAACTTTTGGAGAAGGAACAGTGGCCGGGATGTGCGTGACTGTCCCGGCATATAATCTGATCGACGGGATATAACGGAGAACCGGGGTATAATGAAGAGAGGATATGTTGAACCTGTCAAGGCTCCACAGTTATGACTGGGGAACCTCGACAGCTTCGGGGACTAGTGTCGGGGGGATGACCCCCGGTAGGGTCAAGAGACTAGAAAGATACCAGGTCTTTCGTTGACTTTGTGCCGGGTTACCAAGGAAGGGCCTGGCCGGAATATAGGAGCATCGGCCAGGCCGGCATATATGTATCCCGGCTGATATTCAGATATGCCGGATTAACCGGAATACTAACTGAGGAGTGCCGGCATATACTTAGATATGCCGGCCTATCTATTTGGTATGTTGTGCAGGAGCAGGGGAGGCCGGATTACCCGACCTTCATAGGTCGTTGGTCCGGCATATATGTCCAGGATATGGCCAACGGTCGTATCCGGGACACAGAAGTCAGCTAAGGTGTCATGTCCCTACAATCAAGGAGAGACTCTGCCAGGTATGGAGAAGGGTCATGTTGTCAGGGTGCACAGTGGTGGACTACCTACCCTCACTGTGCACAAGTACAGAGCTTACCTCACAGAGGTAAGGTCACAGTGCGGGAAGTACAAGGTACAGGAATATGAAGTCCCATCGGGAGCAATCAGGGAGGAAGTCAAGGGTCGCTGCCTTCGTCAGCAAGTCCTATTTGGAGTGTAGCTCATGTCTTCTGGTCTCTTATGACCGTTGTAACCCTGGCCACCACTATATAAGGTGGCATAGGGAGCCCTAGCCAGGGGTTGGTCACTCTGTGTTCCTACACTTAGCAGTTCGTCTTCCTCTAGCAGAGAGCTTGGAAGCACCATTGTTGTGTACTCCATCGATCCAAATATAAAGCAAGTAGAGCAGGAGTAGGGGTGTTATCTCCTTACGAGAGCCCCAAACCTGGGTAGATCTGTGTTCCTTTCTGTCGTGCTTTTTAGCTCGTTCCCCTCTCCCGAATCCTCCAGCATCTAGTTCGGCCCCCATTTAAGCCATCCTATGGCATATGTTGTTTCACCACGACGACAGAAAGATAAGATGAGATGGCTAGAAATATGAAGGTTTGTACTATGACCAACACTAGTGATGTTGTTTCAAATGCTAGGAATCCTCTTACTATGATTGGTGTAGAGAAAATTCCTACTCCTTGTGTTAAAAAGCCTAAAACTGCAGAAACTTTTTCTAACAAAAGTGCTGAAATTTTTCGGAGTATGGGAGACAATAACTCTACTACCTTTAATGATTTTGATGTCGATGGTTGCAATATTTCTGAAGTAATTTTGTTCTTGCAAAAGCTTGCTTTAAGTCCTATCACTAGTTCTATGAATGTTGCTTTTATAAAACATATTACCAATGCTCTCATACAAATTAGAGAGGATAAGTTGACACAAAAAGTTTCTATCCCTAAGAAGTTAGAAGATGGTTGGGAGCCCATCATTGAGATGAATGTGAATGATTTTGATTGTAATGCTTTATGTGATCTTGGTGCAAGAATTTCTATTATGCCTAGAAAAATTTATAATATGCTTGGTTCACCACCTCTTGAAAATTGTTATTTTGATGTTCCTCTTCCTGATGTTGCTAAGAAAAAACCTTTGGGAATGATTAATGATGTTCTTATTATGGTTAACAATAACCTTGTTCCCGTTGATTTCCTTGTTTTGGATATTGAATGCAACGCTTCTTGTCCTATTATTTTGGGAAGACCTTTTCTTAGAACTATTGGTGCTATTATTGATATGAAGGATGCACCACTAAATATCAATTTCCACTCAACAAAGGTATGGAACACTTCCCTAGAAAGAGAAATAAATTACTTTTTGACTCCATCCTTAGAGCAAATTATGAACTTGATGCTTCATCACTTGAAATTACTTGATTTCCACTTTTTGCGCCTAGCTCAAAGGAGTTAAAGAAAAGCACTCTTGGGAGATAACCCAATGTTTTATTTTCAGTACGTTTTCTTTTTGTTGAGTCTTGGAAGTTATTACTACTGTAATGACCTCTCCTTATCATTTTTATTTCGTTTTTGTGCCAAGAAGAACCTCTAATTGGAGGAAGGTAAGATTTGGGGAAGTTGCTGTCCTGAAACAGATTTCTGCGTTGTACCATAAAAATTCGTGAAAATTCTCAGAATGTCTTTTTGATCTGCGATTTCTTGTGCACATGCCCCAGGTTATTGTCTAACTTCTATTAGTTTTTCACTTTTCGATTTGAGCAACAGAAGATTTTCAAAAAAATTGATCTTTACCAGCTGTTCTGTTTTGACAGATTTCTGCCACTATTTGTGTTTACCTCTTGATCGCTTTCTTTTTGAGTTCTTTGATCATGGAACTTTTGACGAAGTTGCTACAGTAGCTTATGCTTTAATGGATGTTATACTTGAGTTGAAACTTAACCAAAGGGTGGATTTACTATCTTGTTTACACTAACGTTGCTAATAAGAATTGTGTGAAGTTTTGTATGAAGGAAGTTTTCAAGTGTAGGGAAAGGAGAATGATGAGATGAGATGAAGTATAGACAAAAGCTCAAGCTTGGGGATGCCCATGTCACCCCAAGAAATATCCAAGAGGTACAAGCGTCAAAGCTTGGGGATGCCCCAAGGCACCCCTTCTTCATCGACAAATATCGGGTCATCTTTCAAGACACTATTTTTATTGCTTCATGTACTATGCATTTTTCTTGGAGCGTCTTTATTTTTTCTATAAGTTTTTTTTGTTTTTTTTGCTGTAATAAATGGTTGGACCCCAACATGTTTCTTTTGGAAGAAGACACACTCCGTTTTTCATTGCCAAGAACACTCTAGTTTTCACTCTTTTCGTTCAACGAGTGTTCTCTTTTTCTATTACTGCGTTTAGCTTTCGTTTTTCACCTTGATTTTTGTTCAGAACTTGTTAGTTCTCTGTAGCTATGTATGCTGAGACCTCTGGTCTATGTTGGTTTTCATCTTTAAGAGTTGTTTCAAAAAAGTTTCATGCCTATAGTAGTACAAATGGGAGCTTGTTTAGACTGTGGCTTAGACTTTTGCATGTCATGCTTGATGTTATTTTGAGAATATGCTTAGTGGTTTTTGATGTAGCATGACTTTTCTCAAATGACTGAGATTGCTTAATGTGCCTTTGAAAGAATCATGCATTGTTTTTATTATATGGGAGTATATTATTGTGGTATTCTCCTTTGTTGCTTTATTTGGGTTGACTTGGCGCATGCTTACACCATGTTTGACTTTAACCAGTCACCTTAAGCCTCTATGATCATTTGGTTTTTGACTTGTGATACCACTTTATACTTTGGTTAATAATGTTTTGTCGCTATGCATGATTATGGCCGTTATTGCTCTCTTAGTTGGTCGCTCCCAGTCTTCTGCTAAGACTTCATTTGTATTGAGAGGGAATACTTCTCGTGCATCCAACTACCAAAAGCCAAGTTTACTCCAAAGAGTCCACTATAAATTCCTATGCATGATATTTTCAAGCCATTCCAAGTAAATTTCCATGTGCTACCTTTCAAAAACCTTCAAAATACTTCTTATTTTGTGACACTGTTTTTAGCTCATGGGGACGTAGTGGTCGGTTTTGCTATCTTCCATATTGTATTATTTCAAAAAAAAGGAAAAAAGAAAAGAGAAAAAAAGGCACTCCTCCATGGTATGTGAAAGTTGGTGGGCACCCGATGGAATCTGTTAGCCATTGTTTGTGAAAAGAAAAGTGGGGAGGAGTGCCAAGCTTTATAAAAGAGCACAAATGTGCCAATATCTCTCAAAACTTGTCTAGTATGGAAGATAGCAAGAACCCCATTGCCAATCGTTGACAAGAACAACCACCTCTCAAAACAAATTTTTTATCTTTGTTTTACAAATGAAAAGCTCTAGCACATGCTAAATCCTTGCTTCCCTCTGCGAAGGGCCCTTTCTTTTACTTTTATGTTGAGTCTTCACCTTCTACCTTTATGCACCGACTAAGAGAGCATAGTTGTCATTCTGAGTATAATGTGCATAGTCCCAAAATTTATTATTGATTGATTCATGATGATGGTTTCTCTTGTTCTTAAATTATTTGTATCTAGTCACCCTCTTAAACTTGAAGGTGTCCTATGCATTTATGTTTTGCTACTACATGACGGACAAGCTGAATACCACTTTGTTATGTTTTTCTATATGGTTGAAATACACACTTGACTTTCAATGCATTATTACTCACGATCTTTTGTTTGTGTTACTTTTCATGTGATAACATGGTTGCTAAGTTTTATTGTCAAGATTATGTCTTTTATGCCCATGTTTAGAGCACTTTGATGTCAGCACTCAATTCTTTACATCGTTTGATCAAGATTGTGATGGTGCATGTCACCTCAAAAATTATTTGTTTTGCTATCACTTACCTACTCGAGGACGAGCAGGAGTTAAGCTTGGGGATGCTTGATACGTCTCAAATGTATCTATAATTTTTGATGCTCCAGCTTGTTTATGCACCATTTGCTTTGTGTTTTGTTACACTTCGTGGCATTTTTATGCATTTTCCGGAACTAACCTATTAACGAGATGCCACAGTGCCAGTTCCCTGTTTTCTGCTATTTTTGTGTTTCAGAAAAGTTACACAGGAAATTTGCTCAGAATTGGACGAAACAAGAGCCGAAGTTCCTATTTTTCCCAACACGAGACGGAGTCCAAAGCAGAGACAGAGGGGGGCCAGAGGGCAGCCACGCCA
The DNA here is from genome assembly GCA_007115705.1 of Dactylis glomerata. Classification (NCBI taxonomy): domain Eukaryota; kingdom Viridiplantae; phylum Streptophyta; class Magnoliopsida; order Poales; family Poaceae; genus Dactylis; species Dactylis glomerata. Next base: position 671,396 of record QXEO01000032.1, on the reverse strand, counting down.
TAGGGTGGCCTGGGCCACCCCTGGCCGCGCCACCAGGTGGTGTGGGCCACTGGTCCACCCCCTGACATCGCCCTCCCGCCTATATATTCTCCTCGACGAGAAAACCCTAAGGCCCGAACTCTTTTCCAGAAAACATACAGCAAGCCGCCGCCTTCGTCGACGCGAGATCGGGAGGGTCCATAAGCTCTTCTTGGCACCCTGTCGGAGAGGGGAATCACCACCAGAGGCCTTCTTCATCACCATGCCTGCCTCCGGAGTGATGTGTGAGTAGTCTACCATGGACTACGGGTCCATAGCAGTAGCTAGGTGGATATCTTCTCCTCCATGTGCTTCATGTTTAGATCTTGTGAGCTGCCTATCATGATCAAGATCATCCATATGTAATTCTACATGTTGTGTTTGTTGGGATCCGATGAATATTGAGTACTATGTCAAGTTGATTTGTGATTTATCATCTCTATGTTGTTTATGATCTTGCATGCTCTCCGTTGCAAGTAGATATCTTGGCCGAGTAGATGCTACTGACTCCAAGAGGGAGTATTTATGTTCGATAGTGGGTTCATGCCTCTAGTAATCTGGGGGAGTGACAATAACCTCTAATCTTGTGTTCAAGGACATTTGTATTGTTTACATTACACACTTTGCTTAAGGCGATAATCTGTTGTTTGCAACTTAATACCCAACGGTTGCTCGGATGACATCCGGCGGGTGGATTATTTGTCATAGATGCAGTTAGATTACGGTCTATGTATTATGTTGTAATGCCCAAGTGAATCTCATAGTGATCCTCATGACATGTACATGCATTTGTTTGCATTCTTTATTCTGTCAATTTCCCAACTGTAATTTGTTTACCCAGCATGGTATTTATCTTTATGGAGAGACACCTCTAGTGAACTGTGGACCCCGGTCCATTCTTTTACATTCATATTACCGTTTACTTTACAAGAATTATTTACTTTCTCACAAACAACTATCTTTTAATACACGATACGTTTAATCCTTTGTTTACAGGAAACCGGTGAGATTGACAATCTCACTGCTAGTTGGGGCAAAGTACTTTGGTTGTGTTGTGTGCAGGTTCCACGTTGCTGCTAGTGTAAAGCTACGCCCCAGATAAGACGCCACATATAAATTGTCTGGAGCTGTCGCCAAGCCAGTTAGCATCAATCTTCGAAAGTTGGTTCTTTCTCCTACTAGTTCGATAAACCTTGGTTTCATACTGAGGGTAACTTGCTGCTGTGCTCATCATACCTTCTGATACGTCCAAAACGTATCTACTTTCCCGAACACTTTTGTTGTTGTTTCTCCTCTAATTTGTGTGTTTTGGATACAACTAACACGGACTAACGCTGTTTTCAGCAGAATTGCCCTGGTGTCTTGTTTTTGTGCAGAAATCCAACTTTTAGGAAAAATCCTAGAAAATACTACAAAATTCCTATTTTACCAGAAGACATACGGAGCCAGAGTACGAGACAGAGAGGGGACAAGAGGGCACCACACCACCTGGTGGCGCGGGCCAGGCCAGGCCACGCCAGGGGGTGGTGTGGCCGCCCTAGCCATCGCCTTGACCCCTCCTTCCACCTACATATACCCTCTGACCTGAAAATATTGGGGGTTTGGCGTTTTTCTCAGATAGATTTATGTTGCGCTGCCACCATCAGAAACCGCGATTCGGGACCAGAAAATCCGTTCTGGCACCCTGTCAGGATGGGGATTTGGAGGAGATCATCGCCATCATCATCACCAACCTCTCTCCATCAATCATCCATGATTCCCCCATCCATGTGTGAGTAATTCCTGCTGTAGGTGAAGGGGATGGTAGGGATTGGATGAGCTCATTCATGTAATTGCTATGAGATTGTTAGGGCATGGTGCCTAGTATCCATTGTTAGTGCTTATGACATTGTTGCAACTTGTTGTGCTTAATGCTTGTCACTTTGGGCCCTTCAGTTATTGTTTTATGATGATAATTGTTGTTTTTGATCTTACCTGCAAGTTGTATACACATATCGTTGTCCGGAACCCGAGGCCCCAAGGTGACAATAATTGGGATAACTGAAGGGGATGGTTGTGATGTGAGGATCACATGTGTTCACTGAGTGTTAATACTTTGCTCTGGTACTCTATTAAAAGGAGTACCTTAATTACCAGTAGATTCCCTTGAGGCCCGCTGCAAACGGGCTGGTAGGACAGAAGATGTCATGCAAGTTTCTCATTGTGAGCACGTACGACTATATACGGAATGCATGCCTATGGTTGTTTAGTACTAGGATGCTTTATCATTATTTATCTACAATTGCCCATGTCTTGATTATTACATGAATTATCTTGTCCATGTAACGCCCGTTCATCCATCCCTATGCCTATAGTATTTAATCCTACTGTTTACTATTGATACCGTTACTGTCTTTATTTTACTATTGCTACTACCATTTCACTACTGCCACTACTATAAAACTGTTGCTACTGATAAACCGCAGCGAGCAAGTCTGTTTCCAGGTGCATGTAACGCCCCACCTTTGAAATAAGGTGGAACACCTGTGTTAAGTGCTATTCCCTGGATCACTGATAGCACCACAGTACAAAATATAGTGATCATTGCAATAGTATCAAATATTACATCGCAGATCCAGTTACAAAGATCTCAAACCTTACAGATTCACAGCAGAAAACAAAGTGGCAATGAGTCTCCATCTTCATCACGTGCCATAGGCAGACATGTTGGAAATAGTCTCGAGATCCTACTAAACGACCTTTATCTGAAAACCTGCACATTTGAATATGTAGCCCCATGAATGGGGGTCAGTACAATGATGTACTGGCAAATGACACATATTTGGTGGCTGTTGTGAAGAGCTATCTACATGATATTTGGCTGGTGGAGTTTGTGGTTGATTTGCTTAAAGCAAATTTTATCCTATCATTTTCAAATCAAAACTTTTTAATCATTGAATACTTTTAAGGTCAAGATAACCCCCAGGCGAAGACAACCACACACTTGCAGGGTATGTGACCCTGAGTAGTTACTCAACAAAACCAGGATAACCCTCAGGTGAAAACCACCACACAAGTCCTAGGTTGATAGCCAGATGTGTAGCCCTGAGTAGTCCCTGTCCTAAGTGTTTCTAAACAATTTTATTTTATTTAGAAATGGTGATGAGACTCTTCCGTACATCCATGTCTAGGAACGTAAGTTGTCCATAACCGGGGACATGGCTAATCGATTAGTTTTACACCCTGCAGGGGTTGGGCACTTTCACCTTAAGACTCAGTTTACGCCCATACATAAAATAAGATAAGACCTCTCAGAAGGAGCATTCAACCATCCGGATCTGACCATGCCCAAATACCACCCTCTGTCAGTACCCATGGATGAACCCTCACAACATACTCAATCAAGACAGAGCCCATATTGTCATAAGGTTGCACTGGAAGCTCACTAAAGCAAGGAAGATATGGTAGTCTCTTTGTTCTTAGGTGGCCATCCACAAGTGTACCCCCAGGCGACGACAACCACACAAATCCTGGGTTGATAGCCAGGTGTGTAGCCCTAGGTAGCCACTCAACATAAACCAAGCAATGCCATTTCCACCCAAGTGTTTCATTGGGGTTGTATTTTAAGTTTCATAAAAATTTGAAAACAAGGCATGGCATCATTTTCCATAGTAAGTTTGCAATCCTAGCAAGTGGGGTTTAAGGGATAGCTACCACTACTAGGAGCTAAGCATTTCATAACCACTTTCAAAATTTCATATCATGCACAATATTGAAACCACTAATGCATATAATAAAAGATAGGTAGAAGCATGTGTGTCACTTGCCTTTTGAAGCTTAAACCTTTTCTCTTCTCTCAACAAAATGTATGGCTCTCCAACCAATCTTTAACATAGAGATATACAAAGTAAACACACCACACCAAAGGCAACAAACCAAGCAAGACAAGCAAATGAAAAGGATTGGTTTAACATTTTTAAATTTCTTATGATTCCTGTGATGAGAGATATATGGCTTGAAACTTGGCTTACAAGATATGGATTGAGAGTTTGGATGGTAAGGTTTAATGATGGGAAAGGATTGGTCCTCCAAGATTACAATGAAGGGATAGAACCTTATGCTTGGTATAAGCATGTTAGAGTTTAGAGATGACTCATGTGAATAGATTCACATAAGTATAGAATGGTGCAACAAAACACTACTGAATAAAGTGTGACAACACTTATTCATAATAGTATAGGTTACACATAGGCTTGGTTATGTATTGGTGATACATTGAATTACTCAATTAACTCATTTGTGAATTTAGTAGTTCAATATAGGCCAAGGGCTAAGTTGGCTTGGGGTTGAATAGGTATGAAAGTTATTTAGAGTGGTGGTGGCTTCTTGGCCACAAGATTTTCTTGAACAAGAGATTTAAATTAAACTAGGGTTAACTTTTGAAGATATGTCTAAGTCAGAGTTTTAAATTCTTCTTTGAAGGACTCAAACTAATTTTGATTATAGTTCAAGAATAGTGTTTGATTTGAATTGTTTATGATATGTGTAGCATGGGGTTGAGTGTATCACCACAACTAGCAAAGGAGAACTTAATTGACATATAACAATATTTACTCAAATTACTCAAGTGTAATTTGAATATGGTGAACCAGACCATGAACTTTGATGTAGGAATGAAGTTGGATCAAAGTGTTGTGTCTAAATGGATCTGGAGGATGGGTATGATCATATGATTCACTTTGGTAAAAGGAATCATATTGAAAAGAATTATAGAATTAATTCTATAATGAAAATACTCAAATTCTCATAATTGAATTTGAATAATTGCAAGGTGATTCAAATATTTTGGACTGTGATGCTACTGGATAGGGTATTGAAGAACTAAGCTATAGAAATTGGTTTTACTTTAAAATCATTTTTTAAATTCAAGTTATGATCAAAGTGGTGATTTGAATAGATTTGAATGCACCAAGTTTGTGCATGTACAACCTTTGGTGTTTCTTGATTCTAAAGTGTTCTACATGTTCAGAGGATTCCATAGACTACAAAATTATGATTTTTAGATAACCAGAACAAAAGATATGAATTATTTGGTGCTAAGGTACTATTTAAACCATTTGAATTTCACTTCTATAATTTGTACAGTAACCATGTGATTTTCTTGCATAGTTGTGTTCTACACTTTGCAAGGATTCCAAGAATATAAAATTTGCAAAAATTGGACCAGTAGATTAATTTCTATTGATTTTACAAGTTGCAGCAAATTTGAAAGGAATTTGATTCTGTTTGAATTCAGGTAGGCCACGTGGCGTGTTTTAAGTGGACGGTACCAGTTCGGCCGGATCGGCTCTGTGAACCGCAGGATCAAAAGAAGATCTAAGGGCTATAATCGATCTGTACTGATTCGGTTCTAGAATCTATCCGTGCCTTTGGATCAAGATCGAACGGGCAGAAGGAAAGGGGAGAGAGGGCTCACCGGTGGTTTACCGGCGGCGAGGTGCAGCGACTCTGGTTGTTGGCGGCGGGGCGTTTCCGGTGGTCCTGGATGATGGAGAGGGCACGATGAGGTGCGGAAAACCGAGGCGAGGGCGATAGCATCGTCGGCGAGCACGCACGCTTCCTGGAGCAGTGCAGGGATCCCACTGCTGCTGCGTCGGGCGGAAGTAGCCTGCAGACATCCGTGGCGTCGGCGTCTGGCTGGGAATCTGGAAGAGAGAAAGGGGTGAGGAGATGCGCCTGGTCCAGGTGATGCAGGGGGACACCAAATCGAGATGGCGGACTCAATGTGGTGCCGGAATTTGGCAGCGAACGGTGGCAGTCTCCGCGGCTCCAGCGAGGCAAATTGGTGCAATTTGGCAGCATTTTGCAAGCGGGGAAAAGAAGATCAGAGAGAGGGGTGAGAGGGCGTTAAGGGGAGAGGTTGAAGGGGAGTTACGGCACGAGGGAGAGGGGGCGAGTGGGGAAGTGCGTCGGCAGTTTCCAGGAAAGGAGTAACGGTTGGAGAAGACGATGCCGACAGGTGGGTCTAGCTTGGCAGTGAGGGAGAGGGAGGGCGCGGGGCTAGGCTCGCTCGGTCTGCTGCCCAGTTTTGGGCCCCGGGTGCGGCCTAGTCGGGCTGGTTCCTCCGTTTTTTTGCTCTGATTCATTTCTATTTTCTGTTTTTCTTTTTCTTTTGTAGCTGTTGCATAAAACTGTCAACATTAGTCAAACCAATGCCTAAATTTTTCTAAAACTCAAATAAACAATACAAAATAGTAAGAAACAAGTTTTCAGAATAAAACATGATTTTCCATAATACTTTATGAATCTTAGCAAAAGAACTTCACTTGCATAATGCAAAATATAGTTTAGGTTTCCAAAATAATTCTTTGAAATCAGGGAAAATACTTTATGATCTTTTGAAATTCATTTTCAAACACCTTGTTGGTAATGTATACATTCTTTTATGTAAATCATTTTGTAAACATTCTCTATGCAAGTTCACTTGCATAGGTTTGAACAGACACAAAATAGCATTTTGAAATTATATTTTCTAAAAGAGTCCTTCAAAGCCTGATAGAAAATTTGAAATAGTTTTTCTAACAGACATTTGAATATGGGATATTTATAGGAAACTCTTCTATAAAATGGAAACCTTGGAAGTGAAATGGTTTGAATTGAAGGTTTAACAAAACTTTAGGGAAAAGCATTTAATTAAACTCAAAAAGTTTTAATTCCCTGGGATTTTTCAATCAACAAATACAAAACAATTTTTTTTTATTCCAAAATTTGATAAAATCTTGGGATGTTACAAACTACCACCCTTAAAATAAATCTCGTCCCCGAGATTTGAAGAGGCTAGAAGGGTTTGGGGTACTTAGGTGGCTACCACCCTTAAAAGAGACTTTTGTGGGTAGTCTAGGTCTTTGATTCAAAGTAAGCACACCTGCAATTTGACTTGGCACTGGGTCATCTTTTGAATCTGTAGTTAGAACCTCTCTTCGTTTCCAGTGGGTATCTATTCACAAACTTGGGTCTCAAGTATACCCCAAGGAATCTTGAGCATAACTTTACTCCATTGTAGAGCTACTAACCAACAATGTAGTTTGTTGAACTGCTTTGGACACTGAAGGGTCACTCTTTGGGTCAATTAGAGGACCATGTTAAAGTGATCTTCTGTCTTCACTTCATCCTCTTCGATGACATCCTTGAAGTTCTATTATATTATGGTTGCTTCCTTGGTGAGCACTTTTGGGGTCAAACGGAGTTCTTCAGATTGATAGGACTCCTTCCATCACGTGTCTTCTTTAATGGTAAGCTTGTGATTCATACTCACCGAAATCCTACGTTTTGGCCACACTGGCTCACTATAAAGGGTGTAACATATTATCCTCCTAAGGTTAAGGTTTAACAGCGTCGTCTCTCATGTAGGTATATCTCTCTAGGTTAGTAAAGCCAACATTATGAGAGCGAATAATAAGAGTACTAGGAATGGTGATCAATCCATCCTGCACCCAAATCATTACCTCATACATGGTTTGTTAAACCTCGTATTCTAACTCTTGGTCAGCCTTACTTGCTTTGACAAAAAAAATTCTGTAAATGAAAGCCAATGTTCCAATTCTAATTTTTGAAAACAAATCTATCGTTCCTTAGCTAGGGTTTTGCGTAAACTCTGTCGTATGGCGTTAACTCTTGAGTTACATAACCTTCGGTTTGCCATTTCATTGGAAAAATAAAATCCATACAATAAAGTCACTCATTGATCTTACATGTCTATTCATCATTTATTACAGGTAGTAATTGAATACAATTACTTCTAAGTTGGCCACACTTTGTTGTGTCTTCACCTTGTATTTGCGGTATCCTTCTGTTATCCCAGTTCACCGAGGTCTTGAAGTACTTTCCACTGTGCATTGATACGAATGGTGTCCTTGTTGCTTGCATGTGTAACAAGTGATATGGTTGAGGTTCTTCATGCTGCCTGGACTGTTTGCTTTGTTGTCCTTTTCTGGACATTTGTTCGCATAATGTCCTAGCTCCTTGCAATTGAAACACATCAGCTTGCTGTTGTCCTTCTTCTTTTGAGGTCTCTCTAAGGCTAGGAGCTCTCTTACTTCCTTTTCTCCATATTCCACTATAGCTGTGGGAAACCTTTCTCATTTCCTCGAGCAATTTCTAGATAAGTGTTCTTTTCCTTCTTCTTGGGTCTTCCCAAGCAACTGGCATGATCCATTCTTGGCTTGTTGATTCATTTGTTGCACCGTGGAATAAAATTTACATTCAACAGGAACATGATTGGTTCCTTCGCATAGGAAACAAGTAACTTGGGTCATGGGACACTCTCCAATTAGGTGGCTCGTATCACAGTAAGGGCATTGTTCATGACATTCCTTAGACGTGTGTCCTATTTCTCCACATCTCTTACAAGCTCGCAGAGTCATCTCAACATCATCTCTTGGTTCCTTGCCACCATGATCCTTTCATGGCAGGTTGTTATTGGTGCTAGCCAAATTCTGTGACATCATTTGTATTATTCGAGTATGATTATCCAGTACTTGTTGCATTCCTGGAGGTATCTCGTTGCTGTCGCGGTTGACCATATTCTGAATTAACACTCTCATCATTTCTGTATGCACTTCAACCATCTGTTGCATTGCTATCTCCATCTGAGTGTTGTCGTGATTGTTCTGGCGTTGAGGATGCATCTATTTGGGGTTTTAGGACAGGTTTAGGTCTTAGCATAGATGAGAATAGATAGAAGAGATCTAAAGAAGATTCCTACCCAAACACAGCAGATCAAGGCAATTCATCATACAAACAACATCTAACAAACATTCATCACATCAAGCAAACTAGGTCAAACACTAATAATCTAGTATGGTCATACCCCAATTTGGTATGATCATTAGATTATCACAACCTCGTTGGTTCTATAAACTAGAATTATTGGTGGTCTTGTCTATTACTTGTTTGTATACTTCAAGTTTCTCCTCTACTTCCTTGATTCATCTTCTGGAGTTGTGCAAGATGCATTTGAGTCTTTCTCCCAGTTCTTTGTTTGACCTTCAATGTAGCTCTTCATGTTGAGTCGAGGAAAATATATGGAGTATCAGGCTCACACTTTTGGCACATTGTGATCTTCTATCCTTTGTTGATGATTTCAGGTTAGGGTCATCTATAGCAAAGGAAACATTTGAAGAGGAAGTAGGAGAGAATACAAGGAGTTGAAAATGCAAACTTTTTTTTATGTAAACAGAAACAAGATGAGATAGAATTTATTTTTTTAATCCTAGGGTCTTCCTGCTTCTAATCCAAACCTAGGGTCTCGATCCTACAGGCAACACTATGCACTGATACCATTTTGTAACGCCCCACCTTTGAATTAAGGTGGAACACCTGTGTTAAGTGCTATTCCCTAGATCACTGATAGCACCACAGTACAAAATATAGTGATCATTGCAATAGTATCAAATATTACATCGCAGATCCAGTTACAAAGATCTCAAACCTTACAGATTCACAACAGAAAACAAAGTGGCAATGAGTCTCCATCTTCATCACGTGCCATAGGCAGACATGTTGGAATGTAGTCTCGAGATCCTACTAAACGACCTTTATCTGAAAACCTACACATTTGAATATGCAGCCCCATGAATGGGGGTCAGTACAATGATGTACTGGCCAATGACACATATTTGGTGGCTGTTGTGAAGAGCTATCTACATGATATTTGGCTGGTGGAGTTTGTGGCTGATTTGCTTAAAGCAAATTTTATCCTATCATTTTCAAATCAAAACTTTTTAATCATTGAAGACTTTTAAGGTCAAGATAACCCCCAAGCAAAGACAACCACACACTTGCAGGGTATGTGGCCCTGAGTAGTTACTCAACAAAACCAGGATAACCCTCAGGTGAAAACCACCACACAAGTCCTGGGATGATAGCCAGGTGTGTAGCCCTGAGTAGTCCCTGTCCTGAGTGTTTCTAAACAATTTTATTTTATTTAGAAATGGTGATGAGACTCTTCCATACATCCATGTCTAGGAACTCAAGTTGTCCATAACCGGCGACACGGCTAATCGATTAGTTTTACACCCTGCAGGGGTTGTGCACTTTCACCTTAAGACTCATTTTACGCCCATACATAAAATGAGACAAGACCTTTCAGAAGGAGCATTCAACCATCCGGATCTGACTGTGCCCAAATACCACCCTCTGTCAGTACCCTCAACATACTCAATCAAGATAGAGCCCATATTGTCATAAGGCTGCACTGGAAGCTCACTAAAGCAAGGAAGACATGGTAGTCTCTTTGTTTCTGGGTGGCCATCCACAAGTGTACCCCCAGGCGATGACAACCACACAAATCCTGGGTTGATAGCCAGGTGTGTAGCCCTGGGTAGCCACTCAACATAAACCAAGCAATGCCATTTCCACCCAGGTGTTTCATTGGGGTTGTATTTTAATTTTCATAACAATTTGAAAACAAGGCATGGCATCATTTTCCATAGTAAGTTTGCAATCCTAGCAAGTGGGGTTTAACGGATAGCTACCACTACTAGGAGCTAAGCATTTCATAACCACTTTGAAAATTTCATATCATGCACAGTATTGAAACCACAAATGCATATAATAAAAGATAGGTAGAAGCATGTGTGTCACTTGCCTTTTGAAGCTTAAACCTTTTCTCTTCTCTCAACAAAACGTATGGCTCTCCAACCAATCTATAACATAGAGATATACAATGTAAACACACCACACCAAAGGCAACAAACCAAGCAAGACAAGAAAATGAAAAGGATTGGTTTAACATTTTTAAATTTCTTATGATTTCTGTGATGAGAGATATATGGCTTGAAACTTGGCTCACAAGATATGGATTGAGAGTTTGGATGGCAAGGTTTAATGATGGGGAAGGATTGGACCTCCAAGATTACAATGAAGGGGTAGAACCTTATGCTTGGTATAAGCATGGTTAGAGTTTAGAGATGACTCATGTGAATAGATTCACATAAGTATAGAATGGTGCAATAAAACACTACTGAATAAAGTGTGACAACACTTATTCATTATAGTATAGGTTACACATAGGCTTGGGTATGTATTGGTGATACATTGAACTAGGTGACACCCCGCGCGTTGCAGCGGAAAGTTTTAAAAAATATACATGAGCAGGAAAAAATAGATCTAAGAAATTGACAAAGAAAATATATTACTTAGATATCTTCAATACTAAAACTTTGACATTTCTAAAAAAATCATGATATTATGATCCAAGTGTTGATCTGAATAACAAATTAGTGTTCCCGTCTTATAAAACCGCATGACCAGTTTAGTTAAATGCTTCAGTTAAAAATTGATTGAAAATGCACATGTGATCTTGACAAACCCTGAAAACTACAGATTCACTGTCACTGGACAAACCTTTATAAGAAAAGAATCCCATCATTCATTGTATAGCTGCAATCAACAAACTGCATCGCATTTTCAGGTTGGGGATCATCCAAAGAACACAGAGAGAAGAACAATTGCCACAAAGAGATAGAACCAACCAGCGTGAGCATGAAGCCCTTATCGATATGTTAGTGATCCGTATTCGTCAATCATCATAGGCCTAGAAATGTCACTGCAACCCCTTGACCTCATTGGCATATCAAGAAACAGGTCAGCAAAACGCGAAGCTCCATGCAGTAGCTACCAGGCAGCTGCACGTAGTTAGTCACCAGAAAACAAAAATCCTCTTTGACGTATTTCTACCTGCAACAGAAGGAATAGACAGCCAAACCTGCAGGGGACGCTGAGGTACCAATGCAAATTATTTGGAGGAGCGGATAATTAACCTCTTTGGGATTTCCTCTTGTATAACTCCCTGGACCGTCCCAAACATTATTGTAGTTGCTCTGCCCAACAAAGAATCAACAGAGGCTTCAAGTTAGCCACTATCCCACACCGTGTTCTCGCCCTTGCAGACTGCTTGGACTCAATAGAAGGAGAAAGTACAAAGCTGCTCGATGCCAGCATGTCAGTTCGATTCATCGGATGAAAGTAGGTTACATGCGGCCGGCGTGCTGGCGAAGAATCGAGAACAGCGGCACTGAGGCCAAAGAGGAGGGCACTTAACGGCGCCCCCCACTCTTCCTGCTCTCCTATCGTTCATCGTCCGGTGAGTACCTGTCCCAGTGACGATTCCACAGAGAGAAAGGGGCGTTGCCATGTTCCCATGTTTATAGGACAAAGTAGAGGATTAGTAAGAGGTGACACTTAAAGAGGATGGAATTTGTTGGAGCCGAGGGGTCAGAGTGCTAAGTGGCAATTGATTTAGGAGGTGGGAAGCAAGCAGTCAGATGAGCATGCAGGCGCTTCAGTTCAGCAAGTAATTCAGAAGGGAGCACGGGCGCCTCAGCTCAGCGAGTAATTCAGAAGGCATGGAAGAAGTAACGGACCCAGGGCTTGAGTTCAAGGATACGATAGCTAGATTAATTGAAATGACGATGTGAACGTGTGCGGGCAAACGCTAAAGATTGGATTACGTGGACGCTAATGAGAACGACTTGCAGACCATAGATCTGAGATCCAATGGGTAGAAATAATTCGGATGATGTGGATGCACCAGATTTCAGCTTGCAAACATTAAATGCTTAATGGGGATGAACTTTATAGATATTATAGATTACTCAATTAACTCATTTGTGAATTGAGTAGTTCAATATAGGCAAAGGGCTAAGTTGGCTTGGGTTTGAATAGGTATGAAAGTTATTTAGAGTGGTGGTGGCTTCTTGGCCACAAGATTTTCTTGAACAAGAGATTTAAATTAAACTAAGGTTAACTTTTGAAGATATGTCTAAGTCAGAGTTTTAAATTCTTCTTTGAAGGACTCAAACTAATTTTGATTATAGTTCAAGAATAGTATTTGATTTGAATGGTTTATGATATGTGTAGCATGGGGTTGAGTGTATCACCACAACTAGCAAAGGAGAACTTAATTGAGATATAACAATATTTACTCAAACTCAAGTGTAATTTGAATATGGTGAACCAGACCATGAACTTTGATGTAGGAATGATGTTGGATCAAAGTGTTGTGTCTAAATGGATCTGGTGGATGGGTATGATCATATGATTCACTTTGGTAAAAGGAATCATATTGAAAAGAATTATAGAATTAATTCTATAATGAAAATACTCAAATTCTCATAATTGAATTTGAATAATTGCAAGGTGATTCAAATATTTTGGACTGTGATGCTACTGGATAGGGTATTGAAGAACTAAGCTATAGATATTGGTTTTACTTTAAAATCATTTTTTATATTCAAGTTATGATCAAAGTGGTGATTTGAATAGATTTGAATGCACCAAGTTTGTGCACGTACAACCTTTGGTGTTTCTTGATTCTAAAGTGTTCTACATGTTTAGAGGATTCCATAGACTACAAAATTATGATTTTTAGATAACCAGAACAAAAGATATGAATTATTTGGTGCTAAGGTACTATTTAAACCATTTGAATTTCACTTCTATAATTTGTACAGTAACCATGTGATTTTCTTGCATAGTTGTGTTCTACACTTTGCAAGGATTCCAAGGATATAAAATTTGCAAAAAATGGACCAGTAGATTAATTTTTATTTGATTTTACAAGTTGCAGCAAATTTGAAAGGAATTTGATTATGTTTGAATTCAGGCAGGCCACGTGGCGTGTTTTAAGTGGACGGTGCCGGTTCGGCTGGATCGGCTCTGTGAACCGCAGGATCAAAAGAAAATCTAAGGGCTATAATTGATCTGTACCAATTCGGTTCTAGAATCTATCCGTGCCTTTGGATCAAGATCGAACGGGCAGAAGGAAAGGGGAGAGAGGGCTCACCGGCGGTTTACCGGCGGCGAGGTGCAGTGGCTCTAGTTGTTGGCGGCGGGGTGTTTCCGGTGGTCCTAGATGACGGAGAGGGCACGACAAGGTGCGGAAAACTGAGGCGAGGGCGATAGCGTCGTCGGCGAGCACGCGCGCTTCCTGGAGCAGTGCAGGGATCCCGCTGGTGTTGCGTTAGGCAGAAGTGGCCTGCAGACGTCCGTGGCGTTGGCGTCGGGCTGGGAATCTGGAAGAGAGAAAGGGGTGAGGAGATGCGCCAGGTCTAGGTGATGCAGGGGGACACCAAATCAAGATGGTGGACTCACTGTGGTGCCGGAATTTTGCTGCGAACGGCGGCAGTCTCCACGGCTCCGGCGAGGCAAATTGGTGCAATTTGGCGGCGGTTTGCGAGCGGGGAAAAGAAGATTAGAGAGAGGGGTGAGAGGGTGTTAAGGGGAGAGGTTGCAGGGGAGTTACGGCACGAGGGAGAGGGGGCGAGTGGGGAAGTGCGTTGGCAGTTTCTAGGAGAGGAGTAATGGTTGGAGAAGACGATGCCGACAGGTGGGTCTGGCTTGGCAGTGAGGGAGAGGGAGGGCGCGGGGCTGGGCTGGCTCGGGCTGCTGCCCGGTTTTGGGCCTCGGGTGCGGCCGAGTTGGGCTGGTTCCTCCTTTTTTTTGTTCTGATTCATTTCTATTTTCTGTTTTTCTTTTTCTTTTGTAGCTTTTGCATAAAACTTTCAACATTAGTCAAACCAATGCCTAAATTTTTCTAAAACTCAAATAAACAATACAAAATAGTAAGAAACAAGTTTTCAGAATAAAACATGATTTTCCATAATACTTTATGAATCTTAGCAAAAGAACTTCACTTGCATAATGCAAAATATAGTTTAGGTTTCCAAAATAATTCTTTGAAATCAGGGAAAATACTTTATGATCTTTTGAAATTCATTTTCAAACACCTTGTTGGTAATGTATACCTTCTTTTATATAAATCATTTTGTAAACATTCTCTATGCAAGTTAATTTGCATAGGTTTGAACAGACACAAAATAGCATTTTGAAATTATATTTTCTAAAAGAGTCCTTCAAAGCCTGATAGAAAATTTGAAATAGTTTTTCTAACAGACATTTGAATATGGGATATTTATAGGAAACTCTTTTATAAAATGGAAACCTTGGAAGTGAAATGGTTTGAATTGAAGGTTTAACAAAACTTTAGGGAAAAGCATTTAATTAAACTCAAAAAGTTTTAATTCCCAGGGATTTTTAATCAACAAATACAAAACAAATTTTTTTTGTTCCAAAATTTGATAAAATCTTGGGATGTTACAGTGCAGCTGAATTGACAACTCATCTGTCTAGGCTTATAAATATTCTTTGGCTCCCCTTGTGTCGAATCAATAAATTTGGGTTTTACTTCCATCGAATACTGTTGCGATCCCCTATACTTGTGGGTCATCACCTTCCTCTTGGGGTTCCTAACTGGGTGCCTACTACGCACCATCACCGGTAAAGAAGAAAGTGGTTACATCCTCATGGCTGTGCTCGATGGCGGCAAGGTTGAACTCCGTCTCGACGATGGAGAGAGAGGAGGGCTCGATTGCTTTTGCAAATCTTTCAGTGTGCTCCTACATACAAATGCTAGGCACCTGTGTGTAATTTTCTTATTTTATGGGGTCCTTTGTGTAAATTGTACATCCACCGCCTGTTATTAATGATGCTTCCAGGCCCTTCGGGGCCGCTCCGTGTAAAAAAACAAAAGACACAACTATGGCGACCAGACCTACAGGCCCAAACCATCTACACCAAACCGACCATATCTACAAGCTATATGACTACCAAGGCTATTAGCCGAGATCTTCTTCGAGTAGATCCATGGTAAGGGCTATCCGCACGTAGGACGGTCTGGAAACAGACATCATGTGACACTTCTTCATGTATGATGCTACACTATCGCTGATATAACAACGCCAAGATCTACATTGACGTGGGGTCTTCGCTGACAGCTTCATTAGCACACTGTCGCCACTACTAGAAAACAGGGCTTTGGTCCTGGACCTATCAGAGCTTTATTCCCGGTTGTGTTTGGAGCCAGGACTAATGTGTGTGTTAGTCTTGGTTCCAACGGCTAGGACGCCAACACAGGCACAGCAAGCATTAGTCCCGGTTCAAATGGGACCTCTAGTCCCGGTTGGTATCACCAACTGGGACTAAAGGGTGTGCGGCAGGGTAGGGCAGGTGCCAGAAAGCTTTAGTCCCGGTTGGTATCTCCATTCGGGACTAAAGGTGGATTTTTAGTCCCGGTTGGAGATACCAATTTGGGCTAAAGTTCTTCCTATATATACTTCATCCCCAAGCTCGAGTTCATAACCCTTTTTTTCTACCCAAGCTCGAGTTCGTCCCCATTTTGGAACATGATTTGTCAAGATTTAGCGGCACCCCATCTATCTAAGGGTTCTAAAAGGTGTGCAACTTCATCCTTTCATCTCTCATTGCAAGTTTACCTCATTTCATGCTCTAGAAGTAGAGATATTTGTGAGTTTTAGTGTTGGAGTTTATTTGATTTATATGCAATGTGAGCTCAAATTAATTGTTCAAAATGAGTATGGAGTAGAGGGATTTGTGGATTTTTAGTTTAGGAGTAATTATGTAGGAGTTTATTTGATTTATATGCAAATTGAGATTAAATAGTTGTTGCATTACTATATAGTTAGAAATAGAGTTAAAAATATATGTTAGAAATAGAATTTATAAATATTTGTTAGAAATTGAGTTATTTGTCAATTAGAATTATTTGTCCATTACAATTATTTGTCAATTAGAATTATTTATTAATTAGAATTATCTGTCAATTGAAATTATTTGTCAATTAGAATAAATTGAATTAGTAATTGATCAAAATGAGTTCAAATAGTCAGCTGACGTGAGTCCATCTCGATCTCTGGCACATCAGCCGGCTCCTCCGAGGGATCCTAGCACGAGTCCATCTCGATCTCTGGCACGTCAGCTGACTCCGCCCGCTAAGTCCCGTGTGCAAAAGCGGAAAACCATCACTCTGTCGACTAGTACTAGACGGAAGAAAGCAGCTAGCGGTACTCAGTAGAAATCCAAGGGTCCTCTGATTGGCGGTGCTAGCCACCCAGTTGGGAACCTCAAGAGGAAGGTATGATGAGCACAGCGGCAAGTTTCCCTCAGTATGAAACCAAGGTTTAATTGAACCAGTAGGAGAAAGAAACAACTTTCGAAGGTTGATGCTAGCTTGCTTGGCGACGACTCCAGACAATTTATATATGGCGCCTTATCTAGGGCATAGCTTTGCACCAGCAGCAATGTGGAACCTGCACACAACACAACCAAAGTACTTTGCCCCAACTAGCAGTGAGGTTGTCAATCTCACCGGTTTGATATAAACAAAGGATTAAACGTATCGTGTGGTAAAATATATTTGTTTCCGAGAAAGTAAATAATGCTTGTAGAAAGTAAACGGTAATATGAATGTAAAAGAATGGACCGGGGTCCAGAGTTCACTAGAGGTGTCTCTCCATAAAGATAAATAACATGCTGGGTGAACAAATTACAGTTGGCCAATAGATAGAATAAAGAATGCAAGCAATGCATGTACATGTCATGAGGATCACTATGAGATTCACTTAGGCATTACAATATAATATATAGACCGTAATCCAACTGCATTTATGACTAATAATCCACGCGCTGGATATCATCCGAACAACCGTTGGGTATTAAGTTGCAAGCAACAGATTATCGCCTTAAGCAAACTGTGTAATGTAAACAATACAAATGTCCTTGAATACAAGATTGTTGTTTTCTCCCTAGTCGCAACAGCACATTTACAACTTTAGAAGTTGTTGTCACTCTCCCAGATTACTAGAGGCATGAACCCACTATCGAGCATAAATACTCCCTCTTGGAGTCACTAGCATCTACTCGGCCAAGATATCTACTAGCAACTGAGAGCATGCAAGATCATAAACAACATAAAGATGATAAATCACAAATCAACTTGACATAGTACTCAATATTCATCGGATCCCAATAAACACAACATGTAGAATTACATAACGATGATCTTGATCATGATAGGAAGCTCACAAGATCTAAACATGAAGCACATGGAGGAGAAGACATCCATCTAGCTACTACTATAGACCCATAGTCCAAGGTAGAATACTCACACATCACTCCGGAGGTAGGCATGGTGATGAAGAAGGCCTCTGGCGGTGATTCCCCTCTCTGACAGGCTGCCAGGAAGAGCTTCTGGACCCTCCCGATCTCGCGTCGATGACGGCAGCGGCTTGAACTATGTTTTCTGGAAAAGAGTTCGGGCCCCTAGGGTTTTCCCGTCGATGGGATTAAATAGGCAGAAGGGCGATGTCAGCGGGTGGACCAGGCGGTCACACCCCCTGGTGGCGCGACCATGGGGCTGGCCTGCGCCACCTGTAGGTGCGGCTGGCCCTGGTCCGTCTCCTGCTCTCCTTTGGACTCCGTCTTCGTGTCAGGTAATTAGGGACTTCAGCTTTTGTTTTGTCCAATTCCGAGAATATTTCATGTGTAACTTTTCTGAAACACAAAAACAGCAGAAAACAGGGAACTGGCACTGTGGCATCTCATTAATAGGTTAGTTTCGGAAAATGTATAAAAACACCACGAAGTGTAAACAAAACACAAAGCAAATGGTGCATAAACAAGCATGGAGCATCAAAATTATAGATACGTTTGAGACGTATCAAGCATCCCCAAGCTTAACTCCTGCTCGTCCTCGAGTAGGTAAGTGATAACAAAACAATAATTTTTGAGGTGACATGCACCAACACAATCTTGATCAAAACGAAGTAAAGCATTGAGTGCTGAGCTCAAAGTACTCTAAACATGGGAATAAAAGATATAATCTTGACAATAGAACTTAGCACCCATGTTATAACATGAAAAGTAACACAAACAAAAGATCATGAGTAATAATGCATTGGAAGTCAATTGTTTGTTTCAAGCATATAGAAAAATATAGCAAAGTGGTATTCAGCTTGTCCCTCATGGAGTAGCACAACATAAATGCATAGGACACCTTCAAGTTTAAGAGGGCGACTAGATACAAATAATTTAAGAACTAGCAAAACCAAAATCATGAATCAATCAATAATAAATTTTGGGACTATGCACATTATACTCAGAATGACAACTATGCTCTCTTAGACGGTGCATAAAGGTAGAAGGTGAAGACTCAACATAAAAGTAAAAGAAAGGCCCTTCGTAGAGGGAATCAGGGATTTAGCATGTGCTAGAGCTTTTCATTTGTAAAACAGAGATAAAAATTGTTTTAAGAGGTGGTTGTTCTTGTCAACGACTGGCAATGGGGTTCTTATTATCTTCCATACTAAACAAGTTTTGAGAGAAATTGGCACATTTGTGCTCTTTTATAAAGCATGGCACTCCTCCCCACTTTTCCGTTCACAAACCATGGCTAACCGAATCCTTCGGGTGCCCACCAACTTTCACATACCATGGAGGAGTGCCTTTTTCTTTTCTTTTTTCCTTTTTTTCCTTTTTTTGAAAGATTACAATATGGAAGATAGCAAATCTGACCACTACGTCCCCATGAGCTGAAAACAGTGTCAAAAATGAGAAGTATTTTGAAAGTTTTTTGAAAGGTAGCACATGAAAATTTACTTGGAATGGCTTGATAATACCATGCATAGGAATTTATAGTGGACTCTTTGGAATAACTTTGTTTTTGGTAGTTGGATGCACGAGAAGTATTCCCTCTTAGTACAAATGCAGGCTAGCAAAAGACTGGGAGCGACCAACTAAGAGAGCAATAACGGCCATAATCATGCATAGCGACAAAACATTATTAACCAAAGCATAAAGTGGTATTGACAAGGGTGTAGAAAATAGAGCCCGTCAGTTAAAGTACCCCTGAGGCCCGTTAAGCTAAGCCCAATTGTAATACTAGTTGATATACGAGTTCATGTCGTATGTCGATACTATAATCTGTATCAGACCCCTCCCGATCCTTGAGACCTGGCCACCTATATATAGGGGCCAGGAGAGGACGGTAAGGGACAGATTGAGAGCAAGCCAAGTTTATTCTTATGTTTACTTTCAATATGCACCTTGTTTGACTGAGTTTACCTTCGAGTTCATCCGACGCCCTACTCCCCCGATCCTAAGTCCTTCATCTAGGACATTTGTCGAGTTAACCCTCGTCAATTGGCGCCGACCGGGGGGACCTGGGTGTTGGAATTATGAATTCGACGGCTTTTTCGCTTTTAGCCAACAGCAGTCCAGAAGTCGACGAAATCCAGATACCCTTCGGAACTGTCGAGTTTCAACCTCACCAGTCAAGTTTCACGGAAGTATTTGAGAGCATGGATCAAGATATGGATTTGACGATCGGAAGTCTAAACTTTCGCGTCGGATCATTGGGGTCGATTTGCCTTTCAGATCTGGCTAAACCAGGTCCGTCGGCAAACAAGTCCAAGACAGAAACAACGTCAGAATCGTCAGAAGGCTCTTCCAGCGTAGTAAATTCGCCGGTCAGCTTCGTAGAAATAGAAACAGAAGAGAGAAAATTCACAGAAGGCGACGAAACCATGGAAAACTTTGACTTAGAAGTACAACTCGAAGACCTGATGATCTGCCATGACGATACTTCAGATAAATCAAGAGACACCTGGAAGACAGGGTTAGAGCTTCATGAGGATGACAGTTCAATCTTCTCAAGCTTCGATAGTAAGTTCGACAATCGGTACGAAGTACTCGCTATTACAGAGGATAACCCAGAAGAGCTTGATGAAAACAACAATCCAGTGCCCAACCCAGCAAACATAAACAGGGGAGCAAACCACCTGGGAGAAGGAGAAACTGCAGACTCCCTGGCAAACCGGGAAAAAGTTCGACTATCAGTCGATGAGTGGAGGACAATCAAAACAGCCGTGGAGCACTGCACGCCAATACCAAATAACGCTAGCAAAAATATGCTTTTGGGGTACCACTATGCCCTAAGACAGCAGTCAAAGGAACTAGCGAAAGAAAGAATTGAGATACAGAAAAGAAGAGACTCAGCCATTGCAGCAAGCGATGCTTATCATAGAGCACATAGCGATGCATCGTACACAAACAACATAAGGCATCGTCGACATGGATCAAGGTACGAGAACCTCGAATACTCAGATAGTCTCTCAAAAAACCTCGACTCATCTTTCTTATCAGTCGATGAGCAAGGGAACATTATACCAAAGACACCCGAAGCAGCGCTGGTGGCAGCTCAAGCATACCTGCACACAACGCGACCAAATCCAGGAGATCCAAGGGAACATATGCACCGGGCAGCACTGCAGGGATTAAACATGGTAGGCAACAAGCTATCAACAAAAGAGGAGGAGGCATACCTCAACAAAGGAATTCACAAACCAATTGGTCACCACGCCGTCACAACAGTCCTCAGCATAGAAGCGGCAGTCGACGATCTAGAACGCCATCACCAGGGCAACACAACAGTCCAAAGCATAAAGGAATCCAAAGATCCAGAACTCCCAACAAAGCATATGACTACGAAGACGACGAAAAGGAGATGGGGCATCATGCTTTACCCATAGGGTTCGTATCACGCCAGTACCCAAAGGTTTCAAACTACCCCATGATCAGCAAAAATATGATGGATCTCAGGAGCCACAGTCATGGCTTTCAGATTATCTACAAGCAGTAAAATTACTGGGAGGAACCAGGGAAATAGAAATGCAAAGTTTGCAATTACACATCACCAGCGCAGCAAGGTCATGGTTGAGCAAATCAGGAAAAGAAACAATTGGAAGCTGGGAGGAGCTCACAAAGCAATTTACGAGCAACTTCAAGTCGACATACAAGCGGCCAGCATCCATAGAAGAAGTCAAAGCCTGCGTGCAGCAACGCAATGAGACATTAAGAGCGTATATCCAAAGATGGAGCATTATCAAAAATTCAGCAGTCGAAGTCTCAGATGAAAGAGCAATAGATGCATTCACACTCGGGTTGCGGCGAGGAGACCTAGTCGAAGAGATGGGCAGGCTTAAGCCAAAAAACAGTATCAGACTTAATGGATATAGCAAACAGGTTCGCAGATAGAGAAGATGCGTGCAATAACAAACGGACACGATCACCAGAAGATGATAGAGGGAACAGATATGGAGGCCAAAGGAGGAGATCTCGCAATTATGACAACTACGGCTCCCACAGCCAAGTAGCTGCAGGGTACAAAGACAACAACTACCAAGGGAATGACCGTAGAAGCTCATGGTACTGTAGCTACGGAAAATAAGACTACCGAAGCAATAGGAAATTTTAGACAAGAGAACCCAGAGAATACAACTCATCACCAGAAGATATGCTAAACGGACCATGTCACATACACTCTCTGTTTGCTGATGGGAAACGAGTATCTAGACACGCAATGAAAGATTGCACGACGTTCTTGAAACTCCAGGAAGCAGCACTAAACAAGCAAGCCGAAGCAAAACGGAAAGGAAATGAAGGAAACACAAACAGTGCGCCTGCAAGTCAACAAGGAAACAATGGAGTCCTACAAGGTCAAGACCAGCCGGACCAGGGACGCGACGATGACAAAGGATATGTTCCATCTAAAGGGCATATCACAACAATGATACAACCAGTGCCCAAGTCGAACAAATAAAAGAAAAGCATAACTCGCCAAGTTAACCTCGCAGTAACTTCGCCTCCAGCAACAATGGAGTATCTGCACTGGTCAGAGCAACCCATAGAATTCAGCAGGCATGATCACCCTATAACAGTACCTCGGCCAGGAAACGCGCCTCTGGTACTCAAAGCCCAAATTGTAACATACGATGTCGACAGAGTATTTATGGCTGCAGGAAGTGGAATAAATCTGATCTACGCGAAGACTCTACGAGCAATGCACATTTCATTAGAGTTCCTGAAGCCAACTGATTGTTTCTTCCACGGAATAATCCCAGGGAGTGCAAACTATCCACTAGGTCGAATAGCACTCAACGTTTGTTTCGGGAATCGACAAAACTATAGAAGAGAGAAGCTCGACTTTGAAGTCATGGACTGGCCATCACAATATCATGCGATCCTCAGGCGACCCGCGTTTTCGCGATTCATGGCAGTACCTCACTACACATACCTGGTACTAAAAATGCCAGGACCCAATGGAATTATCACAGTAAAAGGAAGCTTCGAGCTATCAGATCTATGCGACAAGGAATTTCACAAGATGGCCCAAAACTTCGGCATGATGGCAAGCTACGGAGAACCCAACTACAAAGCAAAAAGCGCGAATACAGGAGTCACACAACAACTCGAAGGACACCCAGCAGAGCCAGAAGGGAAGAAACCGCGGGTACAACCGTCAGACCAAGAGAAACCTACAAGAGAAGAAGAGAAGACCCAGGCGACATAGGCGACAAAACAACAAAAGAGTAGAGTAGAAAAATAAGGCTGTAAAAGCCACGAGCTATTCCAGGGCAATGCCCTCTAGATCCAGAACACAGGTCATAGGCCGGATCTCTTGGGACACCCCATGCATCTTACATTATAAGTATAAATAAAGACAAAGTTCCTCCTCTTTGAGTTTACACGTCTTTAAACAAAATTGCGGTAAACGCACTAAAAACGGAAAAGTAAAACGCCTTGAGATCAAAACGAAGCTTCTGATAAAAGGATTCAGAAACAAAAACTCTCGCGTTCTACACACAAAAATATACAAGCATCACAGCATTGGCTGATCCGAATCATCTACTCCCAAAGGATTCAAGTAATGATGCTTGCGGAAAAATGCGGCATCCTCTCGAAGCAACCTAGCTATGAGCCTCCTTGCTGGTTGAAGGGTAGCATCCATGTGTACTCGCAACCTAGCTCCTCCTGGAGGCATACTTAGTGACATAGAACTGTAATTGAGCCTTGGATGCCACTTACGTGTCCACCCAATAGCAAAATTGGCACCAGCCACCAAGTTAAGCTCTATCAGTCGATGAATTTGCTGACTAGACCTAAAAGCGTCGAGTAGCTGCAGAAAGCTTCCAGGCAGAGGATTGCGAGGAAGCATGACAGAATACATGGTCATCAAAGATCTTCGACAACCATCAATTGCTTCCCCAATATGCTAAGCACGATCCTGCAGAAGCATAATGGCACGACGGCGCCGGAGATCATACCACAAACTGTCGACTCCCTCTGATGATTTCTCGAGAGCCGCGTTTCATTCAGAAACCCGACGTGTCTCACCTACAAAGTCCAAGCAAGTACCTGAGATAATGAAAAGGTATTAGCCATCAATAATGGAGTAAAAAGAAAAAGAGGAAGGCTGCAAGGAACCTTACATCGCAACATCTCACAGACAGATTTGACAATACCAATAAGAAATAAGTCTCATTCTTCAAGATGCACGATTTTGGCCGTAAGACCCGACACCTTATCCTCGAGTGTGGATATCTGTTTCACAAGATTTGCTGGCCTTGTCTATAGTAATCTGTGTCTGGCGCTTCATCAAGGATGAACGGCCTTCAAGGTCCGAAATTCTCAACGAATATTCAGAACATCGACAAGAAGGATGAGGAGGCGAAGAAGCTCCGGAGTCGAACATATTGGCGAGAGATGAAGCCCGATCATGACCCGACGACCCACCAGCATGCATAGGCTGGAATCCAAAAGAAAGAAAAAGACAACATCTCAGAAACTAAATCAAGCACGACATTTCATAAGGGAAGAATATTTACAAAGAGCACAAGTCCTCTGACTAGTTCTCGGGCAAAATAAGAACAAAGTTCACTACATCAAAAGAAACGAAGACTACAAAGGAAGACTAAGTCTATGCGACCTTAGCCTCAGGGTCCGTGGCAGAAGTAGGCGCGGAAGAGGTAGCACCAGTGTTGGGAGGAGGCATTGTCCCACTTGTCGCCGGAGTTGAAGAAACTGGTGTAGCAGAGGTCGACGAAGCCGCTGAAGGAGAAATAATAGACACGATGCCTGGCGCGTACTTCTTCGCCTCCTCGAAGAAACCCGGCAGCTCTGAAAGAGGTCGACCGCGGGAAGAGCTCACCTTCTCCTAGTTAACCTCCTCGCCATGCGCATAGGTAAGTGCAATGGCCCCCTCCGCGCCTCGCTTCACAGAGCGGCTCTTCATCAGTAGGATAGGATATTCGGGGGCGTCAAAAGCCTTGGCAAGCTTCTTCAGATCAGCAGCTGGCACGTCCGTTTCTGCTTAGGCCACAACCTGACGAAAATCCACGTTAGCACGCGGTTAGCCAGCTCGAAGATCTCTTGGATAGATATCCAATTCAACTCCAGCAAGTTCACTGCAGCCATCAGAGGATCATCGACCGGCTGCAAAGATGCCGAAGACACCCCAGTATGTTCTAAACAACCAAGGAGACAAAGATAGAGAAAAGCACACATCAGCAAGTATAAGAATTTTGCAACTCAACAAAGAAGGGCAAAGCATGGTATTTACCTCCAGCAAGAGCCGACATTTTATTAAGGCGTTCAGTTAGGGCCTGCTCCCACTGGATACGCTCCTTATTAGCATCAGCAAGCGCTTTCTCCGCTTTCTTTGCCCTAGCCAATGCTGGCTTATTGGACTTCTCAGCTGTGGTTTTGGCAGCAGTGGCGGCATCCCAAGCTTTTCTGGAAGCTTCGAGTTCAGCTTCCAGAGACAAAATGCAAGCGTTAGGTGCCGCTAAATCATCTGCAGCGCAAGAAGTGGAAAGAAAACTCGATAAAAGAGTCACAGAAGTGCAAAGATAGGTAAATAAAAGACACAGGATGGCAAAAACCTTACCATGAGAAGACCTCGCCACTTTCAAAAACTCGACACACTCATTACCCAAGGAGACGAACTTTTTCATCAAAGTATGTCCAAGGCAGGGCATGAGAAGAGTAGTTCATAGCTAGTAAACAACAAAAATATATAGTACTTACATCATCAGTGGCGATAACTGGCCGAGGAGCGTCGAGAGAAGTACTTGCAGCTGACACTTTCTTCAGGCGTTTGGAAGCAAGAAAACCAGCCTTCTTGGCAGCAGCTTCTAGTGATTTAGGCACCACAGCTGCCTCTTGTGAAGGTGGTTCATCGACAACAGGAGCATCAGTAACTTTCTTTGGGTCCTCGTTATCACTGAAAAAAAGCAAAAAAGTAGAGCACTCTGTCCAAGTCGATAGAAAGAAGAGTATATGACAAGTCAGCAAAGAACTCACGAGTCCAGGGCATCAAAAAGCTCTTCTTCCTCTAGAGCAGTGGCGTCCCCGGCCACATTCTTGTGAACGGAGGTACTCGAAGAAAGGAGCTCCTTCATACGTTTCCTCTTCTTATCAAGACCAAGGTCTTCGAAAAGTGCAGGAGGAGGCGACCTAGTCGAACTGGTCCCTTCTAGCGAATCTTCGTCTTCATCTCCGTCTTGGCTGTCCTCAGCCTCGAGAGCTTCAGAGGCAGCAGAAACAGGCACATCTTGAATGGCTCCTCCCTCTGGAAGAGGAGGGCGAGAAACAAGGGACTGGTGATCCTGCAAGGAAAACAAGCCGACAGTTATAAGAAAAACAATGATAAGATAAAAGAAGACGAATAAATGAAGACAGCACACATACCATAGGCAGGGGATGCTCGGAGTCGAAGTAACTAGCGGCCAAAGCTGCAATTTCATGGTCTTTCGTGAGAGTTGTAAGAGCTCTCACTCGCTTGTCGAGATCCTTCTTCTCCATAAGATCGTCAGATACTCGAGAAGAACCTCCCAAGCCAGAAAACGACCAAAGTTTGGAAAGACGATGCTGAAGAGGCTGAACTCGCCATTGCAGGAAAAACGCCATAAGTTGAGTACCTAAAAGCGCACCTCCTCTACCACTCTTCAGAGCTTGGATGCAGGTTAGCAGTGGTTTGATTTCCTCCATCTCAGCTTCCGTGGGAGGTGAATCCCACAAGGCCAGTTTCTTCAGTTCTTTAGAGGCATCAAAAGGAGCAATGCCATATTGGTCAGAGGAAGCGACTTTCCAGTCTTTGATATAAAACCACTTCTTCCTCCAACCTTGTACTAAGGCAGCCATGGAAAACTCCAGGTACTGAGATTCAGCACGGATAGAAACAACAGTCCCGCCCAGCTCAGGCTTTCTTGATAAAGCGACACTGGGGCAGAGTCGAAAGAGAAATTTCCAGAGAAGAAAATGGGGTTCAATCCCCAGAAAGGACTCGCAAAGGGTATTGAAACAAGCAATGTGAAGAATTGAGTTTGGTGTGAGCTGGTGAAGCTGCACACCGTACATGAAGAGAAGCCCATGAAGGAACTCGTGGGCAGGGAAAGAGAGACCGCGCAAGAGAAAGGAAAGAAATATCACCTGGAAGCCGCTCGGGGGCTTGGGGATGCGCTCGGTGCTAGGAAAGATGACCTGATCGTCGTAGGAGATGAGACAATCCGCCTAGGCCTTGGTGAGATCCTTCTGCTTGAAATCAGAAGGCACCCAGCTAGTCGCGGAATTGGCAGTGTTGCTCTTCCGCATCTTGTTCTTCTGCGCAAGGGTCTTGACGCGCATCTACGAGTTACGCACGGGGGCTGTGTAGGAGCTCAAAGGCGCGCAAGGTTTGCAACAATGGTGGCGGTGGCAGAAGCGAGGAACTGGTAAACAGTAAAATCCCCACTCTCCCCCTTATATAGCTTCCTGATGAAGGAACGTGGGCTGAGACGTGGTAAAATGAGCGGAAACGGCAGCCCACTAACAGGCAGGAAAATTGCGAAATTACCGCGCTTCCCACAAGTAACGGTCAGCGCCTAGTCAAATTACATACAGAGAAATTATATTAATGACAGTGGTGGACACTAATAGGAAAACATTCAGCAAAAGTCTGGTGTAACATTTTCCGTATTGGTGATGACCAAGGAAGTCAATGAAAAATTGTTATGAAAGACACAGAGGAGTCAAGGAAGAAAAACTCATTTTTTGAGCCTGTACCCGAAAAGATTCGACTATAGCCTCGGGGGCTACTACCATCGGGAGCGCTGGCCGCGCACCCGACGATATTATCAAATAAAGCTATTACCTGATGAGAAGAAATGATTTATTTGAGCCTATACTCAAAACATGTTTTCGACTATAGCCTCGAGGGCTACTCCCATCGGGAGTGCTGGCCGCGCACCCAACGAAACTTTCACATGCATAAAGAGAGTCAAGAAGAAGAAAGAAGACTTGGATAGCATCGTTACTCCCATTGGGAGGGAGTTTATGTTAATCAAGGTTGAATAACCTGAGTATTTTTAGATCAGAAATAGTCAAACAAGGCTGCGACGTATGATTCTCGAGTTGCGTCATCGCGACAAAATTCGAATGCCATGATTGAAATATATCGTGAAGGTAAGACTCCAAGATCCGTCCTGTGTGGCCTGGTATACGCACATGGATGCGCTCTGCTAGAAATTATCCGTGTCAACGACGTAAAGAAAATCCCGGTGGACGCACTGGGTACTCTGAGAACCACTGGGATTCGTTCTTTGTAAGTCCTAAATGCGGCAAAAGAATGGGTTTGACCGGTTTCCCGAATTCTTACCAAGGGGATTGAATTTGAAGTAGGTGACAAGTATCTGTTCCGGTAGTTAACTGGCCTCTTGATCTGTCAGAGTTGTCAGGCTTGCTCATCAAAACCCCTTGCGATACAATATAATGAAAGATATTTCGAAGTCAAAGATTTGATGATATGAAGAAGTCGAAGATTAATCAAGTCGAAGAAATAAAGATTTGAGATTCAACCCGAATCTGCAATTCTGGTAGAATCTTGCGGGCTACTGACAAGGGTGTAGATAATAGAGCCCGTCAGTTAAAGTACCCCTGAGGCCCGTTAAGCTAGGCCCAATTGTAATACTAGTCGATATACGAGTTCATGTCATATGTCGATACTGTAATCTATATTGGACCCCTCCCGATCCTTGAGACCTGGCCACCTATATATAGGGGCCTGGAGAGGACGGTAAGGGACAGATTGAGAGCAAGCCAAGTTTATTCTTACGTTTACTTTCAATACGCACCTTGTTTGACTGAGTTTACCTTTGAGTTCATCCGACGCCCTACTCCCCCGATCCTAAGTCCTTCATCTAGGACATTTGTCGAGTTAACCCTCGTCAGGTATCACAAGTCAAAAACCAAATGATCATAGTGGCTTAAGGCGACTGGTTAAAGTCAAACATGGTGTAAGCATGCGCCAAGTCAACCCAAATAAAGCATCAAAGGAGAATACCACAATAATATGCTCCCATATAATAAAAACAACTTATGATTCTTTCAAAGGCACATTAAGCAATCTCAGTCATTTGAGACAAGTCATGCTACAACAAAAACTACTAAGCATATAATCAAAATAATATCAAGCATGACATGCAAAAGTCTAAGCCACAGTCTAAACAAGCTCCCATTTGTACCACTATATGCATGAAACTTTTAACTCTTTTCCAACACCAATCAACCTTTTTGAAACAACTCTTAAAGATGAAAACCAAAAAAGATCAGAGGTCTAAACACACCTAGCTACAAAGAACTAACAAGTTCTGAACAAAAAAAGGCAAAAAATGAACGCTAACCGCAGTACTAGAATAAGAGAACACTCATTGAACGATAAGAGTGAAAACTAGAGTATTCTTGGAAATGCATACGGAGTGTGTCTTCTCCAAAAGAAATATGTTGGGGTCCAACAATTTATTTCAGCAAACAAAACAAAATAAAACTGAAAGCAAAAATAAAGACGCTCCAAGAAAAACACATAGTATACGAAGCAATAAAAATATAGTGTCTTGAAAGATGACCTAATATTTTGTCGATGAAGAAGTGGTGCCTCGGGGCATCCCCAAGCTTTGATGCTTGTACTTCTAGGATATTCCTTGGGGTAACATGGGAATCCCCAAGCTTGAGCTTTTATCCATACTTCATCTCATCTCATCATTCTCCTTTCCCTACACTTGAAAACTTCCTTCATACAAAACTTCACACAATTCTTATTAGCAACATTAGTGTATGCAAGATAGTAAATCCACACTTTGGTTCAGTTTCAACTCAAGTATAACACCCATTAAACCATAAGCTACTGTAGCAACTTCCTCAAAAGTTCCGCGATCAAAAGAACTCAAAAAGAAAGAGATCAAGAGGCAAACACAAATAGTGGCAGAAATCTGTCAAAACAGAACAGCTGGTAAAGATCGATTTTTTTGAAAATCTTCTTCTCAAATCGAAAAGTGCAAAACTAATGGAAGTTAGAAAATAACCTGGGGCATGTGCACAAGAAATCGCAGATCAAAAATACGTTCTGAGAATTTTCACGAATTTTTATGATACAGCACAGAAATCTGTTTCAGGACAGCAACTTCCCCAAATCTTACCTTCCTCCAATTAGAGGTTCTTCTTAGCACAAAACAAAATAAAAATGATAAGGAGAAGTAATTACAGTAGTAATAACTTCCAAGACTAAACAAAAAGAAAAGGTACTAAAAATAAAACATTGGGTTACCTCCCAAGAGTGCTTTTCTTTAACGCCTTTGAGCTAGGCGCAGAAAGTGGAAATCAAGTATTTTCAAATGAAGGAGCATTAAGAAAATCATTTCCTCGAAAACACCACTTGTAACAATAGGCACTTGAGGCACCCCTGAAGATGATTCAACCTGTAAATAAGTCTTAGTTGAACAAAAAGTTTTACCAATCTTGAAAACATTCTGCGGTTTTGGTACATACACCTTGGGAACATACATATTTTTTTTTCTCTTTTCCAACAAAAGCTTTCTCCTTCTTAAAATTAAGAGAAGAGAAAATTGAGCTTAAAGTTTCCATAGACTCCTCTAATTTACCAATCCTAAGTTTTTGACCATCGTGGATAGTGCTAGCCTCTAAAACAGTGATTCTCTTACTGATACTTTCTATCGATTAATTAACCTGGCTAGCGTTCACAATGAGATTTGGCAAACTTTTCTCTATAGAGCTCAGTTTTTCTGTAACTTCCTCCAAAGCGATCTCAGTTTTAACAACATTAATAGGTGGTACTCCCACTAAACTTTCAATTAAAGTGCATGCTTCCAAACAGGAGTACCCAGAAAATTACCCCCTGCGAGAGTATCAAGAACATACCAATTCCAACTAGATATACCAACATAAAAATTTCTAAGAAGGATCATGGTAGAATGCTTTTTTGTACATCTATGATGGGCATTACTAATTAGGTGCCAAGCATCTTTCGAACTTTCTCCCCCTTGTTGCTTAAAAGTACGAACCTCAACTTCAGGATTACTCATTCTTGCAAGACTAAAAGCAGGCAAGCAAAAATGACAACTATAAAGGAACTGATTTTTTTGTATTTTTGATAAAAAGGTGCAAACAAAAATAAAGTAAAGAAAGTAAGCAAAACAATAACAAAGTAAAAGATTGGAAGAGAGAGACTCCCCTTGTAGAAATCCTCTTTCTCCCCGGCAACGGAGCCAGAAAAATGCTTGATTGGCGGTGCTAGCCACCCAGTTGGGAACCCCAAGAGGAAGGTATGATGAGCACAGTGGCAAGTTTCCCTCAGTATGAAACCATGGTTTAATCGAACCAGTAGGAGAAAGAAACAACTTCCGAAGGATGATGCTAGCTTGCTTGGCGACGGCTCTAGACAATTTATATATGGCGCCTTATCTAGGGCGTAGCTTTGCACCAGCAGCAGCACGTGGAACCTGCACATAACACAACCAAAATACTTTGCCCCAACTAGCAGTGAGGTTGTCAATCTCACCAGTTTGCTGTAAACAAAGGATTAAATGTATCATGTGGTAAAAGATATTTGTTTGCGAGAAAGTAAATCATGCTTGTAGAAAGTAAACGGTAATATGAATGTAAAAGAATAGAACAAGGTCCACAGTTCACTAGAAGTGTCTCTCCATAAAGAGAAATAACATGTTGGGTGAACAAATTACAATTGGGCAATTGACAGAATAAAGAATGCAAGCAGTGCATGTACATGTCAAGAGGATCACTATGAGATTCACTTGGGAATTACAACATAATACATAGACCGTAATCCAACTACATCTATAACTAATAATCCACCCGCCGGATATCATCTGAACAACCGTTGAGTATTAATTTGCAAGCAACAGATTATTGCCTTAAGCAAAGTGTGTAATTTAAACAATACAAATGTTCTTGAACACAAGATTGTTGTTTTCTCCCTAGTAGCAATAGCACATCTACAACCTTATAAGTTGTTGTCACTCTCCCAGATTACTAGAGGCATGAACCCACTATCGAGCATAAATACTCCCTCTTGGAGTCACTAGCATCTACTCGGCCAACATATCTACTAGCAACGGAGAGCATGCAAGATCATAAACAACATAGAGATGATAAAACACAAATCAACTTGACATAGTACTCAATATTCATCGGATCCCAACAAACACAACATGGAGAATTACATAACGATGATCTTGATCATGATAGACAGCTCACAAGATCTAAACATGAAGCACATGGAGGAGAAGACATCCATCTAGCTACTGCTACGGTCCCATAGTCCAAGGTAGACTACTCACACATCACTTCGGAGGCATGCATGGTGATGAAGAAGGCCTCCGGTGGTGATTCCCCTCTCCGGCAGGGTGCCAGGAAGAGCTTCTGGACCCTCCCGAGCTCACATCGACAACGACAGCGGCTTGCAGTATGTTTTCTGAAAAAGAGTTCGGGCCCCAAGGGTTTTCCTGTCGAGGGGATTAAATAGGCGGAAGGGCGATGTCAGTGGGTGGACCAGGTGGTCACACCCCCTGGTGGCGCGGCCAGGGGCTGGCCCTCGCCACCAAAAGGTGCGGCTGGCCTCTGGTCCCTCTCTTGCTCTCCTTTGGACTCCGTCTTCGTGTCAGGTAATTAGGGACTTCAGCTTTTGTTTTGTCCAATTCCGAGAATATTTCCTATGTAACTATTCTGAAACACAAAAACAACAAAAAATAGGGAACTGGCATTGTGGCATTTCGTTAATAGGTTAGTTCCAAAAAATGCATAAAAAATGCCACAAAGTGTGAACAAAACACAAAGCAAATGGTGCATAAACAAGCATGGAGCATCAAAAATTATAGAAACGTTTGAGACGTATCATCCTCCTCCCAAGTTACCTTACAAGAGCACGCCGGAGGAAAACATTGCAATTTCACAAGCCGAGGTGAAAGCCCATTTTGCACCCAAAAAACCCGCCAAAGGATACCACTGAAAGTATCACAATACTTTGTGGACATCCTTGAGAGAGACACTACTAGGAGAAACCCTATCTGTGGAGCACCATTTTGGGGCTTAGTGCCGAACCTAGCATGCGCCACGCATATCAAGCCAAATGTAACTTTTATCTGTGGCACACGCCCATGTGCGCCACGGATAGGTGTTATACCTGTGGCACACCCTAGTACGTGCGCCACGGATAGTCTCTGTGGCGCACCAAAGGGGGGTGCGCCACGGATAAGGGTGCGCCACTGATATTAAAATTGGTGCGCCACAGATATGTTTTCCATTTTATTTTATTTCAAAAATACAGTAGAAATACACAGTATACAGCAGAAAATATACAGTATACAGTACAAATGCAAAGGTATACACATTAGTAACACAGGAATTCACCGAAATACATCAGTATGAAGTCAAGTGTCGAAAGACATCAATATGAAGTCAAGTGTCGAAATACATCAATATGAAGTCAAGTGTCGAATCATTAGACAAGTTAAGTACAACTTTGATCATTACATATTATATATGGAGTTACATATCACCTAGACTACTATATGAACGAATAGATCACACCAGCGACGACGATGAGCAAGATCGGGACCATGATCAAGAACTTCATCTGGTTCTTCTTCCACACGTGTCTCCTACACTTGGAGACCGCGAGCTCTCTTGTCTTGTACCCTTTGTAGAAGTTGCCGCTGAAGTTGGTCACCTGTGCCTGGCAGTCCTCCCACTCCTTGTAGACTCCTGGAACCCGACCAGTATACACCACATACCACTTCACGATCTCTCTATAGACATGTAGTATATATGTTATGCAATGAAAGGAATGACAAAGTGCAAACATCCTTGCATGATCACAAATACTATGGCAAGGATTCATAAGCCTAGAATAAAACATAGCATGGATGACGATCGATCATATATAAGCAAGTCCAACATCGATCGTCAAGGCATTATGAGCATCGGGAAGTTAAGGTTTACACACACATGTCCAACAATAGTTCAGAAACAACACTAGGATAGTAAAGTTTACAATACATCAACCCAACACCGCTAGCTAGCCACAGACATCATGTAGTCCTCGCCGGGAATGGGCGCACGCCCTCTCTCGTCATGAACGTCCTTGTGTCGCACTGCCTGTTGAGGCGTTCTTCGATCTCGCGGTTAGTCAACGCTACGCCACAATGCATGACCCCCCGGTTGAGTTGACATCTTCATGAAGGACTTGCGCGATCTGAGTCTGGATGCGCCAAAAATCTTCCATAAGGTCCGCATCATCGATCGCCGCAAACTTTTTGGCCCATTGTCGAAGATTAGCTGGTAGCGCCCTGATCCATGAATCATGGACGATCCCCTTCAGGTGATGGAGGGCGTAGAAGGCCTCCTTCACACTGCCAGGCGGCTGCTTGATGCATGGAAACTTTGTGTGGTGCATGAAGATATGCTTGCCATTCTTGACTCTCTCGCCACCCTTGGTGAATTTGCCCCCCTTTTCGACGTAGAATTGTAGAGCATCATCGAGCACACTCTTGATTCGGCCATAGTTCTTCATTGGTCGGGTTCTCCACAAAGATATTCCCAAGGTACTCCTTCACTGTTGCCCGGTCCCCCTCGTTCGCCAAGGCAACGTCACGCATGAAGTAGGGGTCTACTATCACGATGCCCTTTGTCTTCTCCCTCTTCGCCTTCAACGCCATATGAAGCGTGTATAGACGGACCAAGTTATTGTCCAGGCGGTTGGAGTGCAGCAGATTATAGATGGCCTCGTACTGCACGAAGAATATTTCAGCGGGTGATCGATCGACGAAGCCATGGCCCTCCGGCACCTTGATTGTGTATACCGGGTACCTGGGATTCTTTTCTTTAAGAAGGCGCTCCTCGAGATACTGGATGCTGTCGTGCAAATTCACGATTGCTCCACCCGTGTTGGTGAGCATCTCCTTTGTCAGCATCGGCGGACCCGCTATGTGCATGGGGAAATCACGGGGCTCTTCTCGCACGCCGTCCTCAGCCCGGAGTATCTTCCTCAGAGACGGCTGGCTCGAAGCCTTCTTGCTCCGGCTATGCTTCCGGCCCTTCATCTTCTCATCGACAGGAGCTGTGGATTGCAACTTATCCGGCACAGGAGCAGCGAATTTCAACTGCTCGTCGACCGCCTTGTGGAATGTGGTGGGGCTGATAACATTGGCTAGATTGGGTTGTGTGGCTGCGGCTTCCGGAGGCGTCTCCTGACAACCACCGCCGAACTGCAGACGCTGCGTGCATGACAGGGGACGACCGGCTTGTTGACCACGGGAGGCTGGATCTCCAAGAGGAGGCATGTAGATTCCTTCATTGGCCCCGGTGTCGAGGAAGCTGTCAATTTCATCACCCTGATCATCGTCGTGGTTAGGTGCAGCGTCCACGTGCTTGGGTGGAGGCGACGGTGTGTGCGCGGCTAGCTGCTGATGCCTCTTGGTGGCGGCGACGAACACCGGTGGCCATGTCTTTTTAGCGGGGGCAGCGGGGCGCTGATCTTCCTTTGCAAGGCGAATCTGTGACTTCGGCCATAGCAAGGGCCAGCCGACGCAACCTCTGAGAGAGTAATGCTCATCGGCTCCATGAGGTTGCATGGGAGGATCAACGCCGTCGCAACCCTTCAAAGGACGCACCAGGGCGACCCTAACATGCCAGCAGGGATGGGCAAGTTGTGCATCAGGGGGTTCTTCGGTTGGCATATGGTACCCTTGCTTACATCCTTCAGCATGCCGTTCACATAGTGCAGCACTGTGCAACTAGTGTCCTGCGGGAGAACATGTTGGGCATCATTATCATATGGTACTCATCAAAAAGGACGGCAGAGTATGAAGTCAAGCCTACAATTAGTTACCTTGGTAAGGGCGTCGAGCTCGGCTAAGGTGGACACGCGAGGCTGCGTGGGCTGCAGTGGAGGCGGTGGCTGCACGTTGGTGTTGGGCTGCGGCGGAGGCGGCGGCCACGTGTTGGTGTTGGCCTGCAGCGGAGGCGGCGGCCGCGTGTTGGTGTTGGGCACCGGCGCCGGCTGCACGTTGTTGGTGTCGGTGGCCAGCGGGCTCAGCCCCGCGAATGGGTCTGCCGATGGTTAGGAGGGCGGGGTCACCATGTTCAGCGACACGTGTTGGGCAGAGTTGCTGCCGGACACACTGGGCACCGGTATCGGCCCAATTCCACCAGCGGCATTCCACGCCGCTAGACCCTCCCACAGTTGAGGAGGAATGACCTGGCGCAACCTTGCTTCGAACTTTTCCTCCATTTGCACCGGCAGCGCGGCCACTTGCGCCTTGAGATCTGCAATCTCCTGCCTCTGCGCCTCCTCCACCTTGCTTCTTCTCTCCTTTCTAGTCTTTGATTCCTCTTTGAAGTGGACGCCGACTTTCGTGGTCAGCCTAAAGCCGGAAACACGTCTAGCGGACGTCATCTTCTTGTGCTTGGGCCTCTTCTTCATGATATTCGTTGCCCTGTTGAAAGAAGTGTCCCAAGGCTCCAATAGCCCTTGGATGGAGCAAGCTGCCTCGGCCGCTATTTCATCTTCCTGCAAAAAGATTCATGAACCCAATTAGAATCATCGGTTCATTATTGATTGCAAATCAACTTGAGATCTGCGATAAGTTGCTTACCACGAGTTTCTCAAACTCTTGCATAGCCT
The DNA here is from genome assembly GCA_007115705.1 of Dactylis glomerata. Lineage (NCBI taxonomy): Eukaryota > Viridiplantae > Streptophyta > Magnoliopsida > Poales > Poaceae > Dactylis > Dactylis glomerata. The sequence goes on along the minus strand of QXEO01000032.1, from coordinate 634,672 downwards.
TCTCTGAGGTTTTTAATTCCTTTGTCTTCGGGCACAGGTAGTAGCGGGCCCGCACAAAGTTCCGGACCTGCGGGTCCGTGAATTTTTCAAACATGTTGGGCTTGCCAAGACGAATAAGCTCGGCGTCCTCCTTATCCCACACTTCCTGGATTCCTCTATAACCGCCACTCCCAAGACGGTGGTGACCTAAGTTCTGTTCATACATCTTCTTCCCCAATGCCGACAGAGCTTTGAAGGTATCGGTCTCCAACTCCTCCTTGAAAAGAACATAGTCGTCGTGTTCTAGAAGTGGCTCATGCTTCTTGATCTCTTCCCAGCTTTCCTTCTTGTCAATCCGCTTCTTCACCTGGGTTCTCCAGCTAGCCAAGGCCGTGCTCATCTTCGTAAGGGCCAGCTGGTTCACCTTGTTGTCCTTGAGGTTTAGGTTCTCGTACTCCTCCAGGAACTCGTATCGCTCGTGAAGCTTCTGTAGTAGGAGCTGGACAAGATGCGCATTGCCGGGATCTTGGAGGTTCCTCGTGTTGATCCTCACGGTCTCCCGGATGATGCAACTGATCTGCGTCCCATATCCTGTGGCAAGGGCTTTAGGCTCCACGGGTACGCCATTTTCATTCACTTGGGTGAAATCCTCGCGTTTTGTGCCAAGCATCGGTGGGTCCCGATCCTTCCTGATGGCCTTCTTCTTCTTAGCGGCCGAGGCAGATCCACCATCCGTCTGTTCGCCAGCATCGGTGGTGTCATCCTCGGTGCCATCAGTGCGCTCGCTGCCAGCATTAGTGGTGTCATCATTGCTGGAGTCTCCTTCTCCACCCTCGAAGTCTCCGTCTCCATCCTCAGAGTCTTCGTCGCCACCCTGATCATCTCCACCTCCGTCTCCGTCCATGACATCTATTTCCTTCTCCTCAGCCGGCCTCTGGGATTGCATCCAAAATGGCAAGTTGGCCGCCCGGGCTTGTTCTTCGACACTCATTTGATTAGAAGGGCCAGCGCCGTCGTTGACGTGTCCGGTCGACATGTTTGCACTAAACAAAAGGAGAAAAATGTTTAGTACAAAAAACAATCGATCAGAAAATTCGGCAGCACCTCCGCTATAAATGGCTACCTAGGAGTGCCTATTTCTCACCGAAACAGAAATGAATCAACATTTCGGGAGTAACAGGCACTCATTTTCAAGTACCTGCAACAATTCACATAAAAAAAGCATAAAATGTGCTTTTCCAACACAGATTTGTCGACAACATACACATAAGACACAACATGTGCCTTTCCACCATTGCTGTCCACAAAAGCACAAAATTCTGTGCAAAAACTGAGTAAAAGAACCTCACAGTAAAAATGTGTGCCTTTCCACCATTGTTGCTCACAGTATAAGAACATGCTCACAGTATATCTTTGCAAAAAGTGAGTAAAAATTGAGTAAAAATTGAGTAAGAACTGAGGAAAAACTGAGTAAGAACTGAGCAAAAACTAAGTAAAAAAAGCTCACAGTAAAAAATGCATGCCTTCATAATATACCAGATAACACATACCCAAGGAATACTATGAGCTAGTTGCTGGTTGAAGTGCATTCACATATCATTTGTTTTCTTCTATCAATTTATTTAGGGACAATTGACTATTTACAAGCAAAAATAGATCAGCTTATTCATACCCAAGGACCATTGACTATTCATACTTTTAGCTAGCAACTCTATTAGTTATTCAGTAACTTCTACAAGCACATAGGAGCTATTCATCATAGTAAAAATAGCTCATAGTAAAACAGATGGTATTTTCAGTGTGAAGGATATTTCATCATAGTAATACAAACAACAACAGAGGGATGTACAAAATGCTCCAAAAATACATTTCATGCTAAAACCTGCACTATTTACATCCTGCGGGATTCAAAAATCAGTTGAGCAAATGTATATGCTGATCTAACAAAATCTACAAATGAACAACATTAATTACATCCCAATCCAGAAACTCGTGCATATATGAAAGGTACAGAACCAAATCTACCATGGAGCATGCCAGCAGCGGAGATAAACAACTGCTACGAGAACCTACTACTGGAACTTTAAACACAGTTAAAGATTGAGACTAATCCCCAATGTTTGTCATCGTTAGGTCATTCCAATCACACTAGCACATGCATCACTGGTATAGAAGAAGAACAAAAATTATAACTAGGTTACTTAATCATGCTACAGCAAGCAGACCTAGTTAATCAACCCTAAGAAAGATTGTAGTTCTAAACTTTAAACAAAGTTCAGTTAACTGAACTCACACGCCAGAGGCACACTTAGTATCATTTTTGTGTAGCAAAAAGTTAACTGAACTCACACAGTAAGAACATGCTCACGTTAAGAACCTAGCAGTCACATATTAACATGAATGACAGTGTTGTATTAACATGAACCTAACAGTCACATATTAACATGAATGCTCACAATAAGAACCTAGCAGTCACATATTTTTTTATTAGGTCTGTCTCAGCACATCAACAAATTAAGTATATCTTGAGCATAGCTCCATTATCTAAATGAAAGAGCATAGCTCTAGCAATTTTATCTTGAACATTTACATATAAAATGAGAGAACATGTGCATATTATATACTTTACATATAAAATGAGAGAACATATGAAAGAGCATAGCTCCAGAAAGTATATCTTGAGCTTAGCTCCATTATCTAAATAATAAGCAAGTATATCTTGAACATGTGTATATTATATACCGGACAACAAACGTGGTTATTTTTAAGATTCTGAATCATGTCAATTTACAAAGACTTGCTGAAACATGTTGCTGCAGGAACCGAAACCTGATAGAAAAAATATACTTCATTGAATCTGCTCACTACCTAGACAGCCAGTTGGACAAAAAAGAATTTCTGATCCAGTACATAAAGAAATTTTGAACACAAAAGATAGTACTATTAGCACCACCTGAATTTTTTGCTTCACCAAAGTTCATTTACAAATCTGTATCCTGATAAAGGTTTTTGTATTAGGTGATTTTTCATATGTTGTTTTCCTTGTAGCAACCATTTTCTGATTGACACATCAGAACATATATGGCCTAATTCAGTCATTAAGTTACCCAAGAACATCTCAAATTGCAAATACGAGCAAGGGAGTAAGAAATTGTTTCTTTCTCAATTTTCCATTCACAACATTTACACTCACTTCCATCTGAAGAATACAATGTTCGCTAACGATGTACATACACATTCTAAAGTCCCAATCTTACACCACATGCACACCCAACACAAAGCAATGGGAATCTTAACCATCTATATTAGCTTGAACTAATAACAAATTCTTGATTCATCCGTGGGCGTGTTCGTAATTGTTTGTACCTCGGAGGTTGGGGACAAAGTTGTCGCAGGCGAAGCGTGCGGCCCGGTGGCCGGTGTGGCCGTCGAAGAGGGCGAGGATGGTGCCGACGGGCGGGGTGGAGTGGATGCAGCACTGGTCCTCGAGGACCTGGTTGGCCTACACGAGCGTGGCGGAGAGGTCCCCTGCGGCGCAGCGCGCGAGGTCGCGGCCCTCAGAGTCGGGGCCCGAGGAGGGGCGGCACCTTCTCTACAGCCTCCGGGAAGAAGAGGGGCGGCGGCTCCGGGGAGAAGAGGGGCGGCGGCTCGGGCTCCTAGCTAGGGTTCGGGGAAGAAGGCTCGCGGGGAAGAACGAAGTGGGAGAGAAGGGGGCCGAGGCAGGCCTTTTACCCTAAGTCATACATATGCATGGCGCATCCCGCAGAGGTGCACTACGGATATGCTATGCATGGTGCACCATATAGGGGTGCACCGCGCTTGTTTTTGTATAGGTCAAAACCAGCCGCAGTGCAATCTTGACAGCAATCTTGACATAGCCCAGTGGTTCTGGTTCCGCTGGCTGTTTGGGAGGTGCCAGGTTCGAACCCTGGACCTCCCACCTTTTTTTGTTTTTACAAAAACCATATTTCAGAAATTTTAAAATTAATATATTGCAGTAAATAAAATTTGCTTATTCTAAAAATAATAATTATTAAATAGTACCAGTCCGACATGTATATATAATTGTTACAAAAAACCATATGAATCATATATCATATATATGATCATTGTTACAAAAAACCAAAATTCATTTATATGATTGTTCCTCCAAAAATGACACATGTTGTCCGATGTCGATTCCGAACGAGCTACCGTCGTCGACTCGTCACGATCTTCTTGCCCTTCTTCGTCGCGGTTGAATAATTGAGCCCGGAAACATGGGGATTTCTTCTCGTGTACAGTCATCCTTTAGCGGGTAGGGTGGTCTTCCTTCTTCCAGCGGCTTCACTTGGCCTGTCGAAGTACTTGTCGAATTCCTCTTCTATCTTGGGATCGCCGTACTTGTCGAAGTCTTGCTCGGTGGCCGCTCCCTCCATTCTGATGATGCTCCTTTTCCCCTCCTAACGATAACACGGCTAGGCCTTACCGGGTCGGTAATGAAAAAACATTGATCAACCTGGCTCGCCAGTACCCATGGCTCATTTTTTGCCTAGACGTTCGCGCTGGATTTGGCTTCGGGTATGACCATGGTGGTGAAGTACCGGCCTTCTTTTTCAACGTTCTTGGCCCATCTGACCCGAAACATTGGCATCTTCTCTCCACAGTAGTTGAGTTCCCAGATCTCCTCGATCCTCTCAAAGAACCTTTCATTGACGGTGGATTCCTTGTCCGCGTAGGACAGTATCGTGACTCCCGAGTTCTGGTGTTCGCTGCTATGGTCCTTTTTCTCGGTGTAGAATGTGTAACCATTGATGTCGTACACCTAATAGGTCCTCACGTTCATTGCGGGGCCCTGTGACAAGACGAATAAGAGTTTTTCCTCTTTCGTGGAAGGCTTGTTACCATGGTGAATCTGGAGTAGCTTTTCCTTGAACCAACACGTAAAGCTGGAGTTGTGCTCTCTAGTTACGTCTCCCTTCGTCCTCCGTCTGCCCGTGTCAGTAAACTTCTTCTCAATGAAGCTTTTGTTCTCTAACACCCAAGGTGCGACCAATTCAAGGTGTTGTAGTGCGACTCGGTATGCCGTGTCAAAGTCTGGTAGTCGGGCTTTCAAGCCGACGTGCATGGGGACGAAGCCATCGCGGTGACCAAACCCATGGATCCTGCCGAGGTGCCTCCTGATTGGCAGACCAATAGGGACGTCCTCGTCCAGAACGATATGCACTCATAGGACAGGAAGCCCTTGGCTATGCTTCCATCCGGACGCGCCCTATTGCGAACGTAGCCTTTGAGAATGCCGTTCAACCTTTCGAACGGCATCATGTTGTGGAGGAATGGCGGCCCGAGGTGGATGACATTATCCACCACATGGACGAGCAGATGCACCATGATGTCGTGGAACGCGGGAGGGAAGTAAATCTCGAGCTCGCATAGTATCATGATGATCTCACCTTGTAGCCTTTCGAGCTGCTTCATGCCGATCGACTTCCTAGAGAGGACGTCGAAAACGTTGCAGAGGCCAAACATTGTCTCACGTACGTGCTCGTCCATGATCCCTCGGAGCGCTACTGGAAGTATCTGCGTCATCAGCATGTGGCAGTCATGAGATTTCATCCCGGAGAACCTCTTCTTTGTTTCGTCCAGGTATTGTGATATCTTCCCTCTGTAACTGGTAGGAAGCTTGACTCCGAGGAGGACGCTGAAAAACTGGTGGAGCTCCGGCTCACTAAGAGTAAAGCAGGAAGGTGGGCAGTAGTAGTCGTTTGTCTTAGCCTGTTTGCGCATATGACCTTGAGTATCCGCCTGCGTCTCATCATCATCAGTGTCATCCTCCATGAAGTTCTTTCATGATGCCCAGCTTGATCAGGTCGTTTCTTGCCTTTGGCCCATCTTTCACTAGTGGAAAAAAGGCTATTGGTGGCGCATTATTTTGGCTTATGCGTGGCGCATATGGGATGCGCCACCATTGCCACGCCACTAGTAACAATTTATCAGTGGCGCATTTCAATATGCGCCACGCATAGGCAAATTATGCGTGGCGCATATTGGCTATATGCGCCACTAGTAGCCTGTGAAAATTCAAAAAAATCAAAAAAAATTAAAAAATCGAAAAAAACCAATTTTTTTTGAAAATCTAAAAAATCGAAATAATGTGAAAAAACTATTGTATTTCAATTTTTTGAGGATTTTATCACATGAGAAACATTTTCAAATCGCATAGAATTTCTTGACTTCCCGCTAGGTCACCCATCCTTAGACTACTCCGGGCTGAGCACGCTTAACTTCTCCATTCTATTTGTATAAGCTATCCCTAACCTACCCAAGTTCTTACTGATATTACTATCATATCAATCCTCTTAAGACCTATATGTGCTTGTGTGTGTTTGTATGTATATGGCATATATGTGTGTATATGTGTGTGTATGTGTATATGTATTATGTATATGTGTGTATATGTGTGTGTATATGTATTAATATGTCCACGTATATGTACGTATATATGCGTATATGTGTGTATGTGTGCATATATGTGTGTATATATATGTATGTGTGCATATATAAGTGCGTATATGTGCGTCTATGTGTGTATATATGTGTATATGTATGTGTATGTGTGTGTATGTGTGTGTATATGTGTGTATATGTGTGTGTATATGTGTGTATATGTGTATATATGGATGCATGTGTGCATATATAAGTGCGTATATGTGTGTGTATGTATGCGTATATGTGTGTGTACATGTGTGTATATGTGTGTGTATGTGTGTATATGTGTGCATGTGCGTATATGTGTGTGTATGTGTGCGTATATGTGCGTATATGTGTATGTACATGTGTGTATATGTGTGTATATATGTAGATATGTGTGTGTATATGTGTGTATATGTGTGTGTATATGTGTATATGTATGCATGTGTGCATATATAAGTATGTATATGTGTGTGTACATGTGCGTATATGTGTATGTACATGTGTGTATATGTGTGTGTATATGTGTGTATATTTGTGTATATGTGTGTATATGTATGCATGTATGCATATATAAGTGCGTATATGTGTGTGTATATGTGCGTATATGTGTGTGTACATGTGTGTATATGTGTGTATATATGTGTGTATATGTGTGCATGTGCGTATATGTGTTTGTATGTGTGCGTACATGTGCGTATATGTGTATGTACATGTGTGTATATGTGTGTGTATATGTGTGTGTATATGTGTGTATATGTGTGTATATGTATGCATGTGTGCATATATAAGTGCATATAAGTGCGTATATGTGTGTGTATGTGTGCGTATATGTGCGTATATGTGTGTATATATCTGCATGTGTGCTATATGTGTGTATATAACTAATCCAAAAGTTTAATCCAATATAAATTTTGATCTACAAATAAAAATAAAAATAAAAATAAAAATTTGAAAATATGAAAGTGCGAAAAAGTCTATTTCCCCTTTTGAATTTTGAGATTCTAAAATTTGTCAAAACGACCATAGGTCATTGAATTCGGATGTAACTTTTCGTGTAGATACTTTTTCATATAAAAAACTTTTTAATCCGAGTTCGTATGCAAAAGTTATGGTCATTTTACCGAGACATAAAGTTTTTTTGTAAAAATATCAAAATTCATGTTTATTATTTTTCTTACTTACTAGATCACATAACATAACTAAATCTGATTTTTTGAATTTTTTTCAAACCTTTTATCATTTTATTTTATTTTTTAGAAGACTAAAAAGGCGACCCACAGGGGGGGGTGGGGTGTGGCGGGTGAAAAAAAAATCATGTTATGCGTGGCGCATATTCAATATGCGCCACTGATATATGAATTATTGGTGGCGCATATTCAATATGCGCCACTGATATATGAATTATCAGTGGCGCATATTGCAATATGCGCCACGCATAACCCTGGCAGGTCCCTTCTGGTGGGTCCCACATGAATATTGGTGGCGCATTCTGAACAATATGCGCCACTAGTAAAAAAATTATCAGTGGAGCATATTTGAAAATGCGCCACTAGTAAATACTAGTGGAGCATATTGAATAATGTGCTCCACTAGTAAAACATCTATCTATAAGCCTTTTTCCACTAGTGTTTGGTTTTCTCCGGCATGTTAACGATAGTGGCAACTAGACTCTCGCACACGTTCTTCGTGATGTGCATGAGATCAAGGCTATGAGGCGTGTGGAGGTATTTCCAGTACGACAGGTCCCAGAAAATGGACCTCGCTTTCCATACACCTCGCAGCGGCTTTACCCTCGGATGCTTCTTTCCCGGCGTGGGGCACGCTTCCCATTCTTCTAGTAAATCATTGATATCCTCTCCATTACAAATAGGTGGGGATGTTTCGAGCTCCTCACTACCATTGAACAGATCTCCGTGTTTTCTCCAAGGATGGTCGACAGGAAGCCACTTTCAAATGCCAGGGAACACGGTTTTCAAAGAACCGAGGTCCTTCGGTAGCTGGACATGCGATGTTTTATCCATGCACCTAACACATGCATTGTGTCCATGGGCCACCTGGCAAGAGACATATGCGTATCCAGGATAGTCCTGCACCGTCGTGAGCAACGCGGCTCTCAGACCAAAATACTCTCCTTTGTAGGCGTCCCACATACGTATCGGCGTCTCCCACAACATGGCTAACTCCTCTTTCAACAGCTCGAGATAAAGGTGCATGTCGATACCCGGTTGTTTCGGCCCCTGAATAAGAATACTCATGTGTACGTATCTCTGCTTGGTGCACAGCCAGGGGGAAGGTTGTACGGCCATACAAAGACGGGCCAGGTGCTATGCGTGCTACTCTGGTTGCCGAAGGGATTGAGTCCATCTGTGCTCATTCCCAGCCTAACGTTCCTGGCATCGTCCCTGAAACCGTCTTCCATGTCCAACGAGAGCCACTGGCTAGCGTCCGCAGGGTGTGTCAGGATCGTGCACTTCTCCGGATCATCTCCGGGCTTCTCCCTTTCCACGTGCCATTGCATGAGCTTCGCTTCCTTAGGGTCTACGAAATACCGCTTCAGACGGGGGGTGATAGGAAAGTACCATACCACTTTTCGAGGAACTTTCCTGCTCCCTCTCTTGTATCGTGATTGGCCGCACACCGGGCATGTGGTTAGTTCCTTGTACTCGTCCCGATAAAGTGCCCAATCATTGATGCACACGTCGTACTTCACATGCAGTAGATCGAGAGGGCACACAACTTTCTTGGCCTACTCGGTACTCCAAAACGTATCTACTTTCCTGAACACCTTTGCTATTGTTTCTCCTCTAATTTGTGTGTTTTGAATACAACTAACACGGACTAATGCTATTTTTAGCAAAATTGCTCTGGTGTCTCGTTTTTGTGCAGAAATCCAACTTTCAGTAAAAATTCGGGAAAAATCATCAAAAATCCTATTTCACCAGAAGACCCACGGAGCCAGAAGACGAGATGGAGGGGAGGCTCGAGGGCCCCACACACACAGGGGGCGCGACCCAGCCCTGGTCACGCCCACCTAGCGTGAGGGCGCCTCGGCCGTCCCCTCGACCTCTCCTTTCGCCTACATATACCCCCTGACTCGATTATATCGAGGGGAGGGCGTTTTTTCCCAGATAGACTTCCGCTGCGCCGCCGCCATTAGAAACCGTGATTCAGAACCAGAAACTCCGTTTCGGCACCCTGCCAGGACGGGGATTTGGAGGAGATCTTCATCACCATCATCACCGACGCTCCTCCATCGACCATCCATGACTCCCCCATCCATGTGTGAGTAATTCCCCCGCTGTAGGTGAGGGGATGGTAGGGATTGGATGAGATCGGTCATGTAATTTGATATGAGATTGTTAGGGCATAGTGCCTAGTATCCTTATTTAGTGCCTATGACATTGTTGCGACTTGTTGTGCTTAATGCTTATCACTTTGGGCCCGAGTGCCATGATTTCAGATCTGAACATGTTATTATTTCTATGATGATACTTGTTGTTTATGGTCTTATCTACAAGTTGTTTACACATATTGTTGTCCGGAACCCGAGGCCCCAAAGTGACCGAAATTGGGATAACCGGCGGGGATGGCTATGATGTGAGGATCACATGTGTTCACCGAGTGTTAATGCTTTGCTCCGGTACTTTATTAAAAGGAGTACCTTAATTACCAGTAGTTTCCCTTGAGGCCCTGGTGCAACAGGCTGGTAGGACAAAAGATGTCGTGCAAGTTTCTCCTTGTGAGCACGTACGACTATATATGGAACACATGCCTATGATTGTTTGTACTAGGATGCTTTATCTTTATTTATCTGCAATGCCCATGTCTCATTGATTTCATGAATTATCTTATCCATGCAATGCCCGTGATCCATCCCTATGCCTACAGTATTTGTTCCTACTGTTTACTACTGTTACTATTATCGCTGTTATTTTACTACTGCTGTTACTGTTTCACTACTATCACCACTATAAAACTGTTGCTACTGATAAACCACTGCGAGCAAGACTGTTTCTAGGTGCAGGTCAATTGACAACTCATCTGTTAAGGCTTACATATATTCTTTGGCTCCCCTTGTGTCGAATCAATAAATTTGGGCTTTACTTCCCTCGAAGACTATTGCGATCCCCTATACTTGTGGGTCATCAAGACTATTTTCTGGCGCCGTTGCCGGGGAGCATAGCTTTATTTGTAAGTTCACCTGGTATTCATATTGTTCGCTGCAAACCTTTCATCATGGGTAAACCTCGTGATGGAAAAGTTCCTATATTGCCATCCACTACAAGAAGAGGTACGACTCTCAACACCTCTGTTGCTCTTGATTCGCCATCTGTTATGAGTAAGTTGCTTACACCACCACACCCACACGCTACTGCTACTACTTCTGCTGAGTTTGAAAATGCCACTGATAATTTAGATGATGCTTCTACTGTGCTTGATAAGAGTGGTTCACTAGGTTCCTTTTTAGATGCTACTATTGCTAGAGCTAAGTTGGGAAACACCACTCTTACACCTGTTAGTTCACCTGAGTCTAGGGAATGTCCTAGTGATGACCTTGATGATGATGCTTATATTGAGCTTAATGATGATTTTATTGCTGAAGCACGTGCTGCTCGTAATGCCGGTAATGTTAGAGAACTTCTTGCAAGACGTGCTGTTAAATATAATTTGTCTCCTGATCCTAAGTTTGCTGCTTCTCCCATAAATATTAGAGACAAGGATTATGATTTCTCTTTGGATTTATCTTCCATATCTATTGTTGAGAAAACTCCTTTTTGTGGTACTAAAGATGAGAGTGCTATGGCGCACATGAATGAGCTTTCTACTTTGAGTAATTTGTTTTCTGATGATATTAAGCTCCGCACTTACTTTGTTGCTAAGATTTTTCCTTTCTCGTTGAAAGATGCAGCTAAAACTTGGTTTAATAGCTTGTCTCCTGGATCTCTTAATAGTCCTATTGCTTTGGTTAATGCTTTCTTTCAGAAATATTTTCCTGCTAGTGCTCAACATGCTGCTGTGCAGAAAATCTTTGATTTTGAACAGGGAAAAGGAGAGATATTGCCTGAATCTTGGACAAGGTTTTGTTCTTTAATTAGAGCTTTGCCTAAAGAACCATTGCCTAAAAATGAACTCATTGATATATTTTATAATGGACTAACTGATGAATCCAAGTCATATTTGGATAGTTGTGCTGGTTGTGTTTTCAGGGAAAGAACTCTGGCTGATGCTGAAGAATTAATGGCTAAAATAAGCCAAAATCATGATGATTGGACTCTAGTTGAGCCAATGCCAGCACCAACACCAGCACCAACCCCTGCGCCATCTATAGAGCCTACACCGAAGAAGAGAGGGATGATCGAATTAAATGATGAAGTTATGAAGGAAGCTAAGAAATCTCTTAAGGAGAAAGGTATTAAGGCCGAAGATGTGAAGAATTTATCTCCTATAGAAGAATTATGTAAGACAATCTCTCATTCATCAACTATTGAGGTACACTCTCTCCAACGCTTTGATGAAAGAGATATTCCTTATTCTAAACCCCCTGATCAATGCTTAGATGAGTTTGATAATTTTATTGTTAAGCAAGAAAATTTTAATAGAATGGTGCATAATCATTTGTTGGAAAATTCTAGAGCTATTAACAAGTTGCAGTATATTGTGGAGAGAACCGCCAATGATGTGAAGATACTTGTTAAACATTTTCAAATGGTTCAAACACAAATTGATCAGCTTACCAAGGTGCAAAAAGACTTGCTAGTTAATGCCGCAAGAGAGAAGCAAGCGTGTGAAATACGCACAAGAAGTGTCGCTGCTACTCAAGATCCATTATATCCTGAAGGACATTCTAAGAGGGTTGAGCAAGATTCTAAACGTATTCCAAGTGATGATATTCCTTCTAAGAAGAAGAAGAAGAAGCATAAAACAACTACAGAATCATCTAATGCAGGTAAAGATCCTAATAGTGTTTCTATTTCTGATGCTGAAACAGAACCAGGAGATCCTTCCGATAAAGAAGAAGTTGAAGAAGAACCAGAAAAGATTGATAAGAATGCAAAGTACACCAAAGAAGACTTCATTGTCAACAAGCATGGTAATGAGAGAGAACCTTGGGTGCAGAAACCGATGCCTTTTCCTGGTAAGAAACACAAGTCCAAGGAAGAAGAACACTACAACAGGTTTTGTGAATGGATGAGACCTTTATTTTTGCAAATTCCTTTAACTGATGCTATTAGAATGCCTCCTTATGCAAAATATATGAAAGATATTGTTACTAACAAAAGGAAGATTCCTAATGAGGAAATTTCCACTTTACTTGCTAATTATTCTTTTGATGGTAAAGTACCAGAGAAGCTCGGAGATCCAGGTATACCAACTATTCCTTGCTCCATTAAAAATAACTATGTTAGAACTGCTTTATGTGATTTGGGAGCTGGAGTTAGTGTCATGCCTTTTTCTCTTTATAAGAGACTTGATCTAGAAAAATTGGTATCAACTGATATATCTTTGCAGATGGCCGATAAGTCTACTACTATTCCTATTGGTATATGTGAAAATGTTCATGTTCAAGTTGCTAACAGTTGTTTGATTTTAACTGACTTTGTTGTGTTGGGAATGCCTAAAGATGATAATATGTCTATTATTCTTGGAAGACCTTTTCTAAACACTGCAGGTGCTGTTATTAATTGCAATCAAGGAAAAGTGACTTTCAATGTCAATGACAAAGAGTACACGGTTTATTTTCCCAAGAAGATTGATAGAAAGAATGCTCTAAATTCCGTCAAGAATGTTGAGACCATCAAAGTTGGTCAAATTATTTGTTCAGAGCGAAAGCCCAAGTAAGAATATAAAATTGTTATGATTGGGACTATGCCTATCAAAGTTGAGGTAACATAAGCATTAGTGAAGTGCAAAGTTTTGCCTCATATAAAGTTAGTTTGGGAACAAGACTTGATCAACCTTGTTAACAAAGTGATTTTATATGAACGAAACTTCGTTTTCACCGCATCCACTCCACCTCACTTATATTTACTTGTTCAAATTTTATTCCTTTAGTTTAGTTACTTGATTAAAAGTATCTCAGAGCTGCTGCATGCTTGGTTTTGATTTGCTTGAAATCATTTCACCTTAATTTTTCTGAGTTTTTATCGATATGCAAATTTCTGAAAAATCCTCGAAAATAAAGTTTCTCGAAAAATTCCCGAAAATTCTTTATAAATTTTTATGTCAAAAATGGGGCAGAGAGGCACCTGGGAGACACCAGGAGGGGCTGCCACGCCACCTCACACACAGGGGGCGCGGCCCAGCCTAGGGCGCGCCCACCTGGTGTGAGAGGGCCCCACCTGGCCTCTCACTTATCTCTTCCTCCCCTGCTCTTTCTCTCTCCCGAAAAACAACGATACACCAGCTCAAACTCGAGTTCTTGCTGTTCTTCACTTCGATTTTTCGATCTCCTTTCTCAGCCCATCATTTCTGCTGAGATTTGGAGCATTTGTTCTCCGGTATGTGACTCCTCCGCTTGTCCAAGTAGAATTTCTTTTGGTGAAGTATTTCTTGAGTATTTTAGCATTGTAGGTGGCAGGATAAATGAGTATGCATGCTTGTTCTATTGCTTAGAAATGTTATTTTGATGCATGATAGTTCCCTAGTAACTCACTATAGTAGTTCCCTACATTTGTTTGTCTCAAAATCATATTTTATGAGGTTTGTTAAAAATTTCAGAAAGAGGACATGGATAACTACACCTATGGAGAAGTGTTTGAAAGAGAAGCACCAAGGTCTTCAAGGCCTTCGAGATCCACTGCTCAATATAGGATTTCCTACAATGAAGATCTTATGTCACCGAACCTTGAGGGGGACGATGGAGATGCACATCCATTGACCTTCCTTTGCACTAATTTCTTGAGTGATGCAGGGATTCTTAATGATTTCTTGCTCCTTGTTAACAGGGTTGGATTGACTACATACATGATGGATGAGAGTAATCAATATGCCATTCTCACAAAGATTTTCGTTGAAAGTTTCAAATTCACTAATGCTCATTACAATCCTTCCGTTGCATTCAAGATTTATGATAGACCTATCACCATGCCTTTGGAGAGATTTTGTAACATTTTAGGTATACCCATGTTTGGGACGACGAGGAAGATGCTGCAGCAGCCCGCTAATTTAGTGGAGCTCTACCGAGGAATAACAAACGATGATGACCGCACCGCACAGCGTGGCAAGATAAGAAACATTCAACTCCCATCTATTAGATATTTCACTTACTATCTTGCCACTAGTGTACTTGGTAGAGGAAACACTAGCAATATCTCCAACTATCATTTAGCTTTTCTAGCTACTGCTCTTGATGTTAGTAGGAAGTATAACCTCGGCGCTATTATTGCTCGTCGCCTAGCTGCTAAGGGACCTATTTATGGAGGTATTATTGCTGCGCGCATTGTTGCTGCTCTTGAGCTTCCTATTGCTCCTCATGATATATTGTTGACTCCACAGAGGCTCGAACTTGCCGCCATGAAGCTCCATCATTTTGTTACTGCTAACTCACGTGCAGGGAAATTAGTTTACAGGATGTTATTCACTGATGGAGAGGAAAGGGAAGTGCCTTTGCCACAACCCAGTTTGTTTAATATTGATAGCAGGCCATGGTCACGCATGAAGGAGGAGTTGGATGAGCGGCTTAGGGTGCTCGGCTTCAACGTACATCACGGCATCGTGGATCAGGAGGAAGAGGAGGAGCCGGCCTATCACTTCACCACCTACCACTCCGGGGCATCCTCGAGCTCATATTAGGACGATGGTGCTTCTTCGTCGCATTACGGAGGCGCCACTTCGTGGCCGAGTCGGCCGAGTTGGGATTGATCTCCACTTAGGCCAAAAGCCTAAGCTTGGGGGGAGGTATGCCGACGATTCACTCATCTACATATCATATTCTGTCGGTCCTATGTATATCCATTTTTCGCTTTCTCTAGTGTTCTCGTTCTTATTTCCATCTTTCCAAAACACAAAAAGACCAAAAATATTTTCGTTATTCCTCTTTGTTTGCCTTTTAGTTCGCTACCTTTGGTTTGCTTTACTTGCTATTTTCGATTTGCTATTTGAAAAATCCAAAAATATTTTGCTTTGTTTGCTGCTTCCTTCTGTTCTTGTTTCAAAAATCGAAAACCCCAAAAATATTTGTTGTTCTTCTTCGGTTTTGTAAATTTTGTTGCAGAGTTTAGTCCCCAGTTACTCTATTGGAGCTTGGTATTAACTTTATATTATTCAAGCTACACAAGTGAAGAGCAATAATGACGACATATGACAATCCGAGATGTGGTAAGAGGCTGGTATGAACTCTATTTGTTTTCATTTTTGTACATATACTCATCTATGTGGACATGCTTAGTCGGTTCATGTAAGGTATATGTTATCTAATGGATGCTTGGTAGTTCTTGTTTTCATATGATTAGTTCCAATTTACTAATAGCCTGTAGCATGTCATGTAGACGCTTGCATGCATTGTTTTATTCATATTATGGTATGTTATTGTGGTATCCTCCTCTGAAAGCTCCATTTGAATCGACTTGGCACATGCTCAAGCATGCATATGACTGAACAAAAAGTCAATTAAGCCTCGATGATCTACTTTGCCTCAGAGTCCTTGTATCATTTTTATGCCTATATTAATTTTGTTTTGTCGCAAGCATGATTATGACAGTTATTGCTCTCTCGATTGTCGCTTCCCAGTCTTTTGCTAGCCTTCACCTGTACTGAGTATGAGCTCTACTCGTGCATCCAATTACCAAAAACCAAGTCTACCAAAGAGTCCACTATAAATTCCTATGTATGGTATTTGTAAGCCATTCCAAAGTAAATTTTCATGTGCTACCTTTCAAAACTTTCAACTACTTCTCATTTTGTGCCACTGTTTTTAGCTCATGGGGACGTAGTGGTCGGAATTGCTATCTTCCATATTAAATTAAGTACCCCTCGACTAGGTAGCTTCATCTGCTCGTCATTAATTTTGCATGAGAGCTGGTCACACCATTATAATCTAATTCTAAAAAGAAAGAAAAAAGGCACTCCTCCAATGGAATGTGAAAGTTGGTGGGCACCCGATGGAATCGGTTAGCCATGGTTTGAGAAAGAAAAAAAGGTGGGGAGGAGTGCCAAAGCTTTATAAAACAGCACCAATGTGCCAAAATTTCAAAGAACTCGGAACCGCTCTCACTTGTTTATTATGGAAGATAGCAAGTCCCCATTGCTAGTCGTTGACATGAAACAACCACCTCTCAAAATTAATTTTTATCTCTATTTTACAAATGAAAAGCTCTAGCACATCTTAAATCACTGCTTCCCTCTGCAAAAGGGCCATTCGTTTACTTTTATGTTGAGTCATCATCTTCTAACTTAAAGCACTTCTTGAGAGCATAGCTGTTATTCTTAGTGTAATGTGCTTGTCCCAGAACACGGTTAATTGTGGTATAACTTTGATGCTTGTATCTTTGATATTTTTACTTCTAGTCTTCCCTTGGACTTCAGAGGTGCCTCAGCATTTATGTTTTGCTCCACAAATAAAGGCAAGCTGGATACCACTCTTTCATATCATTTATGCATATTACAATCTTGTAGCTTCTTATGTACATGTTACTTGTTATTAGTGCATTGGCACTCTTTCATAGCTTGCTTGACTATGAGGTGGCATCAGTTGCATATTTCTTATTATGAATTGCCTGAGTACTTGATCACATAGAAGCAAATGTGTTCGTGAAAGTTTGTTTTATCGCTCTCAGTTGTTAACTGAATTGCTTGAGGACAAGCAAATAGCTAAGCTTGGGGGGAGTTGATACGTCCAAAACGTATCTACTTTCCTGAACACCTTTGCTATTGTTTCTCCTCTAATTTGTGTGTTTTGAATACAACTAACACGGACTAACGCTGTTTTTAGCAGAATTGCTCTGGTGTCTCGTTTTTGTGCAGAAATCCAACTTTCAGTAAAAATTCGGGAAAAATCATCAAAAATCCTATTTCACCAGAAGACCCATGGAGCCAGAAGACGAGACGGAGGGGAGGCTCGAGGGCCCCACACACACAGGGGGCGCGGCCCAGCCCTGGCCGTGCCCACCTGGCGTGAGGGCACCTCGGCCGTCCCCTCGACCTCTCCTTTCGCCTACATATACCCCCTGACTCGATTATATCGAGGGGAGGGCGTTTTTTCCCAGATAGACTTCCGCTGCGCCACCGCCATCAAAAACCGCAATTTGGAACCAGAAACTCCGTTCTGGCACCCTGCCGGGACGGGGATTTGGAGGAGATCTTCATCACCATCATCACCGACGCTCCTCCATCGACCATCTATGACTCCCCCATCCATGTGTGAGTAATTCCCCCGCTATAGGTGAGGGGATGGTAGGGATTGGATGAGATCGTTCATGTAATTTGATATGAGATTGTTAGGGCATAGTGCCTAGTATCCTTATTTAGTGCCTATGACATTGTTGCGACTTGTTGTGCTTAATGCTTGTCACTTTGGGCCCGAGTGCCATGATTTCAGATCTGAACATGTTATTATTTCTATGATGATACTTGTTGTTTATGGTCTTAGCTACAAGTTGTTTACACATATTGTTGTCCAGAACCCGAGGCCCCAAAGTGACAGAAATTGGGATAACCGGAGGGGATGGCTATGATGTGAGGATCACATGTGTTCACCGAGTGTTAATGCTTTGCTCCGGTACTTTATTAAAAGGAGTACCTTAATTACCAGTAGTTTCCCTTGAGGCCCTGCTGCAACAGGCTGGTAGGACAAAAGAGGTCGTGCAAGTTTCTCCTTGTGAGCACGTACGACTATATACGGAACACATGCCTATGATTTTTTGTACTAGGATGCTTTATCTTTATTTATCTGCAATGCCCATATCTCATTGATTTCATGAATTATCTTATCCATGCAACGCCCGTGATCCATCCCTATGCCTACAGTATTTGTTCCTACTGTTTACTACTGTTACTATTATCGCTGTTATTTTACTACTGTTGTTACTGTTTCACTACTATCACCACTATAAAACTGTTGCTACTGATAAACCACTGCGAGCAAGACTGTTTCCAGGTGCAGCTGAATTGACAACTCATCTGTTAAGGCTTACATATATTCTTTGGCTCCCCTTGCGTCGAATCAATAAATTTGGGCTTTACTTCCCTCGAAGACTGTTGCGATCCCCTATACTTGTGGGTCATCAAGTAACAAATCTAGTAGCAATCTATAAGCTAGTATAAGATAAATTCACAGCAGCATAATAAATCCAGAAAACTAAGTATAATACATAAACTGCATACAACAGCCAAAAGCAGCCAATAACGATGTTAATGTTCACGACAAACTAAGCTGAAAATAATACAAGACGCAATGTATGGCCAACATGAAGATTAGGATACCCCAGGATGAATGAATCTTTTCTTCATTCATCATATATTTTTTTTGTCACTACATTCCATGAGATGAAGGAAATATTCACTGAACTCCTTCCGTCTGCAGTGTGCAGCCAGTACATCCTCCAAACGGTATGGCCTTTGTTCATTTCTCAGACCGTAGTATCCTAATCTATCTACACGTCGTGGCCACTCATCCCAGGCCTTTCTATCATCAAAGTACTCTCTGATATAACCCAAATCCACATAGTAGATGCAGCCAGGTCGAAGTATCGGGTGCACTCTGGTGTCGACGGAGATACACCGAATATAATTGACGAAGAAGGCACAACTAGCAATGTTACTGACGGCATGGAGAGAGCGGCTCTTAGTGTCCACACGGTACACCAATGGTTGACCTTCCTCCAAATGCCTGTTGTCAATGCTGCCGCCCAACAACACAAGAAGCAGATCACCATCCGACTTCACAAGGTAGAACTTGGAATCATTTCCAAGTTCTGGAAATGAAAATAGTGTCTCCATGTTGATAGTGCTGGCGCGCTGCTCCAACTGGACATTGTTGGTGCACACTAATTTTCCGACCTCAAAACTGTTCACAGCTATTGCATACAATTCACCATTGAACGGGGTAATGCAACGCAGAGAATGGTGCTCGATCGAAAATCTTCCTTCTCCCCAGTCTTCTTCTATATCCTTAGTTGGAGTGCTCTCATCGACCCAAGCAATTTCCATGGGGTAACCTGTGCAAACGAAGACCATAGTCGGGGACTTCATTACAGCGACTGACTCCACAATAACAGATGGCATCTGCGCCTCAAACATAGTGTTCAATGTCTTTGTGAGTGCGTTCAGAAGCCATATCTTGTGCGGCTGGTTCTTCTGGGCAAGCACGATGACGCCACGGCAAAAGCCGACGAAATAGTATCTAAAATATATTGATGAAGATAACATTCAGCACTAAGATGTTTACGATTGAAAATAAAAATAGATTAACTCTATAGATATGGAGGAATTTGAACCTTGCATGAACTTCCGTTAGATCGATGGTGACGTAGTGGGATGTGCGGAGGTTGAGGAAGGAGAACTCAGCGGCGTGTGGAAGTGCGTGTTCTACCATGATCCATTCGTGCAGGTGCACGTCGGGCTAAGGTAAATCTGAGCGCCAATTTCTACAAACTTGCCTCAAAGCAAAGTAGGTGTCCACGTACTCCTCGTTCGCCAGTAAGCAGTCGCCGATCTTGTGAAGTGGTTCATCACCCTTAAGAGAGGCCCAGTTCACAGAGGCACCGCGCTTGGATGCGCCGCCCTCGGAGGCGACGGGCTCGGCGGCGACGGGCTCGGATGCGACGGGCTCGGCGGTGACAGGCTCGGATGCGACGGGCTCGGACGCGATGGACTCGGAGGCGATGGGCTCGGGGGTGACTGCCGCCGGCGCATTCTTCTTCTCCATCGCCGGCAGGGGAGCGCGCGTAGGGCGGTTGGGGTTTTTTTGATGTAGAGAAGGTGATGGGACGTGAGAGGCATGGTTGCGTGCATGAGTGAGAATGAGACTGTGCAGAGGGAGGGAGAGAGGGGCTCTGTACTGGCAAAGTGATGGTTCATCTCAGCAGTTTCTCAAAAAAACTAGACATTTGGTCTCAACACGCATCTGTGGTACTGCACGTCTGCACCGTTACGTGTACTCAGTTCTACCCTCGAGTCTTACACTGGAAAAATATCTGTACTCAGTTTTGCCTCGAGTACTAATACTGACTGTGCAATATACTCAGTTTTACCCTCAAGTGGCTGGTCAATAGAGAGTCAACAAATGGGATTAAGTTATCTAATTGAGTCATTTCATGCGCAAAAAACTCAAAAAAATAAAATCATAGTGTCTCCTACTCATGGAGTCTTGTTACGCGACCTGCCACGTAGGAAATCATAACAATCATATATAAATCAAGTTTTAACACAAATGGCCACTTCTCAAATCACTAGTAGCTATGAAGGTTCATGGCTTTCCACTCAAACACCTTCTCAAAACATCTATACCCAAAACGTAGTTTGTCTGAATGAGGCCATAATTTTCATACTCATGTATATTTGAATTGCTAATACTTTGAGGTAGGCCAACCTGGGTTTCATTGTACAAAACATGTGTTTTTGTTTTTCTAAATCTCTTATTTGAATTCCTTAGCCTGTTTACTATTTACTTGCCCTTGGATCCTTGATACTACTCAGTTTTACCCTCTCCCTTCTCACAGAAGCCCAAACTTGGCCTGATTGGTCGAGCTGTTGTCACACAGATTGTGCCCACCTACTGTCGATCCTATGATCTAACGGGCAGGATAACCCCTCTTTCTCTATCATCATGGCCACCCTCTCTCTATCTGTCGGTGGCAAACTACTACCCCTCTATGTATGCTAAATAACGAATTTGCCACCGGATTCAACAACTTTGGTAATCACGAATTTCTTGTAGGCATTACTTTTCACGATAAAATGATAAACTATCACGAATTTCCATTTCTTTTAGGCATTACTTTTCACGGTAAAATGATAAACTATCACGAATTTCCATTTCTTTTAGGCATTACTTTTCACGGTAAAATGATAAACTATCACGAATTTCCATTTCTTGTAGGCATTACTTTTCACGGTAAAATGATAAACTATCATGAATTTCCATTTCTTGTAGGCATTACTTTTCACGGTAAAATGATAAACTATCACGAATTTCCATTTCTTTTAGGCATTACTTTTCACGGTAAAATGATAAACTATCACGAATTTCCATTTCTTTTAGGCATTACTTTTTTGTTGAGATATAAACCCCCACAACGGTCATCTCCTCCTTAATTTATTGTGTAAACCCCACAACGGTCATCTCTGCCTTAATTTATGGTGTAAACCCCACAACGGTCATCTCTCCCTTATAAACCACCACAACGGACATCCCTCATGTCAATAGGTTCTGCCTCTCTCTTCTTCGTTCACATACACTTGATCCATTGCCATGGCTTCGACGTCTCAGACGCCGACCGGAAGGGGAAGGGGAAGGGGAAGGGGAAGGGCGGCCTGGGTGGTGGATCATCATCATTGCCACCACCACCGTCAACACTGCCATTAATCATAGAGGAGTTCTTAATCGTCATCTATGAAGACCTTTGGCCAAGAAGGTACGTACGTGTTCCCACATATATGATGCATGTGATTAATTATGTGCATGTTCTAAAAAACCTTTAATTTCAAACAATCGGCGCTTGATCTCTTTGCAGGCACTCCCAAAAAAGTTTGTGGACTATCCTGACGGCCAGGAGCCCGCTAAGGTGTATCTGCGAGCAGCTGACTGCGGTCCTCGTCTCTGGACCATGGAGGTCCTATTTGACGGACAAGGCCGGATGTACCTCGACAAGGGTTGGGAGAATTTCGCCATCGCGCACGGTCTGGATTTCGGCTGTATCCTACACTTCAAATATGAAGGCGGTGAAGTGCTCACAGTGAAGGTGTTTGACGTAACAATGTGCAGGAAGTACTACTATACGGACGACAAAGATACTGATGATGAAAGCGACGACGACGTGAAGCCATGCATCCATCCCCTTTAGATAAGGGGATTATGACCAAGAATATATATGTAGCTTCATATGCATCGATTTAGAGATCTAGCTATTTTCTATATATTATGCATGTAAAAATAATAGGGAATCGCAATTTCCACCATGATTCGAGCACCACAGCCTCCAAACGATGTTGATCCCGATATCGGCATGGTCAGAACGGCTATGCATGCTCGTCGCCACTGCTAGGTCACCGTCGGGATGCACCCTCAATCTCGTCCCCTCATTCGATCACTAACACACCAGAGATAGCGTCGAGGCCAATGACGAACGTACATGCTGATGCCAATGCCGAACATGCACGCCGCTATGGGCACGGCCACGCCGCCCCGCTATGCTGGACGCCACAGACCATCGCGAGATCTTTCCCTTCGCCATCACACTCCCGTAGCACCCATCTATACACGCCAGAAAGGAGAGACACTAGTTTTCTCTACATTGCTCGCGTTCATGTCCGACACCGTCAGTCAAAGTATTGAGGTCGTCGTCGATGTCCTCGACCATTTCTTCTCTTCTTTGCATGGTTAAACGCATCTAGTTCATATCTATCTAATGTGTCTAGTCTCGCCTCATGCAGTTCTTTGTGGACGTCGATCTCATCTTGGCACCCCGCAAGCCACCTCCTCTGTGCCATCGCTGTAGAGCTCCGTTAAAAAATCTAATCCTACCTGTGTATTGCCCCTTGTATCAGCATCATGGCCCCACTTGTCATTCGATATACCGAAGCCCCACTTGTCCGCGTTTTGGTCTGGGATACGACGATGCTTACGGTCAAACAAAGATGGATGGTCTGACGTGTCTTTGCAGGCTCTACGTGGCCCCACTAGTCAGCAGATAACGGTCAAAGTTGTTGACCCGTCGGGCAACCGGCTGTTCCAGCACTTGTGAGGGTTTCAGACAAGGGCTTGGACAAAACTGAGGAAAAACTAAGGAGCTGGGTAAAAATGAGTACAACTAAGGACCTGAGGGCACGCAAATAGAAATCCCTATTAGAATTGTTTGTTATTTTCTTTTTCGCGTCATCGAGACATCATGCATCATCATGCATTTATAACCTTGCATGTTTTTTTTGTTAAAACTAAATTATTTTGGAATAAAAGCTATTTTCTATTTTGCTTATTTCTCATTAAACCCTTCTCTTGTTCTAATTTAAAACCAAAACTATGCTATTTACAAACTTTGTAACCGTTTGAAATCAAAATCAAGTTTTGGAAACTTATTTGCAAATCTTCCTAAAAACCCCTCTCTTGTTCTTCCTATGAGAATGCTGCAAGAAAAAGGAAAAGAAGAAGCAGTTTCCAAAAGAAGAAAAAAAGGAATAAGAACAAAATAAGCCCCGCCCATTCAATTTCGGCCCCATGGCCCATCCACCTCCACTTCCTGCCTCTGTCGTCTTCCTCCCAGCGTACGGCAGTGCATCCACTGGCGCCACGTAACCGTCCTGGCAATGGGATGGCTCCCATGCATTGCGCCCCCTCCATATAAACTTCCCCTGTAACCCTAGCTAGGGTCTAGCCCTCCATTCCCAAGCGTTGCCACCTCCCTCTCTTCTCCCTTGTCGTTGCTCTCTTCGATAAGTAAGCATCCTCGCGTTGTAAGCTCATGTCTCCGCCTCAAGCTCGGCCTCGACTCTGGTTCTCCGTCATGCCTCTCCGTTCCGTCCCCGACGCGTCTGCACCTCGGCAGGGATCACCTTCCCTCGTCATCTACCTCGAGCTCCACCGGTTCCCGTCGTCATCCTTGGACCGCGTCGCACATCTCCGCAAGCAAGCAACCACCCAGTCGGCCGCTTCCTGCTTCTCCTCGCACGCGAACAGCGCTCGCTCGCTGTCCGCCGCCTCTCTATGGGCATCCGAGTTGCTCTTTTCCTCCTCGCCGAAGACCTGGCGCCGGAGCTAACCAGGACACCGCCAAGTTCGTCGTCGACCTCTTCCGTAAGGACGTCCTCTTGGTAGCGCGCGTGTCCACCATTTCCCATAGCTCGACACCAACCTAGCCCCGCCTCTACTCCGTGCATCGTCGTTCTCTACATCCACCGTTGCCAAGCTCCGCTCTGTCCCGCGCTCAGCAAGCTCTGTCTTCCTCGTCCACGTCAGCCAGGCGTCTACAGCTTTGGGAACGTTCAATAGACGCAGAGACACAGTTACTTCAACATCTGAATCATAGCCTAGCTAGTTTGTTCCTTCAGCGATCTGCAGATTCAGAGTTTGAATTCCAGCTGTGGCAAATAAAGCCACCCCTTTTTTATTCTTTTCTGAACCTGGCAGGTGGACCCTGCCCGTCATTCTCAGCCGATGCCAGCGTAGCAACCTCTATTCAGTCAGCATCCATTCAGCGCTCCGGTCCCGCTGTCAGCCGCTTGGGCTCAGTCTGCCTGGGTGAGAAATGTTCATCTCCTCTCTGTTTTTCTGAAAATGGTAGAAAATGCTTGTATCTTGTAAAACTCATATCTTTTGAATGGTAACTCAAAATTCAAATTGTCCTATATGAATTTTTATCAGAAAAATGTGAAGAACCTGAATATGACATCCATACACCTGTTTGCATCTTGCATCTTGTAGTCACATGATAGTTTGCATATCACCTTATAAACAACATATGGAGTAATTGGGATATGCCAATTATGGTTTCACCACTTCACTTAACTTTGTGTAGCTCACCCATGCCTTGCCTTTGCCATGCTAGTCAACATTTAATTTGTGCGGTAGAAAAACAACTTGAACTATATATGTGTGTGTCGGAATTCCGATTCCGCTTAATTTGAATAAGTTGCATTGCATCATAATTGCCATGTCATGCATACATGCTTCACATGATCATGCCGATTCTTTAACCGTAGTAGTAAGTGTTGCATCCGTTGTTTGTTGTAGCGATTTGCTTCTTACCGGATAGGACGCTTCGTGGTGATGTGAGCAATGACAAGTTCTTCGGAAGGTTCTCTGACAATGTTTTCAGGCCAGCCCTTTTCTCTCTACCCATTTAACACTTTTGCTCTCGCTAGCTCTATAGTCTAGCCTTGTGTCACGATGCTTTGTTTGAGTCACGTGTCCTATCCACTTGTTATCCAAAGCAAAGCCATAGAACCTTTCATATAAATCCTATTAACCGTGTGCTTGTTGTTTGAGTTGGCCTTGCGAGTTGTAGGCATCTTCAGGTTGTTCGACTTGTTTTATCTTATTGGGTTGGGAAGTTATCACATGCTCTAATTTATGGATATATGTTGTTGGAGATAATCATGGCTTACTTTAATGTTAATGATTAAAATTTAATTAAGTAGAGGCATCGGTGAGTCATTTTGCCAGTTTTACGATGGCTTAGTTGTGTCCCCTAGGACCCCGAGATCGCATGAACTGTTCTGAGACTGAGCGCTCTAACCAAACATGGGTACGTTTACGGGCCTCCCCTCGATCACTGCCAGAATCTACATACTTGTCCAGTGGCCATAACTAGTTTGCGGTGTTTCCATTTGGTTTTTGTCGGGCGTGAAGCTCTTGTTTCTTATGGTCCAATTTTACTTTGGGGGAAGCCCAGTGAGCCATGTAACCCCTTGTTTCTGCACGCTCGTGTAGGTGTGGGTCGACTGCAGGTGTGTGCTGGCGTTTGATGGCGTGTAGCAGACAGTCCTTGTGCGTGGTGAATGACCAGCCCGTCGGGAACCCCAAGAGGCTAGTTTTCCCTCAGTTAAGAAACCAAGGTTTAATATCGTTCAGTAGAAAAGCAGACAGCGACGACTGAAGGTGATGCAGACTGGCTTAATAACACTCCAACAAGGGCGCCGTTTAACGATACTTGTTGACTCGTCTTCGGCCAGTAGCAACGCGGAACCTGTACACAACACAACCAAGTACTTTGCTCCCAACTTGCGATGAGGTTGTCAATCTCACCGGTTTGCTTGAAACAAAGGTTATGAGTGTATCGAGTGGAAAACAGTAGAGTATGCGAGTAAAGTAAACAGTGCGAGTAAAGTAAACAATGTGAGTAAAGTAAACAGGTGATAGCAATATGATGAAAATAGGACCGGGGTCCACAGTTCACTAGTGGTGTCTCTCCATAAGATAAATAACACATGCTGGGTAAACAAATTACAGTTGGGCAATTGATAGAATAAAGATAAACGTGATATGTCAAGAAGATCACTATGAGATTTACTCTGGGCATTACAACAAAATACATAGACCGCCATCCAACTGCATCTATGACTAATAATCCACTCCCGGGGATATCAATCCGAACACCCCATGAGTATTAAGTTGCGAACAACAGATAATTGCATTAAGCAAAGTGTGTAATGTAAACAAAGCATATGCCCTTGAGCATATGAATGTTGTTTTCTCCCTAGTAGCAACAGCACATCTACAACCTTAGAGGTTTCTATCACTCCCCCAGGTTAAGCAGAGGCATGAACCCACTATCGAGCATAAATACCCCCTCTTGGAGTCACTAGCAACTACTCGGCCAAGATAGCTACTAACAACGGAGAGCATGCAAGAGCATAAACAACATAAAGATAACATAAGATAATATTCAGTACAGCAACTCAATCATAAACACCAATATTCATCGGATCCCAACAAACCAAACATGTAGAATTACATAACGGTGATCTCAATCATGTAGGGCAGCTCATGAGATCTAAACATGAAGCACATGGTGGAGAAGACAACCATCTAGCTACTGCTATGGACCCATAGTCCAAGGTAGACTACTCACTCATCACTCCGGAGGCAAGCATGGCGATGAAGAAGACCTCCGGTGGCGATTCCCCTCTCCGGCAGGGTGCCGAGAAGAGCTTCTGGACCCTCCCGATCTTCGGGTCGACGGCGGCGGCGGATCGCGATGTGTTCTGGAAAAGTGATCGGGTACTTAGGTTTTTTCCGTCGGGGGGGCTTTATAGGCGAAGGGGCGATGTCAGAGGAGGAGCCAGGTGCCCTCACGCTAGGCTTGCGCGGCTAGGGCCCTGGCCGCGCCGCCCTAGCGTGTGGGGCCCTTGTGGCCCCCCTCCTACTCTCCTTCGGATCTTTGGAAGCTTCCGGGTAAAATAAGACTTCAGGAACTTGTTTCGTCCAATTCCAAGAATATTTCCTGTGTATCACTTCTGAAACACAAAAACAGCAGAAAACAGGGAACTGGCACTGTGGCAACTCGTTAATAGGTTAGTTCCGGAAAATGCATAAAAGTGCCACGAAGTGTAACGAAACAATAGGCAAATGGTGTAAAAACAAGCATGGAGCATCAAAAATTATAGATACGTTGGAGACGTATCAAGCATCCCCAAGCTTAACTCCTGCTCGTCCTCGAGTAGGTAAGTGATAACAAAAGAATAATTTTTGAGGTGACATGCACCTACACAATCTTGATCATCTATGTAAGCATTTGTGAGCTGGGATCATAAGAACTTAAAACATGGGCATGAAGATATAATCTTGACAATAAGAACTTAGCAACCATGTTGTAAACATGCAAATGAACACAAACAAAAGATCATGAAAATGAAACAATGAAAGTCAAACATGTGTTCAAATCATAAGGAAAAACATACAAATGGTTTTCAGCTTGTCCTTCAAAGAGAGCAAAACATAAATGCATAGGACACCTCAAAGTTTAAGAGGGCGACTAGATACAAATAATTTAAGAACAAGTGAAACCAACAATATGAATCAATCAATGAACTTTGGGACAATGCATATCACACTAAGAATGACAACTATGCTCTCTTAATGGTGCATAAAGAAAGAAGGTGGTGACTCAACATAAAAGTAGAAGAAAGGCCCTTCGCAGAGGGAAGCAGTGATTGCAAGTTTTATAACCTTCAAAAATTATGGTACTTACCGGCTTTGAGGTCTCATTGCCCCCATCATAAGCATCTTGAATGGTTAGAGTTAATGCGAGAACAATTATGATGCATATGCTTGACAAATCATAAGTTGAAAACCTCGTGCCCCATGAATATGAGTACCCAAACCTCATGCTACTTTACTTAGAGTCCCAAGCAAGGCTCTTGTCATTGTAAGTATATGTATATCATTGAGAACCGCCAATGGGGTACCTCCGTGCCCGATGACATGGAACAAGCCCACACCAAAATGACAGGACAAGCAGACAATGAACACCTCGACATCTCTTTTATTTGCCTTTTGTTTAGCTTTTTATTGTGAGATGCGTCGTCGAATGTTCACCATGGGTATGCTGCAAATTTCCACCATGAATTATGCATGGCTTAGATTGGCGGCCCGGCGTTTCCCTAACACATATACAAACTCCATGATCCCCACAAGATTCCCAATTCATTTCACACCGCGGGCATCCATAAACAAAAGATCACGATATCAACTCAATTAAGAAGTGCAATGTTGAAAGCTTGCCCATGACAGCATGGCTGGGCTAGAATCCAACTTACAACTTGCAAGCATAACAACTCAACATAAGAGACAACAATGTCAAATTTTTAAGAACAGGAAAAAGTAAAGTGTGCCTTCTGGTTCGTGAGAGCTTTACTGACCGAATTTCGCATAACACTGGTAAGAGTTTAATTTGAAGAGAAAATAAAAGCAAGTCAAATTTACTTGGAATAGCAAATTGCTAGTAGGTATGTATGGTGGACACTTTGGAAAACTTTGGCTTTTAGGAGTTGGATGCACGAGTAGAGCTCATACTCAGTACAAGGCGAGGGCTAGCAAAAGACTGGGAGCGACCAACTAAGAGAGCAATAATAGCCATAATCATGCAAAGTGACAAAGCGACATTAAAAGAAGCATAAGATGGCATCAAAAGTCAAAAACTAATGATCATAGAGGCTATTGGCGACTTTGTAAGAGTCTAACATGTGTGAGCATGTGCCAAGTCAACCCAAATAAAGCATCAAGGAGAAAACCAAAATAATGCTTCCATACAATAAAAACAACGCATGATTTTTTTCAAAGGCTCATTAAGCAATCTCAGTTATTTGAGACAAGTCATGCTACAGCAAAACCACTAAGCATACTATCAAAAAGACATCAAGCATGACATGAAAAAGCTTAAGCCGCAGTCTACACAAGCTCCTTCTTGTACCACTATTTTGCACAAAGCTTTTTCTCTTTTCCAACACCATTTGAAATTTTTAAAAACACCTCTTTTGATGAAAACCAATAAAGATCAGAGGCAAAAATACACCTTGATGAAAAGATATGACAAGGTCTGAACGCAAATCAAGGCGAAAACGAAAACCAAAAGCAGTAGCAGAAAAAGAAGAACACTCGATTTTTAATAAGAGTGAAAACTAGAGCGTTCTTGGCAAATGAAAACGAGTACATCTCCTCCAAAGGAAATTTGTTGGGGTCCAACCATTTATTGCAGCAAACAAACTAACTAAACCAACTAAGAAAACTAAAACAACTGACGCTCCAAGAAAAACACATAGTGCATGAAGCAATAAAAATATAGTGTTTTGAAAGGTGACCTGATTTTTGCCGATGAAGAAGGGGTGCCTCGGGGGCATCCCCAAGCTTTGACGCTTGTACTTCTTGGATATTTCTTCGGGTGATGCATGGGCATCCCCAAGCTTGAGCTTTTGTCCATTCTTCAACTCATCTTATCATTCTCCAATCCCTACACTTGAAAACTTCCTTCATACAAAACTAAACACAATTCTATTAGCAACATTAGTGTAAGCATAACATATAATCAATCCTCTTTTTGCTTCAGGTTTCAACTCAAAACCACCACATATATAGCAAATACTACTGTAGCAACCTCCCCAAAAGTTCCGTGATCAAAAGAACTCAAAAGAAAGCGATAAAGTGGCAAACACAAATATTGGCAGAAATCTGTCAAAACTGAACAGCTGACAAAGGTCGAATTTTCTGTTGCTCAAATCAAAAAGTGTTCAACTAACAAAAGTTTGGATATAACCTGGGGCATATGCACAAGAAATCGCAGGTACAAAAGATATACAGAGAATTTATACGAATTTTTGCGGTGCAGCACCGAAAACAGTTTCAGGACAGCAACATCCCAAATCTTTACCTCGCTCGAATTAGAGGCTTCTCTTGGCACAAAAACAAAATAAAAAGGATAAGGAGAGGTCATTACAGTAGTAATGACTTCCAAGACTCAAATAAAAGAAAAATTACTGAAAAGAAACATTGGATTATCTCCCAAGAATGCTTTTCTTTAACGCCTTTGAGCTAGGCGCAGAAAATTACGAATCAAGTAACATCAAGTGATGAAGCATAAAGCTCATAATTTGCTCTAAGAATAGAGTCAAAAAGTAATTTCTTTCTTTTCCTAGGGAAGTGTTCCATACCTTTCTTGAGTGGAAATTGATATTTGATAGTGCCTTCCCTCATATCAATGATGGCACCTACAGTTCGAAGAAAGGGTCTTCCCAAAATAATAGGACATGAAGCATGGCATTCAATGTCCATAACAAGAAAATCAATGGGAACAAGGTTATTGTTAGCCACAATAAGAACATCATTAATCCTTCCCAAAGGTTTCTTCTTAGCAACATCAGCAATAGGAACATCAAAATAACATTTTTCAAGAGGTGGTAAATCAAGCATGTCATAAATCTTTCTAGGCATGATAGAAATACTAGCACCTAGATCACATAAAGCATGGCAATCATAACCATTAACGTGCATATCAATGATGGATTCCCAACCATCTTCTAACTTCTTGGGAATAGAGGCTTTTTGCTTCAACTTTTCATCCCTAATTTTTATGAGAGCATTGGTAATATGCTTAGTAAAAGCAATATTTAAGGAACTAACATTGGGAGTCAAAGCAAGCTTTTGCAAGAACAAAATTACTTCAGATATATTGCAGCCATCAACATCAAAATCATTAAAGGAAGTAGAGCTATCATCTCCCACACTCCGAAAAATTTCAGCACTCTTTTGAGAAAAAGTTTTGGCAGTTTTAGGCTTTTTAACACAAGGAGTGGAAGTTTTCTCTACACCAATCAAAGTAACAGGATTGCTAGCATTAGGAGCAACATCATTAGAGGTAGTAATGGTACATACCTTCATCTCTCTAGCCATCTCATCTTCTCTTTCCCACCTGGCATGCAATTCCGCTAACAATCTAATATTTTCATCAATTCCAACTTGAATAGCATTAGCGGTAGCAAAAACATTGTTCTCTTTCACATCATTAGGCAACACTTTTAATTTCAGAAGTTCAACATCATGAGCAAGGCTATCAACTTTAGAAGCAAGAATATCAATTTTGCCTAACTTTTCCTAAACAGACTTGTTAAAAGCAGTTTGCTTACCGATGAAGTCCTTGAGCATTACCTCAAGCTCGGAGGGCGCGGCCCTAGTGTTGTTGTAGGAATTACCATAAAAATTACCATAACCATTACCATTGGTAGAAGGATACGGCCTATAATTGTTACTAGCAAAATTGTTCCTATAAGCATTGTTGTTAAAATTATTGTTTCTAATGAAATTCACATCAACATGCTCTTCTTGAGCAACCAAAGAGGCCAAAGGAACATTATTAGGATCAACATGAGTCCTATCATTAGCAAGCATAGCCATAATGGTATCAATCTTATCACTCAAGGAAGAGGTTTCCTCAACAGAATTTACCTTCTTACCTTGTGGAGCTCTCTCAGTGTGCCATTCGGAATAATTTACCATCATGTTGTCAAGTAGCTTTGTTGCGGCGCCCAAGGTAAGGGACATAAAAGTGCCTCCAGCAGCTGAATCAAGTAGGTTCCTTGAAGAAAAATTCAGTCCTGCATAAAAAGTTTGGATAATCATCCAAGTAGTCAGTCCATGAGTGGGGCAAATCTTTATCATAGATTTCATTCTTTCCCAAGCTTGAGCAACATGTTCATTATCAAACTGAGTAAACTTCATAATATTGCTACGCAAGGATATAATCTTAGCAGGAGGATAGTATCTACCAATAAAAGCATCCTTACACTTAGCCCATGAATCAATACTATTCTTAGTCAAAGACAGCAACCAATCTTTAGCTTTTCCTCTCAAAGAAAAAGGAAACAACTTGAGCTTAATAATATCACTATCAACATCCTTATATTTTTGCATCTCACATAGCTCAACAAAATTGTTGAGATGAGCTGCAGCATCTTCAGTACTAGCACCAGAGAATTGCTCTTTCATAACAAGGTTCAACAAAGCAGGCTTAATCTCATAAAAGTTTGCAGCAGGAGCAGGTGGTGCAATAGGAGTGCAGATAAAATCAGTATTGTTCGTGCTAGTAAAGTCACACAACTTGGTGTTTTCAGGAGTAGCCATTTCAGCAAAACGAAAGTAAACAAGTAAAAACAACTACCAAGGATTCTAATTTTTTTGGGTTTTTGGTATAAAACGATGCAGGTAAAATAAATAAAGTAAAGCAAAACAATAAAACAAAGTAAAGGATGTGTGTGCGAAAAACTCCCCTCGCAGAAGTCTTCCACTCTTCTCCCCGGCAACGGCGCCAGAAAAGAACTGGTGCCTAGTTGACGAGGGAGCTTCTTCTTCAATCCCCGGCAACGGCGCCAGAAAATAAGCTGCTGGCGTTTGATGGCGTGTAGCAGACAGTCCTTGTGCGTGGTGAATGACCAGCCCGTTGGGAACCCCAAGAGGAAGGTATGATGAGTATAGCAGCTAGTTTTCCCTCAGTTAAGAAACCAAGGTTTAATATCGTTCAGGAGAAAAGCAGACAGCGACGACTGAAGGTGATGCAGACTGGCTTAATAACACTCCAACAAGGGCGCCGTTTAACAATACTTGTTGACTCGTCTTCAGCCAGTAGCAACGCGGAACCTGCACACAACACAACCAAGTACTTTGCTCCCAACTTGCGATGAGGTTGTCAATCTCACCGGTTTGCTTGAAACAAAGGTTATGAGTGTATCGAGTGGAAAACAGTAGAGTATGCGAGTAAAGTAAACAGTGCGAGTAAAGTAAATAGGTGAT
The DNA here is from genome assembly GCA_007115705.1 of Dactylis glomerata. Lineage (NCBI taxonomy): Eukaryota > Viridiplantae > Streptophyta > Magnoliopsida > Poales > Poaceae > Dactylis > Dactylis glomerata. Next base: position 601,311 of record QXEO01000032.1, on the reverse strand, counting down.
AGCAATATGATGAAAATAGGACCGGGGTCCACAGTTCACTAGTGGTGTCTCTCCATAAGATAAATAACACATGCTGGGTAAAAAATTACAGTTGGGCAATTGATAGAATAAAGATAAACGTGATATGTCAAGAAGATCACTATGAGATTTACTCTGGGCATTACAACAAAATACATAGACCGCCATCCAACTGCATCTATGACTAATAATCCACTCCCGGGGATATCAATCCGAACACCCCATGAGTATTAAGTTGCGAACAACAGATAATTGCATTAAGCAAAGTGTGTAATGTAAACAAAGCATATGCCCTTGAGCATATGAATGTTGTTTTCTCCCTAGTAGCAACAACACATCTACAACCTTAGAGGTTTCTGTCACTCCCCCAGGTTAAGCAGAGGCATGAACCCACTATCGAGCATAAATACCCCATCTTGGAGTCACTAGCAACTACTCGGCCAAGATAGCTACTAACAACAGAGAGAATGCAAGATCATAAACAACATAGAGATAACATAAGATAATATTCAGTACAGCAACTCAATCATAAACACCAATATTCATCGGATCCCAACAAACCAAACATGTAGAATTACATAACGGTGATCTCAATCATGTAGGGCAGCTCATGAGATCTAAACATGAAGCACATGGTGGAGAAGACAACCATCTAGCTACTGCTATGGACCCATAGTCCAAGGTAGACTACTCACTCATCACTCCGGAGGCAAGCATGGCGATGAACAAGACCTCCGGTGGCGATTCCCCTCTCTGGCAGGGTGCCGGGAAGAGCTTCTAGACCCTCCCGATCTTCGGGTCGACGGCGGCGGCGGATCGCGATGTGTTCTGGAAAAGTGATCGGGTACTTAGGTTTTTTCTGTCGGGGGGTCTTTATAGGCGAAGGGGCGATGTCAGAGGAGGAGCCAGGCGCCCTCACGCTAGGCTCGTGCGGCCAGGGCCCTGGCCGCGCCGCCCTGGCGTGTGGGGCCCTGGTGGCCCCCCTCCTACTCTCCTTCGGATCTCTGGAAGCTTCCGGGTAAAATAAGACTTCAAGAACTTGTTTCGTCCAATTCCGAGAATATTTCCCGTGTATCACTTCTGAAACACAAAAACAGCAGAAAACAAGGAACTGGCACTGTGGCAACTCGTTAATAGGTTAGTTCCGGAAAATGCATAAAAGTGCCACGAAGTGTAACGAAACAATAGGCAAATGGTGTAAAAACAAGCATGGAGCATCAAAAATTATAGATACGTTGGAGACGTATCAGTGTGCACCCTCCCTAGAGAGATGTTCCAGCCCATTATGCAGCACCGGTGCAAACAACTAAGTTCATTTGGAGATTCGGCCGGACTCTCAATACAGGTTCAACTTAGTTAGGTGGCTTCCTGGACTTGTTTGTAGTGAAGGAGAGTGCGAGTCATGACCTCCTGCTGGCACACCATTGGAAGTGTGCTAATCGTAGGCATCAAGGAGTGATCATGCGTTTGGGTACATTTGGGCACCCCTGTAGGGTTAAATCTTTTTGAAAAGCCGTGTCCGTGGTTATGGACGACTTGGAGCTGAACTACTCGATCATAGAATAACTTGCACCTCTTGTTTCAATACAAATAAACTTGCATAGTAAGTTAGCACAACTACAACAACAAACCTACAATAAAATTTGTTAACTGTGTGAGTGCCTTTGCATGCTTCCTCGTTGTGTGCGAAGGGGGCGATGCATCGGCTGGGTTATGTTTGGTGCTAGTATCTAGTTGGTTACTTTTATGCGCTCTGTTATCTTATTCTATTTAGACGGAATGTTGTAGTGTGTCTCTGTAGTACGATTCTTTTGTTGCTGCTAAGTCCACCATATAGCCCATAGGCGAGCACAGCTGAATTCCAGTCTCGCGAGTACATGCCTCGGTACTCATCCTCATTTTTTTTCTTTTTTTTCCTTTCTCTTTCTCCCTCCTTTTTCGGCAACCGATGGCCCGATCTTCACAGGTATGGGAGCAACGACGTTAGCAAGGTTACCCTTCTGGCTTGGCCTAGGCAGGGTTATGGACGCCATCGTTTATCTTTAGGCCTCTTAGGCCCATTTGTATTCTTGTCCGTACTCAGATACTATTTGTTTTATGTATGATCTGGATCTTTGTATGTATATTTAGATTCTTGACTCGTGGAGTCTTTGCGGTTATATTATATGTTCTTTTGTGGTTCCATCGTGAACTTGTGTAACTGTTGCTACCTTGATACCACCCGCATCACGGGCATGTTGTGACGTGCACGAGGCGCTTGGTGGTGTGTTTCCAAAGTGACGTCATGTAGATTGTGGCGTGATTGCTATAATCTGCAAGGTGCCGATTTTGAGGCATCACAAGTGGTATCAGAGCCCAGGTTTTGTCGATATTCATGGGTCCAGTCTGCCTATAGGATAACCTTGCCAATGGACGTTGTAGAGTTTAGTGTCCAAAAACTATTATTAGTAAAAATGAGTTGGATAGCTCTAAGTAGCTCTGCATTTTTCTTCTTACCTCTATGTTTCTCTTCTCTTACCTTTGCGAGTTTTGAGTCTTCTCTCTCTTACCTACCTCTCCAAGGTTTGGTTTCTACGTGGGTGGACGATCTCTTACCTTTATCCTAATAGGTTCGTTCTTCGGAGTTTCATCGTCCGCAACATGGGCAAGCATCCTTTGTTGGTGGTGTCGAGAAGGAACCTCTTGTTAGTGGTGTCACGAAGATCAACACGGTGCAAGAAGACTCGATAGTTTGCCCAACTCCTCCCTACCTTAACGTGGATCTCGGGGCGAGATCCTTTGTTAGTGGTGTCGATTGTAACAACCCGGAAAATCCCTATTATTAGAATTGTTTGTTATTTTCTTTTTCGCGTCATCGAGACGTCATGCATCATCATGCATTTATAACCTTGCATGTTTTTTTTGTTAAAACTAAATTATTTTGGAATAAAATCTATTTTCTATTTTTCTTATTTCTCATTAAACCCTTCTCTTGTTCTAATTTAAAACCAAAACTATGCTATTTACAAACTTTGTAACTGTTTCAAATCAAAATCAATTGACGAGGTTTATCCCCGGCAATGCCCATGTCGAAGGGCTTTCGATCTGGGAAGCGTATTGGGAACCTGGCGAACTCGACGGCGATCAGACGAAAGCAAAGGAACACAGGTTTTACCCAGGTTTAGCCCCCTCGAAAGGTAAAAGGCCTACGTCCTGCTTGTCTGACTTTGTATTGATGATGTGGTGGTGATGAAGGTGGTACAATGGCGGCGTAGATGGGATCTAGCCAAAACAGAGAGCTCTAAGTTATTGAGCGCTTTGGCGTGAGGTGGGTGGAAAAGTGTCCAGGGTTTCGAGACCTCCCTCCCAGCCTTTTATATGCGAAGGCTGGGTCTCAGGATTGTCCCTCAAGTCAAGTACAGATCGGATCAACGACGAAAACGAAAACCTAATCTATCTCCAAATCTTCGGGTCCTTGCTTGCACGCCACGTTAAGCTCCTGGGCCATGCTAGACCGTTGTCTTGATGGGCCTTAAGAGCCTTTCGAGAGATACCCTTCCTGGACCGAAAACCAGGTAGCCGAAGACTATTGCAGGGACTCCTCCCGAAAATCTTCCTAGCCGCAGCCGATATGAGCACTTGGCCTGTAAAACCGCAAATATATAAGGGTCATTCGAATTGTACGCTTGTTTGGTACAAATTTTTTGAGCTACTCTTCTTTAGAGTCTCGAGTGTGTTTAAGTTGGGTTTGCAGAGGGATGCGCATAACCGGCCTGAGACTCACGCCGGGTCTCAGTTAATTGCATAGCCGCAAAGACATTCGGTTAGCTTACTCAGATTCGAGTCCCCCGACTCGAATCCGCGTGGGCTGGCGCTACCCCGACCCGAGCTGCGTTGGACTTACCAGGTCGGAGCCCAGTTCATTTGTGAGGCACTCGATGCGTCCATCGACGCAAACTTCACACCGTAGGCATGGAAAATTTCCGGCATAGCGCGTTTGATACGAATACCGGGCCATCAGTTGTTGCAAACTGTGGACTTACCTTCGTATTTGACATATGGCATCCGAACTGGCATTTTGCCACCAAGATTCGGGCATGTTGATTGAGGAGCGTTGATAGCTCAAAAGAAAGGCTCGAAAAGGCATCAGCCCGTATTCGAACAGAACAAAAGCTCTAGCAGTCTAGAGGTGCGCTTCGGAGGTTCGGATGTTTATTCTTGAATAACATAGTGATGTTTCATGCTCAAAAAAGATGATTCAAAGGTCCGCAGCTCAAGCTCGAATTCTTTGAATGCATTACTGGGCCGAATAAGGCAACTCGAAGGATCGAAACCTAGCCTCGAATAGCTTGAAGGCGCTGCTGGCCCGAAAGAAACAATTCGAGGGACCGAAGTCCTGCCTCGAAAATCTTGAAGGCGCTGCTGGCCCGAAAGGACAATTCGAGGGACCGAAGCCCTGCCTCGAATATCTCGAAGGCGCTGCTGGCCCGAAAGGACAATTCGAGGGACCGAAGCCCTGCCTCGAATATCTCGAAGGCGCTGCTGGCCCGAAAGGACAATTCGAGGGACCGAAGCCCTGCCTCAAATATCTCGAAGGCGCTGCTGGCCCGAAAAGACAATTTCGAGGGACCGAAGCCCTACCTCGAATATCTCGAAGGCGCTGCTGGCCCGAAAGGACAATTCGAAACAATTTCGATCGGGAATGTCCCTCGAAGGAGTAAACATCCCTTGCTCGAAAAACCCCATTCGAAACGTTCAACAAAGGACAGAGTCGTCGAAAAACTCTGCGTACGTTTGGGTAACACGAAAGAGAGGAGCACAGAAACCTCGAAAGAAACCCAGTCAAGAAGTCATCCGAGTGCAAGGGGCACATACCTTTGAGACTCGAAAGAATTCTTATCAGTCTTTGCCCTTTGAGTCGAAAAGAATCAACCTACCCAAAGGAACGCATCATTGCTGACGATACGCTTCGTCGAGTTGTCACATCATCCTCTTCAGGAATGGCCTGACCCTGCCAAGACTAGACGTATGGTGGGCCCACCGGCCGCGCGTCCCGGCCGTTGACAGTGTTTGACCGCACGTCCCGCGCGTGGGTGAGAAATAACCGGCGCGGTTTCCTTGATTACCGTGCATAGTGGACGCTGCAGCGCCCGCGTGCTGACACGTGGATGGCTGGATCAGCTCGGTCATTTCCACTTCGTCGTGGACGGCTGAGATCTGACGCAGATTTCCAGAGGTGGAATAAATAACGGTGGCAGGGTAAACAGTCCGTCCCACTCCGCCGCCACCGTCTTCTTCCTCGCGCATTGCTCCTGTAGCTTTACTCCCTCAGCTCCATTTCCGCAACCATCGCTGCGCCCTGAGACCATGGGCAAGAGAAGCTCCACCGCCGCCGCCGCTGCCGCCGCCGCCACCGGCGGCGCTGCCAAGAAAGCTAAGACAGCCGATGCCGACGGCCCCGTCGTTGGCCGCTGGGTCCAGACCAAGGTCGGGAACAAGGAATTGTCCCAGGCCGAGAAGATGGGCCTCCTGAAGAACACGCCGGCGGAGTCGCTCGCCGCCGGCCCGGAGATCATTCCCCGGCCTCCTCCTGGATTCCGGGTAATTTTCATCGCCTTCTTGCTACGGGGTTTGTCTTTTCCCCCGCATCCTTTCCTCCGCAGTCTTCTTTTTGCCTACGGGATTCAGCTCCATGATCTGAATCCCAATTCCATCCTTCCCATTGCGTGTTTCATCACGCTCTGTGAATGTTTCCTGGGGATCGAACCTCACTGGGCACTGTGGCGCCGAATTTTCATCATTTGGCACCCTCTGCCATACCAAACTGGCGGCTTCGGCGTTCAGGTGCGCCCAGATGTCGAATACTTCAACCTCCAAGCGCCCGAAAACAATCCCGGGTGGAGGACGAAGTGGTACTACGCCAAGGACAAATTCTCCGACACCGAAAGGTTCGGACTCGAGGAATTTCAGCCCACCGGCGTTCTTCGACCTCGCGTGTCTTAGAGGCACGACCTTTCCGACGAGGAGTTGAAGATTACGGAACCGCTGATGGAGAAGATCCAGCAGCTCTGAGCTACTCCGAAGAAGGAGCTTTCGGAAATTCAGCTCATCCGAACCTTCATCGAGCGTCGAATCTAGCCTCTCGCTGCTCGAGCCCACTGCATGTGGGACTACAGTGACCGCCGGGATTCAACCCGCATCTCCTAGGACGAGCTGCACGAGGCCGAGATCGACGAGTGCGTTCGCACCATCACGAACATCAAGAAGAAGGATCCCGTGCTGAAAATCTTCGGCGCAGTGGCCTTCATCAAGGCCTTTCCTCGCACCGAGGTACGATCTTGATCTTAACCAGATACCTTTCTCATTTCATAGCCAAATCGACCAGTATCGAATGTAGTCTACCTCCCATGTGCAGGTGATCAACATAGCGCGATGCTATCCGCCCCAGCCCGAGATGGGCGAATATCCGGGGCGTGATTTTGCCGAAGTGCCGGAGGGATCGACCTCCGTTGCCCCGTCGCCACCGAGGGCCCCGAAGAGACAACGAATTGCGGATGTTGTCAAAGACTCAGAAGACCCCGATGACACCCATTTTACTTCGGGTGATGATGGCACCAGCGCGATCCCCGCCTCGCCTTTGAGCCGCCGTCCTCCTCCTCGAACAGAGAAGAAGATCCTTCCGAAGTTCGGGATCGACGCATTGTAAGTTTTCCTTGCTGAACTCGTACATCTAGCAGTCTTGTTTCGAATTAACTGTCTGGTTTTGACATCGATGCTTGCTTCAGATCTTCCACCGAGGAGACGTCGACCTGTCCGGGGGATCAAGACCAATACCAGGTCCGACCCCACGACGATGACCTCGAACAAACTGCAGATTCGCAGGAGAAGGCTGCCGACGTTGCTGCCCCCGAAGCCGTTCTCACAAGGCCTTCGACCTCTTCCAAGAAGAAGACGACGGAACCCGAGTTCGTCCTTGTCTCCTCGTCTGGTGGTCCTTCCTGTCCTAACAACCATGTAAGTCCGAAAATTCCCAACTTGCGTTTCGTGTGTTTGACCATTAGTAGCCCCCGAGCGTGAGTCTAAGTGTTTACACTTGGGCTTGACCTCCGAACCATGACTCGGAGGTTAATCTTTTGCTTTGCCTTCTTTAGCCTGTTGTTAGGGCCCTGTCGAAGGTTTGTAGGAGCTTCTTCGCCTTAGAGGAAGAGAACCGAAAACTATCCGAGCAGCTCGACGAAACTCGACGTGAGTACTGCCACCTTACTTGTAGAATTTTGCTCTGTATGCTATCCCGCTTCTCTTTCTGATCACATCCTTTTAATGGTTAGGGATTGGAGCTCAGGCTGCTGCTAACAAGACTTCCCTAAAATCTCAGCTGGACAATCTTGCCACTGAAAATTCGGGTTTGAAGGCTAAAGTCACTGAGCTGAACGACGAAATCGCCCGACTGAAGGTCGAATCGTCCGAAGCTCAGGAGCGCACGAAGAAAAGCCGCCTGGACGCCGAAACAAGAGAAGGAGATCTACACCAGCGCCTGCAATCTTCGCTCGAATCCTTGCGTGGTGAGTTCTCGAGCTTTGCCTGGATTAATTTTCGTGCCGAACAGTTCTATTGTTGACCTGGTGATTTGTTCTTTCTTGTAGCTGCTGCCGAATTGGACGCCGGAGCTATGAAGGAGCCCGCTGGGATCGAATCCAGTGTCGGCCTTGTCGAACGCCTGAGTCGAGAGGTTGTCAACCTCCTAGCGCGGGTGCGTTCGACGCTTGTTCGCGTTCGGGATACATCTATACCCGACTCGATCAGCGATACCATGGCAGGAATCCTCGAAGCTCTGGCGGTGAAGGCGGACGGCGAAGACCCGTTATTTGCCGCGGTTCGCCGACAGGTAACTATTGGCTCCGAGTCTGTCTTCTCCATGATGATGATGCACGATGTGGAGTTCGATGCTGACAAGGTCACGAGCACATATCCGAAAGACAAGGATGGATGTGACAAGTCCGCCAAGAGTTATGTTGTCCGCGCTCGTGACCTGGCTGCCCGAATGACGAGCTTCCTGGCCGAGAAGCGTGCGGCGGCGAGGGCTCGGAAGCGTGGCGCATCCGGCGCACCGTCCAGCAAGGCTGGTAGTTCAGCGTAGTGCGAGTAGTGCTCCTGACGCCCGCTTGTAATTAGCTTTTGTGGTCTCACGCCGAGGGCTGTGATCCTGACTAGAACTTCTTTCTGGTGTAAAACTTGCTCTTTTGTTATGTTAATCTGCTTGACATTTGGCTGCCGAATGCTTGTATGTGATGCCCGACATCTCATGCAGGATCCTTCGCTCATCTCTGGTACTTGGCCTGTTTCGTACGAAACGGTCGGCAGTACTTCTGGTGCCGTTGAGCGAAGAACGCCTTCCTCAGGCGAATTGTCGCTAATTTGATCTTTGCGCGACCAACTCCAAAATACGCAGCGTCAACTGAAGACGGTTACTGCCAAGGTCGACGTTGCTCTGTCAAAGGCGTCGCATGCTGCAGACTGCGAGAAATTTCTTCTCGACAAGATCGAGAATCTTGGAAAATCTCTGAAGTGTGAGTCTCTAGACCTCTTTCGCTGTGTATTGTGACTTGAGTGTGCAGGATTTGATCTTCGGCCTCTTTTCACAGATGTGTGCCTCGACAGTGCTGCCGAAGCCCGGCGCGTGAATGCGCATCTTGTTGCTGCGCAGACACATGCCAATTCTGTTGCTGACAACTTCTGGGCTGATCGGTCGAAAGCAATTAAGCTGACACTTCTTCAAGATAGGATTGCTCAAGCTGGTGTGTTGTCTGAGACGAGCCGGAGCGCCCTCGCGCTGGTGCATCAGGTGATGTTCCCTTTGAACAATCAGCCCGAAGGCCTGCCGGCATTGCTCGATCGATTCGAGAATGGGAATGCTGTGTATTCCTTTGTCCGGGAGCACTTGCGCTGTGGGGCTGTGGTCGCACTTGCTTTCGTGCGTGCTCACTACCCTGAGATCGACCTGGAGCTTCTGAAGACGCTTCCTCCGTCGCCCAGTGGTCGCTATAATATGGAGCACCACTACGCTGCTTGTAGATGCACAGGCGACTGTATCGCTCGACAGATTGTCGTCGAAAGTGATCGACAGAGAGCGAACCAGGGTGCCGCGGCGCCATGAACTAGTCCTGTGGCTGTGCTTGTACCTTTACGCTGTGTATGTATTGTGTATATGTGTCCTTTATTCGTCTGCGGCAAAAAGGCGGAGATCTCGAGCATAGATCCGGAGGGCGAAAAATCCCCAAGCATAGGTCGAGAGAACGCAACACTCGAACGTAGGTCGAGGAGGCGTAGCCCCCGAGCGTGGGTGAAGCCCCCGAACATGGGTCAAAAAGGCAAAGCCCCCGAGCGTAGGCAAAGCCCCCGATCGTGGGTCGAGAGGCCAAGACCCCGAGCGTAGGCGAAGCCCCCGAGAGTGGGTCGAAAGGCCAAGCCCCTGAGCGTAGGCGAAGCTCCCGAGCGTGGGTCGAAAGGCTAAGCCCCCGAGCGTAGGCAAAGCCCCCGAGTGTGGGTCGAAAGGCCAAGACCCCGAGCGTAGGCGAAGCCCCCGAGCGTGGGTCGAAGGGCCAAGCCCCCGAGCGTAGGCGAAGCCCCCGAGCGTGGGTCGAAAGGCCAAGACCCCGAGCGTAGGCGAAGCCCCCGAGCGTGGGTCGAAAGGCCAAGACCCCGAGCGTAGGCAAAGCCCCCGAGCGTGGGTCGAAAGGCCAAGACCCCGAGCGTAGGCGAAGCCCCCGAGCGTGGGTCGAAAGGCCAAGCCCCCGAACGTGCACAGATGTCGAATTATAGGACGAGGAATTTGAACTTTATTGCTTGGTGCCGAAGGCACAATATTGGGCGCGGACTGCTGCCGACGCCTGATTACATAGTAGAGGGGGTAGAGGAGACAGCTTTGCTAGCTAAGGATAGAAGCGGCGCAACTACGCGGCGTTCCACGGGTTCTCTATGTCTTTCCCCGTTTTCGGGTTGCGTAGGCGATATGCCCCTCCTGGGATAACCTCGTGGACAAGATACGGGCCTTCCCATGGTGGCTCCAGCTTCGACGTGCTTGTCTGCTTGAGGCGGAGGACAAGGTTGCCCGGCTCGAATGAGCATCCGCGTACCCGTCTGCTGTGGTAGTTGCGGAGGCTCTGCTGGTAAACCGCCGATCGAACAAGGGTGACATCTCGAGCTTCGTCTAGCAGGTCTTGGGCATCCGCTAACGCCTTGTCCGCCTCTTCCTCGACGTAGGCAGCAATGCGGGGCGCGCTGTAGCGTACATCCGTGGGTAACACTGCTTCGGCTCCGAAAAGCAGGAAGAAAGGTGTGTATCCCGTCGAAGAGTTGGGCGTTGTTCGCAGGCTCCATAGCACCGAAGGTAGTTCCTCGACCCAGGCGCCTGCTGCGCGCTTGAGCGGTCGAAGTAGTCGCTTCTTCAAACCTCCGCATACAAGTCCGTTGGCTTTTTCGACCTGTCCATTAGACTTAGGGTGCGCCACCGAAGCGTATTTGAGCTTGATGCCGAGGTTTTTGGCGAAGTCCTGGAATTCGCCCGAAGTGAAGTAGGTGCCGTTGTCGGTGATGATGCTGTTCGGGACACCGTACCGGTAGACGATGGACTCGAAGAATTTGACCGCCGTGGTCGCCTCTTGGTTGGTGACTGGAACAGCCTCTATCCACTTGGAGAACTTGTCCACTGCGACAAGAAGGTAAGTGTGACCTCCTCGGGATGATTTGGGGAGAGGCCCCACTTGATCGAGCCCCCATTGTGCGAAGGGCCAGGCCACAGGGATGGTGTGCAGCTCGGACGCCGACGCGTGTGGCTTGGTGGCGAATAACTGGCATGCTTCGCAGTGCTGGACGATGTTCCTGGCATCGTAAAGGGCGGATAGCCAGTAGAATCCGGACCGAAAAGCCTTGGCCACGAGGGTTCGGCTGCAGGCGTGGTGCCCACAGGTTCCTTCGTGGATTTCTCGAAGGAGAGCAATCCCATCTTCCTGCGCTATGCACCGTTGGAGCACCCCTGTGATGCTGCGCTTGTAGAGTTCCCCGTTGATTATCGTGAAGGCCTTGGAGCGCCGCATGACTTGTCGGTGATGGATGGGATCTTCTGGGAGCTCGCCCCGCATCAGGTATGCCAAGTATGGCCTTGTCCATGTTGCTTCGATGAGCATGACTGCGGCTGCATCCTTCGGGAGGTCTTCTGCTCCTGCTGCTGGAGCGGTGTTGGCCGACCGAGCCCTCGGACGTGTTGCTAACGCCGGATCAATTATTGGCTTGATCTTGACAGAGCGTTCGAATATCTCTTCGAAGAAGACTCCGGGCGGTATTGGGAGGCACCTTGAGCCGACGTTGGCCAGGTTGTCTGCCTCCTCGTTACTTTCCCTGCCGATGTGCGTTACTTCGCAACCCTCGAATTCGCCTTCGAGCTTGTCGTACATGGCGCGATATGCGATCATGTTCGCGCAGGTTGCGTCGCACTCCTTCATGACTTGTTGGGCGATGAGGTTCGAATCTCCATGAATCTTGATGTGAGTGGCCCCGTAGGCCTTCGCCATGCGCATACCGTGAAGGACGGCTTCGTATTCCGCCTCGTTGTTGGATGGATTCGGGAAGCGCATGCGGAGGACGTAGCGCATCCTGTCCCCCTGCGGTGACACCAGGACCACTCCTGCTCCTGCCCCCGAAACCCGCTTGGACCCGTCGACGAAAATGGTCCAGCTGTTCGACAGGTCTGGGAGCTCGGGCATCTGGGCTTCTGTCCACTCGGCTATGAAATCCGGTAGGACTTGTGACTTGATCGCGGACTGGCGCTGGTACGTGATCTCCCAAGGTCCTAGCGTGATTCCCCATAGCGACACACGCCCTATAGCGTCTGGGTTGTTGAGGATGCTGGAGACTGGATTCGAGACCACTACGATGATGGAGTGACACTCGAAATAGTGTGGCAGCTTCTTCCCCGTCATATAGATAGCGTATGCTAGCTTCTGATAATGGGGGCACCTTTGCTTGGTCGGAGATAAGACTTCGCTTAGGTAGTACACAGGCCTCTGTACTCCGTTGTCCTTGCCTTCCTCCGCGCGTTCGACCACGAGTACTGAAATGACAACTTGATTTGTAGCCGCAATGTATAGCAACATCGGCTCTTTTTCTCGAGGTGTGACGAGAACCGGGGAGGTCGACAGACGATGCTTGAGGTCATCGAACGCGGCTTGCACATCTTCAGTCCACGTGAAGTTGTCTGTTTTCCGTAGCAGCCGATAAAAAGGGAGTGCTTTTTCGCCAAGCTTGCTGATGAAGCGGCTAAGCGCTGCGAGCCGGCCTGTCAACTGCTGGACATGTCGAAGCGTCTTTGGGGGCTGCATATTGATGATGGCCTGTATCTTTTCTGGGTTGCCTTCGATCCCTCTCTCGGAGATTAGGTAGCCCAGCAGTTGGCCGGTGGGTACCCCGAAAGAGCACTTCTTCGGGTTAAGCTTGATGCTATATCTGTCGAGGTTGGCGAAGGTTTCTCGAAGGTCATCGAGCAGGCTGTCTGCTTTCGCGGTCTTGATGACGATGTCGTCGACATAAACTTCGACGTTGCGGCCGATTTGTTCCTTTAGGCACGCCTGCATACACCGTTGATAGGTGGCTCCGGCGTTCTTGAGCCCGAAGGGCATCGTCATGTAACAGTATACCCCGTGCGGGGTGATGAATGCCGTCTTGTCTTCGTCTTCTACTTTCAGCCGTATATGATTATACCCGGAGTAGGCGTCGAGGAACGAAAGTCGTTCGCATCCTGCCGTGAAGTCGATGATCTGGTCGATTCGGGGCAGGGGAAAGTAATCCTTCGGGCAGTGCTTGTTTAGGGCGGTGAAGTCGATACACATCCTGTAGATCTTGGTGTCCTTCTTCTCCACCATGACTGGTGGCGAGAGCCACGTGGCTTCCTTGATCTCTCTGATGAACTTGGCTTCGAGGAGGCGGTTGATTTCTTCGCCCATCGATTTGGCCTTTTCTGGATTATACCGGTGCATAGACTGCTTGACCGGTTTCATGTTGGGAAAGATCTTGAGCTCGTGCTCGGCGAGTTCCCTGGGGATGCCTGGCATATCTGCTGGACACCAGGCGAACATCCTCCAGTGCTCACGGAGGAACTCGACGAGCGCGCTTTCCTATGCGGGGGAAAGGGAGTTCGACACCCGCGCCATCTTGGTTGGATCCGTCGGGTGGATCTGGTGCTCTCGGGTGTCCTTGGTGGCATCGAACGACAGTTCTGGGGCGTTCTGCTGCGCCGGTGGATCGATGTCCATCACCGTGGCTTCCCGAATATGGTGCAGCTCCTCGTGCACCCCGAAGGTTTGGGACATGGTATTGAAGTCCTTGTCGCAGTTTTCCGATCGGGCGAAGCTGCCGCTGATCGTCAGTGGTCCCCTGTTTGCGGGCATCCGCAGCTTGAGGTAAGCGTAGTGGGGTACCGCCATGAATCAGGCGAACGCTGGCCGCCCGAGGATAGCGTGGTACTGCGAGGGCCAGTCAACCACCTCGAATTCGATCTTCTCCTTTCTGAAGTTTGCTGGAGTGCCGAAGATGACGTCGAGATGTATCGCCCCTAATGGGTACGTCGGCTTCCCTGGGACGATTCCGTGGAAGGAAGTCTCCGTTGGCAGGAGATTGTTTAGCGGGATCTTAATCTTTCGCAGTGTGTCTGCGTAGATGAGGTTCAAGCTGCTGCCCCCGTCCATGAACACCTTTTTCGAGGTGAAACCCCCTATCTGTGCCTCGAGAACCAGAGCATGGTGTCCTGGGCGTGGGATCTTCGGTGGATGATCTGACCGGTCGAAACCGATCGGGTGTTCGGACCAATTCAGGTATTCGGGAGTAGCCGGTGGCGCGTGTTCGGCGTGAAACACTTCTCTTGCGCGTTTTCGCTGAACTTTATTCGTCGGGCGCCCCCTCTGGATCATGGGCACGAAACCTCTTGGCGGCAGGAACTCTTCTTCCTCGTTAGCCGGCTGTCGCTGCTCGACGTGCTGGATCGTGGCGGCCTGGTGGCCCTGCTGTACAATGTTTGCTGGTGGGTTCGGCGGTGGTGGTGGAGCGTTGTAGGCTATCGCCCCTGCCACTGGTTGCTCGGTGCCCATCCTCTCCTGAAGTGCCCAGTTGAGCCGAAGGAATTCCCTACACTCGATGAGGAGGTGTGCAGGTCTTCGTACTCCGTCTTTGTCGAGGTACGTATGCCTTGGGCATCCGCTATCGAGCATCTCCTCTGCCGACATCTGTGGCTGCCGTCGGCGCCACTCCTTGCTTGGCTTCGAGGCACTTCTGCTGCTGCTACCGTGGTAGTTGTTTCCTTGCCGCGGTAAGTCGCGGTTGTCTTCACGATCTTCGTGTATGTAGCCTGCTGCTTCCATGTCCATGTTCTCCGTGTTGTCGTAGCGATTCCGACGACCCTTCTTTCGGGACCCGGAGTGGAACTAGTGTTTCGCGTCGACGTCGCGTTCTGCTGATCGGCGGCGACTTCTGGGAGCCGCGATGGAGTCTTCGCCATCAGCCCACTCATTCGCCAAGCTCATGAGGTGGTCGACAGTCCTTGGCTTGCAGCGTCCAAGCTCTTCCTTGAAGTCGCGCCTGAAGAGGCCGTCGCGAAAGGCGTCGATAGCCCTTTCGGGCGAGATATTTTCCGTCGTGTTCCGGAGGCTGATCCACCGTGAGATGTATGGTCTTAGATTTTCTCCGGTTCTTTGCACGCATAGGCGTAGTTCTTCGAACGACGTAGGTCGTCGCGAAGTGCCTCGGAAGTTAGCGATGAACGCTTGCCGAAATTCTTCCCAAGAGCGAATGCTATCTGGGGCGAGATTATTCAGCCATGCCCTTGCGTTATCCTTCAGGTGCAGTGACAGCAACTGGAGGGCATTGTCTCTAGATCCGCCACTAATTTTCACAGCAGTTATGAAATCGTCGAGCCAAATTCAGGGGTCCTGCCGCCCATTGAACTTGACTACGCCATCGCTGAGCTTGATTCCCTTCGGCAATGGTGCGGAGCGGATTAAGAGGCTGAAGCAATCTGCCCCACACAGTCCATCGTTGGTGCCGCCGAATGTCTCCGCCTCGCGGTCTCCCTCGAAGCGGCGCACTTCGTGCCGCGCTCGCGCATGATCGACCCTGTTCCGGGCCAGACCATGCCGAAGCTCTCCATTGAGAGGTTCGACTGCTTGCGTCCGAGGCGCTACGGGTGGCACCGGTGCTGGGTGCCTAGCTTGCTCCGCCAATGGGGCGGTTCTCCTTGCTGTCGCGTCATGTCCTGAATCGGGTGTGCCTTGGAGCACCCTTACTCCTTCGAGTGCCAGATTTCTCAGGTGCCGCATATGCTCATCGTCGTTGGATGCATTCGTGGCAATGTATGCCGCCGCGGCCATGATCGCAACCTCCTTGGTCTTGGGCATCAGTTCGGTCTCGTTGAACTCTGCCTCTAAATTTCGGGTGATATTATGCATATCGCCCCCGGCTGAGTGCGTGACCTCGATCTGTGTTGGATGCTCGATTAGTTATGAGACGATCTTTCGGCTCGTCTTCTGCTGGACGCATCGGCCTCCTCTCTGCGCCGTTCCAGCACTCGTCTGTCTGCACTGATCTAGTCCTTCTGTTCCTGGACGACGAACCGGAGTGCGGCCAGATCGGCCGGGCTTGGGTTGGGACCGAAGTTCACCTCGCCCGCGTAAACCCTTCTTGCGAACCGGATTTGGTCATGCGTAACCACCTGGCGGCCGCTATCTGCCCAGTTTCGGCCGTCGTTGTCTCTGTTCTCGTTTCCGTCGCCGTGCGATGCCATCATGCAGTGGCCCCCTGTCCACGGGGCCGAATCGTCGCTGATTTTGCCCAGCGCTGGAGGGTAGACGTCGTCACTTTCGACGTAGGCCCCGACTTCAATCATAAAGTCAAAATCGTAATCGGCCACATAGCCATCGCTAGATGCGGCAGATTCGCAGTGTGAAGCAGAGCTTGCTGAATTGCCTATCTTCCCCTTAGCTTCGAGGTAGACATCATCGTCGTCCGAGCATGTGTAGTCCGAATATAACCCTTCGACGTAATCAGGGTCATACGGTGCAGTGCGGAGCGTGACGGCAGTGAGAGCCCGATTGCACTCAGATATCATCGGGTAGACAGCTGCTGTGCCCCCCGCCCCCCCCCGAGGATCTTCACAGCCGGCGATCTCATGAGATGAGAAATCTCCGGCGCCCACGTAGTGGTATGCGTCGCAGTCGACGCAATATGCGGTGGTCAGGGATGGAGGTGGATCTTCAAAATCGTTCGACCCTACTAATGGGGTCGAAGTTTTCAGCTTCGGTTCTTCCTCCGATGGCGCTAGTAGCGCGCTTGCCGAAAGCTTGCCCCCGACGGCTGGTGGTGTCGCCGTTTCGGCCACGAGCGGAGCCGATTCGCCGATGGAGAGCAGTTCCATCGCTCCATTGCTGTCCACGTGGAAGTTGAACAGTCCGAAAGCCATGTCATAGCCTTCGGATGCTACTCCTGTCGTGCTTGAGATGGGGTCGATGACGTTCGCCGCTGGAGTGTGCTTGGCAGCGCTTGGCGAAATATGGCTGACGACAATGGAATCAACGGTGTTGATGCCTGGTTCCGCCGAGTTGGCGTTGACGACAGCCGGCACAGTGATGCCGACAACGGTGTCGGTCTCGATCTTGGAAGTGGTATCGACATTGGTCGGCGCAGCGATGCCGACGGTGGTGTCGATGCCGATCTTGGCGGTGGTGTCGATGTCGGTCGGCACAGCGATGCCGACGATGGTGTCGATGTCGATCTTGGAGGTGGTTGGTGATGGAGCCGGCGAATCCGTAGATCCAGATCCCGTCGTCCCCACGGTCGGCGCCAATTGACGAGGTTTATCCCCGGCAATGCCCATGTCGAAGGGCTTTCGATCTGGGAAGCGTATTGGGAACCTGGCGAACTCGACGGCGATCAGATGAAAGCAAAGGAACACAGGTTTTACCTAGGTTCAGCCCCCTCGAAAGGTAAAAGGCCTACGTCCTGCTTGTCTGACTTTGTATTGATGATGTGGTGGTGATGAAGGTGGTACAATGGCGGCGTAGATGGGATCTAGCCAAAACAGAGAGCTCTAAGTTATTGAGCGCTCTGGCGTGAGGTGGGTGGAAAAGTGTCCAGGGTTTCGAGACCTCCCTCCCAGCCTTTTATATGCGAAGGCTGGGTCTCAGGATTGTCCCTCAAGTCAAGTACAGATCGGATCAACGATGGAAACGAAAACCTAATCTATCTCCAAATCTTCGGGTACTTGCTTGCACGCCACGTTAAGCTCTTGGGCCACGCTAGACCGTTGTCTTGATGGGCCTCAAGAGCCTTTCGAGAGATACCCTTCCTGGACCGAAAACCAGGTAGGCGAATATCGGGGGCCCGTTTGTCATTCCTTCATCATCAAGTTTTGGAAACTTATTTGCAAATCTTTCTAAAAACCCCTCTCTTGTTCATCCTATGAGAATGCTGCAAGAAAAAGGAAAACAAGAAGCAGTTTCCAAAAGAAGAAAAAAAAGGAATAAGAACAAAAGAAGCCCCGCCCATTCAATTTCGGCCCCATGGCCCATCCACCTCCACTTCCTACCTCTGTCGTCTTCCTCCCAGCGTACGGCAGCGCATCCACTGGCGCCACGTAAGCATCCTGGCGATGGGACGGCTCCCATGCATCGCGCCCCCTCCATATAAACTTCACATGTAACCCTAGCTAGGGTCTAGCCCTCCATTCCCCAGCGCCACTGCCTCCCTCTCTTCTCCCTTGTTGTTGCTCTCTTCGATAAGTAAGCATCCTCGCGTTGCAAGATCGCGTCTCCGCCTCAAGCTCGGCCTCGACTCCGGTTCTCCGTCACGCCTCTCTGTTCCGTCCCCGACGCGTCTGCACCTCGGCAGAGATCACCTTCCCTCGTCATCTACCTCGAGCTCCACCGGTTCCCGTCGTCATCCTTCGACCGCGTCGCACGTCACCGCAAGCAAGCAACCACCCAGTCGGCCACTTCCTGCTTCTCCTCGCACGCGAGCAGCGCTCGCTCGCTGTCTGCCACCTCTTTGTGGGCATCCGAGTTGCTCTGTTCCTCCTCGCTGAAGACCTGGCGCCGGAGCTGACCAGGACGCCGCCAAGTTCATCGTCGACCTCTTCTGCACGGACGTCCTCTTGGTAGCGTGTGCGTCCGCCATTTCCCATGGCTCGACACCAACCTAGCCCCGCCTCTACTCCCTGCATCGTCGTTCTCTGCCTCCACCGTCGCCAAGCTCCGCTCTGTCCCGCGCTCAGCAAGCTCCGTCTTCCTCGTCCGCGTCAGCCAGGCGTCTACAGCTTTGGGAACGTTCAATAGACGCAGAGACACAGTTACTTCAACGTCTCAATCATATCCTAGCTGGTTTGTTCCTTCAGCGATCTGCAGATTCGGAGTTTGAATTCCAGCTGTGGCAAATATAGCCACCCCTTTTTTATTCTTTTCTGAACCTAACAGGTGGACCCTGCCCGTCATTCTCAGCCGACGCTAGCGCAGCAACCTCTGTTTAGTCAACATCCAGTCAGCGCTCCGGACCCGCTGTCAGCCGCTCGGGCTCAGTCTGCCTAGGTGAGAAACGTTCATCTCCTTTCTTTTTTTCTGAAAATGGCAGAAAATGCTTGTATCTTGTAAAACTCATATCTTTTGAATGGTAACTCAAAATTCAAAGTGTCCTATATGAATTTTTATCAAAAAAATGTGAAGAACCTGAATATGACATCCATACACCTGTTTGCATCTTGCATCTTGTAGTCACATGATAGTTTGCATATCACCTTGTAAACAACATATGGAGTAATTGGGATATGCTAATTATGGTTTCACCACTTCACTTAATTTTGTGTAGCTCACCCATGCCTTGCCTTTGCCATGCTAGTCAACATTTAATTTGTGCGGTAGAAAAACAACTTGAACTATATATGTGTGTGTCAGAATTCCGATTCCGCTTAATTTGAATAAGTTGCATTGCATCATAATTTCCATGTCATGCATACATGCTTCACAAGATCATGCCGATTCTTTAACCGTAGTAGTAAGTGTTGCATCCGTTGTTTGTTGTAGCGATTTGCTTCTTACCGGATAGGACGCTTCGTGGTGATGTGGGCAACGACAAGTTCTTCGGAAGTTTCTCCAAAAATGTTTTCAGGCGAGCCCTTTTCTCTCTACCCATTTAACACGTTTGCTCTCGCTAGCTCTATATTCTAGCCTTGTGTCACGATGCTTTGTTTGAGTCACGTGTCCTATCCACTTGTTATCCAAAGCAAAGCCATAGAACCTTTCATATAAATCCTATTAACCGTGTGCTTGTTGTTTGAGTTGGCCTTGCGAGTCGTATGCATCTTCAGGTTGTTCGACTTGTTTTATCTTATTGGGTTGGGAAGTTATCACATGCTCTACTTTATGGATATAGGTTGTTAGAGATAATCATGGCTTACTTTAATGTTAATGATTAAAATTGAATTAAGCAGAGGCATCGGTGAGTCATTTTGCCGATTTTACAATGGCTCACTTGTGTCCCCTAGGACCCCGAGATCGCATGAACTGTTCTGAGACTGAGCGCTCTAACCAAACGTGGGTACGTTTACAGGCCTCCCCTCGATCACTGCCAGAATCTACATACTTGTCCAGTGGCCACAACTAGTTCGCGGTGTTTCCATTTGGTTTTTGTCGGGCGTGCAGCTCTTGTTTCTTATGGTCCGATTTTACTTTGGGGGAAGCCCAGTGAGCCTTGTAACCCCTTGTTTCTGCACGCTCGTGTAGGTGCGGGACGACTGCAGGTGAGCACCCTCCCCAGAGATAGGTTCCAGCCCATTATGCAGCACCGGCGCAAACAGCTAAGTTCGTTCGGAGATTCGGCCGGACTCTCGATACGGGTTCAACTTAGTTAGGTGGCTTCCTGGACTTGTTTGTAGTGAAGGAGAGTGCGAGTCATGACCTCCTGCCGGCACACCATTGGAAGTGTGCTAATCATAGGCATCAAGGAGTGATCGTGCGTTTGGGTACATTTGGGCAACCCTGCAGGGTTAAATCTTTTTGAAAAGCTGTGTCCGCGGTTATGGACGACTTGGAGCTGAACTACTCGATCATAGAATAACTTGCACCTGTTGTTTCAATACAAATAAACTTGCGTAGTAAGTTAGCACAACTACAACAACAAACCTACAATAAAATTTGTTAACTGTGTGAGTGCCTTTGCATGCTTCCTTGTTGTGTGCGAAGGCGGCGATGCATCGGCTGGGTTATGTTTGATGCTAGTATCTAGTTGGTTACTTTTATGCGCTCTCTTATCTTATTCTACTTAGACGGAATGTTTTAGTGTGTCTCTGTAGTATGATTCTTTTGTTGCCGCTAAGTCCACCATATAGCCCGTAGGCGAGCACAGCTGAATTCCAGTCTCGCGAGTATGTGCCTCGGTACTCACCCTCATTTTTTTCTTTTTTTCCTTTCTCTTTATCCCTCCTTTTTTGGCAACCGATGGCCCGATCTTCACAGGTATGGGAGCGACGACGTTAGCAAGGTTACCCTTCCGGCTTGGCCTAGGCAGGGTTATGGACGCCATCGTTTATCTTCAGGCCTCTTAGGCCCATTTGTATTCTTGTCCGTACTCGGATACTATTTGTTTTATGTATGATTTGGATCTTTGTATGTATATTTGGATTCTTGACTTGTGGAGTCTTTGCGGTTATATTATATGTTCTTTTGTGGGTTTCATCGTGAACTTGTGTAACTGTTGCTACCTTGATACCACCCGCCTCACGTGCATATTGCGACGTGCATGAGGCGCTTGGTGGTGCGTTTCCCCAGGCTATGGTGCTCGTTGGGGCCCACATATGCGTGGCGCACCCCTTGTTTGGTGCGCCACACATAAGGTGGTATCTGTGGTGCATATTACATGGTGCGCCACGCCTACTTATCTGTGAAGCACCAAAATGTAGTGCGCCGTAGATAATGGGCCCATGGATAAGGGTTTTTCTAGTAGTGAGAACCGGGACATGTTGAAAGTGCATTTTCCCTCATGTGTGGTTTTGGTAATTAATGACAATCGCTATGGACTAATGTTTTCATTGAATTTAATATGAAGGAACCGTCCATAGATAATGCTTGAAGACCATGTGTTGGATTTAAGGTTGGATGCCATAAATATCAAGATATTCTTTGAGCTTTTGGCATCAAGATCATTGGTTTAAATAGATGAATATGATCTTGAGAGTTTGGTTACAAGAGAAGAATTCAACTGATGGCTCTATGTCAAGGTCACGATGGTCTCATGAGTTGAGCCATGGTTGACCAAGACTTAGAGCATGCAATCAAATGAAGAATTTCCTATGCATCTCAAGAGAGATTTGATAGAGCATGAGTATATACAAGGTTCACCAAGATGAAGAGAGAATAGTGGAATCAAGTATCTTCCCATGGGCTTACATCAAAAGAAGGATTTAGTATAGCCCATGAGAGAATGAATCAAATGACGTTTGAGAAGCACAAGTTCAATATAGGCATCTCAAGAAGATCATATGTTTGAAGCTTGCCATCCAGTTGGTGATAATAGACTTAAGATGAGTGTTAACGAGGCTATCCATAATGGTTTATGGGAAGCAAATTAAAGTCTTCTCGAAGCAACAATGATCAAGTGAAGCATTCCGGATTGACGGGAGCATGAAGCATCGTCATCAAGATCAAGCGGGATGCTCAAGGAAAAGTTATGTCCTTAGTAGGTTTTCCTTTTACCGGTCTCAAGGTGTGTGTTGGGAGACCGGGTTATATGATAGATAGCCGCTGACAAGGGTATAGCTAATAGAGCCCGCTAGTTGAGTACCCCTGAGGCCCGTTAATCTAGGCCCAATTGTAATGATAGTCGAGATACGAGTCCTTACCGTATGTCGATATTATAATCTGTATCGCACCCTACCCGATCCTCGAGACCTGGCCACCTATATATAGGGGTCAGGAGGGAACGGTGTAGGCCAGATTGAAAGCAAGCCAGGTTCAACACCCAAGTTTACTTTCGATATACACCTATTTCGACTAACCTTACCTTCGATTTCATCCGACGCCCTATCTCCCCGATCCTAAGTCCTTCATCTAGGACATTTGTCGAGTTAACCCCTCGTCAATTGGCGCCGACCGTGGGGACTCTAGGCGTTGGAATCATGAATTCAATGGCTTTTTCGCTTTTAGCCAAAAGCAATGCAGAAGTCGACGAAAATCAAGAGATGGAGTTGACAATCGGAAGTTTAAGCATCTTCATTGGGCCATCGGGTTCATCTCACCTTTCAGATCCGATGAAACAAGATCCATCGGCAAGCGAGCCCGAAACAGTAGCAACAATGGAATATTCTGAAAGCTCTTCCAGCGAGGTAAACTCGCCGGTCAGCTTAGGAGAAGTGCAAAAAGGAAAAATCGCAGAAGATGACTAAGCAATGGAAAATTTCGACGTCGAGGGCCAACTCGAAGACCTCATGATCTGCCTCAACGATATCTCAGACAAGACAACAGATACATGGAAGACAGGGTTAGAGCTTTCTGAAGATGGTGACTCGATCTTCTCAAGCTTTAATAGCAACATCGGCAAACAATGTCAGGTGCTCGCCATTGTAGGAGACAATTCAGAAGAATTCAACGAAAACAAGAATCCAGTGCTAAACCCAGCAAATATCGACACAGGAGCAAATCATCTAGCAGAAGGGCAAACAACAGAATCCCTCACAACAAGGGAAAAAATTCGACTATCAGCCGACGAATGGAGAATAATAAGGGAAGCTGTGGAAAACGGCACATCAATACCATCCAATTCCAGCAAGGACATGCTCCTGGGGTATCACTATGCCCTAAGGCAGCAGGCAAAGCAACTAGCAAAGGACAAAATAGAGATACAGAAAAGGAAAGACTCAGCCATCGCAGCCAGCAACGCCGCTCGCAGAGCACGAAGTGACGCGTCACATACTAACGCAAGGAGAAATCGTCGACATGGTTCAAGGTACGAAAACCTCGAGTACTCAGAAAGGCAAAGCATCTCCAAAAACCTCGACTCGTCCTTCCTATCAGTCGACGAGCAGGGGAACATCATACCAAAAACCCCTGAAGCAGCACTAGTGGCAGCACAAGCATATCTGCTTACAACTCGACCAAGCCCAGGGGATCCTAGGGAACATATGCATAGAGCAGCATTGAACGGACTCAACATGGTTGGCCACAAGCTATCAGCAAAAGGAGAGGAAGCATATCACTACAAGGAAGCGCACAAGCCAAGGTCACCTCGCCGTCACAATAGTCCTCGGCACAGAAGTAGTAATCAACGATCTCGATCGCCATCACCAAGACAACATGGAGGAACCCGAAGATCTCGATCTCCAAACGGAAAGCGCGACTATGAAGACGACGAAAAGGAGATGGGAGCATCGTGCTTTACCCGCAGGGTTCGCACCACACCAGTACCCAAGGGGTTCAAATTACCTCATGATCAACAAAAGTACGACGGATCACAGGAACCACAATCATAGCTCTCAGACTATCTGCAAGCAGTACAAATATTGGGAGGAACCAAAGAAACATCAATGCAAAGTTTGCAACTACACCTCACCGGCGCAGCAAGGTCATGGTTGAGCAAACTAGAGAAAGAAACCATTGGGAGCTGGGAAGACCTCACAAATCAATTCACAAGCAACTTCAGGTCGACATACAAGCGGTCGGCATCAATAGAAGAAGTCAAAGCGTGTGTGCAACAACGCGACGAAACATTACGGGCATGCATCCAAAGATGGAGTCTTATCAAAAACTCAGCAGTAGAAGTCTCAGACAAAAGAGCAATAGACGCGTTCATAATTTGATTAAGGCGAAGAGACCTAGTCGAAGAGATGGGCAGAATTAAGCCGAAAATAGTGTCAGACCTCATGGACGTAGCAAACAGATTCGCAGACGGAGAAGACGCATGCAACAACAAGCGGACACGATCCCCAGAGGACGATAGACGAAATAGATATGGAAGTCAAAGAAGACAGTCCCGCAATTACGACAATTACGGCTCCCACAGCCAAGTAGCCGCGGGATATAAGGACAACAGCTACCAAGGGAGTGATCGCAGAAGCTCGGGATATCGAAGCTACGGGAAAGAGGACTACAAAAAGTTTCCCACAAGAGAATCCAGAGAGTATAACCCGTCGCCAGAAGACATGCTAAATGGACCTTGGCATATAGACTTAGCGTTCGTCGATGGAAAGCGAGTATCCAGGCATGCAATGAAAGATTGCACAACATTCTTGAAGCTACAAGAGGCAGCATTAAACAAACAAACCGAAGCAAGGCGACAAGGATACGAAGGAAGCAACAAACCTCCCACAAATCAGCAAGGGAACAATGGAGCCCCTCAAGGACAAGACCAGCCAAACCAGGGGCACGATGACGACGAAGGGTACGTTCCATCTAAGGGACACATCACAGCAATGATACAACATGTGCCCAAGTCGAACAAAGAGGAAAAGAGTATTACTCGACAAGTCAATCTAGCAGTCACTTCACCTCCAGCTACAACAGAATATCTACACTGGTCAGAACAAACAATCGAGTTCAACAGGGAAGATCACCCTATAACAGTACCTCGGCCGGGAAACGCGCCCTTGGTACTCAAAGCTCAAATCGGCACATATGATGTCGACAGAATATTCATGGACGCGGGAAGCGGAATTAATTTGATATACGCAAAAATGCTCAGAGCAATGCATATATCACTAGAGTTCTTGAAGCCAACAGATTGTTCCTTCCATGGAATCGTACCAGGAAGTGCCAATTATCCACTAGGGCAGATAGCACTCAACGTTTGCTTCGGCAACCAACAAAACTACAGAAGAGAAAAGCTAGACTTCGAGGTCATGGACTGGCCATCTCAGTATTATGCGATCCTCGGGCGACCCACGTTTTCGCGATTCATGGCAGTGCCTCACTATACGTATCTAGTACTCAAAATGCCAGGACCAAAGGGAATAATCACAGTAAAGGGAAGCTTTGAAGTCTCAGATCTCTGCGACAAGGAGTTCCACAAGATGGCGCAAAACTTTGGCATGATAGCCAACTATGCAGAGAAGGTGAAAAGCACGACTACGAAAGGCGTCAAGCTACTCGAAGGACGCGTCGTGGAGCCAGAGATGAAGAAACCGCGATTAGAAGCATCAGGAGAAGACAAAGTTACAGAAGAAGAAGAGAAGGCCACAATAGCATAAGCATCAAGAACAACAAAGTAGAGTAGAAGAATAAGGCTATAAAAGCCACGAGTTATACCAGGGGCAATGCCCTCTAGATCCAGAACACAGGTCATAGGCCGGATCTCTTGGGTCACCCCATGTATCTTACATTACAAATATAATAAAGACAAAACGTTCCTCATATTCGAGTCTACGAGTCTTTCAAAGAGAAAATGCGGCAAACGTACGAATCATACAAAAATGCTCTGAGAAACAAATTTCAGACATACAGTCGCGAAATAAGAAACTCTCGCGTTCCACAGATACACAAGTATTACAATAGCGGGTTGTCAGAATCATCTACACCTAAAGGATCTAAATAGTGATATTCGCGGAAAAACGCGGCATCCGCTTGCAGTAGCCTAGCTATAAGCCTTCGAGCAGGCTGCAAGGTATTCTCCACATGAACTCGCAGACTAGCTCCACCTGGAGCCAAACTCAGGGACATAGAGCTATAATTGAGTCTTGGGTGCCACTTGCGTATCCACCCAAGAGCAAAATTGGCACCTGCCACTAAGTTCAGTTCTATCAATTGATGAATGCGCTGGGTGGATCTAAAAGTATCGAGAAGCAGTGGGAAACTTGTAGGCAGAGGATTGCGAGGAAGCATAACAGAGTGCATAGTTACGAGAGCTCTTCTGCAACCATCAACTGACTCGCCAATGTGCTGGGCGCGGTCCTGAAGCAATACAATAGCACTCCGGCGTCGAGGATCAGACCACAAAGTCTCAACACCCGTGGACATTTTTTCTAGAGCCGCATTTCACTCGGTAACCCGATGATCTTCAGCAGCGAAATCCAAGCAAGTGCCTATGATGGCAAAGGATATCACAAAAATAGCAGTGGAGCAAAAAGGGAAAAAGATAAGTCGAAAGGAAGCTTACATCGCAACATCTCGCAGGCAGACTCGATAATGCCAAGGACAAAAGAGTTGCATTCTTCATGATGCACAATCTTCGCCATCAGGCTAGACACCTTATCATCAAGGATAGATATCTGCTTTGTCAAACCACAAGCTTTGCTAGCTTTGTCCATAGCCATCTGTGCTTGGCGTTTGGCCAAAGTCAAGCGAGCCTCCAGGTCGGAAATCCTTGAAGAATATTCCGCGCATTGGCAGCATCGGCGAGGAGGCGAAGAAATATTAGAACCAAACACGCGGGCAGAAGAAGGATCATTGATACGCATAGACTAGAAGTCAAAAGAAAGAAGAAACATTTCAGAAACTAGCACAACATATCATAGAAAAGAAGCATATTTACATAAATGCACACCCTTTGACTAAGGTTCTCGGGTTGCATGTGACTAAAGGTTTCTTACATCAAAAGCAGAAATTGAAAACTACAGAGAAGCCGAGTCTACGCCACCTCAACATTTTGCTCCGTGGCAGAAGAAGGCATGGTAAATTCATCGCCCACAGTTGAAGGAGGCGCGGTTTCTTCTGTCGCTGGAGTTGGCACAGTAGATGTCGTGGAAGCTGCCGAAGGAGAAATAATCAACGCCAGGGCGGGCACCAACTTCTTCGCCTTCTCGAAGAAAGCCTTCAATTCAGCACAGGTGCGGCCATGAGGAGAGCTCACCTTCCCCCAGTCGACATCTGCACCATGTGCATAAGAAAGTGCAATAGCACCCTCAGCACCACGCTTCAGATAAAGCCCCTTCAGCTGAAGGATGGGGTCTTCATTTGTATCGAAGGCTTTGGCAAGTTTCTTCAAGTCATCTTTCGGAACCTCTGCCTTTTTCTTCGGCCACAACCCGATGAACATCCGCGTCAGAACGCGGCTCACCAACTCAAAGATTTCTTGGATAGATATCCAGTTTGCTTCGAGTAAGTTAACCGCGGTCATCAGAGGATCATTGCCCGGTTGCAGAGTCGACAAAGACACCACGGTAAATCCTGCACAACAAAGAGGACAAAGGATAAGAAGGGAAGGAAAGCGTTAGCAAGTACAACAACGCAATAGAAGTCGAAGAAGAAGACAAGGCGAGTATTTACCTTCAGCAGTAGCAGACATCATGCGAAGACGCTCTGTCACGGCTTGCTCTCGCTGAGAATGCTCTTTGTTGGCATCGGCCAAAGCTTTTTCAGTTTTCTTCGCCTTAGCCAGTGCTGACTTCTGCGACTTCTCAGCGCTTGCTTTGGCGGCGGTCGCAACATCATAGGCCTTCCGCGAAGCGCTAAGCTTGGCTTCCAGCGATGCAATACGAGCATTGGCCGTTGCTAGAGCAGCTGCAGTCCAGCAAAGGAAGAAAGGTAGTCAAATAAATAGCAAAAAAGAAGTTAAAAGGAAAAGTAAAGACTGGATAAAGAGTGCACCTTCGGAAGCTTTCGCAACCTTTAGGTACTCAGCACATTCAGTGCCCAAGGCGACAAATTTCTTCAACAAAGCCTGGGAAGAAAGACGCATAAGAGCATAGTTTACGAAAGGAAAACAAGTCAAGGACATTCACTCACATCATGGGGGAAACCGCGGATTCATGGGCTTCAAGAGCAACGTCGGCTTCCTTGGCCTTTTTCGAGCGCTTAAGGCTTCGGGTCGCAGGAATCTTCTTGACGGAAGCCCTGGTGACCCTAGGCGCAATTTCTTGCTCAGAAGGCTCATCAGCAGTTACAGGCGGAGTCGAAGGAGCAGCCATAGTATCTTTTGGCGGCTCCTCGTCATCACTACAAGAAGAAACAAGTTATGTATAACACGACAGAAACAAGGGAAGTATGGTGCAATTGCAGAACTCGATGAAACACTTACGATGCCAGGAGGTCGAAGTATTCAATATCTTCTTCGAGAACAGGGGCTTTATCAGCCGTTGTTCTCTGAAGAGAGGAACTCGAAGAAGCAAAGTCATCGACACGCTTCCTCTTCTTGTCCGCACCAGTGTCTTCAGAGAGTGCAGGAGGAGGCGATGTTGTTGAGCTAGTGTCTTCCTCTGATTCTTCGGCATCATCTCCGTCCTGATTTTCTTCAGCCTTGGGGGCTTCAGATATAGAAGAGGCCAGATCAGCCGGAAGAGGCCCTGCCTCTGGAAGAGGAGGGTGCGAAACGAGAAATTGGTGGTCCTGCACACGAACAAGTCAGCAAAGTAATAGGCGCAAAAAGCAAAAATAGCTCGAAACCAATGAATTCGACAATAGGTGTACAAAAGCAAACAAGTATACCTCGGGTAGGGGGTGCATGGGGTCGAAGTAACCAGCGGCCAATTCAGCAACCGCATGGTCCTTGGTGAGCTTGGTGAGGCTCCTGACTCGCTTGTCGACATCTTGCTTCTCTATTAGATCTTCAGAGATGCGAGAAGGATCCTCCAAGCCAGAGTAGTTCCAAAGTTTGGTAAGGCGATGTTGCAGGGGTTGAACTCGATGTTGCACAAAGAATGCCATGAGCTGAATACCCGACAATGCGCCTCCTTTACCTCCTTTCAGAGCTTGAATGCGAGTCAACAGGGGAGCAATCTGTTACATTTCAGTATCTGAGGGAGGCGAATCCCACGATGCCAATTTCTTCAGTTCCTTGGAGGCATCGAAGGGGGCTAGACCATATTCGTCTTCAGGGGAGGCCTTGCGGTCTTTGATGTAGAACCATTTTGTCCTCCACCCTTGGACAGATGCAGCCATGGAAAATTTGAGATATTGCGCCTCAGGGCGCACAGAGACAACGGCTCCGCCCAGTTGGGGTTTTCTGGACAAAGCAACGTTAGGGCGGAGCCGGAAGATTGACCTCCAAAGAAGAAAATGTGGCTCAATGCCCAGGAATGACTCGCAAAGAGTCACAAAGCAAGCGATGTGGAGGATGGAGTTAGGTGTGAGCTGGTGAAGCTGCACACCATAAACAAAGAGAAGCCCACGAAGAAACTCGTGGGCAGGAAGAGAAAGGCCGCGGAGGAGGAAGGCAAGGAACATTACCCGATAACCGCTCGGGGGCTGCGGGATGCACTCGGTGCTGGGGAACTTAATGGAGTCGCTGCTGGAGATGAGGCCGTCCGTCCTGGCCTTCTCCACCTCCTTCTGCGCAATGGCAGAGGACACCCAGCTAGTCGCAGAGGTCGTCTTTCCCTTGGCCATGGTGTTCTTGGTCGCAAGGTGCTTCGCGCGCATCAACCAATCCGCGCTTGGGGGCTATGCACGAGAGGAGAAGGAAGCAGAGATCGACAATGGCGGCGGCGGCGGAGAGAAAGAGCTGGTAAACCGTACAAATCCCCCACTATCCCTTTATATACCTTCTCAGAGAAGGAACGTGGGCTGAGACGTGGCGCAAGGAGCGGAAACGGCAGCCCACTAACGGGCAGAAAACTACAAAATTACCGCCCTGCCCACAAAATGGTTCACGCTCACTCAGAGTGACGTATAGTCGAAATTTCCCACTGACATCATGAAGGAGGCGACATGAGAAAGATCGAATTCGACAGGTGTATATGTTCGACGAGTATTGATATATGTTGATTTCTGAATAAAGGACGACATCATGAAAAACACAAGGATTGGCGCCGACAATGCAAAAATCAATTGATGAGACTATACCCGAAAAACATTCGACTATACCCTCGGGGGCAGAAAACTACAAAATTACCGCCCTGCCCACAAAACGGTTCGCGCTCACTCAGAGTGACGTATAGCCGAAATTGCCCACTGACGTCACGAAGGAGGCGACATGAGAAAGATCGAATTCGACAGGTGTATATGTTTGACGAGTATTGATATATGTTGATTTCTGAATAAAGGACGACATCATGAAAAACACAAGGATTGGCACCGACAATG
Source organism: Dactylis glomerata (assembly GCA_007115705.1). Taxonomy (NCBI): domain Eukaryota; kingdom Viridiplantae; phylum Streptophyta; class Magnoliopsida; order Poales; family Poaceae; genus Dactylis; species Dactylis glomerata. The sequence goes on along the minus strand of QXEO01000032.1, from coordinate 571,285 downwards.
CAAAAATCAATTGATGAGACTATACCAGAAAAACATTCGACTATAGCCTCGGGGGCTACTACCATCGGGAGCGCTGAACTCGCACCCGACGAAAGTTATCACTAAACTATTTTGACTTGGAATATGATGATAGACTGCATTATATTTGAGCCTATACTTGAAAAATGTTTTGTTCGACTATAGCCTCGGGGCAACTCCCATCGGGAGCGCTGAGCGCGCACCTGACGATATTCATTGACAAGCACTGGAGCATGGGAAGTGAAGGAGTATGCGGTGGAACATTGTTACTCCCATCGGGAGCGAGTTTTTATGGTTGTATAACCCGAATATTTTCAGTCAAAATTTGACTGCGACATGAGATTCTCGAGTTGCGTTATCGCAACGAAACTCAAATGCCGTGATTTATCATGAAGGTAAGACCCCAGGATCCGTCCTATGTGGCCTAGTATACGCACATGGATGCGCTCTGCTGGTATGTATCCGTGTCTACGACGCGAAGAAAATCCTGGTGGACGCACTGGGTACCCTGAGAATCACTGGGATTCATTCTTTGTAAGTCCTAAATGCGGCAAAAGAGTGGGTTTGACCGGTATCCCGAGTTCAAGTCCAAGGGGATTGAATTTGAAGTAGGTGACAAGTATCTGTTCCGGCAGTTAACTGACCTCTTGACCCGTCAGAGTTGTCAGGCTTGTTCATCAAAACCCCTTGCGAAATATTATCATAAAAATAAGTCGAAAGACCAAGTCGAAGATTTGAAGATATGAAGAAATCGAAGAATTGATCAAGTCGAAGATTTAAAGATTATAGATTCAACCTGAATCTGCAATTCTGGTAGAATCTCAGGGGCTACTGACAAGGGTATAGTTAATAGAGCCCGCTAGTTGAGTACCCCTGAGGCCCGTTAAGCTAGGCCCAATTGTCATGATAGTCGAGATATGAGTCCTTACCGTATGTCGATATTGTAATCTGTATCGGACCCTACCCGATCCTCGAGACCTGGCCACCTATATATAGGGGTCAGGAGGGGACGGTGTAGGCCAGATTGAAAGCAAGCCAGGTTCAACACCCTAGTTGACTTTTGATATACACCTATTTGGACTAACCTTACCTTCGAGTTCATCTGACGCCCTATCTCCCCGATCCTAAGTCCTTCATCTAGGACATTTGTCGAGTTAACCCCTCGTCAGCCGCACTATCAAGAGGGGCTTTCGGTTGGGTAACTTGATCACATCGTCTTAGGGAGCTCAATCCTTTGCATACTTTGCATATACCTTATTTGTTGCTTCTTGGTATTTCTCTATGTGGGGTTCTTTAACTTCTTTCTAGCTTTCCAACAAGCCCAAGTTCATCGAAAACGGAATCCAAATGCATCTTCTATTGCGTTTTCGAGTTGAGAGGTTTTACCGGTTCTTCACTTTGGAAGGTTTCACACCTCTCCACATTTCATATTTTTACTCTTGACATTTCTTGGTGTTTCTCTACATAAATTTGTATTACTTTTTCTAAGCTTTTCAAAATGCCCAAGTTTGCAAAAAATGAATTTCGGATGCAAAAGATATCGCGTTTTTCGTATGAGTGGTTTTGCTGTTTTGCAAATCCGAAGTGAAATCCGGAGTTGCTCCGGGCTGCTCCGGGCTGAGCAGTGGCCGGGTACTCGCTCTGGAGTATAGGCCGGAGTCACTCTGGGCTCTGCTCCGGGATGCTCTGGGCTACTCCAGGTTGCTCCGGGCTGCTCCGGGATGACCGAAAAATCTGTAACGGTTAGATTTCTGCGGGGCTATATAAGGGGTCTTCTTCCCCAAGTTGGCTAGAGTTCTTGAGCACGAAATTGATCTCCATTGTTGGCCTTCAAGAGCTTCCTTCCTCCTCCATCCATCCTATGATTCTTGCATCTTTTTGACGGATTTGGAAGAGGAGATCTAGATCTACAATCTCCAACAACTCATTCCTCCTCTTAGTGAGGGGAAACTTTGGGATCTAGATCTTGGGGTCATTAGTTGACCTCCACCATTGTTCTTCCTCTCTAATCCTATCCTAGCATTTGTTGCTTTGGTGAGATTTGGGAGTGAGGGATTTGAGCATCCTTGGTGTTCTTGCTTTGCATTCTTGCATAAGTGTTGAGCTCTCCATTACGATTAGTTCGAGTGAGAGACCGTGAGCTTGTTACTCTTGGAGGGTGACCTCCTAGTTGGCTCGGTGATTGTGCCGCTGTGTCCTCTTTGTGGAAGTTTGTGAAGAGGCCCGGGCTTCTCCTTTGTGGAGCTTGTGAAGTGGTTTTGGAGCTTGCCATCTCCGGAGTGGAGGAAAAGCTAGTCATAAGAAGGAGCCCTATCTTTGTGAGGGGCAAGGAGAAGAAGGTGAGCTTCGGTGGCGTTCGGGGGTCCTCTGTGTTAACCCGCACCTATCCAACGGTGATTAGCATACTTGCGAGTAAGTGAACATCGGGATCCATCATCGTCTCCGCATGCCTCGGTTATCTCTATACCCGTGTTTATTTCCTTGTGATAGCCTTTGAGCTTGAAGTTATTTATATCTTGCTTATCACTTATGAAATATATCTTGTGCTACCTTGCTTAGATTTAGTTGTTGTGATACACTTAGTTGAGCCTAGCATATTTAGGTTTTGTGCTTGAAAATAAACGTTAGTATAATTCCGCATTCTTTCAAGCCAAATCTGTAATTGTTTTTAAAACGCCTATTCACCCCCCCCCTCTAGGCGACATCTCGATCTTTCACATGTGGAGATCTTAAGAACAGACTATGACCGCTCTATTAGTAAGTCACATTAGGAAATGCTCAAGCGGGAAAACAGTTCCCCAGCTCGGAGAACAGACAAAATAATCGATCCCCTCGCTCAAGGTGTTTCCTAGCAGGAAACACCTTCCTCATCTCAGAGAACAAGAAAAGCAATCAATCTCCTCGCTCAAGGTGCCTTCTACTACATTGGAAATACCAGAAGGAATGGTGGAGTCTGCTGTAGAAAGCGGACCAGATCTTGAGCAAATGTTCGGCCACGGAGATATCCCTAGTGCTAAGCTAGCATGGAAATATGTCCATGGGCAGCCTCTGGTTCCACCTGAGGAGATGTAGTTCTACAAACATAGATGCGACAATTGCATGACTAGTACACTAAGGAAGCAAAGGGGGGCAAACTGTAACATCCCAAGTTTTCAAATATAAAAATTCATCATGCATAGATGGCATATTGCATATCTTGGCCTTTTCCAAAGTTTTTAAACCTTATTTCTTCAAAGAATATTGTTTCAATTACCTTTTTTTTACCAAAATTTAGAAACAAAAGGTTTCAGAAAGAAAGTATTTAAAATAGTTCTAGTAGTTATGGGAGCTATTTTAAATTCCTTTAGTAAGTATTTTGATTACAAAACTTTACCTTGTGGTGCTTCAAAAAGTGTTTATTTGTTTTATATTTCAGAAGCACTACTGTTTTAGATACTAACTTAATAATTTTTTTGAAAAACCAAATATTGTAGGAAGTTACTATTTAAAATTTGACTTTCTAGTTATTTGGATTCTATGTTTAAATTCTTGCAAATTATTTCTTTTTCCAACATATCACTAAACCTTTGGTTTATAAGTTTTAAACACACTTTTTAAAAGAGCAAAAGTGGTCAGCATTGATTTTTTTTCAAATCAGAATAGAATAACATTTTCAAAAACCCAAAACAGAAATCAGAAACAAAAGAAAAAGAAAACAGAAGAAAAAAATAAAGAAAAGAGCCAGCAGCCCAACCTGGGCCGCACCCGGGGCCCAGATCACCCGGACCAGCCCACCCCGCTCACCCCCTCCCTTCTCTCCCCGACATCCGGGCCCCACCTGTCATCACTCTCCTCCCGTTAATCTCTCTCTCCATTTCTGGTAACGCACCGGCGATCACTCCCCTCTTCATTCCGCGAGTAAATGGCCATCAAGGCTCGACCCTATAAAGCCCCGCACCCCCTCTCCTTTCTCCTCCCCTCTCCTCTCGAATTCGAGCCGCCAGGCTGCTCAATTTCCTCGCCGGAGTCGCCATATTTGCTTCTGTTCTTGGCCGATTCCGGCACGGGTAAGCATCCCCGCGCTCCCTCCTTTGGTCTCTTCTTCTTCCCTCTCTCTGGCGCGTCGAATGATACCCCTGTCCCGCCTTTTCTCGCAGTTTTTCGAGCACACCGACGACCACCGAAGCCGCCGTCGCCTCCAGTCACCGCTCGCCGTCGCCTCGGGAAGCGCAAGTCATCGCCGACCACGGATTCGAGACCGCCGTCGTCTGCTGAACGCCGTCCGCTACTTCATCGCCGTCGCCGCTCGTCGGAACCTCGCTGCCATCAAGCACCAGTACCACCCCGCCGGAAAAGCTCCACGCCGATGAGCAATCTGCCTTTGATCGTCCTCATCCCTCAGATCTGAATCTGACGGCCGAGATTAGATCTCAATCCCGAATCGGTACCGGCCAATGCCGTGATGCCACGTCGCCACCCCCTCGTCAGCCTAGTCAAAACTGAGTCAAATCCGTTTTAAATTCGAAATCCAAATCCCAGTTTTCTACTACATCTTGTAAAATCGATAGAAAATAAAATACTTGGCCAAAATTTACAAATAAGATATCCCTGAAATCCTTGAAATGTGTAGAACCCATTTCTACAGAGAAACATCAGTGGTTCTGTGAAAAGTTTAGATTGAAAAATAAAATGGCAAAATGACCTTCAAATCCTAATAAATTCATAACTTTTGTTCTGTGAGTCCAAATGCTACAAATTTGTAGTCTATGGAATCCTTGGAACATATAGAACACTTTAGAATCAAAAGTTTTCAAAGTTAATACGTGCACAAACTTGCTACTGTTAAATTTGTTCAAATCACTATTTTCATTACCATTTGAAATCTAAAAACTATTTTTGAGTGAAACCACTTGCAGTAGCTCCATGTTACTGTCATCTAACCAGTGGTATCTCAAACCTATTTTTACAGTACAGTGCCAAACCAGAACCTATTTTCAAGAAGTGTTATCTTGTTTTGTCAAATGAACTATTTGTTTAAGGCATTGATAATTGTTTAATAAAACTTTTTCAACACCACACTTGTTTTCTAAAACATCATGTTTCATCTTATACAACATTTTCACACACTCACTTAGTGTGTGAAATTAAAATGACATTTGCAGACATGTCTTTGATTGTCATTAGAAATAGATTATTTATTGCTTGAATGTCTTGTTTGTATAGATTGTGAAGAGGAGCAAAACAACCTTTGTGACTGTTGTGAGTGTGCAAGCTGTTACCAAGGCAAGTGACACTCATGTCCCTTTACCCATTTTCTTTACTATATGCATTAGTGTATTCACTACTTGTAGTATGCATGATAGGTGATGTTTTCAAAGAAAAGAGTTGCTTGCTAGATCCTAAGTAGTGGATAGCTATCCCTTAAACTCTACCTGATAGGATGCTAAATACTTGATGCCATGCTATGATCACTTGTTAAAAGTGTTTTGTGAACAAATTAAGAACTTCAACTAAAATGAAACACCTGGGTGGATTGGTTTGATGATGGAGGCGATGTTGAGTGGCTACCCGGGGCTACACTCCTGGCTTCAACCCAGGATTGTGTAGTTGCTGCCTGGGCGCTCACTTGTGGATTGCCACCCAGGAACAAAGAGGTTACCATGTCTTCCATGCTTAGAGTGCTTCCAGTGCAGTCTTATGACAATATGGGCTCTGTCTTGACTGATTAGATGTGAGGGTGCAACTTGTGTGCAAGAAGATGGCGGGTAGTTGAATTGTAGGTTGGGAACGGATCTTGCCAGTTAGTTGCTCTCTCCTCTAAAAGGTCTCGTCTCATTTTATGTATGGGCGTAAAATGAGTCTTAAGGTGAAAGTGCACAACCCCTGCAGGGTGTCAAAACTAATCGATTAGCCGTGTCCCCGGTCATGGACAATTTGAGTCTCTAGACATGGAATGTACGGAAGAATCTCATCACCGTTTCTGAATGACTAAAATCTGTCTAGAAACCCCTAGGTAGGGGCTCAGGGCCATGCACTCCGAGGGGTGGTGGTTTCTGTTGTTCCGACTTTGTTGAATTGCGCCCAATGCTACATAACTTGCAACTATGTAGTATTTGGGAGTTATTTCGACCCTTGAAAATAAAATCTTCAAAGAAAATTTTGGAAAAGTATAGGACAAAATTGGCTTTATGCAAACTAGCCCAGAGATCCACCAGCCAAATAGCATGTAGCTAGTTCTTTCACAACTGCCACCAAATAAGTGTAATTTGCCAGTACATCACTGTACTGACCCCCGTTCATGGGGCTGCATAATCCAATGTGCAGGTTCTTCTGATGATGAGTGAGGTGTTAGGATCTCGAGTCTACATACCAACATGACTGCCTGTGGTGCATGGTGAAGATGGAGGCTCGCTACTACTCTAGTTCCGTTGTGCTTAAGTTGAACTCTGTTATTTGTTTCAGTCCATGAGACTATGAAGACTTGTAATAATTTGGGAGAATTATGTATCTGGATCTGCGTGTAATCTCGATACTATGCAATGATTACTATATTTTGTTCTATGGTGCTATCATTGATCCAGGGAGTAGCACTTAACACAGGTGTTCCACCTTAATCCAAAGATGGGGCGTTACACAAACGATGATCATGGTGAATGTTAAAGAAGAGCATTTCTTATATGATAACGAGCTAGTATTGGATCTTGTGGAATTATTCTATCTATACAATTAAGACGCCCTCTACAAAGCTCTCGTCAGTTGCTATTGTCTGTAAGTGATTTATTTATGTAATTAAGTCTCTAGCTCAGCTCGTTCGTTCCCTATAATTATCCTCACTATTTTCTTGTGTACGCTGCAGAGCGAAGATTCTCAAATGCAATAGAAAAAGAGTCTTTCACATTGTGTTCATTGACCCATATAACCTTAGAGGTTTCTGTCACTCCCCCAGATTAAATAGAGGCATGAACCCACTATCGAGTATAAATACCCCCTCTTGGAGTCACTAGCAACTACTCGGCCAAGATAGCTACTAACAACGGAGAGCATGCAAGATCATAAACAACATAGAGATAATATAAGATAAAATTCAGTACATCAACTCAATCATAACACCAATATTCATCGGATCCCAACAAACACAACATGTAGAATTACATAACGGTGATCTCGATCATGTAAAGCAGCTCACGAGATCTAAACATGAAGCACGTGGTGGAGAAGACAACCAACTAGCTACTGCTATGGACCCATAGTCCAAGGTAGACTACTCACTCATCGCGCCAGAGGCAAGCATGGCGATGAAGAAGACCTCCGGTGGCGATTCCCCTCTCCGGCAGGTTGCCGGGAAGAGCTTCTGGACCCTCCCGATCTCGGGTCAACGGCGGTGGCGGATCGCGATGTATTCTGGAAAAGTGATCGGTAGGTTTTTCCTGTCTAGGGGTCTTTATAGGCGAAGAGGCGGTGTTAGAGGTGGGCCAGGGTGGCCTCACCACCAGGGGGCGCGGGCCAGCCCTGGGGCACGCCGCCCTGTGGTGTGGCTGCCCTGTGGCCCCTCTCAGTCTCCTCTTCGGTTCTCTGGAAGCTTCGGTAAATATCTGGATGTCTGGCTTTTGTTTCGTCCAATTCCGAGAATATTTCCTGTGTAACTTTTCTGAAACACAAAAACAGCAGAAAATAGGGAACTGGCACTATGGCATCTCGTTAATAGGTTAGTTCCAGAAAATGCATAAAAATGCCACGAAGTGTAACGAAACACTTAGCAAATGGTGTAAAAACAAGCATGGAGCATCAAAAATTATAGATACGTTGGAGACGTATCACCTGGCGTACATGGTAAACAAAACACTACCCGAAGACACAGTAGAAGCAAAAAGGATAATACGACGATCCAAGGCTTTTGTCGTGTTACAAGGGAAGCTGTACAAGAAAAGCATAACTGGTGTTTTACAACGCTGCTTCACTCCCCAGGAAGGACAAGAAATATTAAGGGATATCCACGCAGCAGTATGCAGGCATCATGCTAGCAGCAGGGCTATTGCAGCAAAAGCTTTTCGTGCGGGATTCTACTGGTTAACAGCCATCGAAGATGCGAAAGATATAGTCAGAAAGTGCGAAGCTTGTCAGCGGTTCGCATCTCGACCACACGTGCTAGCAGCAAAACTACAGCCGATACCACTAGCAAGGCCTTTTGCACAATGGGGCCTCGACATGGTAGGAAAATTACACAAATCTTGGCCAGGAGGGCATGTCTACATGTTGGTGGCAGTAGACAAATTTACCAAATGGGTAGAAGAAGCCCCAGTAACAACTCAAGATTCCACATCAGCAATCAATTTCATCAAGTCTATAGTATTTCGATTTGGAGTGTCGCACAGCATCATCACAGACAATGGGACAAACTTCACATCAAAAGAGTTCAAGAACTACTGTGAAGGTATGGGAATCAAATTGAAATTCGCGTCGGTAGCACATCCAAAAACAAACGGACAGGTGGAGAAAGCCAATGGCTTAATATGCAATGGGATAAAAAGAGGCTGCTAGCACCTCTGGAGAAAGCCAAACACGCCTGGGTAGACGAGCTACCCTCCGTACTTTGGAGCCTTTGAACAACACCCAATGCAGCTACTCAAGAAACTCCATTTTTCTGGTCCATGGTGCTGAAGCCGTGCTTCTAGTCGAAATCACCCATGAGGCCCCAAGAATCGTAGCTTATGACGAGACAACCTCCACAGAAGCATTACAAGACGAAGTTGATGCACTCGACGAAGCAAGAGATGTAGCACTCGCCAGAGCCACGCAATATCAGCAAAATCTATGAAATTATCACAGCAGTCGAGTTCGTCCGTGATCTTTCGTGGTAGGAGATCTAGTCTTACGACTCAAGCAGGACGGTCACGGCAAATTAGAGTCCCCATGGGTGGGACCTTACATCGTGACAGAAGTAATACCAGGAGGAGCTTATCGACTACAAGACAAGAAAATGGGAAAAGACGAGAGCAACCCATGGAACGCAGAGCAACTATGGCGGTTCTATGCGTAGAAGGAGTATGGTGATAGGAACTTTCGAGTTATGACCCTTTGAATCCAGAACACGAGGCCACAGGTCGGGTTCTTTGGGTCAACTCGACAATGTGTATGAGTATTTTTCTCTCCACCCAGGGGCTCAGACCCTCAAGTCGTATGAAATAGAGTAAATTATTGAGATTCGGTATCCACGAAACATTATAAGGTTGTTCGCAACCCAATATTCGACAAAAAGTAAAACACGGTTCAAGGCAACTCGATAATACATTAAAAGCACACCTCGGAACGACGATTTTGTTCCCATGGTCTATTAATAGAGATGACACAAAATAAAATTCATCACGAGGTACTTATTACATAGAACACGCAAAAGGATAAACAAAACAAGAGATTACATAAAAAGAGTATCTACTGAAAGTGCACTTCAGCTTTGATGGCGCGGTGATGATGGTGCCAGAAAGCTTGTTGGCGTTTGCTGATGAAGTAAAATGACCGGCCAGTTGGAAAACCCCAAGAGAAGGTTTTGATGAATATAGCAGCAAGTTTTCCCTCAGTTAAGAACCAAGATATATCGATCAGGAGAAGAGCAGACAATACGACTGAAGGTGATGCTTGCTAGCTTGCGACGGCTTCGAACAATTTATAGGGCGCCTCGTCCAAGCTTTGCTTGCTAGCTGCAACGCGGAACCTGCACACAACACAACCAAATACTTTGTTCCCAACTTGCGATGAGGTTGTCAATCTCACCGGTTTGCTTGAAACAAAGGGTATGAGCGTATCGAGTGGAAAGTGATAATAATATGCGAGTAAAGTAAACAGTGCGAGTAAAGTAAACAAGTGATAGCAATATGATGGAAATAGGACCGGGGTCCACAGTTCACTAGTGGTGTCTCTCCATAAGATAAATAACACATGCTGGGTAAACAAATTACAGTTGGGCAATTGATAGAATAAAGATAAACGTGATATGTCAAGAAGATCACTATGCGATTTACTCTGGGCATTACAACAAAATACATAGACCGCCATCCAACTGCATCTATGACTAATAATCCACTTGTGGCGAATCAATCCGAGAACTCCACAAGTATTAAGTTGCGAACAACAGATAATTGCTTTAAGCAAAGTGTGTAATGTAAACAAAGCATATGCCCTCGAGCATATGAATGTTGTTTTCTCCCTAGTAGCAATAGCACATCTACAATCTTAGAGGTTTCTGTCACTCCCCCAGATTAAATAGAGGCATGAACCCACTATCAAGCATAAATACCCCCTCTTGGAGTCACTAGCAACTACTCGGCCAAGATAGCTACTAACAACGGAGAGCATGCAAGATCATAAACAACATAGAGATAACATAAGATATATTTCAGTGTAGCACCTCAATCATAACACCAATATTCATCGGATCCCAACAAACCGAGCATGTAGAATTACATAACGGTGATCTCAATCATGTAGGGCAGCTCATGAGATATAAACATGAAGCACATAGTGGAGGAGACAACCATCTAGCTACTGCTATGGACCCATAGTCCAAGGTAGACTACTCACTCATCGCTCCGGAGGCAAGCATGGCAATGAAGAAGACCTCCGGTGGTGATTCCCCTCTCCGGCAGGGTGCCGAGAAGAGCTTCTAGACCCTCCCGATCATCGGGTCGACGGCGGCGGTGGATCGCGATGTGTTCTGGAAAATTTATCGGGTGCTTAGGTTTTTTCCGTCGGGGGGTCTTTATAGGCGAAGGGGCATCGTCAGAGGTGGCCCGAGGCGACCTCACACATAGGGGGGTGGCCAGGGCCTGGGCCACGCCGCCCTGGTGTGTGGGGCCCTCGTGGCCCCCCTCCAACTTCTCTTTGGATCTCTGGAAGCTTCCGGGAAAATAAGACTTCAGGAACTTGTTTCGTCCAATTCCGAGAATATTTCCTGTGTATCACTTCTGAAACACAAAAACAGCAGAAAACAGGGAACTGGCACTATGGCAACTTGTTAATAGGTTAGTTCCGGAAAATGCATAAAAGTGCCACGAAGTGTAACGAAACAGTAGGCAAATGGTGTAAAAACAAGCATGGAGCATCAAAAATTATAGATACGTTGGAGACGTATCAAGCATCCCCAAGCTTAACTCCTGCTCGTCCTCGAGTAGGTAAGTGATAACAAAAGAATAATTTTTGAGGTGACATGCATCTACACAATCTTGATCATATATGTAAGCATTTGTGAGCTGGGATCATAAGAACTTAAAACATGGGCATGAAAGATATAATCTTGACAATAAGAAACTTAGCAACCATGTTATAACATGCAAATGAACACAAACAAAAGATCATGAAAATGAAACAATGAAAGTCAAACGTGTGTTCAAATCATAAGGAAAAACATACAAATGGTTTTCAGCTTGTCCTTCATGGAGAGCAAAACATAAATGCATAGGACACCTTAAAGTTTAAGAGGGCGACTAGATACAAATAATTTGAGAACAAGTGAAACCAACAATATGAATCAATCAATGAAAACTTTGGGATAATGCACATTATACTAAGAATGACAACTATGCTCTCTTAATGGTGCATAAAGATAGAAGGTGGTGACTCAACATGAAAGTAGAAGAAAGACCCTTCGCAGAGGGAAGCAGTGATTGCAAGTTTTATAGACCTTCAAAAATTATGTTACTTACCGGCTTTGAGCTCTCATTGCCCCCATCATAAGCATCTTGAATGGTTAGAGTTAATGCGAGAACAATTATGATGCATATGCTTGACAAATCATAAGTCGAAAACCTCGTGCCCCTTGAATACGAGTACCCAAACCTCATGCTACTTTACTTAGAGTCCCAAGCAAGGCTCTTGTCATTGTAAGTATATATGTATCATCGAAAACCGCCAACGGGGTACCTCCGTGCCCGATGACATGGAACAAGCCCACATCAAAATGACAGGACAAGCAGACAATGAACACCTCGACATCTCTTTTATTTGCCATTTGTTTAGCTTTTTATTTTGAGATGCGTCGTCGAATGTCCACCATGGGTATGCTGCAAATTTCCACCATGAATTATGCATGGCTTAGATTGGCGGCCTAGGCGTTTCCCTAACACATATACAAACTCCATGATCCCCACAAGATTCCCAATTCATTTCACACCGCGGGCATCCATAAACAAAAGATCACGATATCAACTCAAATAAGAAGTGCAATGTTGAAAGCTTGCCTCATGACAGCATGGTTGGGCTAGAATCCAACTTATAACTTGCAAGCATAACAACTCAACATAAAAGACCACAATGTCAAATTTTTAATAACAAGGAAAAGTAAAGTGTGCCTTCCGGTTCGTGAGAGCTTTACTAACCAATTTTCGCATAACACTGGTAAGAGTTTAATTTGAAAAGTAGATAAAAGCAAGTCAAATTTACTTGGAATAGAAAATTGCTAGTAGATATGTATGGTGGACACTTTGGAAAACTTTGGTTTTTAGGAGTTGGATGCACGAGTAGAGCTCATACTCAGTACAAGGCGAGGGCTAGCAAAAGACTGGGAGCGACCAACTAAGAGAGCAATAATGGCCATAATCATGCAAAGCGACAAAGCGACATTAAAAGAAGCATAAGATGGCATCAAAAGTCAAAAACTAAATGATCATAGAGGCTGTTGGCGACTTTATAAGAGTCTAACATGTGTGAGCATGCACCAAGTCAACCTAAATAAAGCATCAAGGAGAAAACCAAAATAATGCTTCCATACAATAAAAACAACGCATGATTTTTTCAAAGGCTCATTAAGCAATCTCAGTTATTTGAGACAAGTCATGCTACAGAAAAACCACTAAGCATACTATCAAAAAGACATCAAGCATAACATGAAAAAGCCTAAGCCGCAGTCTACACAAGCTCCTTCTTGTACCACTTTTTTGCATAAAGCTTTTTCTCTTTTCCAACACCATTTGAAATTTTTTAAGACAACTCTTTTGATGAAAACCAATAAAGATTAGAGGAAAAAATACACCTTGATGAAAAGATATGACAAGGTCTGAATGCAAATCAAGGCGAAAACGAAAACCAAAAGCAGTAGCGGAAAAAGAAGAACACTCGGTTTTTGATAAGAGTGAAAACTAGAGCGTTCTTGGCAAATGAAAAGCAAGGCAACTTCTCCAAAGGAAATTTGTTGGGGTCCAACCATTTATTACAGCAAACAAAACTAAACTAACTAAGAAAACTAAAACAACTGACGCTCCAAGAAAAACACATAGTGCATGAAGCAATAAAAATATAGTGTTTTGAAAGGTGACCTGATTTTTGCCGATGAAGAAGGGGTGCCTCGGGGGCATCCCCAAGCTTTGACGCTTGTACTTCTTGGATATTTCTTGGGGTGATGCATGGGCATCCCCAAGCTTGAGCTTTTTTCCATTCTCCAACTCATCTCATCATTCTCCAATCCCTACACTTGAAAACTTCCTTCATACAAAACTAAACACAAATCTATTAGCAACATTAGTGTAGGAATAACATATAATAAACCTCTTTTTGCTTCAGGTTTCAACCCAAAACCACCACATATTAAGTATATACTATTGTAGCAACTTCCCCAAAAGTTCCGTGATCAAAAGAACTCAAAAAGAAAATGATAAAGCGGCAAAAACGAATAGTGACAGAAATCTGTCAAAACAGAACAGCTGATAAATGTCGAATTTTTGAGGGGTTTTATGTTGCTCAAATCAAAAAGTGTTCAACTAACAAAAGTTTTGATATAACCTGGGGCATATTCACAAGAAATTTCAGGTCCAAAAGATATACATAGAATTTATACGAATTTTTACGGTGCAGCACCAAAAACAGTTTCAGGACAGCAACATCCCCAAATCTTTACCTCACTCGAATTAGAGGCTTCTCTTGGCACAACAATGAAATAAAAAGGATAAGGAGAGGTCATTACAGTAGTAATGACTTCCAAGACTCAAATAAAATAAAAAGTACTGAAAAGAAAACATTGGGTTATCTCCCAAGAGTGCTTTTCTTTAACGCCTTTGAGCTAGGCTCAGTAATTTGAGAAGATGCTCACATAAGAAATATGAATGGAAGAAAAAAAAAGCATCAAGGAGCAAATATAAAAAACATTTAAGTCTAACCCACTTCCTATGCATAGGAATCTTGTAAGAAAATAAATCAAAGAAGCACATAGTAACAAGTATGGGTAGATAAAATAAGAGCAACTTCAAAACTTTCAAGATAAAGAGAGGTGTTTTAGTAACATGAGAATTCCAACAACCATATTTTCCCCTCTCATAATAATTTTCAGTAGCATCATGAACAAACTCAACAATATATATATCACACTCACCCTCTTTTGTTAAGCATGGAGGGCGATCAAATAAGGTATTAGTTAGAGAGTTACTCTTATTGGGAGGTAGACATGGGTAGCTCCATTCTTCCTCCTCTTGGTCATCACTCTCCTCCTCTTTTTCATCCAATGAGCTTCTAGTTTCAGCAATTTCTTCTTCCATAGGCTCCTTCAAGGCATTAGTCTCTTCCGTTGGAGAGCATCTATTAAGATATTTAAGAATATAGCCATTTTCTTCCTTGTAATTATCAAAGCAAAATGTGAGTATATCATAAACCTCATATTTATAAGGTGCATCATCAGTATTTTCAAGAAAATAAGCAAGTTCGAATGCACCCTTCCAAGCAATAAATTCTTCAATTTGTTCCACATCATAAAAGTCATAATTTTCATTAATATAAGAAGATATGGTAACATCATCATTATACTCACATTGAAAAGGGAGGTGTTTATACCTCCTACAGCAACAAGATCTATCAAAGCAATAAGTAACATTAAAAGTAGAGCACACGTTTCTAGCAATGATATACAATCTATTGATTTGTTCCCATAAGTGTTTCCCTTTTTGTGACAAGCGGTGTTCCTCATAATAATTTTGCTGCTCTTCCGTGAACCCACCTTGCCAAAAAGATTTAGTTTCAAAGAAACCAACCATTGATAGAGAGCATGATAAAGCAAGACAAGTAAAAACAACTACAAAGGATTCTAATTTTTTTTGGGTTTTTGATAAAATGATGCAAGTAAAAATAAAGTAAGGCAAAACTTAAAACAAAGTAAAGGATGTGTGTGCGAAAAATTCCCCTTGCAGAGGTCTTCCACTTCTTCCCCGGCAACGGCGCCAGAAAACTTGTTGATGGCGCGGTGATGATGGTGCCAGAAAGCTTGTTGGCGTTTGTTGATGAAGTAAAATGACCAGCCAGTTGGAAAACCCCAAGAGAAGGTTTTGATGAATATAGCAGCAAGTTTTCCCTCAGTTAAGAACCAAGGTATATCGATCAGGAGAAGAGCAGACAATACGACTGAAGGTGATGCTTGCTAGCTTGCGACAGCTTCGGACAATTTATAGGGCGCCTCGTCCAAGCTTTGCTTGCTAGCTGCAACGCGGAACCTGCACACAACACAACCAAATACTTTGTTCCCAACTTGCGATGAGGTTGTCAATCTCACCGGTTTGCTTGAAACAAAGGGTATGATCGTATCGAGTGGAAAGTGATAATAATATGCGAGTAAAGTAAACAGTGCGAGTAAAGTAAATAGGTGATAGCAATATGATGGAAATAGGACCGGGGTCCACAGTTCACTAGTGGTGTCTCTCCATAAGATAAATAACACATGCCGGGTAAACAAATTACAGTTGGGCAATTGATAGAATAAAGATAAACGTGATATGACAAGAAGATCACTATGCGATTTACTCTGGGCATTACAACAAAATACATAGACCGCCATCCAACTGCATCTATGACTAATAATCCACTTGTGGCGAATCAATCCGAGAACTCCACAAGTATTAAGTTGCGAACAACGGATAATTGCTTTAAGCAAAGTGTGTAATGTAAACAAAGCATATGCCCTCGAGCATATGAATGTTGTTTTCTCCCTAGTAGCAACAGCACATCTACAACCTTAGAGGTTTTTGTCACTCCCCCAGATTAAATAGAGCATTGAACCCACTATCGATCATAAATACCCCCTCTTGGAGTCACTAGCAACTACTCGGCCAAGATAGCTACTAACAACGGAGAGCATGCAAGATCATAAACAACATAGAGATAACATAAGATATATTTCAGTGTAGCACCTCAATCATAACACCAATATTCATCGGATCCCAACAAACCAAACATGTAGAATTACATAACGGTGATCTCAATCATGTAGGGCAGCTCATGAGATCTAAACATGAAGCACATAGTGGAGGAGACAACCATCTAGCTACTACTATGGACCCATAGTCCAAGGTAGACTACTCACTCATCGCTCCGGAGGCAAGCATGGCGATGAAGAAGACCTCCGGTGGCGATTCCCCTCTCCGGCAGGGTGCCGGGAAGAGCTTCTGGACCCTCCCGATCTTCGGGTCGATGGCGGCGGCGGATCGCGATGTGTTCTAGAAAATTGATTGGGTGCTTAGGTTTTTTCCGTCGGGGGGTCTTTATAGGCGAAGGGGCATCGTCAGAGGTGGCCCGAGGTGACCTCACACATAGGGGGCACGGCCAGGGCCTGGGCCGCGCTGCCCTAGTGTGTGGGGCCCTCGTGGCCCCCCCTCCAACTTCTCTTCGGATCTTTGGAAGCTTCCAGGAAAAATAAGACTTCAGGAACTTGTTTCGTCCAATTCCAAGAATATTTCCTGTGTATCACTTCTGAAACACAAAAACAGCAGAAAACAGGGAACTGGCACTGTGGCGACTTGTTAATAGGTTAGTTCCAGAAAATGCATAAAAGTGCCACGAAGTGTAACGAAACAGTAGGCAAATGGTGTAAAAACAAGCATGGAGCATCAAAAATTATAGATACGTTGGAGACGTATCAAGCTTCGTACTCCTTCTGGCACTGAGTGCAGTCGTAGATTTTCACATCAAACTTCGACGTACCACAGTGGTAGTCGAAGGTCATGAAGAAACCCTGATGGAGGTCATGGTCTTCTGCAAACTGAGACCAGCCACCCTTGAAGTACATCTCACCGTCTCCGTCTTACCAGACCTCCACTTCGTAGGGAGTTCCTCCTCTAGAGTGTTCACGAAGAACTGCTTCTCGCGGCTCCCGTCCATCCATGAACTTGGTGAACTTCAGCGGTACCCGCTGAATCTCGCGGCATTGGGAGCCGGTGATGCAAAAGAAGGAGTACATTTTGAGCAGAGGAGGAGGAGAAGCATTATGAGGTGGGGCGCTCGGACCTGGTGCAGCAGATGAAACCTTGGGCTTATTCTTACTTCCCGCAGGGCGGCCAGGGCGCCGCTTCGCAGGAGCGAACGACGAGGCTACCACAGCAGGGCCTGTGGACTTGTTCTTACTGCCGCGAGGGAGGCCACGACCTCGCTTTTCCACCGGAGCGGCGATGTTTAGACGCGATCCACCTGCATCGGCCATGGAGACAAATGCTGGAGGAAAAACCCTAGATGAGATGAGGAAGAGGAAGATGATGCGGCGGAGGAAGATAGTAATGAAAGAATTAGGGTTTTTCCCTAAGCCAACACGCTTTATTTATAAGCAAACCTTCATGGGCCTTTGCAAATTAAAGGTCCAAGTACATCTATGGGCTTTTATATTCAGCCCCGAGCAGAAGATAAGACAGCAGCAAGGGCAAAGACTCAAAGGAGAAAAATATAGTATGAATAAATAAAGTACAGAAATATGTCAAGGAGCAAACCACACCTCGTCATAGACTCGGGGGCTCATATCATCAGAAAGAGTAGAATTAATATTTAAAGCACAATTGTGCCAAAACTATCGCAGGAGACAAGTTACTAGGTGACAATATTATATTTTTGAGCCTATACCTGAAAACTTTCGGCTATAGCCTCGGGGGCTACTCCCATCGGGAGCGCTGGCCGCGCACCCGATGAAAACAAAAAGCAATTTGGAGAAAGAATTCGACAACAAGTGGCAATGGATTACTTCAAAGGAAAATATAACAAGTGCAATCGACTACATTTGGTCGACAAAAAAACTTCGACTTCATTGTCAACAAAATGAATATCGCTTACTCCCATCGGGATAGCTATTTTTTAAACTCGATTATCTTGTATATTCCAACAGTCAAACAAGGCTGCGATATATAATTCTCGAGTTGCGTCATCGCGACAAAATTCGAATGCCATGGTTGAAACATATCGTGAAGGTAAGACCCCGGGATCCGTCCTGTGTGGCCTGGTATACGCACACGAATGCGCTCTGCTAGTAATTATCCATGTCTACGATGCAAAGAAAATCCTGGTGGACGCACTGGGTACCCTGAGAACCACTGGGATTTGTTCTTTGTAAGTCCTAAATGCGGCAAAAGAATGAGTTTGACCAGTTTCCCGTATTCAAGTCCAAGGGTATTGAATTTGAAGTAGGTGACAAGTATCTGTTCCGGCAGTTAACTGACCTCTTGATCCGTCAGAGTTGTCAGGCTTGATCATCAAACCCCCTTGCAAGACATTATGATGAAAGATGTTTATTTTTTGAGTACAGGGAGAATAAGAAGTCGAAAGATTGATCAAGTCGAAGATTTGAAGATTTGAGATTCAACCTGAATCTGCAATTCTAGTAGAATCTCGGGGGCTACTGACAAGGGTATAGATAATAGAGCCCATTAGTTGAGTACCCCTAAGGCCCGTTAAGCTAGGCCCAAGTGTAATCCTAGTCGAGATACGAGTTCATGTCGTATATCGATATTGTAATCTGTGTCGGACCCCCCCCCCCCGTACCTTGGGACCTGGTCACCTATATATAGGGGCCAGGAGAGGACGGTGAGGGACAGATTGAGAGTAAGCCAAAGTTCACCTTACGTTTACTTTCGACACACGCCTTGTTTGACTGATTTTACCTTCGAGTTCATCCGATGCCATATTACGCCGATCCTAAGTCCTTCACATTGGACATTTGTCGAGTTAACCTCGTCACTTCCAAAGTGGGAGTACTCAGAAAATTACCTCTTGCAAGAGTATCAAGAACGTACCTATTCCAACTAGATATACCAACATAAAAATTTCTAAGGGGGATCATGGTAGAATGCTTCTTTGTACACCTATGATGAGCATTGCTAATTCGGTGCCAAGCATCTTTCAAACTCTTCCCTCCCCCCTTGTTGCTTAAAAGTACGAACCTTAACTTCAGGATTACTCATTTTAGCAAGACGAAAAAGCAGACAAGTAAAAATAACAACTATAAAGGAACTGATTTTTTGTATTTTTTATAAAATGATGCAAGCAAAAATAAAATAAAGCAAAACAATAACAAAGTAAAAGATTGGAAGTGAGAGACTCCCCTTGCATAAATCTTCTTTCTCCCCGGCAGCGGCGCTAGAAAGCTTGATTGCCGTTTTGCTGGAGTGTAGTTGACGCTAGAAAACTTGTTGGAAAACCCCAAGAGAAGGTTATGATGAGCATAGCAGCAAGTTTTCCCTCAGTTGTGAAACTAAGGTTTATCGAACCAGTAGGAGAAAGAACCAAACTTCTGAAGGTTGATGCCCGCTAGCTTTGCGACACTCTGGACAATGACGCCAGGAAACTTGTCGGCGTGTGGCTTTTCACCTACAGCAACGTGGAACATGCACACAACACAACCAAGTACTTTGTCCCAACTTACGATGAGCTTGTCAATCTTGGTTTGTTGTAAACAAAGGATTAAGCGTATCGAATGGTAAAAGGTAATAGCTTGCAAGAATGTAAATAAAGCGAGTAAAAGTAAAATGATAATAGCAATGTAAAAGGATTGGACCGGGGTCCACAGTTCACTAGTGGTGTGTCTCTATAAGATAAATAACAACATGATGGGTAAACAAATTACAGTTGGGCAATTGATAGAATAAAGATAGCGTACATATGTCATGAGGATCACTATGAGATTCACTATGGGCATTACGACAAAATACATAGACCGTAATCGAACTGCATCTATGACTAATAATCCACTCTCGAGGTGTCATCCGAGCACCCGTTGAGTATTAAGTTGCAAACAACAGATAACTACATTAAGCAAAGTGCATAATGTAAACAATGCAAATGTCCTTGAACACAAGAATGTTGTTTTCTCCCTACTGGCAACATCACATCTACAACCTTAGAGGTTTCTGTCACTCCCCCAGATTACTAGAGGCATGAACCCACTATCGAGCATAAATACCCCCTCTTGGAGTCACTAGCATCTACTCGGCCAAGATATCTACTAGCAATGGAGAGCATGCAAGATCATAAACAACATAGAGATAACATAAAGATAATAATTCAGCACATCAACTTGACATAGTACCAATACTCATCGAATCCCAACAAACACAACATGTAGAATTACACAAAGATGATCTTGATCATGATAGGCAGCTCACAAGATCTAAACATGAAGCACATGGTGGAGAAGACAACCATCTAGCTACTGCAATGGACCCGTAGTCCAAGGTAGACTACTCACACATCACTTCGGAGGCGACCATGGTGATGAAGAAGGCCTCCGGTGGTGATTCCCCTCTCTGGCAGGGTGCCGGGAAGAGCTTCTGGACCCTCCCGATCTCGCGTCGATGATGGCGGCGGCTTGCAGTAGGTTTTGTGGAAAATTGATCGGGTGTTTTAGGTTTTCCCGTCGAGAGGAATATATAGGCGGAAGGGCGGCGTCAGGAAGTGGACCAGGGGGGCTCACCCCCTGGTGGCGCGACTAGGGCTTGGCCCGCGCCGCCCTAGGGTGTGGCCAGGTCCTGGCCCCCCTCCGTCTCTGCTTTGGACTCCGACTCGTGTTCTGGAAAAATAGGAGGTTCGGCTTTTGTCTCGTCCAATTCCAAGAATATTTCCTTTGTAGCTTTTCTGAAACACAAAAACAGCAGAAAACAGGGAACTGGCACTGTGGCGTCTCGTTAGTAGGTTAGTTCCAGAAAATGCATAAAAACGCCACGAAGTGTAACAAAACACAAATCAAATGGTGTATAAATAAGCATGGAGCATCAAAAATTATAGATACGTTTGAGACGTATCAGCTATGTTGATTAGATGTCATATGAGCTTTCTAACATGATTATGGCCATATTATGTAATTCCTATGTGGTAAATCCTTATTTTATTGGATGATCTATGAGGTGTGAACCTTTATCATGTTCTTGATGTATGAGTAGATGCATATTGTTAACCGTTCTTATTACTTGTTCTGATCAAACTTGTTTATGCGAGCATGTGTGGAGGATGGTGTGTGTTAGATGGAGTAACTTGGTAGTAGTAGTGGATTGTGACAGCAATTTCATAGCTACTATGGTGTTTACCAATTTCTATGTTACCTCACTAGGGAGAAAAAGAATACATGTGCTATAATTCTTAGTGACAGCTGATAATCCTTGCTTACATTCATGGACATCAATCCATTATAATATGTGTATGCATGGCAGCATATTTCATATTCAACATCATGAAACTATTTTTTTTGTTGAACACTTTCAACGGACTACAAATGATATCCTCGCATTTGCGAGGGCCGCCGTGCTAGTTAAGTAAAAGTCGGGTCTTTTATATGAAAATAAAAGTCATTCATCTTGGTTTTCTCTCGGCCATGTCCTTCATGATCTGGTCCACTATTACCTTCGAGTATCCGTAGGCGCATAAGTGATGTACGTCGAGAAAGAAGGCCATGCGCATGCCATGAAGCAAAGCCTCATTTTCCGCCGCGTTTTTTGAATTTCCCTCCTTGGAGGCGCCATCTAGGGCGCAGCGGCGTAGTGGTGAAGGGCGCCTTGCTGGGTGGTTGTCTGCGAGGTGTTTGTGCCGTCAGGTAGCCTAGCTCCTGCCATTCTTGGCTCTCGGTTCCTTTGAGCTCTGTGCCTGCTCCCAAGCTTTCCCTTTTCCTACAGGTCCTCGTTGAAGCTTTGTTGCGCCGGTGTGCTCGTC
Organism: Dactylis glomerata; assembly: GCA_007115705.1. Classification (NCBI taxonomy): domain Eukaryota; kingdom Viridiplantae; phylum Streptophyta; class Magnoliopsida; order Poales; family Poaceae; genus Dactylis; species Dactylis glomerata. The sequence continues at coordinate 549,370 of QXEO01000032.1, read as the reverse complement.
GCAGCGTGTAGGTCTTGTGACCTATTTTCTGGTGCCCTCTCGAACTGCGTCTCTCCTGTTCTAGGGAGAACATCTCCATCGGTCGACGGTTCGGTGCCCTTCGATCCAGGGCAAGAGGGTAGGGACCCTCTCGCGGCAATGGAGGAGGAGGATGATGGTTCTCGATCACCAGAAGCTGTTCAATTGGTGCTTCCCTCTAGTGATCTGCTACTCCGTTGATGCAGCTACTTTTGTCTTGGCGTTCCAGCGAGGTCTTCTTTAGCTTCAAGCGGCTTTTTTTGGTTTATTCTTGTGTGCTTGAGTTGTGGTGTTGTAAGCTGTTCACATCATCCTTGTATCGTTGGCCGCAAGGCTTTATTAAGTTAAATCAGGGCATTTTGCCTTATGTTTTAAAAAAATGAAGCTAGATGGCATACCGGAAATGGATTTCTTTTTGTTTTGAACGGGAAAGAAATGGATCTCCCTTGGGGGAGACCAAATTCGCGCGGTGGTGTTGTGATGGGAGTCAGCTAAGACTTTTCAAACAACGGGCCTACGTGCAAGTGGGTTTGTGAAAGAGAAACGCTCGTTAAATATTGTTCACTAGTCCCGACACCATGCATGTGGCCGATCCAGAGCTAGTAGATCGATCAGTCGGTGCAGCAAAAAGAAATAGAATGACAGCAATTTGCAATCACCAATCAGTACAAGTTGAACGACGTCGATCAAGTTGCTCCAGATCGAGACAGAGGAGATCGTCCTATCACAGACTATTGAGCGATTAACTATTGTTAGCGTCAGAGCGCGCACAGCGTCTTCTGTTGCCTCTGTGCTCTTTGGTGTACTTGCATGTCGCCCTCGCGCTCCACGCTCCTACCTTTGTTTGATTAATGTGTTCTGAAAGATGCTGTACTGTAGATCTCGATGCTTGCTTTCAATAGAGGCAACTCGTACGTGTGGCCCATATGGCTCTGTTCTTAGATCTCGATGCTTGCTTTCAATTGAATCTTTTTTTTTCGAGTGACAGCAGGAGAGCTGCTGTATTTCATTGCAATAGCGGAAATTGAATCTTGTCTTGTTTCTATTTCACAATGCAGAAGTATGCAACCTCTTTTTCCAAAGATAGGACACGATCCAAGGTACTGTACACCACAGACACAATACTTATCACTTCCTTCAGCTCATTGTCAGTTTAACACTCAATACTTATCAAAAGGTATTATAATTGACCCCCTATACTTATGGGTTATCAATGGAGCGAGGAGCACGCGGCGGGGATTCTGGTGTTGGCGACGCTTCGGCAATGAAACATTCAAATCGTATTCTGGAGGACTTGCTCGGGGACCGTGGACGGTCCAAAATATCGGGCGTGTGTGAAGGTTTTTTTTTAGCGAAATCTCAGTGTTTCGACGACAACGGCGGTGATGCCTACGGGTATCGTAACCCTCTTGGGGTGCTATTGCGGGATTTTCTCCTTGTTAGTTCTTCCGGTCTCGGCGGTGGATATGCGATGTGTTGTTACCCTCTTGGGGGGCGTCGTCGTGGACCTACGATTTCCCTCGGCCTCGTACCGATGTCTTTGGTGTTTTGGTTCTCCTTGTGCTCTTTTATTTATCTTTGATCTGCTATGTAAGAGAGTCTCCTCATCACCTTATATCACTTTGTCTGTTTTGGTTTATTTATAAATTTAAGAAAAATATTGATGTTACCAGACAAATCTATAACAAACAGCTATGAACACCTTAGATCAATACTAGGTAAGAAACAAAAGAATTATACTACGAGCAAAAGTACAAATATCATGATAATAGAGTAGCGTACGAGTAGGCTTAAGACACACACAAACATCAGTCATCATCATCACTACAAACTAAGAACAACCTCGACAGTACCAAATACAAGCATTCACTATCACCTTCCTCCACAACGACTCTCTTGGTGCATTCTTCATGCTCAAGGCACTTATTCACCACCTCACAACAACCATATAGTTGAAGATGACCACTCTATACTCCTTTAGAGAGATCTTCTTGAAGAGGAGAAAGTAGCCAATCTGCAGCTTATGAGCAATGGAAAATGTTGGCTAACCCTAATCGAGGATGGCTTTTCCATTGACATCCTTGAGCTTGATGCCCTAGTTGTAGCCAGTGGTAGTTTTGAGAGTGATTTTCTCTGGACTGGTTCGGAAAATGGTCTGAAAGCATCTAGGATGGGAAGCACCTCTAACCCAGGTGCCATGAGCATCTTGCAGAAGTGGGTTGGGGACACCTCCTCATGGAAATGGCCAAGTGTGTCTTGCCTTCCTCCTGGCCTCTTGAAGGACCCCTCTTCAGATACCTCCACATGTCCTAGGGAAGCAGCACTCTTTGATTTAATTACATGTCGCCCTTGCGCTCTACTAGAATGTCGTAGCTATAAAGTTCACGGGCCACAACAAAGTCAGGCCATCCTCTAAAGATGATGACCCTGTCAGAAAAGTCGGTGAGCTACACCCACACCACTCACACAATCGGAAAGTCGTGATTAGCAATGAATTTGGAATAGCGGCCATGACGGAGACCTTGAAAGCCAAAAGGATGGCTATCATGTGCAGGTCATCCTCTTCCAGCTGCACGTAGAAGTGGCAATGGAGGGGCTCTCTGGCGAGGTGTCTGATCTCAGGAGGGCGTCCTTAATTTTGGAAATGTTGGTGCAACGACCACTCTCCTTCATAGAACCACAAGCTTGTTCGCCCATTGTCAAAGCCGAGTGGTGTGTGGAGTTTGCAACACATAATCAACATTGGTGTTCCATGAAAGCATGTTGTAATCAACATAAGACATCATTGTCGTTGGCAGTCATGTCTCCCCATGCTCAAGATTGACCCACATTTCAAGCTAAACTTGTACTCCCTCCAATCGTAAATAAGTGTCAGTAATTTTATACTAGCTTAGTACAAAGTTTGTACTAAGTTCCCGACAGTTATTTCCGATCAGAGGGAGTAATTTTCATTTATGTGAACTTATGATTGCATTAATCATCATGTTTTCCTAAGTCTTTTCCCATAGTAGAAGTAGATTTTTTTTGTAATTTACCAGGCAAGGAAGCACCTATTTTGTTGCTATCAACATGATTCCTATAAAAGACAAGAAATCAAAATACAGAATGTTCTCATCTTTGGATGCATAAATGATGATCAGAAACCATAAATGTGTTCCATACAAAGAGTCATGCACCTCGGTGTGAAGTGTAAGCAAGAAAACCCAAAGAGAAGCCTAGCTACATCGTGTTAAACCACCTATGGTACATCTACCCCGCTCCGCTCATAACATATGATAGTATCATATATCGTTTCCTTCGTGTCATCAAGTACTTGAATCCCATGCGATCAAATCTGACTTATGATATATACATACCACACCATTCAAAATAGGACAAAATGTCACCTCTAGAAGGGATCTGGAGGGGGCCGTAATCAACAGAAGGGCATCTACCCCCACCATAGCTTGGGCCTTGGAGGTTATGACACGATCTTCTTCATCAACAGCATCATATACACCCTCATTATTAGATCATATGTTCATCTCTTTTTAATTTGAAACTCTAGTGTTGATTTACATGTGTACTACTTTAATCATTCATCTTTCATTCATATCACAATAAATCATACTTGTCGAATGTTTTGGTGATTTTGGCTATCTGTGTCCGTACTGAAGAAGAGATGAGTCTAATTGCATGCTCGGAGGACCTAAATCCATGGGTATGGGTACTCATGGGAACCGTACCCGCATTGGCAGGGTATGGGTGCACTTTTATACCCATGGGTAGTACCTACACCCTACCCGTTAAGTCATGGGAAGGGCATGGGTATAGCCTTCTTTCTATGGGTATACCCATACCCTACCCGTTTATACTGATATGTGGATCTAGAGTAGTCCAGTAGTGTTGGTCGACAGCTGTCAAAGGAGATGGGCGCCCCATGTCCCAACTACTCCTCGTCTCCCCATATTAAGGTGACTGAAATATCAAGTCCTAGCCACCACAATGTGCTATCGACTATCAATGAATGTAAAATAGTGAATATCTTGTGTGTATTTGACCTACCCGACAGATACCCAATGGATATGGATATCCTTTGGGTATGGGTAAAGTTTTATACCCATGGTACTTGTACGGGTATAGTTTTGTACCCATCAACTATAAGGGTATTGGTATGGTATTGCTCTGCCCTTCCCATACCCTACCCATTGCCATCCTACCATGTTCGCGCCTTCCCACCTAGTCCCACCGCGAGTTGATTCAATAGATTCCCCCCTTCATGTACCTTTCCTGCGGACGCTCACCCTACCACCCTACTCTCTAAAAGATGGCCACATCTCTTCTTAGGGTATCTCTAGCTCTTATTTTTTTATTTGGAAAATAAGCTGGGCCCCACTATACCTGTTATGGAAAACTAAAATGCTTACAATGCCTAAGGACCAGGTAGGTCTTAAGCTGGAGCCCACCTAGACCTGCTATGTCAGGATTCTTTCTGTTTTTACTCAACCACTTCCTCCGCTTTACTCTAGCCATGCACTGTGAAGAGAGAGATAAGAGATTTCTATTTGCTATGGCCGGGTCTTACCCATAAGGTTGGTCTTAAGTTTTCTAGCTTCAAAACCATGATCACAATGTTTAAAGTTGTCTAAGGTCGACCTTAGAGGCCTGATGGCCAATCTTATTCTCACACTGGAGACACCCTTAGGATCTAGCATCATTATCTTTAGGCAGACTTGCACAGAGCTTCTCGATGCTTGTGCTAACCCTGCTTCTCTCATGGGGTGGAATCCGGCGCAAACCAAGGTCAACTCTCCTGATTGCGGTCATAAGCTCATTTTTACATTGAAGGCCATGGCCACAAGAGGAAACGACTCTCACATACCAACTCTCTATGCAATAATCCGGCACTCTGCCATGCCATACTAAATTTGGATTGCTTTATTGCTCGCGATGACATGGCTGACAAGCAGTTGATCAGCTACAACCATGCTGACATGGCTAGGTACATCGCGGGCAACAAGAGCACCACATGGTTGTTGTTCTTCTTCAACAACAATCCCATCAGCTAGCATTTCTGTGAAGCAGAATGTGTGGCGCTTTCCTCTTGCACGACAGAGTACATCGACACCACCATAGCAGCATGCCAGGGAAGCTAGCTCACTCATCTGTTCACTAATCTTAGTGCAGAAGTGGAAACTCCCGCAATGCTCAAGTCGGACAACAAGTCGACAATTTCTCTCTGCAGGAACCCGGTGTATCACGAACGAAGCAATCACATTGAGAAGTTCTACCACTACATCAGGCAATGCATTGATTAGGAAAGATCATCGTTGAGTTCCCCCGGGGTGATCGAACACCTCCCGACATTCCAACTAAGCCCACTGGGAGTATTTGATTCATGGAGCTGCGCTACAAGATTGGCATCATCATTAAAATAAAGTGAACAACAGGGTTAGGGGGTGGTTGTTAATAAGCCCTACTACTAGCAAAGTTTAGGATCAAGTGTTCCATCAACTTCGTCCAATTTAACACTTAGACATTTCAGCTGTTTTTTGTTAGTGTTGAGCTCTGATTTTTGTGTAAAAAACTGGAGCGAGTCAGTGGGGTGCACGATCTGATATGTTTGTGTGTATGGTGTTTGGGCCATGTTTTGCTCTTTGTAATTAGAACAAACGGAGAGAAAAAGTTCAGAAAAGTTGTGGAATTTTGAGCCGTGCAAAGTAATTGTCTTTGTTCATCATTTCTTCCAAACCTGGTCACCAAATCGTGAGATTATTTTCCTCACACTCTCATGCCCAGAGGCGGATCCAAGGGGCGAGCGGGGGCCAAGCCCCCCTATGGTTCGGCCCCCTCCAATGGCGTGCAGCGGGGACTGGTGCTGGTATCCTATATATCTAAGAATTTCATTTCCACTATCTTATTTCTCTCTACATGCAGCTATGCCACATCAGCAGTCCCACCACATATTCACATGCAAAGGAGCCAGCGAATTTTTTTTTTATTGCACTTTTTTTCAGCTATTTTAGAAGTAGTATGATTAGCTTAGTATTTACGAAAGTAGGGCACCGTCGTAGCCGACAGATGCGACTCCGACACATCCCATCCGGCGGACATGATTACACGCCTTTCGAGGCAGCCGACGCACGCCGGCCTGACTACTTGCACCCGCCGGATGCGATTGCTCCTTTCGAGGCGGGCCAGGACATGTCGAAGCCGGCGGATTCGAGTGGAGCCTTGTCGAAGCCGGCGGATTCGAGTGCAGGCGTGGGGGCCACGTCGACCGGAGAAGAAAACGCTGCGCCCCCCCCCCCCCCCACCCGCTCGGCAGCAGCCTCGCCCACTCGCCTTTGCTTCTTCTCTTAGCTCTTCTCACATTTCTCTTCTCAGCTTCAGCTCAAACCTCTCTTTCTCAAATCTTATTCCTTCGATTCTGAGAGCATTTGTTGATCAAAATCAGTCAAATTTGTTGCAAGAAGTAGAGGATAGCCCGATCTACAAATGGGTTAGCTTTAGGAGAAATTTCGTTGGTTCATTTCGTCGCATTTTGGTTTAGTTGGTGTTAGTTTTCCTGTAGCTGTTCATCAGTTCTTGATATTGTTCTTGTTGTTCTTGTGTTCTACAGGTTGATTTCGTAGCTGCAGAAGAGGTGTGACGTGAGGCTGTTGCAATGTGGTGATTTTCAAGCTTCAAGGGTAAAATGTTAATATCATACGGTGGTCGTGTATATTTTGTTGATATAGTTTAGCGGTGTAGAGATATAGGCTTAATTATGGAGAAATAATTATGGTGCGTATAGTGGCATATAGATGTAGTTTGTGTAAAAAAATTATAGGTGTTCTAGTGTTCTTGTTGTATTATGTAGCGTTCTTGATATTGTTTTTGTATTCTCCAGGTTATAGTGTTCTTGTTGATTCCGGTGCGTTCGAAGTGGTGTGACGTGAGCAAGTTTTGAGGTGGTGATTCGCACGCTACGAGGGTAAAAATCTTATTCTCAAATGGTGGTAGTGTAATTTTATGTATACATATTTTAGCGGTGTAGTTGACAGAAGCAGGATTTTTATGTACCAGGAGTCATGTTTGGATTAGTTAGATTTGTTATTCATTATGGGTACGGTAACGTCCGTAGCAGTGATGCTGGAGCTGATCTTAGTGAATTTGAGTATCATGAGATGGAGTTCACCGATCCTCAGAGTATGCGTATTGGGGAATTCAAGAGGATGTTAATGGTGTTCTTAGGATGGGATCGTAAGATGTACACTGTCAGCTTACAAGCATTGTGGAGCAACTCAACTAGCAATACATATTGTCAGTTGAAAGAGATAGAGCGTACCTCTCAGTGGGTGGGCTGGTTGAAAGGGTGTGAGAGGCGGCAAACATCCCCGATCGCCCTTGTGGTTGCGAAGCCGATTACTGTCGGAGGGGAGGCCGAGTCAAGCCACAGCAACCAGACAATTGGTTTTGGTTCTTGGCAGAGCATGCAACCAGCTGATGAGCCTGCTGTGGCCATGTCATATGCCGACGACATTGGGTATGAAACAGGGCAGAGCAGTCATGCATTAGGTGCAGCGGCAGATGATGCAGGTGGCGAGATATTTTCAGACGATGAAGATGAGGTTTTGCAGCAGCAGATGGAAGCTGAAGATGTTGATGGAGATGCTGATGATATTAATTCATCTGAGGAACTATGTTAATATTTGTAATATGTGAGGAACTATGTTAAAATTTGTAATATGTGAGGAACTACATAAATATTTGTTACTTTGTTTATATTGTACTAATATTTCTTGTTCATATGTTCAGGTATGGATTATCCATCTTTGCTTAATGATCGCGTTGAATATGATCATCGGGGCAGATTGCTGAAATATTATGGATTCCACGATAATACTCATCGTATCGAGCCTCTACAGTGTCGTACTCCGAATGAGTACTGGATGATACACCCTGCTTGGGTAGACAGGTACAAAGTCATTTGTATTGATATTACTATTAATTCTTGCCTTTTGATTATCTATTACTAATATGTTTAAATTTGTTTGTAGGTTGAAGTGGGCTGGACTTCTACCTTTCGCACGACTAGTAGAGTCAACTCGCGAGGACTTGGAGGAGCATCCTCGTCATGAGGTGATAGAGACCGAGAGGAAGATAACCTTGGACAGGGCTTTGCTCAGTGGCTTAGTGGATCGGTGGAGACCGGAAACCCACACGTTCCACTTCCGTTGGGGTGAGATGGCTCCTACTTTGCAGGACGTCTCATACTTATTGGGACTTCCGTTTGCTGGTCATCCCATAGGGCCATTGAAAGCACCTAGAAATTGGGCGGCGGATCAGATTGCTCGTTTTAACGGAGTCCGTGGAGACGTGGCATATCCGGATATAGATTCCTCGCATGGGCCTAAATATGCTTGGTTGAGAGAGTTTCAGGTATATTACTGCATTATTATTTCATGCAATCTATTTCGAAATTCGGTTGCACTATAATTTCATATGTTTTCTCATTCTTATCTTTGCAGATATGGAAGTTTCAACAGACTACTGAAGAACAGATTACTCGGTCCTTGGAGGCGTACCTGATGTGGTTGTTTGGGAAGATTATGTTCATAGATAGTCACGGAGACACTATTTCTGCGGGTTTCATCCCTATTGCACTTGAGATTGCTAATGCAGTGACTCCGGATGACATTACACCGAGGAGTTGGGGTTCTGCCTTGCTAGCATGCATGTACAGAGCTATGTGTATTAGTTGCCGGGCGATTAAGCCAGGTTCTATCCTCCTTGGATGCCCACTTTTTCTTCAGCTATGGTCGTGGGAGAGATTTGCTATTGGACGGCCAGATATTCAAGTGAGTAAGCCATTTCCTGCTGACGAGATGGTAGATCCTGATGACATCGATAAGCCAACTATTGCTACACTTTGGACACGTCGAAAGGTACATGCGTAACGATATTGTTTTCATTTTGCATTGCTAAAATACGTGTTTTATAAACTAACTCTTAATTTTTACATACAGAGACGGTTTGCCTTTGACCAGGTTAGGGGCTGCTACCAGTCGATTACCGAGGCATTTGATTTTTACCCCGGCGATGCGGTAATCTGGGACCCATATTCTCCTGCAAGTATCACAGCTAGATATCCTGGTGGGCTTTCTTATTTAATTTGTGCACAAGAGATCATGAATACTGGCTTACAAAGTCCAAGATTATGTTTGATATATTTGTGGAGGAGATGTCTCAACAGAGGGTTATGAGACAATTTCATCTTCTTCAGGATATAGTTCCACCTCCAGCGGATGAGCCCTTACTAGCAGAAATCCACGAGTAAGTACTGTTGACTGCTGCTATTTTTTATAAGATACATACCTGCAGACTGCTGCTATTATGATGCTAATATTATAATTTGTAATAACAGGTTAAAAAGGAAGGGCACAAATAGGACCGTGGCGAAGTGGCTCACATTTGTTGGGAAATACATTAGAGAGTGGGAATATGCGCCGAATAATGTTTGGTCCTCAGATGTTCCATTCGATCCTCAACTCTTTGAGGAGTATTGTAGGAGGTACAACAGATGTACCCGCACATGTCTCACTAAGGCAAGAGACCCCAAGGGATATTTTGAACCAGCACTATGTGATATGTATGATGCAGGATCATCGGCAGGCTCAAGAATACAAGCTGTAAGTTATTACAATTAAATGTTGATATGGTAAACTCTCTATTTTGTAGCTAATCGTACATATTATTTTTTGTTCAATTTTTGTAGGCCGATGAGGTTCACGGAGCCGTTAATGATATTTACAACTTCACACGCTCTCAGTCTATGACGTCTCTAATTCCACGCCAACCTGTTGTCACCTTCCTGGGCAAGCTGGAGAAGAAGCTGCGTTCTATTTACTCCACTCTCATTTGTCGTACTACTGATGATGTTCGTCAGAGAAGTGGACAAATGGATCCTCATACTTGGACGCCGCGTCCACCGCGGTTTCCAGAAGTGCCTACGCCTCCAGCCCCTCTCAGGCATGCACCACGTCCACATCTTGATCCACAGGGGAGTATGAGGCCACCTTCTACCATTGAGCCTAGACGTTCAGCTACGCGGCGTTCCACGTCGAGACCGAGGCCACCTCCTCCTGATCAGGCTGGAGGTTCTGCTTGGCAGCATCAGCAGCAGCCTGATCCTTACCAGGCTGGAGCTTCTGCTGGGCCTCAGCAGCAGCCTGCTCCTGATCAGGCAGGAGGTTCAGCTTGGCAGCATCAGTACCAGCCTGCTCCTGATCAGGCTGGAGGTTCAGGTTGGCCTCACCAGCAGCCTGCTCCTGATCAGGCTGGAGGTTCAGCTTGGCAGCATCAGCAGCAGCCTGATCCTTACCAGGCTGGAGGTTCAGGCTATGTGCAGCAGCCGGAGTATGACTACATGAGCCAGCCGCAGTATGGAGGCATAGCGTCGCAGATTTTTGGTTATACTCCACAGATGGCCATGTCAGAAGGTACGTGTAGTTCACAGTTGTTTTATTTCTTAAGTTATACATAGCCATAATTTCCTAATATATTTTCTTGCATTGCACGCTACAGCACAGGGAGGGACATCGCCTATGCAGGGATCAACTTGGATGACTGATGACATCGATATTAACTCGGACCCTACGGGTGGTTATATGGCCTTGCTTACTACTCCTTCACCTGATCCCACACAGCAGTCATAGACTGACAACCAGGAGGTCGAGAGCACTCAGTACTATCGAGCGGCCCCTAACAGGTATGGATGGACGACGCCTCCGCCACGAGGACCACCACGTGCTCCGCGCCGTCGATGATCTATATGATCATCATATCTTTGTATCCTAATAATTTATATACATATTCATATTTGACATATATTTGTAAGCATGATCTAGGTCGAGAGCACAGCAGTCACGATTTATTTCCGACTGTTCTTCCCGTCACGATTTATTTCCGACTGTTTTTTCCCGCTCGTTCTTTTCCGCCTATTATTTCGTGCTAGTTGTTTCCCGGCGTTTCAAATTAATGCAAATAGTAAGAACTTGTCTCAAACAGATGCCACTTTGGGGTGCGCTTAGCAGGACAAAATGAATTCCATCCGCCGGATGGAATTGCATGCTTCTTGCATGCACCTCGCCAGCTAGTCGAATCCGCCGGATGGAATTTGTTCTAATCGCATCCGCCGGATACGATTTGTTCTAATCGAGTCCGGCGGACGCAATGGTGTCCTAATTCTGATATTACCTCTAAATTAATGCTACTTCTAAAATAGCTGAAAAAAAGTGCAATAAAAAAAATTCGCAAGGAGCCACACCTCAACAGACGTTACAATTTCATTTTTTTTCATCAAAAAAATAGTCGCCTCAAATTCGGTCCACATGCCTCTAGCACCATCCCACGCATATGTAGTGGTGGGCCTTCCATCTATCTATCTATTATATACTAAAAGCACAATACAAATGTGTAAAATAAAGACGCCACGTTAATCCACATCATCTAAATTAATTTTAGTTGTTAGATCTAAAATATATGGCTACGATTTAAAGACAAAAAAGTTACGTAAAAATAGTTTGTACACAATCACGCAATGTCACGTATGAGAAGTTATAAAAATAAAAAGAGAAAACAGAACGGACTAACACGTGCATGCTCCAAACAGCCAAGGTTATGTAAAAAAATATTGCGTGAGACAGATCCCACCATCGTTATTAAAAAAAAAAGAAACATACCCAACCATCGCATACATGCCACCCAAAAAAGAAGAAATGAAAAAACGGACCAAGCTTGCATCACTAGGACTCTCTCGGCCAACTATATAGTGTGTGCTAATTAATACTACCTCCGTCCTAAAATGTAAACCTTTTTAGAGAGCTAAGTTAGCTTTCTAAAAATGCTTACATTTTAGGACGAAGATAATAATACTCTCTTTGCTATAAATTAATTATATCAATTTTAACTAAATACATATATATCTACACATATTTTAGTGTGAAGACTTTCGTCTATAAAGAAGTGTACTTTTAACTTTTTTGTAGAATCAAACTATTTCAAAATTTAACTGATTTTATATAAAAATATAATAATATTTTTGAAAGCAAATAGCTATATGATGAAAATATATTTTATTATGAATCTAATGATACTAATTTGATAGCATAAAGATTGGTGTCCTTTTATTTAAATTTGATTAAAATTTAAAAAATTGACTCTACAACAAATTTGAAGTACACTCTTTCATGGATGAAGGGAGTACATATATATCATATTTACATAGAGTTGAGACACCTAATTTAAGATAGAGAGATTAAATGAAATATTAGTGAAAAATATATGACTAACAAATACTTCTTAGATACCATAAGACCTGTTTGGTTAGCAATTACCACTTCTGCCAACAAAAACTACTACATAAAATTGCAAAGGAGAGCGCTACGCTACCGCCTTACCGAGGCATCACGAAATTCACAACATACTAAAAACGCAAGGGATTGTAAAAGCCGATTTAATAATTAATATATTCTTTCAAAGGAGAGATGGTAAGTTTTGCATATTACTGATCACAATAATATATGCGAGCTACATTAGATGCACTTGCATATCTGATGATCATGCCTCACATGTTGAAGAAATAGATGGACCCATATATAATATATTAATATGTCTTGATAATATCAAATTAATTATTTATACCGTTCCAAAATATTAGTTTATCAGATTTGTTCATATAGATGAAAAATTACATTCGATCTATTAATGTACCATTTTTTCAATAAATAGACCACTTTATGTAAATTAATTTGATGGCTAGATCAGGAAGTTGTGACAACGATTTAGTGAAAAGATATTAGTCATACAAACATACCATTTAAATTACTTAGTTTTGTGATATCATATTGTAAGATGTGGTACAGCTACTAATGGGGATGATTGTAAACTTGCATACCATATCTTACATGTTTTTAAACAAAACAAAAAGGCACTACGGAAAATTTTAGCATGAACTGGCGCCTTTGGTGACTCTGTGCGAGGCCCAGACAGCTCCTTTATCAATCGATATTTGCTTATTATGATTGTTCTTTAACATAACACCCACAATATAATTCTTCCGGCTGAGGAAAACAATATCTTGAGAAATAGTTGACTCTATTATAAGATAATCTTGCATGTGGTTGCTGCATTGTTGACTAGCTAGCTAAAAAATGGAGTGGATAAATGTGCTAGAATATAATTTTATATTGATTAGCATGTACTATAGTTGACTATACTGATTTGCACATATGTATGTTTATGTGTTTTGGCAAAATATGCATGGTGAGTGCAGAAAAATCATCAGAAGACAACTAGATTTTTAATTTGATTACAAACATAAATCTAGATACAAATATTTCAGATACTCTTGCCACAAGACATGTAAAATCTTCAAATTTTTGAGAAATTCATAGAAAAGCCATGGACACATGATTTATAGGTTTAGTTTAATCATCTGGTGCACATGGTCACAGTTTAGCACACTGATTATTCCTATAAATCGATATAGATTCAAGTAAATGTATGAGAATAATCTTCTTGATCCAAAAAATATTAATATCACATGATAAAATTGAAAGGAGAGATATAGTAGAATTTTTGTATGACAACAAATTATCCAACGGCCGATGCCCTCGCATTTGAGAGGGCCACCATGCTAGTTTTTACCTAAAATGCATCAACGAGCGGAAGCGAATAGCTTATTTCCCGAAATTGACGATGAGGTCGCTCACATGCAGTCTCTCTAGCTCCAGCATCCTAATCTATCTCATCTAATTAACCACTTATTCTTGGACTCCTATAACTGATGATAGGTTGCTTTAGTCACCGATAAACCATGACTATAAATTAATCCCAGTGGTGCCCGAGGAGATTCACGGCAACACATCAAGTAGTAGAAGTACATCATCGACCCACTGTCATAGCCCTGGATCCCTTCATTCTTCTTGAGTTTCACTCCCACACGCCTCGGCCATCAACGGCACCACGCCGCCACATAGTCGGAGAATCAAATCAGAGTTCTTGCTACCATGGCAATGGCAACTTTGGCGCCTGGATTGGCAAAGAAGAATGTTGGCTCTATGTATCAAAGGGTGTTCGGTTTTCATTTTTGGTCACACCTAACGCCGACACCAGAGCAGCGTCTCCTCACAAGTCTCCCAAGCGACACCTCCTATAGACGAGGTTGGTTGACTGGTGTTCTTGCAAATTCTAGAACAATCTGTAATTCCATATGTATACGGTGTTATTCCTTTTCTTTGTAGGAAAGACCCTGCTCTCAGGGTCCATCATGGGTGGTCTTTTCAGCAACCATACCCTGCTTGCCAACGATACAGGTGCTTCGGTCCATGATAATCAGCAGTAATGATGCTATGATTAACTCGAAGTTTTGCTCATGGGTGTAACACACCCCTATAGATCCACCGCACAAGATTGCTTTAAGATGATTCTAATACCAATAGAAAAATCACCAACGAATGCATTTATTCAAAATACATGGCAGAGATACGTGAGCTTGCATTATATGGCTACCCCCACCGAATTGATTGCGTGCGTCTCTAACATGTCAGGACATGCACTCACGGCATGGATGCGACTATCAATTTGTGAGCCAGCCAGTTGGTTTACTTCATACTATCAATACCCAATAGTGATTAGTGGTGCAGCGAAATCAGCCTTAGAGGGAAATCTGTACTACTCCGTAGCATGTTCTAGTAATAACAGCATCAGTTGCACAAAAAGAAAACAGCATCAGTTGTGCAATCAAGCAAAGATCAGAGTATTATGCAGACTTAGATAATGACTTTACTGCATAAACAAAGATTTAGAGCAGTATTAGGAGTTGTTATGTCTGCTAAAAGAGGACCACAACGAATAAAATGGTGATCAGGATTCATGAGCAGTAGTGATTAGGACCATGAGATTAGGACCAGTTTTAGGAGTTGTTGTGGCATTAGGAGTGCTAAAAGGTGAGCGCAACAAAATTGATGTTGATCAGGACCACTAGTATATTAGATAGTTTATCTGCTAGCAGATCAAAACTGCTGCTTGATATAATGAGCCAATGACTATTAGCATCTTGTTATTATCTTGAAACCAGGGTGCAGGCCTGCAGGGTTCTTTATGTCGCTTGGCTGCTCCTCTCTCCAACGTAGCAGCTTTGGATAAAAATCTGGGATAAGGTGGCCCATCCCATGTGGTACGGAGGTCAGAGTAACATACACGCTTGAGGAAACCCTACCAAGGGTGGTTGGGAAATATCATATAATAGTATTATGCATATGATACTTGTGTTTGATTCTACCTTCATAATGCATGGTATTATGGAGTAGTATCATATATCTATTGTATTTATTATCTTGTAGTATCTCAATGTAAATATGTGTACAAGATTTACTTAACACTATTTTTTCTTGTAATATGCGCTATGATATGGTATCTACTCTCTAATACTCTAATCTCCTCTCTTTTCATTAATTACCTGCCATGTCAGCATTTTTGTAGGCCTTGTTTGCATGATATTAGCACTATGGCTAGCCTAAACATCAATACGTGAAATAATGTATTGGTACAGGACAGGTGTCAACAGAAGATATGGGTGGGTGTAGCATCCAGGAGCTCTCCAATGCAATTCGCATGCTATGATTTCTTATTTTATGGTGAACTATGTATCTAATGCCTGCTACTGTGATGGAGAGATGAGCAAACTTCATTCAGTTTTCTTTCATCAGTTATCTACTTTTTCTACTTAGACGTGGTCTGCATGTAAGGTAAGGATTCTTCTATCGGATCACATAATCCTTTTATGCATACTTTCTGTCAGATTCTTGATCCTTCTGTGACATGTGGGCTATACGAATAAGCCTGATTTGTTCACTGCAGTACAATAAGCTTCATCGTTGGTTAGTGTTTAACTTTCTTCACACAGAACTCGTGATTTTTTGAACTAAGACTTGATTGTTACACTAGTGGAAAACAGGGCATCAGTCCCGGTTCGTTTGGGCCTTCAGTCCCGGTTGCGCAACCGGGACTAACCAACCGGGACTGATGTCCAATCTTTAGTCCCGGTTGCTATACGAACCGGGACTAAAGAGAGACCACGTGGTAAGGGCCGGGCGCTTGTGGGCGTAGGACCTTTAGTCCCGGTTCGTGTTACGAACCGGGACTAAAGTGTCCACACGTGGCAGCGTCTGCTGCTTCTTTATTTTTCTGGATTTTAATTGTTATTTAGGGGTTCAGGGTTTAGGGTATATTTGTATTTTGCTCCATTCAATTGTTTGATTCATTTCAAACAAGTTTTCTTATATACTTATTCATACAGCATTACAACATAATATATAAGCCGATACATATATAATATATTTGGTTCACCGAGCATATACATACAAGTATATATACAACTTGTTCACACACATAAGATCACGACTTGTGTTTAATTATACACATTGTCTAATCGAAACTGACATGAAATTCACCCTTTGGGTTAATGACATGGTCAAGCAAAAATCCGGCTATTTCCTCTTGAATTCCTACTATGCGTTCATTCGGTGAGAGCCGATTCCGCTTTGCTTCGAACTACGAAGAAGAAGATCAATATGAATATGAATCATCATAACAAAATTGATGCCAATAAAATGAATTTGTCAGTATATTGTTTACTTACTGTTTGAAAATCAATTCCTTCAGTGACCTGCGCACGAAGGTTCTCGCAAGCGTAGTATGCACATAGATTAGTCCCCGATGGCTGCCTCGCACACTTTACGAGAATAGATTTTAGTCAGTGACATATCAAGATTGATATACTTAATGGTATTTGAAACTAGAATTAAAGGGATGTGTGGACCTAGCTCGTACGACTTACCTCGATCTGACGGTAAATCAGCTCATTTTTCCATTCACCTTTTACTATGCGTATAAACCGTTTCCAAACACTGCCGAGCAAACAAAATGAATAGATGAGTTATAGATGAACGAAAGAGACCGATATAATGCCGTAATGATTGAAATTACCTATCCATCATATCAATGATGCTTTGGTATTCATTAAGTGATTTATTCAACGAGTCAAAGATTTGAACCTTTCCATAGTCAGGTTCAATCTTTAGCAAAATCCAGTGGTAACTGCGTGCAAGTTTAATTATATAAGTTAATAAACTCATCAATTACACTTATAACATCGAGTAAGGAAAAGTAACTGTGTATAAGATAGTCACACTCACCTGCAGTTGTACGGAAACAGTATCCTAGCTTGGTATTCCTGCGTAAGTAGGAACTCTAGCAAGATATCCTCCGTCTCCTTGCGTTTCCTCTGTATCATCGCTCCGTTAACTCGATTTGGATCAATGAATCCAAGTTGGAGGTCATTCCTTTTCTTACATTCCATACTATTCATTCTGCATAATAAACAGCGTAGTGAGGATAATTACATGCAAAGAACGAGTTGAGCTAGAGACTTATAGAAATAATGAATCACTTACAGAACATAGGCACTGACGAGAGATTTGTCGAGCGCGTCTTGATTGAATAGCTGAAAGAATTCATCAAACTCAATATGCATCAAGTCTTCACCTAAGAAATGGTCCTTTGTGATTTTCATAAGGAGAAAATCTTGCGTGCCCTTTGCGGCTTGCAGGTACCACTTATGCAATTTTCGCATTTGTGTTGGTAGATTTATTTCAATCTCAGGTGCGACCAGACTCTTCCCCTTTTCATATTGCCGTGCTATAGACGCCTTTGGGATATCTTCATGTATCAATTGAGAAAGAGTCAAACCAGCTTCTTTAGCAAAGTCGGCGGGATTGGGTTGAGCAACACTCCCACCAGCATCACTAGCAAAGACCTTTAGAGGGGAGATCGATTTTTTGGTCTGTGCTCCAAGCTGGGCAACGTCTCTTTTCCCTCTTGCAGTTGCGCTTGTCTTATTAGCTTCTTTTTTTGCATCTACCTGCTTATCCAAACAACGCTTGTAGTCATCTGGCTTACGCAATTCATATTGCGAAGGTTGGGTAAGCATATCAATGGCCCACTCCTTCTGTTCCAGAGTATATACCTGCTTTGGTGTAGGGGTCGGGCGTAGGGCTGCGAGCTTCCTTTTCACTTTGGCTCTGTCCTCCGCCTCAATTTCTTCAGCAGTCTTCTCGATAGGAGGAGGCGGCACCGCCTTAGCTTTCTTGGCCCGTTTCTTCGGAGAGACATTGCTAGTGGACATAGCAGCGGACTTGCCATAACTCTCGGACTTACGAGTGGGCTGAGGCGGAGGTGGCGGAGGCGGCTGACATTGAGGTGGAGATCGATGTGGACTCGGGGTATGGTGGTAGTCGTCCCTGTCGTCGTCGGGAGGTGGTGAATTGCGAGGACTCGGAGGAGAGGGTGGCTGCCTTGGCGCCGAGCCTGGAAACACGATGTGTTTCTTATCCCAAAGAATTATACCACCCAATACTTCTCCTAGTTTTTCCTCCTCTTCAGGTCCAGCGACGTCAAGATTGAGGGACTCATACCCCCTTTCAATTGCATCCACCCCGACCTTAGCATAGCCAGCTCGAATCTCACGGCCATGCCAGGTTTGTCCAGGTCCAGATGGCAACACATAGCCAACCGCCACCTTCATCGATATGTTCTTCATGGGAACATGCAGCTCACAGTCTATCTTCTTGGTGATATCATCCACGGGGTAGTGATACATCGGTACCTCCGTGGAAGCCACGCTGCTTCTCCGCTGAGATCGGTCGCCTGATGCATGTTCTAGGTGTTGCTGATGCTGAGTTGCCCCTTGCGACTTTAATTCCTCCAGTGCCTTCTGCTGCAGTAAATACAACTCTCTCAGCTCAGCCTGTTGCCTTTCTATGCTCTCTATCCGTGAGGCCTCCTCCTGCGCCTTCCGCTTCTTCGCTCTCTCTCGGCTTCTATAAGTCTGGCTCTCTTCGGCGAACCCAGACCTCCATGGAATAGCAGAACCCAGACCCCGTGTTCGTCCTGTGTGTTCTTTGTTCCCGAGGGCCTTTGTCAGCTCGTCGTTCTCTCTGTCCGGCTTGAACGTCCCCTCTTGAACCTCGGCGATTGTCTTGACAAGTGCTCCCAGGGGTTCAGCAATTTGTTTCTTCTCTTCAACTAATTTCCCTGTTCTCTCATCATAGACAGCCCCATGGGCAAGTGCCCAATTTCTTGACCTTCTGGGCCATTGTTTAGTTTCTGGTTCGATGCCTTTTTCTCGTAGGGCGGCCTCTTGCATATCCCACTTAGGCTCGGCCCTTTTGTAGCCACCTGGACCCAACTTATGGTGATATTTCTTTTTCGCGGCATTTAACTGATTTTTCTTACTCCTTAGCTTACCGAGCTCGGACTCCTTGTACTCCACAAATGCGTCCCAGTGATCCCGCAGGAACTCATTGGGGCCAGTAAATTCTGGAGCTTGTCGATCGGCGTTGACATAGGCGTTCCATAACCTCTTCTTGTGGTTATTGAACTGTGTAGCCATCTTCTTGAGAGCCCACTCCCTGACTTTCTCCTTCTGTTTCTCAGCTTCTTCCAGGGACTCGGTGACCGGTAGATTGAAATGTGGAATGAGGGAATCCCAAAGTCTGTCTTTCAAGACCTTGGTGACATAATTGACTGCTGCACCCTCTTCTGGCTCTGGCTGTGCTGGCTCTCCCTTTGCCGCCTTGGGCTTATACCAATACTGAATGCTTATCGGCACCATGTCCCTGACAAGACATCCACATTGACTAGTGAACGCATTTGCGACACTCTTGGGTTCCAACGGTTCGCCTTCATTTGAGAGACGCCCAATCGTGTAATGCTGATTCGATGCCAGCCGTTTGGCCGGGCCTCGCTTCTTTCTAGATGATTCAGAGGTCTAAAATAAGAAAACACTCGTTAATATATATACCACATAATGCATCGTCATCTACTGATTCATGAATAGAGCTAGTCTTCATATATATATATATATATATATATATATATATACCTCGCCGGACCGTGTTATTAAGTCACGTCCAGTCCCTTGTGAGCCGTCCTCGCAATCATCATTTTCCGATTCATGCGGCTGCTCCTCCTCCATTCCGTCACCCGACTCGTTCAAAAATTTTGAGCCGTCTCCTTCTGCACGGGTGGTACCCTCTCCTTGTGCACGGGTGGTACCCTCTCCTATAATATTCAATATCTCTTCTTCACCTTCTCTTCCGGCGCCGAAATCCATAACTTTTTTTTGACACATAATATAATATTCAATAACTGAAATAGCATTTCTATTACTATTCATTTCTAGAAGATTCAGAGGTCTAAATTTGCATTTTACTAACTAGCATTTTACTAATAGTAATAGCATTTCTATTACTATTCATTTTTACTACTATTACTAATAGTAATAGCATTTCTATTACTATTACTAATAGTAATTGCATTTTACTAACTAACATAAATAACATTTTACATGTTAAAAATGAATAGTAATAGCATTTCTATTACTATTACTAATAGTAATTGCATTTTACTAACTAGCATTTTACTAACTAGTATTGCTAACTAGCTAGTATTTTAACACTAAATTCTAACTACTAGCATATTAACTAACTAGCATTTCTATTATCTAAGCCTAAATTCTAACTAATATATATTCTAAGTACTCTAATTCTAACACTAAATCTAACACAAATTCTAACTAGTAATATTACTAACTCTATTTTGTAAGTCTATTACTAACAATATTTCTATTTCTAACTATTAACTATTTCTAATTATTTCTATTTCTAACATTTCTAACTATTAACTATTTCTAACATTTCTAACTATTTCTAACTATTAACTATTTCTAACCCTAACAAATAAATTTCTAACTATTTCTAATTATTTCCTAACTATTAACTATTTCTAACCCTAACAAATAAATTTCTAATTATTTCCTAACTATTAACTATTTCTAACCCTAACAAATAAATTTCTAACTATTTCTAATTATTTCCTAACTATTAACTATTTCTAACCCTAACAAATAAATTTCTAACTATTTCTAACTATTTCTAATTATTTCTAATTAAACAAAAATTTAACAAAAAAAAAGTTAGAAAATATACCTGCTGCAGGGGTGGGCGTCGTCGTCGCCGGGGCCGGGCGGCGGTGGCAGTGCGGTAGGGCGGCGGGGCTGGGCGGCGGTGCTGCGCGCGTGGGGGGGCGGCGCGGTCTGTCCGGGCGGCGGCGCGGTCTGTCCGGGCGGCGGCGCGGTCTGGCCGGGCGGCGGGCAGGGCGGCGCGCGGTGCTGCGCGCGCGTGGGCGTCGGGGCTGGGCGGCGGGCCGGGGGCGCGCGCGGGCGTCGGGGCTAGGCGACGTCGGGCCGGGGGCGCGCGTGGGCGGCGGGGCTGGGCGGCGGTCGCGGGCGTTGGCTCGACGGCGGCGAGCGACCGCAACAATGGCGGCAGGGGAGCTCCGCGCGGCCGGGCGACGATCTCTCTCCGTCGGAAGAAACTGCCAAGTGTGGAGGATAGGAAGAAGGAGAGGGCGGGGGCTATATATACCCCCCCCCCCTTTAGTCCCGGTTGGTGGCTCCAACTGGGACTAAAGTGGGGGTCTTTAGTCCCGGTTGAAGCCACCAACCGGGACTAAAGGGTCTTTAGTCCCGATTGGTGGCTCCAACCGGGACTAAACACTTTCCGGCGGTTCGCGCCCGGGGCCCAGACCTTTAGTCCCGGTTGGTATTACCAACCGGGACTAAAGGCATAATAAATGCGCGCCAATGCTATATATTTTTTCAGATTTCATTTGAATATGAATTTTGAATTTCAATTTGAATAACTTCTATATATTTGAGAATTTGATAAAACTTTGAATATGAAAAGTGATTGAAATTGAATAACTAATTCGAAAATATTTTCTATTTTCAAAATCAATTATTCTAACTATTCAAACAATTAACTATTTTGCCATTTTCAATTAAAACAATATTGATTAAAATTCTTTTTGCATATTTTAGAATTTGATAAAACTTTGAATATGAAAAGTCATTGAAATTGAATAACTAATTCAAAACTATTTTCTATTTTCAAAATCAATTATTCTAACTATTCAAACAATTAACTATTTTGCCATTTTCTATTAAAACAATATTGATTAAAATTCTTTTTGCATATTTTAGAATTTGATAAAACTTTGAATATGAAAAGTGTTTGAAATTGAATAACTAATTCAAAACTATTTTCTATTTTCAAAATCAATTATTATAACTATTCAAACAATTAACTATTTTGCCATTTTCAATTAAAACAATATTGATTAAAATTCTTTTTGCATATTTTAGAATTTGATAAAACTTTGAATATGAAAAGTGTTTGAAATTGAATAACTAATTCAAAACTATTTTTCTATTTTCAAAATCAATTATTATAACTATTCAAACAATTAACTATTTTGCCATTTTGCATACTTCTGAATCTGACAAAACTTAGTAGATAAAAGGTGTTCGAATTTGAATAACTAACCCAGAATCATACATTTACATAAAAGGTTTAATACATTATTACACATCACCAACATCCCCATCTAGTGTTGGGGTTTCTTTCTGCACCGTAACCATGGAGTATCTTCTTTGTTTAAGAGGAGGGTTGGGTCAGTGTTCACTCTGAAGGGCGGAATTTCATCAAACTTGTTATAATCTTCTGACATATCTGTCTTGTCCTCCACTCCCACAATGATTCTTTTCCCTGAGAGAACAATGTGTCGCTTTGGCTCATCGTGTGATGTATTCGTTTTCTTATCTTTTCTCTTTCTCGGTTTTGTAGACATATCCTTCACATAGAAAACCTGAGCGACATCGTTGGCTAGGACGAATGGTTCGTCCATGTACGCAAGATTGTTGAGATCCACTGTTGTCATGCCGTACTTTTGGTCTACAACTACCCCGCCTCCTGTCAGCTTGACCCATTTGCACCGAAACAAAGGGACCTTAAAAGACGGTCCATAGTCAAGTTCCCATATTTCCTCTATGTAACCATAATATGTGTCCTTTGTCCCATTGTCGTGTAATGCATCAAAGCGGACACCGCTATTTTGATTGGTGCTCTTTTTATCTTGGGCGACCGTGTAAAATATATTCCCATTTATCTCGTAACCTTGGAAAGTCAATATAGTTGAAGATGGTTTCTTGGCCAACATGGACAGCTCATATCCAACAGTGGCATCATTTATGAGAAGTGTTTGCAACCAACCACCAAAAGTCGACATGTGCAACTTTGTAATCCAGGAGTTAGACTGCCCAGGGTTTTCCGAGCGTACAATATTCTTGTGTCGCTCCATATACGGCTCCACCAACGTGGAATTTCATAAAACTGTGTAGTGTGCTTCACTCAAAGAATGTTCGTCCATACAGTATGCTGATTTCATTCCTAGCGTGCCTTTTCCACTCAGTCTCCCCTCATGCCGCGATTGAGGAAGACCAATCGGGTTCAGGTCAGGAACAAAGTCAACACAAAACTCAATGACCTCCTCTGTTAGATAGCCCTTGGAGATGCTTCCTTCTGGCCTAGCACGGTTATGCACATATTTCTTTAAGACTCCCATGAACCTCTCAAAGGGGAACATATTGTGCAGAAATACTGGACCGAGAATGGTAATCTCTTCGACTAGGTGAACTAAGAGATGCGTCATAATATTAAAGAAGGACGGTGGGAACACCAACTCGAAGCTGACAAGACATTGGGCCACATCATTCTGTAACCGTTGTAGATCTTCTGGATTGATTACCTTCTGCGAAATTGCATTGAGGAATGCACATAGCTTCACAATCGGTACTCGAACATTTTCCGGTAGAATCCCCCTCAGTGCAACCGGAAGCAATTGCGTCATAAGCACGTGGCAGTCATGAGACTTTAGATTTTGGAATTTTTTCTCTGCCATATTTATTATTCCCTTTATATTTGACGAGAATCCAGATGGGACCTTGATACTGCTCAGACATTCAAAAAAGATTTCCTTCTCTTCTTTGGTAAGAGCGTAGCTCGCAGGACCCTTAGAATCCTCCGGATGCATGACGTCTCTTCTTTTCATACGGTGCTGGTCCTCACGTGCTTCTGGTGTATCTTTTGTCTTCCCATACAAGCCCAAGAATCCTAGTAGGTTCACGCAAACATTCTTCGTCACGTGCATCATGTCGATTGCAGAGCGGACCTCTAGGAATTTCCAATACTCAAGCTCCCAAAATATAGATTTCTTCTTCCACATGGGTGCATGTCTGCTAGCGTCATTCAGAACAGACAGACTGCCAGGACCCTTTCCAAAGATTACTTCTAAATCTTTGACCATATCAAATATATCATCACCAGTATGGCGTTTAGGCTTGCTGATACGTCTCAAACGTATCTATAATTTTTGATGCTCCATGCTTGTTTTTACACCATTTGCCTATTGTTTCGTTACACTTCGTGGCACTTTTATGCATTTTTCGGAACTAACCTATTAACAAGTTGCCACAGTGCCAGTTCCCTGTTTTCTGCTGTTTTTGTGTTTCAGAAGTGATACACAAGAAATATTCTCGGAATTGGACGAAACAAGTTCCTGAAGTCTTATTTTACCCAGAAGCTTCCAGAGATCCGAATGAGAGAAGGAGTGGGGCCACCAGGGCCCCACACACAGGGGTGGCGCGGCCAGGCCCCTGGCCGCGCGAGCCCCGTGTGAGGGCGCCTGGCTTCCCCCCCTGATGACGCCCCTTCGCCTATATAAAGCCTCGGGACGGAAAACCCTAGGGGAGTCGGCAATTTTCCAGAAGCAGTTCCGCAGCTCCGCCGCCACCGTCGACGAATTTCAGGGGATAGAAGTCTCTGTTCCGGCACCCTGCCGGGACGGGGAAGTGCCCCCGGAGCCATCTCCATCGGTCTCCATCGCCGTCTTCGCCGTCTCCATCGACCTCACCGCCATCTCCATCAACCTTGCTGTCTCCTATGATGAGGAGGGAGTAGTTCATCCCCGGGGCTGAGGGCTCTACCGGTAGCTATGTGGTTCACCTCTCTCTCCCATGATGTGATCTTTATGTGATCGTGAGCTTTGTATCATGTTGAACAAGTACATGTTATTATTCAGATATTTTGTGTACTCTAGTGATGTTATTAAAGTAATCTATTCCTCCTGCTATGGTGTAACGGTGACAGTGCGTGCATCATGGTGGTACTTGGTTAGGCTATGATTGTGATCTCTTATGGATTATGAGAATAATTATTGCTATGATAGTTTGAGTGATCTATTCCTCCTTTCATGGTGTAATGTTGACAGTGTGTGCACCGTGTTAGTACTTGGTTTAAGTTGCAATGATTTCTATCTTGAGTTGTGATCTGATTTGGGTATCTCTATGAGTGGTGTTTGTCAAGTACTTGATGAACTTTAAGGGGTGCTTCTGTAGCCACTACGCGATGATTAGTGATGTTCAATAGGAGAGTAATTCAGAGTACCTTAGCAAAGAGAAGTTACTTGTTCATTCATGTTATATTGTTGGGAGTGTGTCCACTAGTGAAAGTATGATCCCTAGGCCTTGTTTCCAAGCATTGCACACCGTTTACTTGCTATTTTGTTACTTGTTTGCTCGCAGCGATATTTATTCCATACTACATTTACTACTCATAATCATCCATACCACTTGTATTTCACTATCTCTTCGCCGAACTAGTGCACCTATACATCTGACAAGTGTATTGGGTGTGTTGGGGACACAAGAGACAATCTGTATCGTAATTGCAGGGTTGCTTGAGAGGGATAGCTTTGACCTCTAACCTCCCTGAGTTCGATAAACCTTGGGTGATCCACTTAAGGGAAACTTGCTGCTGTTCTACAAACCTCTGCACTTGGAGGCCCAACAAGTGTCTACAAGAATAGAAGTGCGTAGACATCAAGCTCTTTTCTGGCGCCGTTGCCAGGGAGGTAAGGTAAAAGGTACTCGCATCCTCCTGTGTGAGTGCTCGGAGTTATTTCCTTTAGATTCTGCAATTACATCTCTTTGTTTCTTGTTTTTATTTTCACTAGTTAGGCTTAATGGAAAACAAAGAGTTCTCTAGTCTTTTTCCTGAGTTTAGATATGAAGTGTTTGAAGAGAAAATTGAAAAACCTTTGGAGCTTAATTTGCATGCTAATAGTGTTGTTAGTATGAATGCTTTGAACACCGTTGTTGATAATGCTATAGAAAAGTCTAAGCTTGGGGAAGCTGGTTTTGTTAAGCATGATATTTTTAGTTCCCCAGCTTTAGTGGAGAAAGTTTGCTATGATGATATGTTTGATGAATATGCTTTGCGACATAGTAGTTCTTTAGCTTGTGATGATACTAAATCTCTAGTCTATGATGGCTATGATGATGAGTATAATATTTTCAGTTCACCTACTTTTGAGGAGAAAACTAGTTATGATTACAATATGCCTCCTATTTATGATGATTATGGTGATGAGAATAATTATTCTATTGAATCTGCTCCTATTACTATTGTTCCTGTGGTGAGTATTGATTCTTTTATGCATGTGGCTCATGATAGAGATGCTTTATGTGATAGTTATATTGTTAGTTCTATTCATGATGCTACTGAAAGTTATTATGAGAGAGGGAAACATGGTTTGATGGATCTCAACAATATTAAGTTTCCCCTCTTTATGTTGCAAATCTTGAAGTGGCACTTGTTTTATCTATCCATGCTTGCTACTATGTGCCTCGTTGATTTATTTTCTTACAAGATTCCTATGCATAGGAAGTGGTTCAGATATAAATGTCTTTCACACTTGCTTTTTGATGCTCTCTATTGCTTTAAGTTCTTATATGGCGCATTTGCCTCAAGCTCTTATATGGCGCCCACATGAGCATCTTTGCAAATTACTGCGCCTAGCTCAAAGGCGTTAAAGAAAAGCATTCTTGGGAGATAACCCATTGTTTATTTTCAGTACTTTTTTATTTTATTTGAGTCTTGGAAGTTATTACTACTGTAATAACCGCTCCTTATCCTTTTTATTTCGTTTTTGTGCCAAGAGAAACCTCTAATTTGAGCGAGGTAAGATTTGGGGATGTTGCTGTCCTGAAACTGTTTTCGGTGCTGCACCGTAAAAATTCGTGAAAATTCTATATTTATCTTTTGGACCTGCGATTTCTTGTGCATATGCCCCAGGTTATATCCAAACTTTTCTTAGTTGAACACGTTTTGATTTGAGCAACAGAAAACCCCTCAAAAATTCGACCTTTGTCAGCTGTTCAGTTTTGACAGATTTCTGCCAATATTTGTGTTTGCCACTTTATCGCTTTCTTTTGAGTTCTTTTGATTATGGAACTTTTGGGGAAGTTGCTACAGTAGTATATGCTATATATGTGGTGGTTTTGTGTTGAAATCTGAACTGAAAAGGGTTGATTCATTACTATGCTTACAC
Source organism: Dactylis glomerata (assembly GCA_007115705.1). Taxonomy (NCBI): domain Eukaryota; kingdom Viridiplantae; phylum Streptophyta; class Magnoliopsida; order Poales; family Poaceae; genus Dactylis; species Dactylis glomerata. The sequence continues at coordinate 521,977 of QXEO01000032.1, read as the reverse complement.
TAATGTTGCTAATAGAATTGTGTTTAGTTTTGTATGAAGGAAGTTTTCAAGTGTAGGGATTGGAGAATGATGAGATGAGATGAAGAATGGACAAAAGCTCAAGCTTGGGGATGCCCATGCATCACCCCAAGAAATATCCAAGAAGTACAAGCGTCAAAGCTTGGGGATGCCCCCGAGGCACCCCTTCTTCATCGGCAAAAATCAGGTCACCTTTCAAGACACTATATTTTTATTGCTTCATGCACTATGTGTTTTTCTTGGAGCGTCAGTTGTTTTAGTTTTCTTAGTTGGTTTAGTTTGTTTAGTTTGCTGCAAATAATGGTTAGATCACATCATGTTTCTTTTGGAGGAGATGAACTCCGTTTTTCATTTGCCAAGAACACTCTGTTTTTCACTCCTATCGTTTCAACGAGTGTTCTCTTTTTCTGCTACTGGGTTTAGCTTGCATTTTTCACCTTAATTTGTGTTCAGATCTTGTTATATCTTTTCTTCAAGGTGTATTTTTGCCTCTGATCTTTATTGGTTTTCATCAAAAGAGGTGTTTATAAAAATTTCAAATGGTGTTGGAAAAGAGAAAAAGCTTTATGCAAAAAAGTGGTACAAGAAGGAGCTTGTGTAGACTGCGGCCTAGGCTTTTTCATGTCATGCTTGATGTCTTTTTGATAGTATGCTTAGTGGTTTTGCTGTAGCATGACTTGTCTCAAATAACTGAGATTGCTTAATGAGCCTTTGAAAAATCATGCGTTGTTTTTATTATATGGAAGCATTTATTTTGGTTTTCTCCTTGATATTTTATTTGGGTTGACTTGGCGCATGCTCACACATGTTAGACTCTTACAAAGTCTCCAATAGCCTCTATGATCATTTAGTTTTTGACTTTTGATGCCATCTTATGCTTCTTTTAATGTCGCTTTGTCGCTTTGCATGATTATGGCCATTATTGCTCTCTTAGTTGGTCGCTCCCAGTCTTTTGCTAACCCTCACTTTGTACTGAGTATGAGCTCTACTCGTGCATCCAACTCCTAAAAGCCAAAGTTTGCCATTGTGTCCACTATAAACTCCTATGCATGGTATTTGTAAGCCATTCCAAAGTAAATTTTCATGTGCTACCTTTCAAAAACCTTCAAAATACTTCTCATTTTGTGACACTGTTTTCAGCTCATGGGGACGTAGTGGTCGGATTTGCTATCTTCCATATTGCTTATTCCAAAAAGAAAAAAAAGGAAAAAAGAAAAGAAAAAAGGCACTCCTCCATGGAATGTGAATGTTGGTGGGCACCCGATGGAATCGGTTAGCCATGGTTTGAGAAAGGAAAAAAGGTGGGGAGGAGTGCCAAGCTTTATAAAAGAGCACAAAAGTGCCAATCTCTCTCTCAAAAACTTGCTTTATTTTTGTATGGAAGATAGTAAGAACCCCATTGCTAGTCGTTGACAAAAGCAACCACCTCTCAAAACCCAATTTTTATCTCTTTGTTTTACAAATGAAAAGCTCTAGCACATGTTTAATCACTGCTTCCCTCTGCGAAGGGCCTTTCTTTTACTTTTATGTTGAGTCACCACCTTCTATCTTTATGCACCATTAAGAGAGCATAGTTGTCATTCTTAGTATAATATGCATTGTCCCAAAGTTCATTGATTGATTCATATTGTTGGTTTCACTTGTTCTCAAATTATTTGTATCTAGTCACCCTCTTAAACTTGAAGGTGTCCTATGCATTTATGTTTTGCTCTCCATGAAGGACAAGCTGAAAACCATTTGTTATGTTTTTCCTTATGATTTGAACACACGTTTGACTTTCATTGTTTCATTTTCATGATCTTTTGTTTGTGTTCATTTGCATGTTATAACATGGTTGCTAAGTTCTTATTGTCAAGATTATATCTTTCATGCCCATGTTTTAAGTTCTTTTGATCCCAGCTCACAACGCTTACATATATGATCAAGATTGTGTAGGTGCATGTCACCTCAAAAATTATTTCTTTTGTTATCACTTACCTACTCGAGGACGAGCAGGAGTTAAGCTTGGGGATGCTGATACGTCTCAAACGTATCTATAATTTTTGATGCTCCATGCTTGTTTTTACACCATTTGCCTATTGTTTCGTTACACTTCGTGGCACTTTTATGCATTTTTCGGAACTAACCTATTAACAAGTTGCCACAGTGCCAGTTCCCTGTTTTCTGCTGTTTTTGTGTTTCAGAAGTGATACACAAGAAATATTCTCGGAATTGGACGAAACAAGTTCCTGAAGTCTTATTTTACCCGGAAGCTTCCAGAGATCCGAAGGAGAGAAGGAGTGGGGCCACCAGGGCCCCACACACAGGGGTGGCGCGGCCAGGCCCCTGGCCGCGCGAGCCCCGTGTGAGGGCGCCTGGCTTCCCCCCCTGACGACGCCCCTTCGCCTATATAAAGCCTCGGGACGGAAAACCCTAGGGGAGTCGGCAATTTTCCAGAAGCAGTTCCGCAGCTCCGCCGCCACCATCGACGAATTTCGGGGGACAGAAGTCTCTGTTCCGGCACCCTGCCGGGATGGGGAAGTGCCCCCGGAGCCATCTCCATCGGTCTCCATCGCCGTCTTTGCTGTCTCCATCGACCTCACCGCCATCTCCATCAACCTTGCTGTCTCCTATGATGAGGAGGGAGTAGTTCATCCCCGGGGCTGAGGGCTCTACCGGTAGCTATGTGGTTCACCTCTCTCTCCCATGATGTGATCTTTATGTGATCGTGAGCTTTGTATCATGTTGAACAAGTACATGTTATTATTCAGATATTTTGTGTACTCTAGTGATGTTATTAAAGTAATCTATTCCTCCTGCTATGGTGTAACGGTGACAGTGCGTGCATCATGGTGGTACTTGGTTAGGCTATGATTGTGATCTCTTATGGATTATGAGAATAATTATTGCTATGATAGTTTGAGTGATCTATTCCTCCTTTCATGGTGTAATGTTGACAGTGTGTGCACCGTGTTAGTACTTGGTTTAAGTTGCAATGATTTCTATCTTGAGTTGTGATCTGATTTGGGTATCTCTATGAGTGGTGTTTGTCAAGTACTTGATGAACTTTAAGGGGTGCTTCTGTAGCCACTACGCGATGATTAGTGATGTTCAATAGGAGAGTAATTCAGAGTACCTTAGCAAAGAGAAGTTACTTGTTCATTCATGTTATATTGTTGGGAATGTGTCCACTAGTGAAAGTATGATCCCTAGGCCTTGTTTCCAAGCATTGCACATCGTTTACTTGCTATTTTGTTACTTGTTTGCTCGCAGCGATATTTATTCCATACTACATTTACTACTCATAATCATCCATACCACTTGTATTTCACTATCTCTTCGCCGAACTAGTGCACCTATACATCTGACAAGTGTATTGGGTGTGTTGGGGACACAAGAGACAATCTGTATCGTAATTGCAGGGTTGCTTGAGAGGGATAGCTTTGACCTCTAACCTCCCTGAGTTCGATAAACCTTGGGTGATCCACTTAAGGGAAACTTGCTGCTGTTCTACAAACCTCTGCACTTGGAGGCCCAACAAGTGTCTACAAGAATAGAAGTGCGTAGACATCACTTGCCCCGGACTTCTGCCTCGCCCTTGAAATGCTTGCCTTTTTTCTTCAATTGATGTTTGGGCGAAAGAAATCGACGATGCCCGAGATACACCACCTTCTTACTTTTATCCAAATATATACTATCGATCTCACCTAAACAGTGCGTGCATGCATTGTATCCCTTGTTTGTCTCTCCTGAAAGGTTACTAAGAGCAGGCCAATCATTGATGGTCACGAACAGCAACGCTCGTAGATCAAATTCCTCTTGTCTGTACTCATCCTACACACGAACACCTTCAGTCTGCCACAGCTGTAAAAGTTCATCAACTAATGGCCTTAGATACACATCAATGTCATTGCTGGGTTGCTTCGGGCCTTGGATAAGCACTGGCATCATAATAAACTTTCGCTTCATGCACAACCAAGGAGGAAGGTTATAGATACATAGAGTCACGGGCCAGGTGCTATGACTGCAGCTCTGCTCCCCAAAAGGATTCATGCCATCTGTACTTAGACCAAACCTCAGGTTCCGTGCGTCTTCCGTAAACTCCGGGAAATCTCTGTCGATTTTTCTCCACTACGACCCATCAGCGGGGTGTCTCAACATCTCGTCACTCTTACGGTCTTCTTTGTGCCACCTCAACAACTTGGCATGCTCTTTGTTTTTGAACAAACGTTTCAACCGTGGTATTATAGGTGCATACCACATCACCTTGGCAGGAACCCTCTTCCTGGGGCGCTCGCCCTCAACATCACCAGGGTCATCTCGCCTGATCTTATACCAAAATGCACTGCACACCGGGCATGCATTCAAATTCTCATACTCACCGCGGTAGAGAATACAGTCATTAATGCATGCATGTATCTTCTGCACCTCCAATCCTAGAGGGCAGACAATCTTCTTTGCTTCATACGTACTAGCGGGCAATTCGTTATCCTTTGGAAGCATCTTCTTCATAATTTTCAGCAACTTTTCAAATCCCTTGTCAGATAAACCACTCTCTGCTTTCCATTCCAGCGTGCTTCCTAGCTTTTTCTGGCCATCTTCGCAATTTGGGTACAAATCCTTTTTGTGATCATCTAATATGCGTTCCAACTTCTCCCTCTCCTTTTCACTTTCACAGTCAATCTGTGCATCAACAATGACCTGACCAAGATCATCAGCGGGCATATCTGATGCCCGTTCTTCACCTTCTTCTTCTTCATTATCTTCCATTGCGGTATCGGTGGTTTCAGGGAACTCAGGATAGTTGTCATCATTCTCTTCTTCATCGTTGTCTTCCATCATAACCCCTCTCTCCCCATGCTTGGTCCAACAATTATAGCCAGACATGAAACTGAACCGGAACAGGTGGATGTGAAGGGTCTTTGTGGAGGGGTAATCCTTCTCATTTCGACAACCACCGCATGGACAACACATAAAACCATTCCGCTTGGTTGCCTCAGCCACCTTGAGAAAAGAATGCACGCCTTTAATGAAATCTCCAGAGCGTCGATCGGCGTACATCCATGCTCGGCTCATCTGCATTATATAAGTACATATCAAATGCAAATCAAATATACAATTTCTATTTCTTTCTCTAATTTTAGTTTGATAAGTAAGAATAAGTTAACAAAACTTTAGTCCCGGCTGGTGGGTACAACCGGGACAAAAGGTGGTTTTTGTGTCATCTAACAAAACCGTCGGTGGGATAAGGACGTGTGGGTAACCTTTAGTCCCGGCTGGTGGGTACAACCGGGACAAAAGGTGGTTTTTGTGTCATCTAACAAAACCGTCGGTGGGATAAGGACGTGTGGGTAACCTTTAGTCCCGGCTGGTGGGTACAACCGGGACTAAAGCTGTTGGCAGGATAAGGATGCGTGGGTTGATGCACTGCTCGATGAGATAAAGCATGTAGCGCACGACGCCCCTGTCGGAGGAACAAGACACAAGTAGAAGCGGCGCCGTGCCTATAAAAGGAGCATCGATACGCCATGGCAAGCACAGCTCGAAGGCAGGGAGAGTTTCATCCCCATGGATGGAGGAAAGGGTTGGGAAATCTCCCGTGGCAGAGCTTCTCGAAGATGTCGTTGGTGCTCACGCCCTACGGCATCTTCGGAAGCTCTGCCTCAGAAAAAATTCCCTGCAAGCCCGTGAAAGACTCCATCTCCTCTAACAGTTATGGAGTAAAGGGTTGGGAAATCTCCCGTAGCGGAGCTTCTCGAAGATGTCGTTGGTGCTCACACCCTACGGCATCTTCGGAAGCTCCGCCTCGGAAAAATTTCCCTGCAAGCCCGTGAAAGACTCCATCTCCTCTAACAGTGTTGCGTAAAGGGTTGGGAAATCTCCCGTGGCGGAGCTTCTCGAAGATGTCGTTGGTGCTCACACCCTACGGCATCTTCGGAAGCTCCGCCTCGGAAAAATTTCCCTGCAAGCCCGTAAAAAACTTCATCTCCTCTAACAATGTTGCGTAAAGGGTTGGGAAATCTCCCGTGGTGGAGCTTCTCGAAGATGTCGTTGGTGCTCACGCCCTACGGCATCTTCGGAAGCTCCGCCCTACGGCATCTATCTCTATTTCTATCGCTATTTCTATTTCTATGTTAGCTATGTCTACTTCTATTTTTATTTTTAATTCTAACATTTCTATTTCTAATAGCATTTCTATTTCTAATAAAATCTAACCTAAATAAAATCTAACATAAATAAAATCTATATAGCATTTCTATTTTTACCTCGATCTTCACCTATTTGTACACATAATCAAATGAACATCTAAATAATTGCTCCCATAAAAAAATCACAAATCTCTCTACTTCTAGAGCATTAAATGAGCTAAATTACCAATGAAAGACAAAAGCACAAAATTCCTCACCTTTTAGTCCACTTAGATTAAAGTGGGGACATCAATTTGTGACAAAAAAATGGTGGTCAAAGAGGATGAACTCGAGCTAGGTTTGTTGCATGAAGAACACTTGAGAGTGGAGAGGGGGAGTGGCTGGCTCGGGGAGGAAGAAGGAGTTGTTTTATACAGGGAAGTCATTAGTCCCGGTTTGTAATACCAACCGGGACTAAAGGCTTAATCTTTAGTCCCGGTTGGTGTTACCAGCCGGGACTAATGAGCCTGGCAACGGCCGGATTCGACCCCAGAGCCTTTAGTCCCGGTTCGTAATACGAACCGGGACTAAAGGTTCAAAACGAACCGGGACTAATGGTTTCTGGGGTCCTGCGGCCGAAAAATCAGTGGGGCCCAGGGCATCAGTCCCGATTCATACTGCAACCGGGACTAATGCCCTAGAATATTAGGCCGGTTTTCCACTAGTGTTATGTCAATGATACCCGTGTCTTCATGAACTAAAGGTAAGTATTATATTTACTCTATCCAATGGAGTATTAAACCTGGCTGGCAATTTGATGATACATTTTTCGTGGCCTCCTTATTTGGATAAACAAATTGTAATCACCTCACAAGTAATTTCATGGATCTGAAAATAAACATTAACCATTATTTGTGCAGGATTGTATTTTTTAATCATCCCCTTGGCTCACAGCAAATGTTACAAATGAGCTCAAAATATACATAATGTCAGTTTGCTTAAGAGCCTTCGGTCTACTATTCAGTGGGCGCATAGGAAAAACTCCAAAGACATCGACTCAGGCCATCAGCTATCTTGCGTCCCACGTAAGATAATTTGCTGCTTTGGATAGATCACTTCTTTTTTTTCTTTGGAATATGCAGCCACTACAAATTTAACAAGAAAGGACATATTTGAAATCTTCTTCTAGAAAGTAAGCACGTCAAATGTTTGTGAATGGTTTTGCTGGCGATTGTTTTATTCCTACATCGATTGTGTACAAATTGTAGTTAAAATATGTATACACCTACTTTCTCTAAGCGTATTCAAATATAACCTCTTTTAGTCAAATATTTCGGAGCAACGCGCGAGAAATCATCTAGTTAGTGCTAAATACTTCGGCCACTAGCTAAAATATACTCCTATTAATCAAAGGCTTAATCAGTACAGCGTGGTGACTTGAATGGGCCAGCCCAAAACAACTAGCCCACAATGGCACGTACGTACTCCTAGGCAGAACAGAAATTGATCCATCCATTCACGTGACTATAAAGTAATACAGCGTATATTATCGAAAAAAATCCACGCGACTAGGCGAGCATTGTGTAGACTTTGGACTTCCCGTTCGACTGATTTTTCTCAACTGCACGACCTCAACTAATCAATTAATCATATTCTCCACCTGCTCTAATTCTAAGGCACCACCTCTGTTGGTGATTAGCGAACTGCGAAGGCAAGGCACATCTCCTTCGTGGTTGTGTCCCTGTGTATTGTCGACGACTACCTACGATCTAACGCCATTCAACGCGCCACGCTTCCGGCCGCCGCGCCCAATCCCTAACCTGAATGTGATCGCTTGAAGGTATTATCATATATATGTTGCAATTGCTTGGTAATTTCATGTTCGAATCTAATAACTGATACCTGCTTGCTAGTTTATAGTTATTTTGTACCTGTTGAACCGAAGTCATGAAGGGGATAAAACACCTCCAATTAATTAGTGTTTTCAAGCTGGTTGGTTCAACGTCCAACTCTACGCCTGAAAATAACAATCCAACTAAGGGGACAGAGGTTGTTGGTTCAACGTCCAACTCTACGCCTGAAAATAACAATCCAACTAAGGGGACAGAGGTTATCTTCTGAAAATATTACTTCCAATCCCAGTCCAATTGATATGCAGAATTCTAATCAAAATATTGAGTCGACCATAGAAATCTTGGCTATTACATGCTTGTATACATTGGGAAGCGAATAGTTGCAAAGATCAACGTTGATGAGATTATTGATTTATTTGGTAGGCAAGGGCTCCGATCTACATTCAAACTAGTAGAAATGTAGCTTTCTTTTCAACTACAAAACATATATTGTTATAATTTGACATCCATAGTATACTTATAAGAATAAATTTATTTTTGTGGTCAATGTCTTCCTCGCTCCCCCCCCCCCCACCCCACCCCCTACCTGTACGGTCGTACGACATACGCGCCGTCCACAAATGATGCCCCCATCCCTCAGCACCTTCTCATTTTAAAATTTACTCAAGTCCTTATCAATGTTTAAGCCAAACTTTGACAATGATTTTGAGCGCTAAAATATAGTACTCCAACTAAGGGGAGTAGTATTTACATGCTACAAATACACCATTGGGAACTTCTTTCCAATACAAATCCAATGGATGTTCTTTTTTTGGTCATATACATTAAAAAGTAGCTTGCAGTAAAAGAGAATACAATGGAGACTAATGAATGCAGATCTACAACAACAGAACCACCAATGAAATATTTGGATAAATATCCTGTGCAACCGAGGCACCAACGGCTGCCTATAAAAGGAGCCACCCCGGCCGTGCACATGATAACCCGAGCAAGCTATACCAATAGCATCAACTTATCTCGCTCATAGGGGACAGTGTCCGCTAATATGTCGCCTCCAGCAGCTTCCCAGCCCACCGGTCCCGCCGCCGGCACAGGCGCGACGGCGGAGCCATTCCGCGTGTTCGTGGGCTACGACGCCCGTGAGGACATTGCGTATCGCGTGTGCCGTCGCTCGCTGCTGCGCCGCTCCTCCGTGCCGCTGGAGGTGATCCCCATCGTCCAGCAGGAGCTCCGGGAGGCCGGGCTGTACTGGCGGGAGCGCGGGCCGACGGAGAGCACCGAGTTCTCCTTCACCCGCTTCCTGACGCCCCACCTCGCCGGCTACCACGGCTGGGCGCTCTTCGTGGACTGCGACTTCCTCTACCAGGCGGACGTGGCGGAGCTGGCACTCATGGCGGACCCTCGCTACGCCGTGCTGTGCGTGCACCACGACTACGCGCCCAAGGAGGCCACCAAGATGGACGGCGTCGTGCAGACGCTGTACCCGCGCAAGAACTGGTCCTCCATGGTGCTCTTCAACTGCGCCCACCCCAAGAACCGCGCCGCCCTCACGCCGGAAGCCGTCAGCACGCAGACCGGCGCCCACCTGCACCGCTTCGCGTGGCTCGACGACGCCGACGTCGGCGAGGTGCCGTTCGCCTGGAACTTCCTCGTCGGCCACAACCGCGTCGACCCGGACGACGTCGCCGGGACCACGCCGCGCGCCATACACTACACGTCCGGTGGCCCGTGGTTCGAGCAGTACAGGGACTGCGAGTTCGCCGACGTCTGGATCCAGGAGCGCGACGCGTGCCTGTCCGAGGAGAAAGGAGACGGACAGCTTAAACCAGTGGGGGCATCAGCAGCGGTATCCGAGGAGAAAGGAGACGGACAGGTTAAACACGCGGGGGCATCTGCAGTTGTCGTGGACGCATGATACATGGATGCCTTCATCGATGCGTGGTGGCCCTGTCGAGATTCAGCGACTGATCGAGACCCTGCTGCGAGCTCTGTTCCTCGTGCTGTTTTTTTCCTTGTCTACTATTACGTGATTTACCGTTTATTTTGACGACCAAGATTTGTGCTATGATAAATAAAGTGAACCATGCTCGTTTCCTTAAGACATGCATGTGATTGCTCGTCGTCGTTTGTAGCAGCGGTTCCCGTTTTTTCTTTTTCAAAATGAGAAAGCCTAGTCTCTGCATTAAAGTGAAGCATGTGGCTTTTATTTATTTATTATGTGTCTTTAGACAACGTGTTTCAAAATCTTTATAAATTATGAGTCGCACAAGGCGGCCACATAAAACAGCCAACAAAAGATAATACAATAGGGAAGATATATTTAGATGCAAATTCTATTGTGCAACCGCTGCACCGGCTGAATAAACCCGAGTTATCGACTCCAACCGGTTGTACCTAGAATCCATCACCTCTCGTTACTCCTCTTGTTAGAGATAAGACCACATACAGATCCAGTGGGTTGCCATAGGGATAACAGTTTGTTAAAGATACATCTTTTTGGTAGACCAAATTTCCCAAATAACTGTACAAACTCCCACCCTAATTTGAATAAGATCCTTCTTAGAAATACCCTTGAGCCAATTTCCAAAAAGATTAGTAATGTTCTTAGGTGGTTCTAGACCAAAAAGAGATGCGGATGATGCGCCAAATTATCTTTGCAAGCGGTCAATCGAAAAATAAGTGTTGTATGGATTCTTTGTTATCACAAAAACAACATGATTCATTACCATTGCAGTTCCTCCTTATCAAATTATCCTTAGTTAATATTACTTCCTGGTGAAGGAACCATATGAAAACTTTAATATTTAAAAGCACCTTTATTTTCCAAATGTATTACTTTAGATATTTTGTATCATCATCTAAAAGATCTAAGTACAATGATTTAACAGTGAAGCTCCTAACGATGTCAAACCTCAAACAAAGCGGTCCTTCTCATCATTAAGCTGAACAGGGATTAGGCGCTGCACTAGTTGCAAACGTAATCTCCATATATTCTATGTTAGATGTGTTAGAGTACGGCAGAAAGTAATATTTAACGGATTTTGATTCGACACATTTGCAACGGAAACTTGTTTTCTTTGCACAATGTTGTATAGGGTAGGGTATTGATCACCTAGTGACTTGTTCCCTAGGCAAACATCTTCCCAAAATTTAGTATCTTCACCATTACCAATATTAAAACTTCCTCTCTTTGAAAAAAACTATTCTTTACTTTTTATCAGACCCTTCTAGAAAGGCGAGTCTGTAGGTTGCATGCTAACTTGGCTAAAGATTTTGAATGAAGGTACTTGTTTCCCCTTCCTCATTTTGAAGTTTGTATAAACATTTACTAAGAAGGTATTTATTCTTTATCTCTTGAACTTGAAGGGTTTCGCAGCATAGAAACAAAAAATTTCCTACGAAGACGAACAAGAACAAGCCAAAATCTGATCTACGAGATGCAAAACAACGAGCGGGGAAACAGATCTCCATACACTTTTAGATCACACAGCGGAAACGTTCAGATGAACGTGGTCGGCGTAGTCGTACTAGCGTCTCCTCCTCGCGATCCGATCCGATCCAAGCACCACAGCGGGCGGCGCCTCCGAGCGTTGCACACGACAGCGCAACGACGTATCCTCCTCCTCAGTCCAGCAAGGTGTGGTGGAGTGGTAGATGGGATCAGCAGCACGACGGAGTGGTGCTTATGGTGGAGAGTATCTGCGGGCAGGGCTTCGCCTACGCGCGCGAGGTGGAAGAAAGGAGGCAAAAGATCTAGTCAAACTAGGACAAAAGGGAGCTACATATGAGACAATAGGCGGCGATGGCGGCTGATCAAAAATCAGATCACTGCATCCCTGATCCCGTCCTTCTTATATAGGCATCCGAGGAGAAACATGCCGGCCGTCGAAAGAGGGGAAGCCTTATCCTTATCCCCCTCCCACGCGACCCGCGAAGCTTCCAGGCGCCCCGCCGGCGCCCCTCTCCCCCTCCTCCGGCGGCCTCGCCGACCGGAGTGACCGGGAGAGGGGCGGCCGGCCCCCTTGTACAGCTAGTAGGATAGGTTCTGGTTCTTGTGTTGGCGTTATGCCATGGCAGAGCTTCTCGGTGGCGTCGTCAGGCGGCGCCGCTCGATGGCCAGCTTCTCCCCCCCTCCGGCGTCCATGGTGGGCGGCGGTGAAGGCCGGAGCTGGTCCCTGCTCGCTGAATAAGCCCAGTAGGTTGAGATGGAGGTCCCGAAGGCGTGGTCACGAGCTCCCCTCTCAAGCTCGCCGTCGCGGCGGGAATGGCAGGGCCGCGCTCGAGCCGCACTCCGGCTCCCTTGATCTCGAGCCCCCTGTCGCTGGGGGGTTCGTCTGCATGTGGAGGTTGCCGAGGCAGGCCCTCTCCCCCCTTTCGGCCGACCATGGAGGTCGGGGATAGTGGAGGCGGCTTCTTCCTCTCTCCATCGGCGCCGCAGTACTCCTGCTTCTCTCACTCCTGCCGGCCGGCCGTGGCGGCGAGGAGCACGGGGTGAGGAATGGTGGTGTTGTGGCCGGCGGTATCTCTCGGCCGTCTCCGAGAAACGGCAGAAGAGCTGTTGAGATGTCTGGCAAGGTAGCTCCGGCGTGGTGCTGCGGCCTACCGAGCTCAAACATCGAAACGCCGCCCCCAAATAAGCTCTTGGCCGGTCAGATTCTAGACTTCGGTTTTGAATCCCCGGTGACTCCCTCTCCGAGTCTTCCCCGAGTGTCGTTGTGTGGTGCCTCTGCTCTTCCGGCCTACCGTGGTGGCGAGGGGAAGAGTAGCGACAACATGCCTCAACCTTGGTGGAGTCCTTGGGCGAGAGAAGTCGAAGGAATCCCTTCTCCTGGAGTTGTCACCTCGCCGGCAAGAGCGCCGGTGTTACCTGCTGCTCTGGACTGGAAGAGGTTCGCTTCCTACCCGGGCGGGCTGCTCGATCACTTTCATGTGAGTAGGTTTCTCCTCCATGCCGCCATCCTTTGCCTGCCTCCTCCCCTCCGTGGCAGGTTCTGGGAGTTTGACGGCGGGATGCTCTTTCTTGGCGGCGTTGGTGAAGAATCTACTTCTGTTGTCCTCGTCCGTTGGACTGGGAGCTAGAAGACCACCTTTTCGAGCCCGTGTTTGACGGCGAGGGCACGCCGTCTGTTTGCTAAGGCCATCAGGCCCATCAAGCTGCCAGTCAAGGGTTCCGGCACAAGTTCTACCTCCATTCGGAGGCCCCTTCTGAGGTCGGCTACCGCGGCCATCGTTGGCTCGGAGGCAAGTGGTTTTGTCCCCGCTTCCGTTCTCGACGGCGGTAGTCTCGGCCTCTGGCTCGACAGTGGTGAGAGAGGAGGATTGATTGCTTTTCTGTATCTTTTAGCAAGGTCCTTCCTGCATTAACCAGGGACCCATGTGTTATTCTTGTATTTTTGGGGTCCCTTGCAACAACTTGTACCTCCACTACATATTTTTAATATAATGCTTCTAGGCCCTTCGGGGCTTCTCCCGTTCAAAAAAAAGGAGAAACATGCCATGCGAACCAAGTCATACTTGGTTGGCTTCTCCTGGAAGGCACTGCGGCCGCCTGGTACTCGATCCGGTCGAGTCTGGCGCTGGACTCTGCCCCCGATTGAGCTAGACGGCAGACGAGGAGCGAGCAGATCGCTCCCACGAGCAGCCCCGCCTAGCGAGTACGGGTCTTTTTCTTTGCGGTCACCAAGTTGTCTAACACATGCTTAGAGGTGCCTTTTTTGCTTGCAATTACTTTGCAGGGCCAATAGTTCACAGACGAATAGCTTAAAGGGTCCAAAATGACCAAATACAAATTTAGGGTGTAAGATTCAAATAATACAAAAAATGTGGGCCAGGATCACGTTTTTGTTTTGGTCCTTCCCTATTTCAGGTTTTGTATTATCTCTTTTTGGTTGACCTTGAGGTCCCTGTCTTCCTCGGCTCTGGTCATCGCCGCCGGCTATCTTCCTCCTCGAAGTTTACCGAGTGGCTCCGATTTTGTGCCGGTGACTAAGCCGAAGTGGGGGCGCCACGCCGTGCCAAACAGCAGAGGAGGAGACGCCGGATAGGCCACGAGGGGCTTCGCCGTGAGCTCCCAATCCCGGCCATGGTGGGCCGGCGCGAGCTCCAAATCCCGGCCATGAGGGGTCGCCACGAGCTCCTGCACCTGTGGCGTTAGCTAGAAAAGGGAGCAGGTGAGGCGGAGCGGGGCGCTAGCGGGCTAGCGCGGCAAGATGCTCGTGGACCAGCGCGGCGGGGTTCGTGCGGGCCAGCGCGGTGGGACGCTCGCGGACCAGCGCGGCACAGGGCAGAGGCGAGGTCGCGAGCGCTGCGCGGCGGGGCGTGGAGGCGAGGTCGGGAGCGGGGCGCGGGCCTGCACACCGCAAGTGCTAACGGGTTGCGTGCAGAGAAGAAAAGTGGTCAACGCTCTACCAAGGAGGAAGAAGATCTACTTCTGAAAACGTACATTGGAAGCCCAGTTCAGCTGGTCAGTGGCGCACGTGAAGAAGCCAGGGGTTGTGAGTTCAAATACTACTCGCGTAGCGGCAATTTTTTTTGCAATATGTTGAGTTCGGTGCCTGTCAGCATCATGGGATCCACCAAACCATGTCAGCGCCACCATTGTAGTTGGTCCTACGCGTCAGCCGTGGCAGCTAGCTTTTTTGCAATATGTTGAGTTTGGTGCCTGTCAGCATCATGGGATCCACCAAACCATGTCAGCGCCACCATTGTAGTTGGTCCTACGCGTCAGCCGCGGCAGCTAGCTGATACGTCTCCAACGTATCCATAATTTTTGATGCTCCATGCTTGTTTTTACACTATTTGTCTACTGTTTCGTTACACTTCGTGGCACTTTTATGCATTTTCCGGAACTAACCTACTAACAAGTCGCCACAGTGCCAGTTCCCTGTTTTCTGCTGTTTTTGTGTTTCAGAAAAGCTACACAGGAAATATTCTCGGAATTGGACAAAACAAGTTCCTGACGTCTTATTTTTCCCGGAAGCTTCCAGTGATCCGAAGAGGAGACGGAGTGGGGCCATGAGGTGCCCACACACCAAGGCGGCGTGGCCTAGCCCCTGGCCGCGCCCCCTATGTGTGAGGCCGTCTCGGTCCACTCCTGACGATGCCCCTTCGCCTATAAAGATCCCCCGACGGGAAAAACCTAAGTACCCGATCAATTTTTCAGAAACACATCACGATCCGCCGCCGTCGTCGACCCGAGATCGAGAGGGTCCAGAAGCTCTTCCCGGCACCCTGCCAGAGAGGGGAATCGCCACCGGAGGTCTTCTTCATCGCCATGCTTGCCTCCGGAGCGATGAGTGAGTAGTCTACCTTGGACTATGGGTCCATAGCAGTAGCTAGATGGTTGTCCTCTCCACCATGTGCTTCATGTTTAGATCTCATGAGCTGCCCTACATGATTGATATCACCGTTATGTAATTCTACATATTTGGTTTGTTGGGATCCGATGAATATTGGTGTTATGATTGAGTTGCTATACTGAAATATATCTTATGTTATCTCTATGTTGTTTATGATCTTGCATGCTCTCCGTTGTTAGTAGCTATCTTGGCCGAGTAGTTGCTAGTGACTCCAAGAGGGGGTATTTATGCTCGATAGTGGGTTTATGCCTCTATTTAATCTGGGGGAGTGACAGAAACCTCTAAGGTTGTAGATGTGCTATTGCTACTAGGGAGAAAACAACATTCATATGCTTGAGGGCATATGCTTTGTTTACATTACACACTTTGCTTAATGCAATTATCTGTTGTTCGCAACTTAATACTCATGGGGTGTTCGGATGATATCCCCGAGAGTGGATTATTAGTCATAGATGCAGTTGGATGGCCGTCTATGTATTTTGTTGTAATGCCCAGAGTAAATCGCATAGTGATCTTCTTGATATATCACGTTTATCTTTATTCTATAAATTGCCCAACTGTAATTTGTTTACCCAGCATGTGTTATTTATCTTATGGAGAGACACCACTAGTGAACTGTGGACCCCGGTCCTATTTCCATCATATTGCTATCACCTGTTTACTTTACTCGCACTGTTTACTTTACTCGCATACTATTATCACTTCCACTCGATACGCTCATAACTTTGTTTCAAGCAAACCGGTGAGATTGACAACCTCATCGCAAGTTGGGAACAAAGTATTTGGTTGTGTTGTGTGCAGGTTCCACGTTGCAGCTAGCAAAGCAAAGCTTGGACGAGGCGCCACATATAAATTATCCAAAGCTGTCGCTAAGCCAGTCCGCATCACCTTCAGTCGTATTGTCTGCTCTTCTCCTGATCGACATACCTTGGTTTCTTACTGAGGGAAAAGACTTGCCGCTGTGCTCATCATACCTTGGTTTCCCAACTGCCTGGCCATAATCATAATCAACTACATGCCAGCCATCAAGCCCTTTTCTGGCGCCGCTGCCGGGGAAGAGTGGAAGACCTCTGCAAGGGGAGTTTTTTGCACACACATCCTTTACTTTATTTTAAGTTTTGCTTTACTTTATTTTTACTTGCATCGTTTTATATCAAAAACCCCAAAAAAATTAGAATCCTTTGTAGTTGTTTATTATGTCTAGTTCAGTTGCTACTACTATGTCGCCCGAGGATATGATTTTTACTTTTAAACAAAAGGATGAGGAAAGTTTCAAAGAAGCTTGGTCTAGAATTTATGATTGGCATGGAAAAACTGAACCTAAAATGACCTTGAGTTTGCTTCTTAGTAGCTTTTACTTTGGACTTGCTCTTCGTTATAGATATGTTTTGGATGCTACTGCAGAAGGAGATTTCCTTCATTGTGATGGAGATCAAGCCTTCAATATTATAAAAAAAGTTGATTACAATTTATAGCATGCCAACCTATTTTGATTCCTCTCTTGTGTGCATTTTTAATAGACTTGATACTCTTGAGACTTGCACTGCTAGTTTGAATACTTGCTATAATACTTTGCGCCGGCATTTTGATTATGTGCCAACAAATTCTGAACCTTCGAGTTGGTATCCTACGGTAAAAATCACCATTAGTGGTGAAACTTTTCATGCTCGTTGTGATATTATGTCTGAATTTTGTCTTATGCCAAAGGATGTTTATGAATCTTTGAGTCTTTGGAAGCTTTCTGAGGGAGGAGAAGGAATTTCTCTTACTAATAATGCCACTATATTTCCTATTGGAATAGCTGAGGGAGTTTTTACAAAAGTCCTAGGAAGAATGATATCTACTGATTATCTTGTTATTGAATGTGTAGGAAAAGGACAAATCACACTTGGAAGATCTCTACTGAAGCTTCTGGGCGCCGTCATTGATGTGGGAAAAGGCAATATAAGATTTATCTCCCCACCTTGCAATATCCATGTCTTTCCTAGAGTCAAGAGCAAAGGTAAGAAAGGAAGACGTAAGGCACCCGCTGACCCTAGCACTTCATCACTTGATGTTACTTGATTCGCAATTTTCTGCGCCTAGCTCAAAGACGTTAAAGAAAAGCACTCTTGGGAGATAACCCAATGTTTTATTTTCAGTACTTTTTCTTTTATTTGAGTCTTGGAAGTCATTACTACTATAATGACCTCTCCTTATCCTTTTTATTTCATTGTTGTGCCAAGAGAAGCCTCTAATTTGAGTGAGGTAAAGATTTGGGGATGTTGCTGTCCTGAAACTGTTTTCGGTGCTGCACTGTAAAAATTCGTGAAAATTCTCTGTATACCTTTTGGACCTGCGATTTCTTGTGCATATGCCCCAGGTTATATCCAAACTTTCATTAGTTGAACACTTTTTGATTTGAGCAACAGAAAACCCCTCACAAATTCGACCTTTGTCAGCTGTTCTGTTTTGATAGATTTCTGTCAATATTTGTGTTTGCCGCTTTATCGCTTTCTTTTGAGTTCTTTTGATCACGGAACTTTTGGGGAAGTTGCTACAGTCGTATATGCTTTATATGTGGTGGTTTTAGGTTGAAACCTGAAGCAAAAAGAGGTTGATTATATGTTATGCTACACTAATGTTGCTAATAGATTTGTGTTTAGTTTTGTATGAAGGAAGTTTTCAAGTGTAGGGATTAGAGAATGATGAGATGAGTTGAAGTGATACGGCGTATTACCGAAATCAACGCCACGAGAATATATCTGATCTTTTCACAGCGGAAGCAGCAGCGATACTTCGCTTATTTATGCAAATCCTGTAGCAACAACTAGTTGCGACAGCAGTATAAATAAGTACTAAACCTTGGAAATCTCTGGCAGCAAGTAGCAGTAGTAAATTGGTCTGCGTGGGATCACACACACCAACACGATCAAGCAGATCAGTTTAAGAATATGCAAACCAATCTAGAACAACACGCTCACCCTCACAGCAAGGAAGAAACGTGGATGATCCCGGATGGAATCGGCAGCAGATTACAGCGCTGATGCTCCAATCTCTGTCCAAGAATACGTACCAGATCTCAGATCGATACTTAACTTGTACACGCAGAAGTGGCCGCCAAAGCCATGGCGTTTTCTGATTCCTTTATTTCTCAAAACATTGTCTGCCCTAATACATGACCGATCGGTCCTATTAATAGTGCACGCAGGCAGTAGACTCAAGATGTAAAACTACTCTAATTCTTATTGGACTCGTACTAGTTGACTATGTAAAATACCAGCCTAAATAAATTTGGCCTTTTACTTTACATCTGACGTGAAACCACACAAAGGAATAAAAACAAAGGAAGAAAAACCATGATGCTTGTTGCTTAAATAAACTGACTTTAGTCAGCCTTGTGCTGATCGATCTCCTGGACTCCACGTGAAGCACCAATGCTAGGCTAATAATCAAATTGGTACTTTGATAGTGCCTACAAAGAAATATCTGCATGGTGTTCTAAAAGTAGGCTTCACCTCATCTTTTGGAACAATTTGTGTTTCAGCTAAACTGACTACATCTTGATCCAACTTTCTATCCATATCGGCGTGAGCGATAGTGTGTCGTCTAGCTGGCACCACATACCTTGCAGCATTAGCAGAATTATTTGTGACAGTAGATTGGGCTTTATCATCCTCCCTCCCTTCAAAGGAAACCGTCCTCGGTTTCAACCTACACTTTGCAGCCTTTTTCTTGAACACCTCGATAGTACAGTTGATATCCTTTGCATCTTTGGGAAGAAGAGTATAGAACTCACCCTTATGCATAAACGAGTACCTGTTCGTGCGTCCATGGTGAAGTGCATTGACATCGTGTTGCCACGGACGTCCTAATAAAACATGACAAACATGCAAAGGTAGAACATCACACTCCACTTTAGCAACATATCCGTCCACTGAAAAAGGAACTTTCACTCTATGGGTGACCTTCAACTTGCCAACACCATTAATCCACTGCATATAGTATGGCTTCGGATGCTCCCATGTAGACAAACAAAGAGACTCTACCACATCCTTACTAATCATGTTGCTTGCACTTCCACCATCAACAATTAGTTTGCACACTTCTCCCTTGATGGTACATGCAGTTTGAAAAATGCTACGCCGTTGTCCAGGTTCAACAATAACCTTGTCATCACGCTGGACCTTATGCGCCATCAAACTGGCCACATTAAGGTGAGGCCAACAATCTATGGACTTGTCATCATCTTTATTTGTATCATCCTCAAGTTCTGGCATCTCATCTTCAGATTCTGAAACATATGCATCATCAACAAGCAAAATCTGTTTTTTATTCGGACACATGCGCATTATGTGCCCTCGTCCCCCACACTTATGGCATATAATATTACTATGATGAGACGTGCTCGATGCAGCTTGAGAAACCTCCTTATGTGCAGCAGCTACCTTGCCTTGTTCATTGCTCACCGACTTGTAAGAAGTAGCCGGTTTAGTACTACTATCATCAATATGAGAAGAACTGCGTCTCCCAAGGCTGTAACTCGAACGAATCTCCGCAGCTTTCTTATCCAAGACCCAACGTTCAGCACGTTCCGCTTGATGAAGTAACTCATGTATATCATTATATTGCATCAAATCAACACGGTCGCGAATCTTTTCTTCTAGCCCCTCAAAGAAACGAACCATGGTTGCCTCCGGGGACTCACGTACTGCTGTACGAATCATCAATGTTTGCATCTCTTTGTAGTATGCATCAACTGATTTTGTACCTTGCATAAGACGATGCAATTTACTATGAAGCTGTCGAGTATAGCAAGCGGGCACAAACATCTCCCTCATGACACGCTTCATGTCAACCCATGTTGCGGGTCTCTCTCCTGTACGGTTCTTATTATCCCACCACACAAGAGCATATTCAGTAAATTCCATGGATGCGACACGAACCTTCTTTTCTTCAGAATAATTGTGGCCATCAAATATCTGGTTCACGCGCATCTCCCACTCCAAGTACTTCTCCGGATCAGAACGTCCCGAGTACTCTGGTATGGTCAGCTTTATTCGACCAAGACCGCCGTCCTCCTGAGCAGCTTCACCACCTTGGTTGCGCCGCTGACCAGCACCATGGTGAACCTCTGCAACACGTCGCGGTCGGCGCTGATAGCCTCCACGAGCATCAGACAAATCAGAAACATCAGCATCAGACTGATTGCGGCTGCGCCGCGGTGACTGGGACTGCCGGGTTGTCGCATCTCTTGCCTCTAGGCGCTGAACTGCCGCAGTCAACCGATTTAGGCTCTCTGTCACCACTCGCAAACTGTCATCCCGTTGGCGATCACTAGTCGTCAAACGTGCATTAAGCCTGTCCTCAACACCTACAATATTGGCAGACATATCCGCAACCTTTGTGCGAAGCTTTTTTTTGGCGCCTTTGATCGACATCAGGTGGATACGTAGATCTTCAGTTACTTCTGAACTCAAAGGAATTTCTCCTCCATCCAGATCGGAATCATCATGCAGCGACATCTCACAAAGTATCAAGATCAAACAGCCGAGGAGAAAAAAAAATCTGCACCGCAGACAACCTTGCTCTGAGTACCAAGATGATACGGCGTATTACCGAAATCGACGCCACGAGAATATATCTGATCTTTTCACAGCGGAAGCAGCAGCGATACTTCGCTTATTTATGCAAATCCTGTAGCAACAACTAGTTGCGACAGCAGTACAAATAAGTACTAAACCTTGGAAATCTCTGGCAGCAAGTAGCAGTAGTAAATTGGTCTGCGTGGGATCACACACACCAACACGATCAAGCAGATCAGTTTACGAATATGCAAACCAATCTAGAACAACACGCTCACCCTCACAGCAAGGAAGAAACGTGGATGATCCCGGATGGAATCGGCAGCAGATTACAGCGCTGATGCTCCAATCTCTGTCCAAGAATACGTACCAGATCTCAGATCGATACTTAACTTGTACACGCAGAAGTGGCCGCCAAAGCCATGGCGTTTTCTGATTCCTTTATTTCTCAAAACATTGTCTGCCCTAATACATGACCGATCGGTCCTATTAATAGTGCATGCAGGCAGTAGACTCAAGATGTAAAACTACTCTAATTCTTATTGGACTCGTACTAGTTGACTATGTAAAATACCAGCCTAAATAAATTTGGCCTTTTACTTTACATCTGACGTGAAACCACACAAAGGAATAAAAACAAAGGAAGAAAAACCATGATGCTTGTTGCTTAAATAAACTGACTTTAGTCAGCCTTGTGCTGATCGATCTCCTGGACTCCACGTGAAGCACCAATGCTAGGCTAATAATCAAATTGGTACTTTGATAGTGCCTACAAAGAAATATCTGCATGGTGTTCTAAAAGTAGGCTTCACCTCATCTTTTGGAACAATTTGTGTTTCAGCTAAACTGACTACATCTTGATCCAACTTTCTATCCATATCGGCGTGAGCGATAGTGTGTCGTCTAGCTGGCACCACATACCTTGCAGCATTAGCAGAATTATTTGTGACAGTAGATTGGGCTTTATCATGAAGAATGGACAAAAGCTCAAGCTTGGGGATGCCCATGCATCACCCCAAGAAATATCCAAGAAGTACAAGCATCAAAGCTTGGGGATGCCCCGAGGCACCCCTTCTTCATCGGCAAAAATCATGTCACCTTTCAAGACACTATATTTTTATTGCTTCATGCACTATGTGTTTTTCTTGGAGCGTCGATTGTTTTAGTTTTCTTAGTTAGTTTAGTTTTGTTTGCTGCAATAAATGGTTGGACCCCAACAAATTTCTTTTGGAGAAGTTGCCTTGCTTTTCATTTCCCAGAACGCTCTAGTTTTCATTCTTATCAAAAACTGAGTGTTCTTCTTTTTCTGCTACTGCTTTTGGTTTTCGTTTGCGCCTTGATTTGCATTCAGATCTTTTTATATTTATTTATCAAGGTATATTTTTGCCTCTGTACCATGTTGGTTTTCCTCAAAAGAGTTGGAATTAAAAAGTTCAAATGGTGTTGGAAAAGAGAAAAAGCTTTATGCAAAAAAGTGGTACAAGAAGGAGCTTGTGTAGACTGCGGCTTAGGCTTTTTCATGTCATGCTTGATGTCTTTTTGATAGTATGCTTAGTGGTTTTGTTGTAGCATGACTTGTCTCAAATAACCGAGATTGCTTAATGAGCCTTTGAAAAAAATCATGCGTTGTTTTTATTGTTTGGAAGCATTATTTTGGTTTTCTCCTTGATGCTTTATTTGGGTTGACTTGGCGCATGCTCTCACATGTTAGACTCATACAAAGTCGCCAATAGCCTCTATGATCATTTATTTTTTGACTTTTGATGCCATCTTATGCTTCTTTTAATGTCGCTTTGTCGCTTTGCATGATTATGGCCGTTATTGCTCTCTTAGTTGGTCGCTCCCAGTCTTTTGCTAGCCCTCGCCTTATCTGAGTATGAGCTCTACTCGTGCATCCAACTCCTAAAAAACCAAGTTTGCCAAAGTGTCCACCATACATACCTACTAGCAATTTGCTATTCCAAGTAAATTTGACTTGCTTTTATTTTCTCTTCAAATTAAACTCTTACCAGTGTTATGCGAAAATTGGTCAGTAAAGCTCTCACGAACCGGAAGGCACACTTTACTTTTTCTTGTTCTTAAAAATTTGACATTGTGGTCTCTTATGTTGAGTTGTTATGCTTGCAAGTTGTAAGTTGGATACTAGCCCAACCATGCTGTCATGGGGCAAGCTTTCAACATTGCACTTCTTATTTGAGTTGATATCGTGATCTTTTGTTTATGGATGCCCGCGGTGAGAAATGAATTGGGAATCTTGCGGGGATCATGGAGTTTGTATATGTGTTAGGGAAACGCCTGGGCCGCCAATCTAAGCCATGCATAATTTATGGTGAAAATTTGCAGCATACCCATAGTGGACATTCGACGACGCATTTCAAAATAAAAAGCTAAACAAATGGTAAATAAAAGAGATGTCGAGGTGTTCATTGTCTGCTTGTCCTGTCATTTTGATATGGGCTTGTTCCATGTCATCGGGCACGGAGGTACCCCGTTGGCGGTTCTCAATGATACGCATATACTTACAATGACAAGAGCCTTGCTTGGGACTCTAAGTTGAGTAGCATGAGGTTTGGGTACTCATATTCACGGGACACAAGGTTTTCAAATTATGATTTGTCAAGCATATGCATCATAATTGTTCTCGCATTAACTCTAACCATTCAAGATTCTTATGATGGGGGCAATGAGAGCTCAAAGCTGGTAAGTACCATAATTTTTGAAGGTTATAAAACTTGCAATCACTGCTTCCCTCCGCGAAGGGCCTTTCTTTAACTTTTATGTTGAGTCACCACCTTCTATCTTTATGCACCATTAAGAGAGCATAGTTGTCATTCTTAGTATGATGTGCATTGTCCCAAAGTTTTCATTGATTGATTCATATTGTTGGTTTCACTTGTTCTTAAATTATTTGTATCTAGTCGCCCTCTTAAACTTGAAGGTGTCCTATGCATTTATGTTTTGCTCTCCATGAAGGACAAGCTGAAAACCATTTGTATGTTTTTCCTTATGATTTGAACACACGTTTGACTTTCATTATTTCATTTTCATGATCTTTTGTTTGTGTTCATTTGCATGTTATAACATGGTTGCTAAGTTTTTATTGTCAAGATTATATCTTTCATACCCATGTTTGAAGTTCTTTTGATCCCAGCTCACAAATGCTTACATATATGATCAAGATTGTGTAGGTGCATGTCACCTCAAAAATTATTCTTTTGTTATCACTTACCTACTCGAGGACGAGCAGGAGTTAAGCTTGGGGATGCTGATACGTCTCCAACATATCCATAATTTTTGATGCTCCATGCTTGTTTTTACACCATTTGCCTACTGTTTCGTTACACTTCGTGGCACTTTTATGCATTTTCTGGAACTAACCTACTAACAAGTCGCCACAGTGTCAGTTCCCTGTTTTCTGCTGTTTTTGTGTATCAGAAAAGCTACACAGGAAATATTCTCAGAATTGGACGAAACAAGTTCCTGAAGTCTTATTTTTCCCGGAAGCTTCCAGTGATCCGAAGAGGAGACGGAGTGGGGCCATGAGGTGCCCACACACCAGGGCGGCATGGCCTGGCCCCTGGCCGTGCCCCTATGTGTGAGGCCACCTCGGTCCACTCCTGACGATGCCCCTTCGCCTATAAAGACCCCCCGACGGGAAAAACCTAAGTACCCGATCAATTTTTCAGAAACACATCGCGATCCGCCGCCGTCATCGACTCGAGATCGGGAGGGTCTAGAAGCTCTTCCCGGCACCCTGCCACAGAGGGGAATCGCCATCGGAGGTCTTCTTCATCGCCATGCTTGCCTCTGGAGCGATGAGTGAGTAGTCTACCTTGGACTATGGGTCCATAGCAGTAGCTAGATGGTTGTCCACCATGTGCTTCATGTTTAGATCTCATGAGCTGCCCTACATGATTGAGATCACCGTTATGTAATTCTACATGTTTGGTTTGTTGGGATCCGATGAATATTGGTGTTATGATTGAGTTGCTATACTGAAATATCTCTTATGTTATCTCTATGTTGTTTATGATCTTGCATGCTCTCCGTTGTTAGTAGCTATCTTGGCCGAGTAGTTGCTAGTGACTCCAAGAGGAGGTATTTATGCTCGATAGTGGGTTCATGCCTCTATTTAATCTAGGGGAGTGACAAAAACCTCTAAGGTTGTAGATGTGCTGTTGCTACTAGGGAGAAAACAACATTCATATGCTTTGTTTACATTACACACTTTGCTTAATGCAATTATCTGTTGTTCGCAACTTAATACTCATGGGGTGTTCGGATGATATCCCCGAGAGTGGATTATTAGTCATAGATGCAGTTGGATGGCGGTCTATGTATTTTGTTGTAATGCCCAGAGTAAATCGCATAGTGATCTTCTTGACATATCACGTTTATCTTTATTCTATCAATTGCCCAACTGTAATTTGTTTACCCAGCATGTGTTATTTATCTTATGGAGAGACACCACTAGTGAACTGTGGACCCCGGTCCTATTTCCATCATATTGCTATCACCTGTTTACTTTACTCGCACTGTTTACTTTACTCGCATACTATTATCACTTTCCACTCGATACGCTCATACCCTTTGTTTCAAGCAAACCGGTGAGATTGACAACCTCATCGCAAGTTGGGAACAAAGTATTTGGTTGTGTTGTGTGCAGGTTCCGCATTACACAGCTAGCAAAGCAAAGCTTGGACGAGGCGCCATATATAAATTGTCCGAAGCTGTCGCTAAGCCAGTCCGCATCACCTTCAGTCGCATTGTCTGCTCTTCTCCTGATCGACATACCTTAGTTTCTTACTGAGGGAAAAGACTTGCCGCTGTGCTCATCATACTTTCCGCTTGGAGTTTCCCAACTGCCTGGCCATAATCATAATCAACTACACGCCAGCCATCACTAGCTCATTGTAATGTAACCAAAGTTTCTAGCAGGGTTTTTTAAAATGCAATTTCAAAAAAAAAATTAAATTTTGCAAAAATCATATCTTTCTATCTGTAGCTCTAAATTAAAAATGTTATATATGAAATTCTATCAGAAAAACATGAAGAATCATATTTTGCTATATCGGCATTGCAATTTATAGGAAAAGGTTGAATATTCAAAGTTTAATCATTAATAGTGCATAGATTTATGCTTGGTGGCATTTTTTGTGAAGAGTTTTTCTCTGAAACCTTGGTATGGCATGTTTAGTATTTTTCCTAGGTACCACATCACATATCATGACTCCATGCGCTGGGTTTCCATTTTTCTGATTTTTTAAATTTACTTTGCTCCCATTTCAAATCTAGGTCAAACTCGCGGTGCCCGCCGTGTATGCTAGGTGGGTGGGGAACCCAAGTTTGTGATAGGTTCTGGGGTTCCACACCTTCAAGGCACCTCCAGGTATTTTTCTCCATATTTTTTGATGTGTGGTTTATGTAGCCCTAGTTCAAATTTGAATTTAAATGGATTTAGCTCAAAGATAACTTAGTATATGGATATAACCCGAGATAATTCCTCTAACCTTGGATCTGGTATTCCTACAAGGTCCTCCATCCATGAAAATTGGAGTGGTGGAGTTCTGCACACTGTCCTTGGTAGCCACTTCACACAAAAAACACCTGTTTTAGCCATTTTAGGCACTAATAAAATGGAAAATCTATTTTTTATGTGTTAAGTCAAAAATCCCTAGTTATGAAAGTTGTTGGCCTTGGAAAGCTGTACAACCCTGCCAAAAATAGAGTCAAGATTCAAAAGTTTGTTATGAAACTTGCACAAACCATGGTCAATTGGATAGAAAGCCAAGTGAAGGCCTGCTTGGTGGCATTTTTTGTGAAGAGGTTTTCTCTGGAACCTTGGTATGCTATGTTTGGTATTTTTCCTAGGTACCACATCACATATCATGACTCCATGCGCTGGTTTTCCATTTTTTTGATTTTTTTAAATTTACTTTGCTCCCATTTCAAATCTAGGTCAAACTCGCGGTGCCCGCCGTGTATGCTAGGTGGGTGGGGAACCCAAGTTTGTGATAGGTTCTGGGGTTCCACACCTTCAAGTCACCTCCAGGTGTTTTTCCCCAAATTTTTTGATGTGTGATTTATGTAGCCCTAGATCAAATTTGAATTTAAATGGATTTAGCTCAAAAATAATTCAGTATATGGATATAACCCGAGATAATTCCTCTATCCTTGGATCTGGTATTCCTACAAGGTCCTCCACCCATGAAAATTGGAGTGGTGGAGTTCTGCACACTACCCTTGGTAGCCACTTCACAAAAAAACACCCTTTTTAGCCCTTTTAGGCACTAATAAAATGGAAAATCTATTTTTTATGTGTTAAGTCAAAAATCCCTAGTTACGAAAGTTGTTGGCCTTGGAAAGATGCACAACCCTGCCAAAAATGGGGTCAAGATTCAAAAGTTTGCTATGGAACATGCACAAACCATGGTCAATTGGGTAAAAAGCCAAGTGAAGGCCTGCTTGGTGGCATTTTTTGTGAAGAGTTTTTCTCTCAAACCTTCGTATGCCATGTTTGGTATTTTTCCTAGGTACCACATCACATATCATGACTCCATGTGCTGGCTTTCCATTTTTTTGATTTTTTTTAAATTTACTTTGCTCCCATTTCAAATCTAGGTCAAACTCGCGGTGCCCGCCGTGTGTGCTAGGTGGGTGGGGAACCCAAGTTTGTGATAGGTTCTGGGTTCCACACCTTCAAGGCACCTCCAAGTATTTTTCCCCAAAATTTTTGATGTGTGGTTTATGTAGCCTAGATCAAATTTGAATTTAAATGGATTTAGCTCAAAAATAATTCAGTATATGGATATAACCCGAGATAATTCCTCTACCCTTGGATCTGGTATTCCTACAAGGTCCTCCACCCATGAAAATTGGAGTAGTGGAGTTATGCACACTGCCCTTGGTAGCCACTTCACAAAAAAAACACCTGTTTTAGCCCTTTTAGGTACTGATAAAATGGAAAATCTATTTTTTATGTGTTAAGTCAAAAATCCCTAGTTACGAAAGTTGTTGGCCTTGGAAAGATGCACAACCCTGCCAAAAATGGGGTCAAGATTCAAAAGTTTGCTATGAAACTTGCACAAACCATGGTCAATTGGGTAGACAGCCATGTGAAGGCCTACTTGTTGGCATTTTTTGTGAAGAGTTTTTCTCTAAAACCTTGGTATGCCATATTTGGTATTTTTCCTAGGTACCACATCACATATCATGACTCCATGCTCTGGTTTTCCTTTTTTTGATTTTTTTAAATTTACTTTGCTCCCATTTCAAATCTAGGTCAAACTCGCGGTGCCCGCCGTGTATGCTAGGTGGGTGGGGAACCCAAGTTTGTGATAGGTTCTGGGGTTCCACACCTTCAAGGCACCTCCAGGTATGTTCCCCAATTTTTTTGATGTGTGGTTTATGTAGCCCTAATTCAAGTTTGAATTTAAATGGATTTAGCTCAAAAATAATTTAGTATATGGATATAACCCGAGATAATTCCTCTAACCTTGGATCTGGTATTCCTACAAGGTCCTCCACCCATGAAAATTGGAGTGTTGGAGTTCTGCACACTGCCCTTAGTAGCCACTTCACAAAAAAACACCCGTTTTAGCCCTTTTAGGCACTAATAAAATGGAAAATCTATTTTTTATGTGTTAAGTCAAAAATCCTTAGTTACGAAAGTTGTTGGCCTTGGAAAGATGCACACCACTACCAAAAATGGGGTCAAGATTCAAAAGTTTGCTATGGAACTTGCACAAACCATGGTCAATTGGGTAGAAAGCCATGTGAAGGCCTACTTGGTGGCATTTTTTCTGAAGAGTTTTTCTCTGAAACCTTGGTATGCCATGTTTGATATTTTTTCTAGGTACCACATCACATATCATGACTCCATGCGCTGGTTTTCTATTTTTTTAATTTTTTTTAATTTACTTTGCTCCCATTTCAAATCTAGGTCAAACTCGCGGTGCCCACCGTGTGTGCTAGGTGGGTGGGGAACCCAAGTTTGTGATAGGTTCTGGGTTCCACACCTTCAAGGCACCTCCAAGTATTTTTTCCCCAAATTTTTTGATGTGTGGTTTATGTAGCCCTAGATCAAATTTGAATTTAAATGGATTTAGCTCAAAAATAATTCAGTATATGGATATAACCCGAGATAATTCCTCTAACATTGGATCTGGTATTCCTACAAGGTTCTCCACCCATGAAAATTGGAGTGGTGGAGTTCTGCACACTGCCCTTGGTAGCCACTTCACAAAAAACACCCGTTTTAGCCCTTTTAGGCACTAATAAAATGGAAAATCTATTTTTTATGTGTTAAGTCAAAAATCCCTAGTTACGAAAGTTGTTGGCCTTGGAAAGATGCACAACCCTGCCAAAAATGGGGTCAAGATTCAAAAGTTTGCTATAAAACTTGCACAAACCATGGTCAATTGGGCAGAAAGCCATGTGAAGGCCTACTTGTTGGCATTTTTTGTGAAGAGTTTTTCTCTGAAACCTTGGTATGCCATGTTTGGTATTTTTCCTAGGTACCACATCACATATCATGACTCCGTGCTCTGGTTTTCCATTTTTTTTTGATTTTTTTAAATTTACTTTGCTCCCATTTCAAATCTAGGTCAAACTCGCCGTGCCCGCCGTGTATGCTAGGTGGGTGGGCAACCCAAGTTTGTGATAGGTTCTGGGGTTCCACACCTTCAAGGCACCTCCAGGTATTTTTCCCCAATTTTTTTGATGTGTGGTTTATGTAGCCCTAGTTCAAGTTTGAATTTAAATGGATTTAGCTCAAAAATAATTTAGTATATGGATATAACCCGAGATAATTCCTCTAACCTTGAATCTGGTATTCCTACAAGGTCCTCCACCCATGAAAATTGGAGTGCTAGAGTTCTGCACACTGCCCTTGGTATCCACTTCACAAAAAAACACCCGTTTTAGCCCTTTTAGGCACTAATAAAATGGAAATCTATTTTTTATGAGTTAAGTCAAAAATCCTTAGTTATGAAAGTTGTTGGCCTTGGAAAGATGCACAACCCTACCAAAAATGGGGTCAAGATTCAAAAGGTTGCTATGGAACTTGCACAAACCATGGTCAATTGGGTAGAAAGCCATGTGAAGGCCTACTTGGTGGCATTTTTTGTGAAGAGTTTTTCTCTGAAACCTTGGTATGCCATGTTTGGTATTTTTACTAGGTACCACATCACATATCATGACTCCATGCTCTGGTTTTCAATTTTTTGATTTTTTTTAATTTACTTTGCTCCCATTTCAAATCTAGGTCAAACTCGCGGTGCCCGCCGTGTATGCTAGGTGGGTGGGGAACCCAAGTTTGTGATAGGTTCTAGGGTTCCACACCTTCAAGGCACCTCCAGGTATTTTTTTTCCCCAATTTTTTTGATGTGTGGTTTATGTAGCCCTAGTTCAAGTTTGAATTTAAATGGATTTAGCTCAAAAATAATTCAGTATATGGATATAACCCGAGATAATTCCTCTAACCTTGGATCTGGTATTCCTACATGGTCCTCCACCCATGAAAATTGTAGTGGTGGAGTTCTGCAAAATGCCCTTGGTAGCCACTTCACAAAAAAAAACACCCATTTTAGCCCTTTTAGGCACTAATAAAATAGAAGTTCTATTTTTTATGTGTTAAGTCAAAAATCCCTAGTTACGAAAGTTGTTGGCCTTGGAAAGATGCACAACCCTGCCAAAAACGGGGTCAAGATTCAAAAGTTTGCTATGAAACTTGCACAAACCATGGTCAATTGGGTAGAAAGCCATGTGAAGGCCTACTTGTTGGCATTTTTTATGAAGAGTTTTTCTCTGAAACCTTGGTATGCCATGTTTGGTATTTTTCCTAGGTACCACAGCACATATCATGACTCCATGCTCTGGTTTTCCATTTTTTTGAATTTTTTAAATTTACTTTGCTCCCATTTCAAATCTAGGTCAAACTCGTCGTGCCCGCCGTGTATGCTAGGTGGGTGGGGAACCCAAGTTTGTGATAGGTTCTGGGGTTCCACACCTTCAAGGCACCTCCAGGTATTTTTTTTCCCCAATTTTTTTTGATGTGTGGTTTATGTAGCCCTAGTTCCAGTTTGAATTTAAATGGATTTAGCTCAAAAATAATTTAGTATATGGATATAACCCGAGATAATTCCTCTAACCTTGGATCTGGTATTCCTACAAGGTCCTCCACCCATGAAAATTGGAGTGGTGGAGTTCTGCACACTGGCCTTGGTAGCCACTTCACAAAAAAAACACCCATTTTAGCCCTTTTAGGCACTAATAAAATGGAAAATCTATTTTTTATGTTTTTAGTCAAAAATCCTTAGTTACGAAAGTTGTTGGCCTTGGAAAGATGCACAACCCTGCCAAAAATGGGGTCAAGATTCAAAAGTTTCCTATGGAACTTGCACAAACCATGGTCAATTGGGTAGAAAGCCATGTGAAGGCCTACTTTGTGGCATTTTTTGTGAAGAGTTTTTCTCTGAAACCTTGGTATGCCATGTTTGGTATTTTTCCTAGGTACCACATCACATATCATGACTCCATGCTCTGGTTTTCCATTTTTTGATTTTTTTTTAACTTACTTTGCTCCCATTTCAAATCTAGGTCAAACTCGCCGTGCCCTCCGTGTATGCTAGGTGGGTGGGGAACCCAAGCTTGGAAAGATGCACACCACTACCAAAAATGGGGTCAAGATTCAAAAGTTTGCTATGGAACTTGCACAAACCATGGTCAATTGGGTAGAAAGCCATGTGAAGGCCTACTTGGTGGCATTTTTTGTGAAGAGTTTTTCTCTGAAACCTTGGTATGCCATGTTTGGTATTTTTCCTAGGTACCACATCACATATCATGACTCCATGCTCTGGTTTTCCATTTTTTGATTTTTTTTAAATTTACTTTGCTCCCATTTCAAATCTAGGTCAAACTCGCTGTGCCCGCCGTGTATGCTAGGTGGCTGGGGAACCCAAGTTTGTGATAGGTTCTGGGGTTCCACACCTTCAAGGCACCTCCAGGTATTTTTCCCCAATTTTTTTGATGTGTGGTTTATATAGCCCTAGTTCAAGTTTGAATTTAAATGGATTTAGCTCAAAAATAATTCAGTATATGGATATAACCCGAGATAATTCCTCTAACCTTGGATCTGGTATTCCTACAAGGTCCTCCACCCATGAAAATTGGAGTGGTGGAGATCTGCACACTGCCCTTGGTAGCCACTTCACACAAAAAACACCCGTTTTAGCCCTTTTAGGCACTAATAAAATGGAAAATCTATTTTTTATGTGTTAAGTCAAAAATCCCTAGTTACGAAAGTTGTTGGCCTTGGAAAGATGCACAACCCTGCCAAAAATGGGGTCAAGATTCAAAAGTTTGCTATAAAACTTACACAAACCATGGTCAATTGGGTAGAAAGCCATGTGAAGGCCTACTTGTTGGCATTTTTTGTGAAGAGTTTTTCTCTGAAACCTTGGTATGCCATGTTTGGTATTTTTCCTAGGTACCACATCACATATCATGACTCCGTGCTCTGGTTTTCCTTTTTTTTTTATTTTTTAAAATTTACTTTGCTCCCATTTCAAATCTAGGTCAAACTCGCCGTGCCCGCCGTGTATGCTAGGTGGGTGGGCAACCCAAGTTTGTGATAGGTTCTGGGGTTCCACACCTTCAAGGCACCTCCAGGTATTTTTCCCCAATTTTTTTGATGTGTGGTTTATGTAGCCCTAGTTCAAGTTTGAATTTAAATGGATTTAGCTCAAAAATAATTTAGTATATGGATATAACCCGAGATAATTCCTCTAACCTTGAATCTGGTATTCCTACAAGGTCCTCCACCCATGAAAATTGGAGTGCTAGAGTTCTGCACACTGCCCTTGGTATCCACTTCACAAAAAAACACCCGTTTTAGCCCTTTTAGGCACTAATAAAATGGAAATCTATTTTTTATGAGTTAAGTCAAAAATCCTTAGTTATGAAAGTTGTTGGCCTTGGAAAGATGCACAACCCTACCAAAAATGGGGTCAAGATTCAAAAGGTTGCTATGGAACTTGCACAAACCATGGTCAATTGGGTAGAAAGCCATGTGAAGGCCTACTTGGTGGCATTTTTTGTGAAGAGTTTTTCTCTGAAACCTTGGTATGCCATGTTTGGTATTTTTACTAGGTACCACATCACATATCATGACTCCATGCTCTGGTTTTCAATTTTTTGATTTTTTTTAATTTACTTTGCTCCCATTTCAAATCTAGGTCAAACTCGCGGTGCCCGCCGTGTATGCTAGGTGGGTGGGGAACCCAAGTTTGTGATAGGTTCTAGGGTTCCACACCTTCAAGGCACCTCCAGGTATTTTTTTCCCCAATTTTTTTGATGTGTGGTTTATGTAGCCCTAGTTCAAGTTTGAATTTAAATGGATTTAGCTCAAAAATAATTCAGTATATGGATATAACCCGAGATAATTCCTCTAACCTTGGATCTGGTATTCCTACATGGTCCTCCACCCATGAAAATTGTAGTGGTGGAGTTCTGCAAAATGCCCTTGGTAGCCACTTCACAAAAAAAACACCCATTTTAGCCCTTTTAGGCACTAATAAAATAGAAGTTCTATTTTTTATGTGTTAAGTCAAAAATCCCTAGTTACGAAAGTTGTTGGCCTTGGAAAGATGCACAACCCTGCCAAAAACGGGGTCAAGATTCAAAAGTTTGCTATGAAACTTGCACAAACCATGGTCAATTGGGTAGAAAGCCATGTGAAGGCCTACTTGTTGGCATTTTTATGAAGAGTTTTTCTCTGAAACCTTGGTATGACATGTTTGGTATTTTTCCTAGGTACCACAGCACATATCATGACTCCATGCTCTGGTTTTCCATTTTTTGAATTTTTTAAATTTACTTTGCTCCCATTTCAAATCTAGGTCAAACTCGTCGTGCCCGCCGTGTATGCTAGGTGGGTGGGGAACCCAAGTTTGTGATAGGTTCTGGGGTTCCACACCTTCAAGGCACCTCCAGGTATTTTTTCCCCAATTTTTTTTTATGTGTGGTTTATGTAGCCCTAGTTCCAGTTTGAATTTAAATGGATTTAGCTCAAAAATAATTTAGTATATGGATATAACCCGAGATAATTCCTCTAACCTTGGATCTGGTATTCCTACAAGGTCCTCCACCCATGAAAATTGGAGTGGTGGAGTTCTGCACACTGGCCTTGGTAGCCACTTCACATAAAAACACCCATTTTAGCCCTTTTAGGCACTAATAAAATGGAAAATCTATTTTTTATATTTTTAGTCAAAAATCCTTAGTTACGAAAGTTGTTGGCCTTGGAAAGATGCACAACCCTGCCAAAAATGGGGTCAAGATTCAAAAGTTTCCTATGGAACTTGCACAAACCATGGTCAATTGGGTAGAAAGCCATGTGAAGGCCTACTTTGTGGCATTTTTTGTGAAGAGTTTTTCTCTGAAACCTTGGTATGCCATGTTTGGTATTTTTCCTAGGTACCACATCACATATCATGACTCCATGCTCTGGTTTTCCATTTTTTGATTTTTTTAACTTACTTTGCTCCCATTTCAAATCTAGGTCAAACTCGCCGTGCCCTCCGTGTATGCTAGGTGGGTGGGGAATCCAAGCTTGGAAAGATGCACACCACTACCAAAAATGGGGTCAAGATTCAAAAGTTTGCTATGGAACTTGCACAAACCATGGTCAATTGGGTAGAAAGCCATGTGAAGGCCTACTTGGTGGCATTTTTTGTGAAGAGTTTTTCTCTGAAACCTTGGTATGCCATGTTTGGTATTTTTCCTAGGTACCACATCACATATCATGACTCCATGCTCTGGTTTTCCATTTTTTGATTTTTTTTAAATTTACTTTGCTCCCATTTCAAATCTAGGTCAAACTCGCTGTGCCCGCCGTGTATGCTAGGTGGCTGGGGAACCCAAGTTTGTGATAGGTTCTGGGGTTCCACACCTTCAAGGCACCTCCAGGTATTTTTCCCCAATTTTTTTGATGTGTGGTTTATGTAGCCCTAGTTCAAGGTTGAATTTAAATGGATTTAGCTCAAAAATAATTCAGTATATGGATATAACCCGAGATAATTCCTCTAACCTTGGATCTGGTATTCCTACAAGGTCCTCCACCCATGAAAATTGGAGTGGTGGAGATCTGCACACTGCCCTTGGTAGCCACTTCACAAAAAAAAACACCCGTTTTAGCCCTTTTAGGCACTAATAAAATGGAAAATCTATTTTTTATGTGTTAAGTCAAAAATCCCTAGTTACGAAAGTTGTTGGCCTTGGAAAGATGCACAACCCTGCCAAAAATGGGGTCAAGATTCAAAAGTTTGCTATAAAACTTGCACAAACCATGGTCAATTGGGTAGAAAACCATGTGAAGGCCTACTTGTTGGCATTTTTTGTGAAGAGTTTTTCTCTGAAACCTTGGTATGCCATGTTTGGTATTTTTCCTAGGTACCACATCACATATCATGACTCCGTGCTCTGGTTTTCCATTTTTTTTTGATTTTTTTAAATTTACTTTGCTCCCATTTCAAATCTAGGTCAAACTCGCTGTGCCCGCCGTGTATGCTAGGTGGGTGGGCAACCCAAGTTTGTGATAGGTTCTGGGGTTCCACACCTTCAAGGCACCTCCAGGTATTTTTCCCCAATTTTTTTGATGTGTGGTTTATGTAGCCCTAGTTCAAGTTTGAATTTAAATGGATTTAGCTCAAAAATAATTTAGTATATGGATATAACCCGAGATAATTCCTCTAACCTTGAATCTGGTATTCCTACAAGGTCCTCCACCCATGAAAATTGGAGTGCTGGAGTTCTGCACACTGCCCTTGGTATCCACTTCACAAAAAAACACCCGTTTTAGCCCTTTTAGGCACTAATAAAATGGAAATCTATTTTTTATGAGTTAAGTCAAAAATCCTTAGTTATGAAAGTTGTTGGCCTTGGAAAGATGCACAACCCTACCAAAAATGGGGTCAAGATTCAAAAGGTTGCTATGGAACTTGCACAAACCATGGTCAATTGGGTAGAAAGCCATGTGAAGGCCTACTTGGTGGCATTTTTTGTGAAGAGTTTTTCTCTGAAACCTTGGTATGCCATGTTTGGTATTTTTACTAGGTACCACATCACATATCATGACTCCATGCTCTGGTTTTCAATTTTTTGATTTTTTTTTATTTACTTTGCTCCCATTTCAAATCTAGGTCAAACTCGTCGTGCCCGCCGTGTATGCTAGGTGGGTGGGGAACCCAAGTTTGTGATAGGTTCTAGGGTTCCACACCTTCAAGGCACCTCCAGGTTTTTTTTTCCCCAATTTTTTTGATGTGTGGTTTATGTAGCCCTAGTTCAAGTTTGAATTTAAATGGATTTAGCTCAAAAATAATTCAGTATATGGATATAACCTGAGATAATTCCTCTAACCTTGGATCTGGTATTCCTACATGGTCCTCCACCCATGAAAATTGTAGTGGTGGAGTTCTGCAAAATGCCCTTGGTAGCCACTTCACAAAAAAAAACACCCATTTTAGCCCTTTTAGGCACTAATAAAATAGAAGTTCTATTTTTTATGTGTTAAGTCAAAAATCCCTAGTTACGAAAGTTGTTGGCCTTGGAAAGATGCACAACCCTGCCAAAAACGGGGTCAAGATTCAAAAGTTTGCTATGAAACTTGCACAAACCATGGTCAATTGGGTAGAAAGCCATGTGAAGGCCTACTTGTTGGCATTTTTTATGAAGAGTTTTTCTCTGAAACCTTGGTATGCCATGTTTGGTATTTTTCCTAGGTACCACAGCACATATCATGACTCCATGCTCTGGTTTTCCATTTTTTTGAATTTTTTAAATTTACTTTGCTCCCATTTCAAATCTAGGTCAAACTCGTCGTGCCCGCCGTGTATGCTAGGTGGGTGGGGAACCCAAGTTTGTGATAGGTTCTGGGGTTCCACACCTTCAAGGCACCTCCAGGTATTTTTTTCCCCAATTTTTTTTGATGTGTGGTTTATGTAGCCCTAGTTCCAGTTTGAATTTAAATGGATTTAGCTCAAAAATAATTTAGTATATGGATATAACCCGAGATAATTCCTCTAACCTTGGATCTAGTATTCCTACAAGGTCCTCCACCCATGAAAATTGGAGTGGTGGAGTTCTGCACACTGGCCTTGGTAGCCACTTCACAAAAAAAACACCCATTTTAGCCCTTTTAGGCACTAATAAAATGGAAAATCTATTTTTTATGTTTTTAGTCAAAAATCCTTAGTTACGGAAGTTGTTGGCCTTGGAAAGATGCACAACCCTGCCAAAAATGGGGTCAAGATTCAAAAGTTTCCTATGGAACTTGCACAAACCATGGTCAATTGGGTAGAAAGCCATGTGAAGGCCTACTTTGTGGCATTTTTTGTGAAGAGTTTTTCTCTGAAACCTTGGTATGCCATGTTTGGTATTTTTCCTAGGTACCACATCACATATCATGACTCCATGCTCTGGTTTTCCATTTTTTGATTTTTTTTTAACTTACTTTGCTCCCATTTCAAATCTAGGTCAAACTCGCCGTGCCCTCCGTGTATGCTAGGTGGGTGGGGAACCCAAGTTTGTGATAGGTTATGGGGTTCCACACCTTCAAGGCACCTCCAGGTATTTTTCCCCAATTTTTTTGATGTGTGGTTTATGTAGCCCTAGTTCAAGTTTGAATTTAAATGGATTTAGCTCAAAAATAATTAAGTATATGGATATAACCCGAGATAATTCCTCTAACCTTGGATCTGGTATTCCTACAAGGTCCTCCACCCATGAAAATTGGAGTGGTGGAGTTCTACACACTGCCCTTGGTAGCCACTTCACAAAAAACACCCGTTTTAGCCCTTTTAGGCACTAATAAAATGGAAAATCTATTTTTATGTGTTAAGTCAAAAATCCCTAGTTACGAAAGTTGTTGGCCTTGGAAAGATGCACAACCCTGCCAAAAATGGGGTCAAGATGCAAAAGTTTGCTATGAAATTTGCACAAACCATGGTCAATTGGGTAGAAAGCCATGTGAAGGCCTACTTGTTGGCATTTTTTGTGAAGAGTTTTTCTCTGAAACCTTGGTATGCCATATTTGGTATTTTTCCTAGGTATCACATCACATATCATGACTCCATGCTCTGGTTTTCCATTTTTTTGATTTTTTTTAAATTTACTTTGCTCCCATTTCAAATCTAGGTCAAACTCGCCGTGCCCGCCGTGTATGCTAGGTGGGTGGGGAAACCAATTTTGTGATAGGTTCTGGGGTTCCACACCTTCAAGGCACCTCCAGGTTTTTTCCCCAATTTTTTTTGATGTGTGGTTTATGTAGCCCTAGTTCAAGTTTGAATTTAAATGGATTTAGCTCAAAAATAATTCAGTATATGGATATAACCCGAGATAATTCCTCTAACCTTGGATCTGGTATTCCTACAAGGTCCTCCACCCATGAAAATTGGGGTGGTGGAGTTCTGCACACTGCCCTTGGCAGCCACTTCACAAAAAAACACCCGTTCTAGCCCTTTTAGGCACTAATAAAATGGAAAATCTATTTTTATGTGTTAAGTCAAAAATCCTTAGTTACAAAAGTTGTTGGCCTTGGAAAGATGCACAACCCTGCCAAAAATGGGGTCAAGATTCAAAAGTTTGCTATGGAACTTGCACAAACCATGGTCAATTGGGTAGAAAGCCATGTGAAGGCCTACTTGGTGGCATTTTTTGTGAAGAGTTTTTCTCTGAAACCTTGGTATGCCATGTTTGGTATTTTTCCTAGGTACCACATCACATATCATGACTCCATGCTCTGGTTTTCCATTTTTTGATTTTTTTTTAAATTTACTTTGCTCCCATTTCAAATCTAGGTCAAACTCGCTGTGCCCGCCGTGTATGCTAGGTGGCTGGGGAACCCAAGTTTGTGATAGGTTCTGGGGTTCCACACCTTCAAGGCACCTCCAGGTATTTTTCCCCAATTTTTTTGATGTGTGGTTTATGTAGCCCTAGTTCAAGTTTGAATTTAAATGGATTTAGCTCAAAAATAATTCAGTATATGGATATAACCCGAGATAATTCCTCTAACCTTGGATCTGGTATTCCTACAAGGTCCTCCACCCATGAAAATTGGGGTGGTGGAGATCTGCACACTGCCCTTGGTAGCCACTTCACAAAAAAAACACCCGTTTTAGCCATAGTTTTAAAAACCGGACCGGACCGCCGGTTAAACCGAAAAAAACCAGAGCCTGCGTCGGGTTTTTTAGCGCACTGGACCGCCTGCGCCTATGAGCCGGAATAAACCGGACAAACCATGGTCGGACCGCCGGTTTTACACATTTAACCGCCATCCGGTCCAACCTGTTTAATGCGCTGGGCGCTGTAAAAATGACAATGCTAGCTGCGGGAGTCGAACCCTGGGCACCTGCATAGCGTAGCATGACGTTAACCAGTTGAGCTGGGATTGCCTGTTGCATACAAATGAGACACATTGTTTTTATAGATATTATCTACATAGTAGCACCAAAACTTAAATAAGAGCTGAGCGTTGCATGCAAATACATGCGTATTAGCTACTTGGATGTTCTCGCGAGTAGTTAAGTTGCTATGTTATAAATTTATAATGTGAACTAATATCTCAAATAGTAAGTTTTAAAGACTTTTTGATACATTATTATTCTTATTTGCATCATTTATAAGTAAAAATATATTAATTTATATCTTAAAAAACCAGACATCGAACCAGTAAACCAGTGGTCCGACCAGTAAAAACCTGAACCGACGACATCACCGGTTCGGTCGCTGGTCCGGTTTTTAAAACTATGGTTTTAGCCCTTTTAGGCACTAATAAAATGGAAAATCTATTTTTTACGGATTAAGTCAAAAATCCCTAGTTACGAAAGTTGTTGGCCTTGGAAAGATGCACAACCCTGCCAAAAATGGGGTCAAGATTCAAAAGTTTGCTATGGAACTTGCACAAACCATGGTCAATTGGGTAGAAAGCCATGTGAAGGCCTACTTGGTGGCATTTTTTGTGAAGAGTTTTTCTCTGAAACTTTGGTATGCCATGTTTGGTATTTTTCTAGGTACCACATCACATATCATGACTCCATGCTCTGGTTTTCCATTTTTTGATTTTTTTTAATTTACTTTGCTCCCATTTCAAATCTAGGTCAAACTCGTCGTGCCCGCCGTGTATGCTAGGTGGGTGGGGAACCCAAGTTTGTGATAGGTTTTGGGGTTCCACACCTTTAAGGCACCTGCTGTCATTTTTCCCCAATTTTTTTGATGTGTGGTTTATGTAGCCCTAGTTCAAGTTTGAATTTAAATGGATTTAGCTCAAAAATAATTTAGTATATGGATATAACCCGAGATAATTCCTCTAACCTTGGATCTGGTATTCCTACAAGGTACTCCACCCATGAAAATTGGAGTGGTGGAGTTCTGCACACTGCCCTTGGTAGCCACTTCACAAAAAAAACACCCATTTTAGCCCTTTTAGGCACTATTAAAATGGAAAATCTATTTTTTATGTGTTAAGTAAAAAATCCCTAGTTACGAAAGTTGTTGGCCTTGGAAAGATGCACAACCCTGCCAAAAATGGGGTCAAGATATGTATTTAAAATAGTTGATTTAAAGTGTACTTTATGCACCCATAATTCAAATTTGAATTTAATTGGCTAATCTAAAATTTGAGGAGGTGGAAATGTTAAACTCACATTTTTATGATAAGTTTCCTTGTACAATATTTTAAATTTTGAGTTACGGATTAAAAGATACTCCCTCCGTTTCAAAATATAGGATGTTTTAGTTTTGTGAAGCAAATGTAACTAGACATCTTTTAGTGTGTAGGTTCACTCGAATGTACACACTAAAAGGTGTCTAGATACATTTGCTTCACAAACCTAAAACATCTTATATTTTAAAACGGAGGGAGTATGATTTTCTCAAGTTTAAACACATTTTTGGAGTTGAATATGGAAAAGATATTGAGCCTGAAACTTTTGCTACGCAATGTTAATCTAGCAACACCTGCTGACATGCGGGTCCATCCTCTGACGTGGCGCTGACTCATCTGCGCTGGCTCCTCTACCGCTGATGGGTGGAGCCCACTTGTCAGTTAGGAATATTGTGCAAAAAGGAACTCTATCTCGCGTCCGTTAGGAGTCGAACCTGCGATCCTCGCGGCGCAGCGCTATGTAGCTAGCCAGCTCGCCTGGCAACGATTTGGGAAATTTACATGTTCTCGACCCTTTTAAATATATGCAAGGTAAGTTTGTAACAGGTCGTCTTCTTCCTTGGTACAGATCACGAACAGCAGCCGATGGACGGTGGCCACACCGGCGCTCCGCCGCCAAGCCTCCGCGCACCTCCGCCCACCCCTGCAAGCGCGAAACTCCGCCCCCTCCCCCACACACGCGAACCTCTGCCCTCCCCCCTGCGCGTGCGCCACCGCCCAGCCGTCGTTCTCGCCGCCACCCATCCCTATTTCTATCACGCGCTCGCTCTGCTCTATTCCCCAGCAACTTCGTCGTTTCCAGACCATGCGCCACCGAAAAGCACCAGCCCTCACCGCTCCCAGGACCAGAAATCGAAGGCCGGCGGCCACGCACCGGAGATGCGTAAGACGGCCAACAGGGCTAAAAAGGAGAAATATAGGGGGCAAACCAGAAATGTAGTGTTCCTGGCTCTCTATTTTTTGTATCTTTTTGAAAATATACGATTTGTCCAGATTTTATCCAAATCACTTAAAAAGGGCTGTGTAGGCAATTGACTATCCAACTTTATAAATTGCTTCTATTACATGCAACTTAGGTATCTTTGAGCCTCTGCCAATGAAGTTGGAGACCGCAATCTGATAACCTTGGCGAGCGGCCTCTCTGGGCGCGCGCGGCCCAGCTAGCGGGCCAGCCTTCTTGGCGGGCGGAATCGGCCTGGCACAGCGCCATTCAGCCCAGCGGAGGTGTCCCGCTCGGGAGCAGGTGACTTGGTGCAGCCGGCCCAGACGACCGGCCCAGACGACCGGCCCAAGCGCCCCAGTCTCTTTTTTTCTTTTCCTTTTTCCTTTTTGCTTTTTCTTTTGCCTCTTTAGTAGTTTGTCTACATGGGCTATAAAATTAGTCCATTAGCAAAACTTTTATGGACTATATTTAGCTCTTATTTATTTCCAATAAATAAATATATGTATTAATATTTATTAATTCAATTAATAAATCATTAATCATCTTCCCGGAACAATTCTGTAACTCTCTCAAACAATTTCCATAAATCCTAAAACTACCCTAGCGTCGATGAGCGTTAAGTGTGTGATCCTTCGAGAATATGTGGACATGATCGCCATCAATAACCAACAGCGGGAACTAGAAATCCATATTGACTCCGACATATTCAACGAAGATCATTATCGGTGAACCACGATGTCAGGATTCATTAATCCCGTATATGAATTCCTTTGTGTCATGATATTTTACTCGCCCGATATTCGATCATCGGTATCGCCATACCTAGTTCAATCTCGTTCGTAGCAAGTACTCTTTACTCGTTCCGCAATATCCAATACCGCCCTATGATTAAACTCATTAATCACGTGTTTGCAAATGGTGTATGATATTGATTTCCGAGTGGACCCGGAGTATATCTCTCCTACATGGGAGGGACAAATCCCAATCTCGATACATGCAACCCAACAAGTACTTTCCGATTACCTGAGAGACACCTTTATGATCACCCTCTCATAGTGTGACATTTGATGACCTCAAAGCTCTCATCTGATACCAGGGAGTGGCATTATCTCATGGTCTAAGGAATATGATACTGACATAGATCGAAAAGCTACGCAATTGTGAACACAATGACACGATCTAATTGATGTGCTTAATTTGGGTCTGTCCATCATATCATTATCTTAATGACATGACCTCATTATTAATCGACAACTCATGTCTATGGTTAGGAAACCTTAACCATCATTAATCAATGAGCTAGTCTAGTAGAGGCATACTAGGGACACAGTGTTGTTCATAAACCACACAAGTATTAATGTTTCCTTTTAATACAATTCTAGCATGGAATATAAACATTATCATCAACAAGAAATATGATAATAACAATATTATTACTGCCTCTAGGGCATATTTCCTTCAGTCTCCCACTTGCACTAGAGTCAATAATCTAGTCATACTTGCGCCTTTAACACCTATGGCATTCTGGTGTTATTCATACGCTTTGCACGTGGTAAACCTTATCAATGGGTCTGACACTTTCAGGTACGTGTGTATTTGCATATCTTTTGTGTCAGCACACATTACTCATCTTGTATGAGATGGCATCGTATAAACTTGGTATTCTGGTGAGACCTTTGTTTATTTGCTGAGACTAAGTTGCCAATATTGTCATACAATAGAACTACATAGTACTAGCACACTTGAAACTATACCTAGTTCTCTTGCTGTTTCTAGAACAATTATATACTGAGCCTTCGTTGCAGTATCTGTCACAATGTTCAACATTGGAACTCATCCAAGTCATCATGAAACTTTCTTCCATTTTATTGTGTCACCTTATAACTCAAAACAAATAGCCTAAATTTGAGATAAAATTTTACTAGTATATGTGACAAAACCATTTGTCACATCTGCATACAGAACATATTCTTAGTTCTTCGAAAGTACATAAGAATATTCTTACTATTGTCCAATGATCATCATATGAATGCTCGTAACCTTTTGGAGCATCGGACATATCTGGATCTACATATCATGGTATACAAGATTGATAAAATCATTCTTGCGGTTTCACTCTATCAAGTGTCAAAAACAGTTGATTCTTTCTTCAACCTCTTCCAAGCAACAAGAACCGTTCTTATTGTTTCCATATTGAACAAATTCAATATTTCATCTATGTACACTGCAAAACTATATTAATG
The DNA here is from genome assembly GCA_007115705.1 of Dactylis glomerata. Classification (NCBI taxonomy): domain Eukaryota; kingdom Viridiplantae; phylum Streptophyta; class Magnoliopsida; order Poales; family Poaceae; genus Dactylis; species Dactylis glomerata. The sequence goes on along the minus strand of QXEO01000032.1, from coordinate 478,171 downwards.
TCTCAATCTATCTGCATAGATATTGATGCTCAATATTCTGGTTTTGCCTAAGTCTTTTATCAAAAATCTAATTTTAATGAAATCTTCACAATATCAAGAAAAACACATAATTTCCAATGACCGATATGTCATCTACATAAAGTATTAGAAATATGTCTCAACGCTCCCACTTACTTTCTTGTAAATACAAGCATCTTCAAATATCTTGATAAAATTAACTCTTTAACATTTTCATCATAATGAAGATGCCAACTTCGTTATGCTTACTTCTACCATGAGTGATACAGTTGTTGCATCCTATGTGTGGAATTATCGAAAATGTGGCAGGCTTTTGGGTGCCTTTGTGGTTTCCCTTGTTGCTTTGTTGTTTTGGGCTTTGGGAGTAGTTTGCATGTCGGGTTCTCAAGTTGTATGGTTTTCGATCTGGTTTCCCTATAAACTGGATCATTTTCCCTCTTCTTAATAAATAGCCAGAACTCCTGTCGTTTGCGCTAAAAAAATTTAACAAAGTCAAAACAAGTAATTATACCACTCAAAAAACAACAAGTAATGATCAACAAAATCAAAGCAAATATGTGTATTGTAGTGAGAGGAGATAAGTTGTTCCATAATGAATTATCCTCCACATCCTCTCCCTAGTGTACCATGGACTATTTAACCAAAGATTACACTCACTACCACTATTGCACATGATCTTCTTGTCCTTATCGATACCACGAGGCAACATGTTTCTCTTAGAAAAAAACTTGGTGTAAATACTCCAAATTCACATCAACACTTGTGTCGTTGTTTTTGGATTTTGCCTTTATGTCCAAAATTTTGGGCGTGACGATCATGCTGGTGTGATCAGGGTCGCAATCAACATAAAATAGAGTTTTTGACTCTTCCACCAGTTGCACCAACTTGGCTTCCTCTCTAACAGGATCTCTTTCGTTAATCGTGGTTTTAATATCTTAAACATGATAAGCATGCACAATTGAAGCCAACAACAGCGAGTCCTATGGGTCCTCCTCGTCTTCCTGTCCGACCGCACCTTCATGTCAAGCCTCTTGACATGTTCTGGCGTCTCTTTGTTCCCCTCCTTCTATCTTCACCATTATTGTTTCTCCCTTCTTTGTTTGTCGCCGCTTCGACATTGGAATATCCTCATCCTCCTCACTGTGACTTACCCACCGTATCAGAGCAAGTGCACCAGCACATAGCCTTATAGGAGTCGGAAAAAACCTTGTTTTTGCATATACGACAAGGAAAAAATATCTCATGGCCATCTTTTTGAACTAGCGAAAGTGCAAGATTTTGGCGTGGCCTTTGCTAAAGTTGGGACATATTGAGTGCCAAAAAATTGAGAAAACAAAATATGAATCAACGGTTCGCTCAAATATTTGCAACTCGTGTATATTCCCTAAAAAAACATAGTGTGAACTGGTTCGTGGGCAACACAAAATTATCTCGGTTACAATGGATGGAACACAAGTACATACGCATGTCCGCAACAACAATGTCTATTTAATTTCATCGCATTCAAATAGACAAGGTTTAACTGGATTTGACACACAGAAAGTTTTGGAGGAAAGAACAGGAGAGTGAGGAGCTAGCTAGAAAAAGTGAGGAGAAGGATCACATGTGAATAGTGCTCTAAGAATAATAGTGGTATCCTACGTTCTAGAAACATGACTAATACATATGAGACCGGTGGCGTGGTTGACCGGACTAGGAGTTCCCGGTCTGCCTCGTTCCTTAACAGGCGGCGGCGACCCATATGGACTACCTGGCCATCGCCTCTAGGTGGCTGCATGTCATGCCTTTGATTGGATCTTTGCTGTCTAGGATTCAAGGTAACTGATAGTAGCAAACTAGGTCAACTTTTTTCATGGAAAGCCATACGGCGTGCTTTATTTATCTCAACCAAGAACAAATCATTCAGTACAAACAAAATTAAAAAAATAGAGGGATCGCAGTACCAAAACAACAAACTCTGAGAATCAAAAGTAACTCTAGTTAATTTATACGCCACACCATTAGCCTCCCTCGAGCAATGTTGAGACACGACCAATATGTCGAGACCTTTAGAAGCAATCAGCTAAAATTGCAGAATATGGGCTCCAAATTTTGATCACACCATCAAAAGCTTGAACCACTTCCAAAGAATCGGATACAATAATCTCAGATCTTCAATCAGATTCAAACCTTTTTGTAAAGAGATCGCTTCTGTTGTCATTGCATCATATAAGTCATCCAAGACCCAAATTGCAGCCCGCGACTGCGTGAACTTTCTCGTCTCGAAGCATGAGTTTTAGCTCCTTTTGGGATAAAACAAGCATCAATGTTTAGCTTACACTCATATAGTCTCCTGTTCCATCTAGTCTAGGATAAAACAAGCATCAATGGTTAGCTTATAATTATTTGGGGTTAGCTTACACCATATAGTCTCCTTTAGTTCAACATGAGTTTTTAGCTTCTTTATAGTTCTGAGAAAGTCCCTGAATTGCAAAGGTAGTATGCGCAAGCGATCCAAACCATAAACCCGGTTAGACATTCCGAATTTTACGGTATGTGTTAGAGTTGCTCGAACGGAGGGAGAAGACGGAGTGACAGACAGACAGACAGACATCCCACCGCATCGACAGAGGACAGAGGCGGCGGCGGATGGAGTGGGGCGACGAGTGGCTCGCTCCGGACAAGCTGCAACACGTCCTCGCGTGCCTCCTCATCGCGCTCGCCGCTGCGGCGCTCGCCGGCCGGAGCTCCCGCCCCTTCCTCCGCCGCCACGCGCTTCCCCTCGGCTGCGCCGCCTCCCTCGCCGTCGGCGCCGCCAAGGAGGTCGCCGACGAGGCTCGGCTCTTCGGGTCCTCCGGCGCCTCGCTCCGGGACGCCGCCGCCGACGTCCTTGGCGTTGCCCTAGCCGCGGCCCTCGTCTCCCTCGTCCGCCGACGGCGCCGTCAGAAGGCGCGCGACGCCGACACTACTGACGGCAGCATCTCCATGGTCTGAGAGATCCGTGTCATGCCCTACTACTTTTCCTGCTAACATAACAGGCCTGTTATTTTCGTCGGCCCACAAGGCCCATCTCGTCTTCGTCACATTCCGATTCCTGGCCTGCACTCCACGCTGTCACCCGGCCAACGCAGCGACGACCACCCGCTATGGCGCTCCTCGCCGCCGCCGCTGCCGCCGTCCGCCGCCTTCCTCGCGGCCTCCGCCTCCTAAACCCCCACCACGTCACCACCGCCTCTTCCTCCTCCTCCTCTTCCTCCTTTGTGGAACCCGACAGCTTTGCGCCCGTCTGGGAGCCGCAATCATCCCCCGTCCGCGCGCCGCCGGAGGACCAGTTCGCGGCGTGGGTCACGCGCCTCCGCCCGGGCTGCACCGCGTGCGACCTGGCGGCCGCCATCGACTCGGAGCCGGACCCGGACCTGGCGCTCGCGCTCTTCCGGTGGGCCGCCCTCCGCCCGGGCTTCCGCCACGCGCCGGCCTCCTACCGCGCCGCCCTCAACGCCGCCGCCTCCGGCAAGCGCCCCGTCGCCGCCGAGAACCTCATCCAGGACATCCTCGCGGGGGCCTGCAGCCCCGACCTCCAGCTCTTCAACACCTGCCTCCGCTTCTGCTGCGACCGCCGCAGCCTCTTCCCCATCGCCTTCGACATGTTCAACAAGATGCGTGCGCTGCCGGCCTCCGCCGCCTGCCGCCCCGACGTCGAGACCTACACGCTCCTCCTCAGCACCGTCGTCCGCCGCGTCCGCCGCCCGCCCGCGTCGCTCGTCTACCTGCACGCCGTCAGGTCCCTCTCCCGCCAGATGAAGGCCTCCGGCGTGGTCCCAGACACCTACCTGCTCAACCTGATCATCAAGGCGTACGGGCGCTGTCTTGAGATAGACGACGCCCTCAAGGTGTTCCGAGAAATGCCCCTGTACGGCTGCGAGCCGAACGAGTTCACCTACGGCTACATCGTCAAGGCCATGTTCCAGAAGGGCAGGACCGACAAGGGGCTGGAGTATTTGAAGGAGATGAGGGGGAAGGGGTTCGTGCCGAGCGGCGGCGTGTACATGTCAGCGGTAGCCGCGCTAGCGTTGGAATGGAGGTTCGAAGAATCGAGAGATGTGCTTCTGGATATGCTGGATAGCAAGAGGAAGCCGGATATGATCACCTACAGGACGCTGCTGGAGGAGCTGTGCCGAGCTACGCGGACTGAGGATGCGTTCGACTTGCTGGAGGAGCTGAAAGCGAGGAAGCATGGGGCATTGGACCAGAGGATGTACTCAGAGTTGCTCGATGGGCTGCACTGGATTTCCCAGCCACAACAGAACAGTCCTCCGCGCCGCGAAAGGGGCTCTGATGAAAGGGATCCTAGTGATTGAAGTTGCTTTGGTGGATTGCATGTCTTTGATGGATTCAAGTGGCGATCACAGCCATAGAAAGTCTAGTTCATGACTGCTTGGAAAGGCTGTACATCTGCTTGGTAAAAACATGCAGAGAGCCATTTTCTCTGGGATTATCTGGTTGACACAAATTCGCACAGTTACTGCTACTGGCATCATTGTTGCAAAGCCCACCTGTAGACAAGATACTCCGCTGGAGATCTGGGATAAAAAGTTGCTAGTTACCGACGGGCAATGGCAACATTTTCTGAGGTGATAGTTGCTAAACTTGTAGCAATTTCTGAAGTACATCCTGCAGGGGCACAGCATTCAGAAACAGTTGTTCCAGGTATCATATGATATGAAAAGCTACACAACAAAAGTGCACTAGGGTGATACATTTTGGCTCTACTCTTAAACTTCAGCTGTAAAATAACTACTATTGGAGAAGTATTTATACCAGTAAGAAATTGCTCTTTTGTTTTCTTTACCTGGTGTTCATACCTGGTATGTATTCTTTGTATTGAATAAACTGTTCATCATGGTGCGATTGAGATATTTATCTATTATTAGAATAGCACATTATGTGCCATGTAGAGAAGATACACAAAATACCTCCGCTGGAGATCTGGGATAAAAATTTGCTAGTTACTAAAGGGCGATGGCAACATTTTCTGAGGTGATAGGTGCTAAACTTGCCCGCCAGTAGCAATTTCTGAAGTAATTCCTGCAGGGGCATGGCATTCGGGAGTTGTTCCAGGTATCATATGAAACGCCACAACAAAATTGTACTAGGGTGATACATTTTGCTTGTGCTCGTAAACTTCAGCTGTGAAATAAGTATTGCTGGAGTAGCATATATACCAATAAGAAATTGCTCTTAGATTTCTCTACATGGTCTTCATAACACTCTGTATTGTTCTTGTGTCGAATAATCTAGTTCATGATGGTGCAGTCGAGATATTTATCTGATTAGAATAGCACATTATGTGCTATGTCTTCCAAAATAACCTGGTCAGCAACAAATCCCCTCATTGGACATTGCATATCTTGATGTAATAACTGAGAACGCAGATCTTCCTAATATATATCGGGATTCTAGTGCTGGAGATACTTGCATGCTTAATTGCTGTGAACTGAATAATCTGTGCCGGAGGCAACTCTCCGAGCCTTCAGTTCACCATGCCGCCTCGCTTTATACTGTGAGATGTTGGTTTGCACAAATGGCTTTGCTCCGAATTGGTATTGACATCCTTGGCTTCAAATGTTGCGTATTGATGTGCTGCTTTGTGCTATAGTGTTGGCTCTGTTTTGCAGGAAGTCGGGCAAGTATAACCAGGATGTGTGTGAGTTTCTGTCGTGCCGTGATGTGCCATCTTGCAGATTATGATTCCCCGCATCAAGCATCAGCAAATCCCCTTGGCTGGCAGTTCTGCTGACCCAGTTTGATCTCTCAGACTTCGACACCACGGGTCTAATTTGTCTACCAACTGGAAAACTCGTACGCTTTAAAAGTTCATCTGCCGCCGTTTCCTGGAGATCATCTGCACCGTCGTGCTGCCGCCCATAGGCGTCTACCAACGCAACGGCTGCTACTCCGTACGTACGCAACACACACTAAAGATTTCCCATTTCTTCCACCAGCTGATTTACCCTCTCTCTTTCTTGCCATTTGCTTTTGCTTGTTGCTCCTGGAGCAGATGCAGTTTTGGATCAGCGTGCTGCTCACCATCATCGGCTACCTTCTTCTCGTTCTTGAGGCCCCATTCATGGGCTACCTGCCTTGCGTCCTCTACGCTGTCTATGTCCTCGTCTTCATCTACCGCGACGGCCTCCACCACGACGGTGACGACAACGAGGACGATGAAGGTGCTGCCGCATCCTACGTCTTTGTCGCATGACTGACCAACCAAACCATGGCCATCTCTACTATCTCCCCTGCCTTGATCATTTTTGGCGCTGCCCGGGTTAGTAGAATAGTCTTTCAGCTGCTGAAAAGCGTTTTGATCAATTAGTTCTCCATCGATTTGACCAATATGTTCATGCTATCATGTTCACAGTGTTATAGAATTTTATCCATCTAGTATCAAGAATAGTACATAGTGTCTGAATCGACACGGTGTTAATTTTACAGATATGTTCATGCACATGTATTTATGTTGACGGGCGGTACATGCCCTCCAGCCAAACTCAGACACATCAAAGGCTAAGATAGCTCACGAAGAGGGTATAGAGCGATTTCAACCCTTGATAAGAGCATATCCAGTGATACTATAGCTTAGGTAATACCATGATCCACTCTTCAAAATATAAATTTGCATGTTTCAAAAAAACATGAAATAAATATGTAGATGCTCACATGATATGTGCTTATGACTCCTAAAATTTGCAAAACCAAATTCTAAATGCACGCAAACAAACAAAAAGACAAATCTAACATAAATAGCATTATCACAAGAAGATAAAAATACAAATGATACTATTCACGTAGCAATTTGTCTTTTTTGTTTCACTCTGTATGTTTGGAATTTGCTTCTCAAAATTCTAGAGAATGTAAACAAACATCTTGTGAACACCTACAATTTTTTTAAGCTAACCTATTTGAATTTAATAAGTGGTATGATAGTATCATGTGAGCTGTTGTATCACTATATTTTTTTTCCAACCCTTGAACCTTGATGTATCTGAGTTTAGAGGGAGGGGTGTACCAAAGTAGAAACCTAAGAAAAAACCTATGTTTTGGTCTACGTTTAACAAAAAATGAAATCTTGCACGAATACTATCGTAAAAGAAAATCGATAATGCATGGATCACAGTCTCGTTTATGACAGCCTGATTTCCTGGTCAGGTTGTGACTGTTCGTTCAATTCTAACTAGCTAGCTTGCAAATCCGAGAGCTAGCTAGCGGGGAAACACACGGTTGTAAGGACCGCGTCCGAATTGAGAAGGCTCGGAGAGGATGACGAGAGCGACTCAAGGGCGATTCTGGGCCCTCAGAGGTGATGACGAGAGCGACGACGAGCTCTCCGGCGATGAGCCCCCGCCGCCGCCGTCGCCCACTGTGGTCACGCTCGGGGATGCGTTTCTCTGCGCGCGGGATCTCAGAGGAGTGAAGAAGCAGAGAGCGGACAGGCAGGCCCGATTCGCGGCCATGGAGGAGCGCCTCAGAAGGAAGAAGTAGGCGCGAGCGGGGGCGATTCCGCTCGCTATCTCTTCGCCTGAAAGGCGAGGACCCTCGAAGCGGAGAAGCGCGCCGGCAAGCCCTGCTCCGATGGCTTCGGATGCTTGCATCGGTGAAGACAAATCGGAAGAAGGTAATTGGTTTAGAATTGTTCATGGCCGTGCAGTACTTGAATCATCGATAGATTCTGCACCGGGGTCCTCGCGTCGACGAGATGAGAGGTTTGATTCGCCGCCACCATCCCGATCGCCGGTGAGACGCTGGGGGTTCCCTGGAGATGACGTCACGTGCACTGAGGGGATTTTCGTCTCGATTCGAACCTTGGGCCACTATGGGCCGAATCAGAACCAGGCCATCCGGGGGGGTTTGGGAGGTGGACACGTGGGGAGATCCAGAGCTACCAGATCGACCATGCCATCGGCAGGAGATCGAGGTTTGGCTTCGGAGTATCTTCGACCACTGTTCCAGCATCTCTGGTCTCCTGGGGGTAGGGTTCCTAGAGGCGACGGCGGCGGAGGGGAGAAATCGGAGAGGGTACCTCAAGCTTCTAAGATGGGGGAGAGATATCAGTACAACGGTGGTGGTGGAGGTCATGGAGGCGGTGGAGGGTATCAAGGAAATGGAGGCGGTGGAAATTTCCAAAACCAGGGTGGGAATTTCTACTAGAACCATGGAGGAAGTGGCGGTGGCCATTCAGGAGGCGGTGGCTACCAGAACCGCAACAGTGGAGGGGGCTATCAGCAGCACGGTGGTCAGCGGCCGTTCTTCCAGCCGCAATACCAGCGACAATTCTACCCAAATCATCAAAACAGTAAGAATTCTTCCTATTCTCAGTCAAGCAATCAGCAGTTAGGGCAGAAGGAGAACTTTGTTGTCAATAGCTCGGGCAAGCGATCAGGAGGGGGACTGGGCTCGAGTTCTGGCAAACAAATTTACCAGCCGGTTCAGCAAAAATCATCTGAAAAGGAATTGCTATCAACGCAGCAGCAGTTAGTTCAGAAGGAGAAGCAAGTCAATCAATCAGCAGTTAATGACAAACGCTCAGAGCGTGAATCAGGATCTGATATGAGCAAAGTGCAGTGCTTCAGGTGTTGGAACAAAGGGCACCAAACAAAAGAATGCAAAGAAGATGTGCTGTGTGCAAATTGCGACAAGGACACCCACATTTCCTCTAGATGTACCTGGCTTAAGCAAAGGAAGCCTGTGGCTACGTTGGTTGGCTTTGGAGCTGAAGGACTTGGGTGCTTTGTAGCTGAACACGCTAAGGAACCTGGAGAAGGCAACAAGAAGAACTGCACTGCAATAATCAAGATCAAAGAAGGTGCTGGAATAACAGTTACTGAATCAATTTTGGAGCAACACTTGAGCAGGACATATCCTTGGAAATGGGTCTGGAAAGCAAAAGAGATAACCAGTGGTTTGTTTTCTGTGGATTTACCTTCTCTGGAGAAGATCACAAAAGCTTCCATTTATGAGTGGGTTCCTTTGAGAGGGGCACAGATTTGGGTAAATGTGCAGAATTGGACAGAAGAGGTACTGGCAGCTGGCAAGATGACAGTGGTTTGGATTCAAGCAAAATGTGTGCCAAGGGAGTTGAAGAATTTTCATGGGCTGCATGAGATAGGATCTACTCTAGGACAGGTTATTGAGGTGGATATGGAAACTGAAAGGATCGTATGAGCGACTAGAGGGGGGGTGAATAGGAGCTACCCAAATTTTTAATACTTTTCAAGTTAAGGCTAAACAAGAAGGTAAATTCTCTAGATGTGATACTAAGTGAATTTACCTAGAGTGACAAGCAAGCTAGCAATAACAATATAAGTAAAGGTACGAGTAAAGGATAGAGGTCACCGCAATGGAGACACGAAGACACGAGGATGTATTCCCGTAGTTCCTTCCTTGTTACGGGAAGTACGTCTACATTGGAGAGGTGTGGTGCCACAAAGGCCACCAACGCCACAAAGGCTCACCCTATTCTCCGGTGAACAAGCCACAAAGGTGAGTCCACGCTCCACTAAGCGATGCCCTTGAAGGCGGCACGACACCTTTACACAAAGTATTGGGGCAAGCTCCACAACTCAATTGGAGGCTCCCAATAGGCCCACCAAGCTCTTACACACAAAGTTAAGCTTGGAGGACGGCTTCTTCCGGCTAGGAATCCGATGAATCACTCAAGTTACAAGCCCCTCAACAAAGAGAGGGGGGAAATCAAATTGCCTTGGTGGAAGTGTAGATCTAGGTCTTCTCCCTCAAATCCCAAAAGGGCTTTGAGTTCTATTGGCTAGGGAGAGAGATCTTGAGCTTTGAAGCTTTGGAATAATGGTGGAGAGAGAGTGGAAGCCGCAGCCAGCTCTTGAGGTAGAAGAAGGCTTTATATACTCCTCCACGAAATGTAGCCGTTGCAGGGCAACTAGGGCCGGAGTCTCCGGCCAGGAGGGCCGGAGTCTCCGCCCTAAGTGACTCCAGGGCCGGAGTCTCCGGCCAGAGACAAAAGTCTCCGGCCCAACTCCGGCCAGGTCTCTGAGTTGTCCAACTCTGAGGTTTGCCTGGGTGAGTCCTCTAGGCCGGAGTCTCCGGCCAGCAGGGCCAGAGTCTCTGCCCTAGAAGGAGCAACAGCTGAACTTCGTGGAACCCCTCTCCACCAAATCCACCGACGCGAAGCACCCTATAAGACAACTAAGCCCAAACTCCACTACTGGACTACGGGCTTCGATCTTTTCTTCCTTTTTGGGGTTCACCTCCGCGAGATCCTGAAATAACCTAGAAAATATGCAGAACTTTAATAGCATGGTTAAATCACCAAATGTTGTTAACAAACACCAAAATACATTTATTAGGGAAATGCTCTTTCAATCTCCCCCTTTTTGGTGTTTGATGACAACATACGGATTTGCAAGATAAAAGCACAATAAAAGAAATATATATAGCAAAAGCTCCCCCTACTTGTGTGCACAACACCATTTGTATTTGAACATGAGCCACACAAGTAAGAATCATCACTCCCCCTATATATTTCACAATTATACCAAGTGCAAGTAATAATATGTGAGACTAACCAATAAGCATATAAGTAAGACTAACAAGATAGCACAAATTTAATAGTCTTACTAAGCAACATATGAACTTAAGTCTCACACACATAACGTACCACACACATTTAAAAGGTTCAACACTAAGAAAGATGAGACACAACATGAAAGTCCATGAAGTTGTGTCTCGACCAAAGTAAAGCAAACGAAGTGCAAATCCAAATAACCACCCCATGCAAATCCCAACGAAGACAACCTAGTAGAGCTACTTCTCCCCCTTTAGCATCGAGACACCAAAAAGGGAAAAGAGCGATGCTACACGCCCATGAGATCACTCATCGTCTTCATCCTCGGGCTCGTCCTCGGAACCGGCATTGAAGTCCTCATCTCCTTCTTCAAGATCATCAGAAGCCATGGGCTTCTTGCCATGACGCACATTGGAGGTGCCAGAGGTGACCTCCTCAAAGGCTTGCCAGTCAGTCAGACCCTTGCTCCATTTGCCATAGCTGTGAGTACCGGATGATGAAGATGAAGGAGGTGATTCCACATAGCCCGGTTGAGATTTCCGAAAAGCCTTTTGAAGAACATCTTGATTGTCATTGATGTGCTTTTGAGTGATGTAGCTCTCATATTGCTTGTGGCGGATGTCCACATTCATGCAAAGCACATTCCTTTGGAACCAATTGAGCTTCTTGTATTCTTGAGCAAACTCATTGTTGGAGCTAGAGCCGGCATTGCTAGCATGCTTCATCCTTAGGCCCCTTCTAGTTGAAACTCCCTCGGCAAAGGCATCATCATCTTCACCTCTCATTGGAGCAAAAGGTTCCTTGGAGTGACCGGTGGGTTCTTTGCGTTGAAGCTTCACAACCTTGTGATTCACAAGGTTTGCATCGAGAAGAGGAAGGTTGAGTCCTTGAGCACGGATGAGCCTCATGATAAATGGGGCATAAAGAGGAGTCTTCTTGTTGAGAATGCAATCATTGATCTCCTTGTGAATGAAATCCATCACATCGAGTGGCTCAACGGGTGCGGTCTCCCCTTTGCAATAGACTTTATGAGAGTAAGCCAAGAGATTCACAAGGGCTCCACGAATAGCATCAAAGTTACCGGCTTGAGGGGCAATGGAGGCCCGGAATATGCGGACCAATATGTTGGACCGTTTAGATAGCCCAAGAGTGCCCCCAATGACAATCTTCTTGTCATCCCCGGTGTAGAGAGGAGTAAGCTTCTTCTTCTCATAGTACTCGCCATCCACATGCATCCTCATGCCACTAGTAGTAGTAGCACCACGAAACTCATACCCAAGGAGAGCAGCAAAGTCCATGAAGTTGGAGTGACAAACCTCGTCTCCGGTCATCCAAGTCATTGGGTCTCCTCACCATCCCCAAGTACCAAGGTAGCAAAGAACTGTTGGACCAATGTGATGTTGTAGGACTCTTGAATCTTCATGAGTGGATGGAGCCCAAGCTTGCGAGTGATCCACACGGCCTCTCCAAAATATGCACTGTACTTGGCAAAATGAGAGAAGTCCATGACCGTCTGTGGGCAAACCGGATACTTCTTGAGAGAAGCATAGAACTCCTTCATGATCAGCTCTTGTTCTTTCCGGACAAAGCAACGGTCATGAGAGTTGCGAGGGAGAGCGTACATGTCCCTCTTCCTCATCTCCACAAATTCAGATGAAGACAGCCCTTCCAAGGTCACAAGACTATCAAACTTGACCTTCTTAGCTGCCTCAGCTCGTTCCTCCTCAGCCATCCTTGTCTTGAGCCTCTTAGCATCTCTAGCTTGCTGAGCAATGACTGACCTCTGAGCAAGCTCCCCTGTGGCGGGATTGACAACCAACTTGTCCTTGCTATGAGCTGCCGGCTTCCGAGAACCACCTGCACCTGTGAATGAGTGAGGAAGATAGCAAGGTTGAGGTGACATGCCCTAGAATCCAAAAAATAAGCAACTATGCTGTGAAGGAGTGCACTCTGGCCTGATCTAGCCGGAGTCTCCGGGGACTCGGGACGGAGTCTCCGGCCAAAACCGGAGACTTTGCGTCCAGGCCGGAGTCTCCGGCCACAGGAGCCGGAGTCTCCGGCCGGATGCAGGAGCCCGAGCCTAGGAGACCACATTGAACCAAATCGAGTGCAAAAATCACACTAAAGTTGCTATGAAGATGATTAATAGCCACTAGAGGGTAGTACACCAAATCAAACTATGGGAAACATGCACATCTCGTAGATCTAGATAGAACTAGATGGAGGAGATGAAGAGCATATTTACCGGAGTCCATTGGCGCAAATCGGTCGGTGGGAAGGTTCCCACAACCTCAAGGAGGAGATTGGCCGGTGGCACGGCGGATCCCGGGGCTTGGGAGAGCTCCGGGCGGCGATCCACGAAGGGGAGGCGGCAGGGGATGAGTATGGGGCACGGGGGTGGATGGGGAAGAATGAACCGTTCTTCCCCACCCCGTGCCCTAAGTGTGTTTTTGAAACTGCCCGGGCCGGAGTCTCCGGTACTTACCCCAGAGTCTCCGGCCCACCGGAGTCTCCGGGCTGTGAACCCCGGAGTCTCCGGCCCCCCTTGACTAGATCACATTTATGGTGTAGAAGGACATGTCATTTAGATTAGGTATGTTTGAGGATGAGATAGGCTTGGGATGGACACATTGTCACTGTGTGGTGCAAAGTGCTCATGTTTGCAAACATACAAATAAAATCAAATAAGACCAAACATGAGCACATTCCCATAAAAAATAAGGCAATAAAATCAAATGGGAAACTCCTCCACTAGGGAGGTTGGTGACCAAAAGGCCACCATGTATGAGTATATAGGTATGGCACCGCGAAGATATATCTTGGGTCCAAAACCTAGACTCATCGATTAAGCTCAAAAGTGTCACAAATGACAAGATAGAACAATACGCTTACTATTGACATTATGGGGGGAGGGATAGTCCAATCAATTAGGACCGCACTCCCCCTATTTCCATGCCCACATCTAGAACAACACACACGTTAGAGTATGGGAGTAAATGCACCTAGCTTAAGCCACATTGCTTGAATCAATGATATTTAGTTCGTGCCTCAATTCCCGGAATCTTGCTTCATCAAGAGGCTTTGTGAATATATCGGCAAGTTGCTCATGAGTGTCAACATAAGATAGATCAATATCTCCACGGTTGACATGATCCCGAATGAAATGATGACGAATCTCAATATGCTTCGTCTTGTTGTGTTGCACCGGGTTGTGAGCGATCTTGATTGCACTTTCATTATCACATAAGAGAGGCACTTTGTCAAAAATGACACCGTAATCCTTCAAAGTTTGCCTCATCCATAAGAGTTGTGCACAACAACTAGCCGCGGCTACATATTCGGCTTCGGTGGTAGAGAGAGACACACAATTTTGTTTCTTAGATGACCAACACACCAAAGACCTACCAAGAAATTGGCAAGCCCCGGAGGTTGATTTCCGTTCCACTTTGTCTCCCGCCCAATCTGCATCCGAGTAACCTACAAGATCAAAACTTGCTCCCTTCGGGTACCAAAGACCAAAGTTAGGGGTATTCACTAAATATCGAAAGATTCTCTTGACCGCCACTAAGTGGCTTTCCTTTGGTGCGGCTTGAAAACGTGCACAAACTCCCACACTTAACATAATGTCCGGTCTAGATGCACAAAGGTAAAGCAAGGAACCAATCATAGATCTATAAAGTTTTTGATCCACTTCTTTACCATTAGGATCGAGATCAAGATTAACCTTTGTTGGCATGGGAGTCTTTGCACCTTTGACTCCTATCATCTCGAACCTCTTGAGCATGTCTTGGGTATATTTGGCTTGGTTCACAAAAGTCCCTCCCTTCAATTGTTTGACTTCAAATCCAAGGAAGAACTCTAACTCCCCCATCATAGACATCTCAAACTTGTCGGTCATGAGCTTGGCAAACTCATTATTAAAAGCTTTGTTAGTAGAACCAAATATAATATCATCAACATATAGTTGGCAAATGAAAAGCTCCCCACTGACCTTCTTAGTAAAAAGAGTGGGATCGATCACCCCAATTTCAAAACCACGATCAACCAACAACTCTTTAAGGTGCTCATACCACGCACGTGGGGCTTGTTTGAGGCCATAGAGTGCCTTATCAAGTTTGTAAATGTGGTTAGGAAACTTAGGGTTTTCGAAGCCCGGGGGTTGCTTCACAAAAACCAATTCATTTAAGGGACCGTTGAGAAATGCACTTTTAACATCCATTTGTTGAAGTTTAAAGTTATGATGTGATGCATATGCAAGTAAGATGCGAATGGATTCAAGACGGGCAACGGGAGCGAAAGTTTCACCAAAGTCAATACCCTCAACTTGGGAGAAACCTTGAGCCACCAATCTTGCCTTGTTACGAATGACTATGCCATTTGCATCTTGCTTGTTCTTAAAGATCCACTTGGTCCCAATGACATTACGGCAATTTTTAGGCCGTTCTACTAGAGTCCAAACTTTGTTGCGCTCAAAGTTGTTGAGTTCATCATGCATGGCATCAAGCCAATCCGGATCCTCAAGCGCCTCATAAACTTTCTTGGGTTCTACACAAGAGACAAAAGCATGATGAGAGCAAAAGTTAGAAAGTTGCCTCCTAGTGGAGACACCTTTACGAACGCTCCCAACCACATTTTCCAAGGATATGCTTCTTCGTCGAAGAATGGACTCAAGCTTCTTCTCACGGCGAGTGTGAGCCTCAAGAGGAGATTCTTGAGAGACTACTTGATCATCTTCATGATCACTGTTTTGGTCCTCGCCATGACCATTAAGTGGATTGCCTTGATCATCAAGTGGCCCATAGCCACAGAATTTCGAAGGATCTTCATCAAGGCCTTGATCATCCCCGGAGACTCCGGTATCCATACCCGGAGACTCCGGTATAGGCCGAAGAGTCCGGACCACAGGGGCCGGAGACTCCGGGCAAGATTGCTCGGTGGGATGATCTTGAGGTTGAGGGTGTGCAGCTTGTCTTTGGTCAATGTCCTGTGTGTGTTCAGTAGGTGAAGGCTCCACATGTGTAGAGCATTGTCCTTCTCCTTCGGCCAAAAGGTGTCCCTCAATGGGCCGGAAGAATCCGACACCCATTCTTCTTATGGCTTGGGGAGGAATTTCGTCACCTACATCACGAACACAACTTTGTCCCACAAAGGAACCATTATCCTCATCGAACTTCACATTACAAGTCTCTATAACATGCCCGGTGGACTTGCTATAGATCCTATAGGAATGTGAGTCCGTGGAGTAACCAACAAAGATACCCTCTAAAGCTTTAGAATCAAATTTTGACAAACGAACACCTTTCTTGAGATAGAAACACTTACAACCAAATACCCGGAAGTACTTGATGTTGGGCTTTTGCCCGGTAAGAATTTCATATGGAGTCTTGTTCAAGTTCTTGCGGAGATAAAGCCGGTTGGTGGCATGGCATGCGGTATTAATAGCTTCGGCCCAAAAGTTGTATGGAGACTTGAACTCCGCCAACATAGTTCTTGCCGCATCCATAAGAGTCCGGTTCTTCCTCTCGGCAACTCCATTTTGTTGCGGGGTATATGCAGCGGAATATTGATGTTTGATACCCGCATCACTAAGAAACTCATTTAAGGAGTAGTTCTTGAACTCGGTGCCATTGTCACTTCTTATAGTCAATATGGTGGTATTGAATTGACGCTCAACTTCGGTGGCAAAGTCTTTGACGGTTTGTTGGGTCTCACTCTTGAACTCAAAGAAATAAACCCAAGTGTATCTTGAATAGTCATCGACAATCACCAAGCAATATTTCTTGCCACCAAGACTTGCATAAGTGGGAGGTCCAAAGAGATCCATATGAAGGAGCTCCAAGCACCTCTTGGAGGAGATAATAGTCTTGCTTGGATGACTTGTTTCATGCATCTTTCCTTCAATACATGCCCTACAAACACGATCTTTGGCAAAAGAAACATCCTTTAGTCCGAGTATGTGGCCGCCGGTGTAGAGATTTTGCAAAGCTCTCATATTGACGTGGGCTAAACGGCGATGCCAAAGCCATCCCACGTCGGCCTTAGCAATTAGGCATATCGCGGCCGTAGTGGGTTTCTCCGAAAAGTCCACCACATACAAGCCATTTTCGACATACCCAACAAAGGCAACCTTGAGAGACTTACTCCACATGACGACCAGAATATCAACATCAAAATATGTGGCATAGCCCATAGTAGCAAGTTGATGAACGGAAAGTAAATTATAACCAATGGTTTCGACAAGCATGACATTCACTAGGGACACGTCTGGAGTGATCACCACCTTACCGAAACCAAGTACCTTAGAGGATGAATTATCACCGTACGAGACCGTGACATTTGAAGTGTTGGGCTTTAGATCATCCACAATATTTTTGCTTCCGGTCATGTGGCTTGTGGCACCACTATCAATAATCCATTTTACTCCTCCGGAAGCAATGTCCTACAAGAGATTAATTCTTGGTTTTAGGTCCCCATTTTTGAATGGGTCCTCTTTTGTTAGTCACAAGAATCTTAGGTACCCAAATAGCATACTCAATGTAACCATTATAGGGACCAACATATTTAGCATAGACATCACCATAATAGTCTCTAAGAAGAACATAATGAGGGTTATATTTTCCTGCAAAATTATTGTGAGAAGGGTCGGAGACTCCGGCCTTTGGGAGCGGAGACTCCGGGGTAGATGAACTAACCGGAGACTCCGGAGCCTTTGACCCGGAGACTCCGGTCTCCTCGATTTTCTTCTTTCCATTCAGCTCCTCCCACTCCTCCTCGGTGTAACAAATATCAAATGGGACATGAGGAGTAGGAGCAGCAGCAGGCTTTGTCTTCTTCTTGTTCTTCTTATTCTTCTTCTTCTTTGAGGACTCGGCCACCAAACAGAGATCCCCTTTCTTTGAGGACTCGGCAACAAATCCGAGGCCCTCCTTTCCCTTGAACAATCTTTGATTGTTCAAGAGATCATTGAGATTCTTCTCACCTTGAATGCAAGTAGCAAGGCCCTTAGCAAGATCGGCCTTCAACCTCTTGTTCTCCTCAATGATATCACTATGATCACAAATAGAGTTAGAAGAACAAGGAACTTCAATAACTTGCATTGGTGGGACTTTAGATTGTTCAATAGTTAGTTGAATTTGAAGTTGTTCACGAATCTTGGTGAGATGAGAGAATTTGCCCTCCAAAGCCTTGTGAGCTTCTTCAAGCTTCTCAAACTTGTCATGAAGATCATTATGACCAACGTCAAATTCAACTTTCTCCTTTTTAAGCAACTTGACCATAGCAAGAGCATGGTCACGTTCTTTAGTGAGTTTTGACAAGATTAGATTATGAGACTCTTCTAGTCCCAACAATTTCTCCTCTAAAGAGACTCTCAAGTTTTGCTCTTCTTCGAGCTCAATTGATAGAGAGCCAATATCATCGGCGGCTAATCTTTCCAACTCCTCCTTCTCCTTGATAGTGTCATGGGCATCACCAAGTTCACACATTAGTGTCTCAACGTATATCTTGGTTGGCCCCTTCATGTTAGCAAGAAAATCATCACAAGAAACTAGTTCTTTCTTAATCTTAAGACTACTCACATCATCCATAGAGGTAGTAGTGGAATGTGATGATGAAGGAGTAGGTGATGAGGTTACCTCCGAGGCCTTAGCCATAAGACACTTGTGAGTGGTGATGATGGTGTTCTCATTTTGTGAGTTGAAGAGGGATGTAGGTGGTGTGGAGACAATGGCAATGGCGGCCACTTCTCCATTATCTTCATCAACGGAGTCATCATCATCGGACTCGGAGTCATACTCCTCATGAACCACCAATACCCTTTCTCCTTTCTTCTTGTTGTCCTTGTTCCCATGCTTCTTGGATGGGTAGAACTTTGATGACCGGCGCTTGGGGACGAGCCGGCCCTCATTGTCCTCCTTGTTCTCATAAGGACATTCGGCGATGAAGTGCTTGATTCCTCCACAATTGTAGCAATGCCTCACTTTAGAGTCACCACCTTTTCTTGGAAAGGATTTGAACTTGGATCCCTTCGTCTTGTGCTTGTTGGCATCCCAAAAGGCACTTGCATTGAGAGCCAAGTGTTCATGGAGTGCAAACTTGAGATCTTCCGGAGACCAACACTCTTCTTCATATATTTCTTCTTCTCCTTCTCCTTGCTTGGACACCACCTTGGCCTTGAGAGCAAGATTGTGAACTCCTTGTCCGGCAAGAACACGGGCTCTTGTTTCTTCTGCGTTCTTCTTCAAGATAGACAAGGCGGTGAACTCGCAAAGAACTTCATTTGAGGTCATACTCCCAAAATCCGGTCTTGAACGGATTATCTCGGATCGCATGGGTTCTCTTGGGTTGATGGAGGTGATGAACATACGCTTGATATAGTCATGACCATTGTCTTTGCACCCAAACCCGGTCAAGGCCGTTGCAAGAGCCAAGATCCTTTGGTACATCTCATCGGGAGTCTCATTATCACGCATAATGAAATCCCTTTCTTCACTCTTGAGCTCATCAAACTTGGAGGACCGAATACTTTCATTCCCAATGAAGAGCATAGTGAGATAGTCCCATACTTCCTTGGCGGTGCTCAAGTTGTTGATGTGTACCGCATGAGTATCCGGTACGGCTTGTTGAAGGAGATGCTTGGCGGTGGCATTGAGTTGCTCATCAACTTCTTCCCTTCCGGTCAAGTTGAGAGGATTATGAGGTGCAAAGCCATTTTGTATGACCCTCCACAAATGAGTAGAAGAGCTAGAAATATGAGATTTCATTAGTCCTTGCCATTTAATAAAATTGCGAGAATCAAGCTTAGGAGGAGATCCCATGTTGTTAATGTGTGGCATAGGATAATGGACCGGCGGAGGAGAGTAAGTGTTAGGGGGTGGAATGTTAGCACCCTTTGCCGGACCATCATTTTCCTTAGGAGGGTCACCTTTATTCTCGGCGGAGGTGGAGCCATTGTTAGGTGGCTTCACCTTAGCCAAGGAGAGTTCCACACTAGGAGTGGTGTTTGGGTCGGTGGGCCCGGAAGGTTTTCTTCCAAAATATTCCTCAAACATAGCCTTCATCTCCAATCTCATAGTGGTTTGCATTGTGTCCAAGGACGCCAAATGCTCTTCACGTGAGATTGAAGAGGAAGAGATAGATGGAGGAGTATCTTCGGGAGGAGTTTCATTTCCCTTATCCCCTTCCATAGTTGCTCAAACTCTTAGGCGGTTAAGCCCGAATAAGAGACCACGCTCTGATACCAATTGAAAGGATCGTATGAGCGACTAGAGGGGGGTGAATAGGAGCTACCCAAATTTTTAATACTTTTCAAGTTAAGGCTAAACAAGAAGGTAAATTCTCTAGATGTGATACTAAGTGAATTTACCTAGAGTGACAAGCAAGCTAGCAATAACAATATAAGTAAAGGTACGAGTAAAGGATAGAGGTCACCGCAATGGAGACACGAAGACACGAGGATGTATTCCCGTAGTTCCTTCCTTGTTACGGGAAGTACGTCTACGTTGGAGAGGTGTGGTGCCACAAAGGCCACCAACGCCACAAAGGCTCACCCTATTCTCCGGTGAACAAGCCACAAAGGCGAGTCCACGCTCCACTAAGCGATGCCCTTGAAGGCGGCACGACACCTTTACACAAAGTATTGGGGCAAGCTCCACAACTCAATTGGAGGCTCCCAATAGGCCCACCAAGCTCTTACACACAAAGTTAAGCTTGGAGGACGGCTTCTTCCGGCTAGGAATCCGATGAATCACTCAAGTTACAAGCCCCTCAACAAAGAGAGGGGGGAAATCAAATTGCCTTGGTGGAAGTGTAGATCTAGGTCTTCTCCCTCAAATCCCAAAAGGGCTTTGAGTTCTATTGGCTAGGGAGAGAGATCTTGAGCTTTGAAGCTTTGGAATAATGGTGGAGAGAGAGTGGAAGCCGCAGCCAGCTCTTGAGGTAGAAGAAGGCTTTATATACTCCTCCACGAAATGTAGCCGTTGCAGGGCAACTAGGGCCGGAGTCTCCGGCCAGGAGGGCCGGAGTCTCCACCCTAAGTGACTCCAGGGCCGGAGTCTCCGGCCAGAGACAAAAGTCTCCGGCCCAACTCCGGCCAGGTCTCTGAGTTGTCCAACTCTGAGGTTTGCCTGGGCGAGTCCTCTAGGCCGGAGTCTCCGGCCAGCAGGGCCGGAGTCTCCGCCCTAGAAGGAGCAACAGCTGAACTTCGTGGAACCCCTCTCCACAAAATCCACCGACGCGAAGCACCCTATAAGACAACTAAGCCCAAACTCCACTACTGGACTACGGGCTTCGATCTTTTCTTCCTTTTTGGGGTTCACCTCCGCGAGATCCTGAAATAACCTAGAAAATCTGCAGAACTTTAATAGCATGGTTAAATCACCAAATGTTGTTAACAAACACCAAAATACATTTATTAGGGAAATGCTCTTTCAGAAACCTTCAGGAAGAAAGGCACAATCCTTATGAAAGTTGGTGTAGTTGATGTTGAAAAAGTTCCTAAATTCACTAGGATCACTTCTGCGAAGCTTTTCATCTACCACATTCCTGTCAAGGTAACCGAGATTGTGGAGCAAGGTTGGATGAGACCGGATAATGACCAATTTCCAGATTTTGACAGCATTGAAGATTTGGACTGTGGACCTCCGGAAGAAAAAAGCCCAAAGAAGAGGAAAGGAAGTGATGTTGACCCACCCTCACCTAGTCAGCTGATCATAGCCGAGACTGGTGTCAGGGCTAGTCAGCAAACAATTCATGCACTGCAAGAAAGAGAGAGGTTGTTGAGAGAACAAGATGCTTTAGATGCTGAGACATATGGAATGCAATCAGGACAGAAGAATAAATCAGTG
This sequence comes from Dactylis glomerata, assembly GCA_007115705.1. Lineage (NCBI taxonomy): Eukaryota > Viridiplantae > Streptophyta > Magnoliopsida > Poales > Poaceae > Dactylis > Dactylis glomerata. The sequence continues at coordinate 456,736 of QXEO01000032.1, read as the reverse complement.
GAAGGGGAACATGAGAGCAACAAGAGGCAGTCCCAAAATGAGAAGTATGATGAAGTTGAAGATGATAAAGAAAGCTTCGAGGAAGATACAGGAAAAGGTGAGGACAAGCAGTCTCAGGAAGAGTATGAGGATGATTCACAAGAAAGCCTTGGAACAAAAGTCAAAAAAATCATGCCAAACTTCAGAAACAAATCAGGGGAAGTTGCAGAGCAGGTGGAGAAGGATGGACATCAACGTTACAGTGACAGATTAGCGGATAAGTACAATGATGACATTCCAGTACTTGATAGAGCCAAGAATCTGGCTAAGACCAAGAATCTGGACAACAACGCAGGTACTTGTTCTGAGCCGATCACTGTTTCAGATACGACAGACTTTACTTTGCTAGACATTGCTGATGTGGTAGGAGTTAGTTTGGGAACATCACTCGATATGATATCTGAAAATCTAACTTTACTTCGAGCACAAGAGGAGGCTAGGGTAGCTCTTTTTAAAACGAGTACTTCCAGCAGGGCAGAGGAACAAGATCCTGAACCAGTGATCTTACAGCCAATGGCTGTGGATTCAGTGTTACAGGATTTACTCTCCCTAACACAGGAAGAACTAGAAGAAATTAACCCTTCTAGTCTGGAACAATTCCAGCTAGTAGAGAAGGTTTTTGGGTCTGTTAGTGAGAAAACCAGGGAATTATTCTCTGTCAAAACTCCTATCAGAGCTGTGTTGAGAAAGAGGAGGTTTAAAAAAGATAAGTCCCCATGTTGAACGGATTAATTTGGAATTGTAGGGGAGTGGGTGATAAGGCAAAAAGGGATTTTATTAGAGAAACTTCGAATAAGCACCAAATTGACTTTTTGGGACTACAGGAGACAATGAGACAGACCTTCACTCAGGAGATATTACTATCCTTGAGTGGAGGACTAGATCTGGATTGGATCAATAGTCCTGCAAGAGGTAGATCTGGTGGAATTCTTGTTGGTATTAATAAATCAAGTTGCTGTATTCTAGAAAGAGAGATTGGCGATTATTTTGTCAGAATCCTTCTTTGTAACAAGGAATATAATTTTTTTTGGAACCTCGTTATTGTTTATGGGGATGCCCAACAAACAGGCAAAGCGAAGTTCTTGATAGAATTAGTCCATGTTATTAGGAAATCTCATGCACCGCTTGTTATAGCTGGAGATTTTAATATGACTAGGAGGGAAAGCGATAAGAACAAACCTGGGGGTTATAATAAATGGAGTATTCTTTTCAACTCTGTAATATCACAAGGGGAGTTAATGGAAATTAAGCTGTGCGGAAGACAGTTTACTTGGTCCAATAATCATGAGGATCCTACTTATGAATTATTGGATAGAGTAATTGTTTCACCATCTTGGGAGGAGAAATATCCACTTGTCACGGTGAATGCACTCTCTAGGGAACTTTCAGATCATACACCTTTGTTGTTATCAACAGGTGATAAGGTGAGGGCGCCACCAGTTTTCAGATTTGAGAACTGTTGGCTTCAGAGACCTGATCTGGAAGATCTGGTAACTAAAACTTGGAGGGAAAATAGAAAAGGAAGTAGTAACTTAGATAAATGGCATAATATTCTTTCTGCTATGAGGAAGAAGTTGAAGGGTTAGAATAATAACATTGAGAGTATTTACAAGAAATCTAGAGCTCATCTGGTAGACAACATAGACAGACTGGACAAGCTTGCTGAATCCAATACTCTTAGTGTTGCAGACCGAGAGCTTCTTTACACTTGTAGATATCATTTAAAAATTATAGAAAAAGAGGAAGAGATGAAATGGTTACAAAGATCAAAGGAAAAAGAATTGATGGAAGGAGATGGTAATACTAAATATTATCATCTCAAAGCAAATGGCCGGAGAAGGAAGAGCAGAATTATTAGTCTTAATCAGGAGGAAGGTGTGATAGAAGGGCAGGATAATCTGAAAAAGTATATCACCAACTTTTACAAGAATTTGTTTGGGAAACCTCTTCCCTCCTCACTCAATCTGTCCCCGATAGGGGTTGATAGAATTACTAAGGAGGATAGGGTTTTCCTAACAAAAATTTTTACTTTGCAAGAGATCAAAGAAGCTGTTTTTGCCATGGAGCCAAATAAAGCTGCAGGCCCAGACGGTTTTAATGCTGAGTTTTATCAAGCATTTTGGGGAGTGATTAGTGATGATCTATATAATTTGATAGATGATCTCTATAATCATGAACTAGATCTTGACAGACTGAATTATGGCTTAGTGACACTTGTGCCGAAAGGAAGTGATGCCGATAAAATCCAAAAATATAGACCCATTTGCCTTCTTAATGTGGTGTTTAAAATTATTACAAAAATCCTTTGTAATAGATTAATTGCCATAGTTGAGAAAGTAATAAAAATTTCTCAAACTGCCTTTATTAAAGGGCGCTATATCTTGGATGGGGTGGTCTCACTTCATGAAATTCTAAATGAGATTCATAGGAAGAAAAAAAATGGGGTCCTATTCAAAATAGATTTCGAAAAGGCTTTTGACAAAATCAAGTGGCCTTTCTTACAGATTTTGGAAATGAAGGGCTTTCCCAGTGATTTTAATGATTGGATAATGAAATCCATTACATGAGGTAAAGTGGCGATTAGGGTCAATGATGAAAATGGTCCTTACTTTCCAACTTTCCAAGGTCTGCGACAGGGGGATCCTTTATCTCCTTTGTTATTTGACCTAGCCACTGATGCTCTTTCGATTATGATCGAAAGGGCAACTGCTCAAGGGTTAATCACGGGGCTTGGGGAAGAATTTGTTGAGAGAGGTGTGGCAATTTTGCAATACGCTGATGACACAATTTTGCTTATTCAAAATTGCCCTGAACAAGCTAGAAACCTCAAATTTATTCTTTGTCTTTTTGAACAAATGTCAGGCCTCAAGATAAACTTTCATAAAAGTGAAGTTTATTGCATGGGTGCGGCAAAAGAAAGGCAAGAAGTTTTTGAGAGCATTTTTACTTGTCAGAGCAAAGAGCTTCCCATGAAGTATTTAGGAATTCCGATTGATGAAAAAAGGATTAAAAATAGTGACTGGAATGGGCCTATTGGTAAGATAGAGAAGAAACTAGGCAGTTGGATTGGGAAATGCATGTCTATTGCTGGTAGAACAATTCTTATCAATTCTTCCATAACTAGCATAACTCTGTACATGTTATCCTTCTATAGATTGCCTGTAGGTGTGGGGAAAAAGTTCTCTACACTCAGCTCTAATTTCTTGTGGGGAGATGAACCTGAGAAAAAGAAATATCATTTGGTAGGTTGGTCAGATGTTTGTTTACCCAAGGACCAAGGGGGGTTAGGGGTCCTTAATCTTGATGTGATGAACATAGCATTATTGTCGAAATGGTTGTGGAAATTATTTAATGGTTCCGGTTTGTGGCAGACTATTTTGAAGAAAAAATACTTAAATGGGTCAACTCTGAGACATGCAACTTATAGAAACGGTAATTCTCATTTCTGGCAGGGTTTGTTGGAAATTAAACACCTTTTTTTGAGCTGCTGTAAGTTTTAGATTGGGGATGGTCGCGATACGAGTTTTTGGGAAGATAATTGGTTGGGGGATTTTACTCTCTCAACTAGTTTCCCTAGACTGTTCGCAATCAGTTCAGATCCCAAAATTACAGTTCGAAAGGCGTATGATGAGGGTTTGGACAATATGAAATTTAGGCGTGCTATGGTTGGCGTTAGAATGGAGCTATGGACCAAGCTTAAGGATTTGTGTGGACAAATGACCTTTTCGGAAACACAAGACAGATTGTCTTGGTTATTAACCGAATCTGGGCAATTCTCCATTAAATCCTTTTATTTGGCACTACAAAATTTCGGCGCTGTTCCATATAAATTCTTATGGAAAGTTAAGATCCCTCTGCGAATTAAAACCTTTATCTGGCTAGTACTTAGGAAAAGTATTCTAACCAAAGATAATCTGATTCATAGAGGAGGGAAGTGTGATGTTAAATGTGTTTTTTGCGGTAAGGATGAAAGTATAGACCACTTGCTATTCCTATGTCCTCTTGCGAGGTACATGTGGAATGTGGTCAGTTGTGTGATGGGGATTCCCTGTCATTTTAGAAATGTTAAGGACTGTTTGCTGGTTTGGCTCAAGCAGTTTTCTGGGACAACAAAAAGAGTGTTGATGGTAGGTGTGGCAGCTGTCATGTGGAGCATCTGGAGAGCTCGCAACATGGCTTGCTTCCAACAAGTGTGGCCGAGCGATCCATCGGTGATTCTATTTCAAGCATGCTATTCGATTGACTTCTGGAGTAATTTGCAGGTAAAGGAGGACGTAAAGCTGGAGCTTCGACGGGGAGCTAAACTTCTGGAGCAGGTGGCGGCAGAGGTGTTCAAAGACAAGAAGAGATGGGCGCCGTGGATTCCGAGATTGGAAGATGATGTTGCAAGAGATGGGAGATGAAAAGGAATAAAAGGAAGCTGGAGGAACAATCTGTTAGGGGACTAGCTTACTTCTGGTTACCTTTCTCAGTTGTTTCCATTCTCTGTTTTAGGCTAGCCGCAGAGAGAAAAATTGAAAAAGTTCTGTGAACTTTGGTGGTGGCTGTGTGAGGTGGTGAACTTTGTAGCCTGTGGTTTCTTTAATGGAAATCGGGGGAACCCTTTTATCAAAAAAAAGCTAGCGGGAAAGGAAACTACATCTTGAAGATTGATCATGGTGGCTTTGAGCGCCGCCATGATTTCTGGTTGTTGGAACAGCTCTCCACGATGCCGATGACTATGAGGTGGCATCTGCTCAACCTCCGTTGGAGGCCCTTCTTTCCTGTCAATGTGCGGTGTAGGGAGACCATTTCTTTGATTTCTCTTCTTCTTTATCTTCTACTACTAGGGTCTTCTGTGAAAGATTTGAGGACCAAGGTGTAATTTTCTTTTTATTTGTGGTTCTCTATGTAAAGCATGCAGCTTATTAATCCAGTGGTAAAAAAACGCACACACGGAATTTCTCAGGACGTGGCGAGTTCCGTGAGAGCGTGTGAATGATAATCTCGAGATAGCTTGCAAAACTCGCTCCTGTCCCTGCCACCGCGAGCAAGTCTTTTCAGATAAACAAGTCACGCACCAATCGTTGGCCTGCCGTCGCCACCGACTCCGGCGACCGCGAGCAACAGAGCCGGCGACAGCAGCGACCGCCGCGCGCGGGGAAGAATAGTACGATGGGGCTGTGCTCGTGCTGCTGCCGGTGCCTGGAGATCCTCTGCGCCATCCTCCTCCCGCCCCTCGGCGTCTGCCTCCGCCATGGCTGCTGCTCCGTACGTCAACAACCAATTCCCCATCCCCTCTTTAAAATCTCCCCCCTTTCTTCAACGGCGAATTCGCCGGATGCTGCATCTCCATGTCTTCCGGTCCATCTCTGATCCTTTTTTTTAGAACTGATCCGTTTGTTCTTGGTGGGGCAGATGGAGTTCTGGATCAGCGTCCTGCTCACCATCCTCGGCTACCTGCCAGGCGTCCTCTACGCCGCCTACGTCATCCTCTCCGTCGACCCCGACCGCGTCCGCCGCGGCTACGACGACGACTACGTCTACGTCGCCTGAGCCGCCGCGGTTCGCCCGTGCCCCCTCCTCATTCCCCGGCCTCGTGGTCTCTCACCTTTGTTTGGGGTTAGGTTAGTCGAATCGGTCCTGTTCCTGCCCCCCTTGTAAAATGCACAGTTTGGACGGGTTTATATGCTTGAATTGGATCGAGATTTGCTGGTACCGTGGATTGCAGTTCGTTTACTTTACTTGTCTGGTTCTGTGCTGCTTTGCTGGTTTGTGAGTAATTTACCTGGTTCACTTTGACTTTGTTGGGATAATTACTTACAATAATGTACTAGTAGATACCAACCTAGTTCCAGTTCATAAAACAATGAGTGATTTCAATCAGTTCATAAGTTAAAAGGGTGAGAAAGCCCCCCAAGAAAAAGCTGGAGGATCAGCCTTTCTGTTAGCTATTAGGTATGGATGTAAATTACCTAATAGCTGCTCGGATGTAAATTACCTAATAGCTGCTCTAGCGTGCTCATCCGAGATATCAAAATGAGTTACTTTTAAGGCCTAGTGTTTCCCCTATAATAACAGAGTGAGTAGGACATGAATTTCGTGGAATCACATTGTAGATGCCTTTGCAAATTGGGAGAATCTTGAACATCTGTCATTCATTAAAACCTCTGGATTTCCTTCTTCAACCTAAATTTGGAAGCCATAGAGTCAGAAATACTGATGAGTGAAGGGCATTTAGCGAGTTCAACATAGTATAAATCACTGTACTGCAGATGACTGATTAAGGGTGTCTGATTAATGTTACTTGTTGGTTAGTTTCCGTAAAGTATTTTATTGCATCTACATTGGACTTCTCAAGTAATCTTACAACTGAGAAGTAACAAAAACATAATAGCACAACTTACCAGTTTTCCTTGATCAAGAACTAGAATATTGTCCATCTTCATCACTGTCGAAATACGATGGGCTATGGTGAGCACTGTCATGCCTTTGCATTCAGCAGAAATAGTATTCTGTAGCAGGTGTGCTGTCTGGTTATCAACGTTGGCTGTGCACTCATCGAGGCAAAGGATCTGTAGAATTATTGGCAAGTTTAACTTCTGTGAGCAACTACCAGAAACCCAACTTAACATCTACCATGAGTTTTTGCTGTTGATGAAAACTGCGAAAGGCTTTAAAATACCAAAGTAGTACAGGTACCATTGCCTATTGCAACAGTAAAGTGGTATACCTTGGATGATTTTAGGATGGCACGCGCGAGGCATAGGAGTTGTCGCTGGCCTACTGAGAAGGATCCGCCACTTTCTTTCACATGGATATCGAGCCCTCCTATTGATTCAATCTCTGCCTTCATATGGCACTTTTCAAGAGCTTCCCATATCCTTAGATTTGTTGTTATACTGAACGGGTCTAGGTTCTCCCTGTAGTGGTCATTTTCAACTAAGAATTCAGAATGCTGGATACATGTTTCTTTTTTTTCCTCCAAATCTCCAACAAATCAAACAGCAAAACAATAGAAACCAGAAATGAGAACTAATAAATATTTTACCTCAAAGAACCATCAAACAAAAACGGACTCTGGGGCACTACTGCAAAGTGTCCACGAAGATCTCGAACAGCAACTTTGGCGACATCAAAGCCATCTACTAAGATGCGGCCGTTGCAGATTGGAGCTAAACGGAAAAGTGCATTCAGTATACTGGATTTTCCTGCTCCAGTCCTTCCTATTATCCCAACCTAATAAACCAGGACAGTTTAATGTTGGTTTTCTGAATGATTCGTCAAGAATGTTCAGATAGTATCGTACCTGCATGCCAGATTCAACATGGAATGAGACACCATTCAAAGCAGGTGGTAAATCCTCCTTGTACCTTAGAGTTACATGATCAAACTCAATCGTCCCTTCAGTTGGCCAACTTCTATGAGGAGATTCTGATCCCTGGAGTTCTTCTTGAGGTATACCAACATACTGCAAGCATTATCAAATTATTAGAGCAAAATATGCTTGTCTCTAATAGACAAAACACGTTTGGTTTTACCTCAACAACCCTCTCAACAGAAATCATTTCCTTCTCTGTCTCTGTAAAAGTGGTCAAGAAGCCATTCAACAGCGATACAAAAGGTGCTGCATACGATAGCGCCAGGCCTACCTGCAGTGAATTTCTTTATCCTTAATCTCTCTGTAGAAGGCAATTTTTCAAAAGGAGCGGAAATGTAAAAAATTAAGCCTGAAGTTCGAATTTCATCCTCTGTTACACTTACCAGTCCGGGTGTACCAAAGTTAACATTAGAGTTGCTATGGAAGCCAACAACGGCCATTATGGCGATGAACGAAATGATCGACCCTGCCAACAACTAAAGTGATTTGCTTGTTACCACATTGACTATGCAGTAGGCCTAACTGATAGAAAAATGTTAATGATTTCATAACAAAAGATGAAGTTATTCTCGTGGCAAAGGATACCTGGAGTCTTAAGGAGAGCCACAGACCAGCCATAAGCTCTGAGTAGGATGTTTTCTGATATAGTGTCAGATGATGGATGAATCTCTGTAAGAAGAAAACCTGTGTATTTAACTGTCAGTATCTTGTGCAAACCACACCAACACAGGTTACTAGAGCGTTAGTGTTCTAACAACTAGGATCAAATGGAAGTAAGTGTTCTGGTAACGCCATGTTCAATAGTCTAGATGTGATTAACATACTTCCTTTTGGAATGCTCGTATCGTTGATGAACCATCAAGTGTCTCTGTAAAAGATGAATATATAGGTGAGCGGGCAACACTGTCAAGTCGTCTTACTTCACGTGATGTCGACCTGTAATAGAACTGTACAGAACATTAGTGTGTTTCTCCAAAAGTACAGCATGTGTGCAGTGAGACAAGTCATACGAACTTCCAAATAAATAAAGAATCAGATGCCACATTATAAGTGTATTTATGCTGACAACATTGAGCTGCACAGAGCTCATTACATTCTCTTTTCAGTTTTGTGGAAGGGTCTCCTGAAAGGTGTGCTATGCAATAGAACTTGATAGTTGATACCATAAGAGCCAGGACAATTATCAGTTCATCACTACATAATATGCATTTCAGAACGTTTGATGAAAGGACTTCAAAAAAATGTAGGAATGCGAAGGATAAAAGCCTTGGAGAAAGAGAAAGGACTTAAACTAATAAAGTCACTAATGAAAAAAAGAAATGGATGCTACAGTACCTGCACTTTGCTGTAGATAAGCCAGAGGGGAACTAAAATGAGTAGGAACGTAACCTGTGTGCCAATGTTCATGAATTACAAGCTAAGTGAATTAGTTTGTATGAATAGAATACTGGTCCACATTAGAAATATGGTAAGACTTACATATTTACCTGTGAATAGCACAAAACAACAAGAGTGCCAAGTAAGCTGAAGAAGTTGGCCACAAATATATTGAGGATAAATGGAAGAGAATCATCAATAGCGTAGAGGTCTGACGATAATCTGTGAGTTCATAAAGTTCAGCAACAGCATTTCTACATTGCGGAGCTTACTGAAGATAACTGACCTACTAACCTATTCAATATTCGGCCACTGGGGTTTTGGTCAAAAAAGGAAACTGGGGCACCGATTAGATTGCTGAGAAGATCAGCATGTATCTGAATTGCTGCACATAGACCACCGTATGCAAAAGAAAATGCCCTTCCCAATGTGAAAAATGAGTTGATTATTCCAAACACGGCAAGGATAGTCTGCGCAGATCAAAATCTTAAATCAACAGAAATGTGCATTACATCTTATTAATTTCACACACATGGTCTGTTGTGTGACCAGGTATGGATAACTATTAAAATTTAGTTCTCTTAGAGAGCATCCTTACCAGATAAAATCTTGTATTTTTGGTACCTGTGCTGGTATCAACCCAGTAAGTCAACCAAAGATCATTGCCATTACGAGATGCTTGCATCAAGAATGCACTTAGAAATATCAGAAGTACCATTGACCATCCGGCAAATGTTGCATATTTCCTGTACAAAGTAACCATTTTAAATTAGGTGTAGTAGGAAGACAAAAAAGCTTTCATTACTTAATGCCATAAATGAATATAGTTCTGCAAAAAAAATTACTTGTACACAATAAGCTCAACCATGCCTTCTTTCCTGGCCTCTGCTTCAGTCTGATCTCTTATTTCCTCCTGATCAACCACTGAATCACTGTTAAGCAAATCTTTAGTCACGAATTCAGAGGACGTGCTTGGTCCTTTATCTTTTTGTGAAATTGTTGCTGAGACAGCACGTGAACTATCTGGCTTAGTTATTCTTGAATATGGAGTTGCCAAGAAACACTCTGATGTACCAAACCACTTCACAAATCCATTTGCCATGACCACAATCATATCTGCTGCAGAAATGGCCTGAAGAAAAGGAAGCCGCGTTGTTTTTAGGGGCAGTAGTCTTCATTTCCTTGTTATCATAACAAATTTTCTTGTTTCATGCATACATTTCATTACTCCTTCCGACCAGGTAGTGTTTTAAATATGATATAGACATTTATATTAGAACTTAGAAGGAACATGCTACAATCTGTTTGGGTGAGATTAATTACATGGAGATTGTGAGTGCTTAATAATCGTGTTTTTTGCTTCATTTGTGGTCCCACAATGGCTTTTTCCAGAATCCATGAAGCAACTTGTGAGTCAACTGCACTAAGTATATCATCAAACAAGTATATATCAGAGTCATGATATAAAGCCCTGCAAGTGTACGATCATAGTGTTAGTAAAAGAACTTCGGGCTTTCCAATCTCAACTGCACAATTCTTTAAAAATGACCTTGCCAATGCTAGACGGGCTCTCTGTCCACCAGATAAGTTGAGACCTTTCTCTCCAATGTGTGACATATCTCCCCCAACCATTGCTGAGATATCAACATCAAGAGTACATGCTTGTATTACTTCTTCATATCTGCATGAATGTTGCAACAAAGAATAATTACATATACCAAACAATAAATACCAGCTAATTCAGTTTGCAAGGAAAAAATGAACAAAATAATCACTATTGGCTGAACAAGTTATTTTTTATGAGTGAAGCTAACATTTATATGAAACTACCTCCTTGTATCAAATCCTTTTCCAAGCAAAATGTTATCTCGTATAGAACCAGATAATATCCAAGGTACCTAAAAAATATGAATGCCACTTTTAAGTTTCATGCTATTCGACTGTAAATCTTAAGCAAATTCTAAATCATAAAGTACAACCTGTGGTACATACGCGATTGAACCACATGAGTTAATAGAACCACTGATGACAGACATTTCCCCAATAATAGAGTTCAGCAAAGAAGACTTGCCTGAGCCAACCTGGAAATGAACATAACAATTTTCCCATCAACAGAAAATAACTGCAATAGGCCACACAGTTATACAATAGTGGTGATTTTTATTCCTCCTGGGACATTAAGGTGCATAATAGAAAGCCTTTCGGAAGTATATCAACAATTAGTATGGAAATCGAAAACGAATAGTATTATAAAAGTGACAGAGAAAAGATAAAGCTGGAGGAAAGGAAAAAGTGTGCGCAATAAACATTTAAGAAGGTACTATTGCAAATTCCAATGTGGTTTTCTGTCAGTAATACACCCCAAGGTACTCTTTTAGCAAGCAAAAGGTCAATATTCTGTTATCTCCAAATAAAATACACTCTAGTAGGAAGATAACCATCTCATTTCGAAAATCACCTCGCCTACGATTGCAATAAGAAGGTCTTTTGGTAGCTGCAGGGATATGTCTCTGAGAATTATGTTGGGCTCAACAGTGGAGCTACTAGACCAAGAACAACATATGTTCCTCACGATAACAGCTGTGGGATCATAAATTGTTTCAGTGTTTCTTTCAAAGTCATCCTTTACAATGTCAGCTGAGGCAGTCAGCGAGGAAGAACAATGTTCTGGAGTAGACAAATAGTTTCCCAGTCTTCTGCTAGAGATAACAGCCTGCAATACCAGAGAATACAGATTTTACAGCGATAGAGATACATCTAGCACTATAATGACAGATGGTGATCATCTAACTTACATCAATCATCCCATTAATAACCCATGGGAATGAGTTTAAGGGGGCTATTAATGTGTTGAAGAGTGCAACACAAGTGAAGACCTGTAAGAAGGAATCAATACAAGGAAGTTTTGTCACGCTGATAGCATGTTTCAAACATATAGTTCAAGATATTGTTTTACCGTGGCAGCATCCAGTGAGTGGCCCATTATTGCAAATATGGAAAAGGTGAAAAGGGAGAACAGCGTTGGTGTGGTTGCCCAGAAATAGACACACCATGCATCCAGATATTTTCGAGTCTACCAGGAAAAGAAGCGCTTGTGAGTTCCAGTGCCATAAATGCGAATTACTAAAAAAGAAAATTGGTAATGAGCAGTTGCACACCGCAAGATGCATCACTTCTAATTCTCTTCTTTTCTTCAAGCGTTGAGTGAATAGTTTCTCCCAGCTGTACATCTTCACTGTTCTAATGTGTGCTAAGAGTTGTCCTGCACAACTTACCCTGTTTACAAACAAACAGCAATAGATATTGTTCTAGTTTAATTATAACATCCATTGTATCTGATTTGGCAATTTTGCACAATTACTCAAAATTCTTTTCGATTCCTATTATCAGTATAGATGATAGTTTGTGCTAATGAAATATAGCTAGATGTCTTATGCTGTTGCCAAATATGTCAATGGGAAGAACAAAACAGTATAAGAACATAAAAAAATAAAACGGTTATTTCTTTGTGCTATTAATAGTAATAGAGGAATTGTTCATCTCACCTCTCATCTTTTTGCTTCATCATCTTTTCTGTGGCAGTAGCAATCCTTGTAGAAATTGATTTGTTTACTGTATAACATGGTAGTGTTTTGAGGATATAAATTTGAACATAATTCCTTGAAGTAATGATTAAGATAGGCCTGGCATGACGTAATGTAATAACTATATGTTCACAGTTGCCTTAAGATGCACATTTATATGCATTAGCACTAGCATAGATGCATTTCTCCATCAATGCTCCAGAATATAGAGTCCGGAGAATGATTTACAGACTTCACACATAAAATGGGCATGCATGACCTGTCAAGTCTCTCGATTAATACAGAAATCTAACAAACAGTAAACAATCAAAAGGATAGAAATACCTGGTATTAGTATGATTGTTATTGCGAGTCCAGATAAGAATGCATAATTGACTTGCGTATACAATAGGTAAAGAGCAAGTCCAATCTGCAACGGCAAGCTAGCCAAACACCAAAGCATGCAGTTACATCATTAAGTAAGGTGATGCAAGCATACAATTAAGTCATTAATAGATTCACATTGGTAGAGAATGATATACCTCCAAGCATCATGAAGGCTGTTACATAAATTTATTGTGCGGTCAACATCAACAGACATGAAGGTTTGAATCTCTCCTTCAGAAAACCTAGAACGCTCAGATAGACTGAGGCATAGGCACTGTTTTTAAGGTCCGTCCAAATTGAGAAGGGACAAAAGTAAGCCAATAATTATTCTGATGATGCTACACGTCTTACAATGTTAGTATTTACGAAATTCAGTGTTGATTGGATAGGAAGAGGGCATTGTAAAGCAGCAGCCAGAAATAGAAGATATACTACAGCAGTTGTACACTATCACATGTTTGGTCTATACAAACATAAACTATCGTACAAACTAGTTGGCTCCATATTGAACGGCAGGAAACTAGGTGTCCTATGTGACCTAGTCTGCCGAATGATGATTTCTATCTTTCTTGGAAAGTGCATAATAGCCTAGGTTAGCAATGCAGAAGTCATGTTACTAGTATGTGCTCATGACCAGTTTGAGTAACTACTGTAAAATGTAAGCTAGCTGTAATGTTCTTTGCCTTTTTTTCTGAAAAAATGATAGCAAATGGTACAGATTATAGATGATGGATGGGCATACCTTCCGGTACACTATTCCCATGATACTTGATCGTAACATCAACTTGAGCTTTGCTAGACGGAAGGAGTACTGGGTATCTAAAAATGACCTTGCGAACAGGAAACCAAGATTGCATAAAATTTAGTTATTAATTAGATTTGAGAAGACACACAACTGAATTAACCACCATGTTTTAAAAGATACTGCTAATTTATAAGGTCAGAACCTGTATGTCGTGTCACTGTTCAGCATGCTCATTATGACAAGTAAAAAAACATACTCATAATAGAAAATAAGATCAGAAAACATAACTGGTAAAGTCATATTCACTATCATACTTATTCCAATTCATGGTAAGTAATTTAGGTGAGCAGCACCAAAATGTACATGTACAAGACTACAAGTGTTAACATGATGCAGCAATTATTCAGAAGATATAATGGGAGAAGACCATAATGCCTATCACCTAGGGCTGTCTGTGTGACTAAAAGGCTTGTGCAATCTGTAAATTGTTAATTGCAAGTTTATATCGTCCCAAACAGATCTGAATGCTTACTTGATGATTGAAGTCAATCCTAGAGAAATGGCAATAGTATATCCATCCATGCCAACAGAACCTGATGATAGAAATGTATGAAACGCTAGATTGGTTTGTTTACATTGCTAAAAAGACACAAATGAACCAGTAAAGTGGATACTACTTTGATACGAATCATTATTTAAATATCCTGTGTTTTAGAAGGTATCATAGTTTAGTCCCAATATGTCATAGAATGCTTCTAAGAACTACCAGTAGAATTTTAACTTCTTTTATGTTTAATAGCTTGTAAGATTGCTTGCTGATGGTCTTTAGTTTTCCTGAATTATCCATGTGGGCAAACTAAGAAAATACTTTAGCAAACTGTCTATAGTGTATGTTTAGTGCCAAAAAAGTAATATGATAATTATTTCTTCAGATTATTTTATAGTAAGACTTGTCAGCTTTTGAGGAACTGCACCTTGTTGAATAAGTCTTATGAACTTGTTGAGTAGCAGTGGGCTTACAAAACTAATGCTGTCATTTATCACCTGCATGATTAGAAATTATGATAATGTATTAGAACTTAGAAGACGAATAGTATGTAGGAACACATAAGGGTCGATTCCAGCATTCAGTGAAAAGAATAGAAAATCTGAACCCACCCACACACAGACACACCCACCCAACCCATATTAACAATGAATCTCTGTGTCTAAAGATACATATCAATTTTATAAACACATCACAGCATTTTGTACATGGAGTTTTCAGTAGTAATATGATTGGTGTATTTTTTGTCACTTGGTTAATATGGTCACAGACACAGCATGGTTATAGAAGGGGGTTGCGGAAAGAGATCAAGTACATCTGTATAGCAAATCCCTCCTTTTATAAAATTATAACCCTGGACCGCAATTCATATATACAACATCCGTTTACTCAAGTTCTTCTATAATATTTTCTTGACAATAACTATATAATTTTAAAAAGTACCTTTAACATGGCCAAACGTAAGTAGATCCATCCATAAGCGTGAAACATAGATCTAAGTAGAGATGAATCAGCATGGTGATTTTGATGTTCAGCAGTCCACGAAGACAGAAGTTTGTCATAACAGGAAGCAGCTCTGAGCTCAGAAGGTAATTCAAGTATATCTACGAAGTCAAGTTGTCTTGTGATACCAATGTCCATCATTGGATTAACAGACTTAAAAGTCAACAGTTCCCAGATACTCTGGTGCTTATATACCTGAGAGGACATGACACAAAGCATATAGAGAAATTCAGAACCTGGGCTATGTGATTTGGTTAACAGAAAGTAAATACCAGTGCCTGCGTTATAAATAATCAACCCAATGTAAACGTTTGTGGCACTCTGTAGCTTAGCAGGTGCATATTCCCTCCCGCATCAAAGATATATGTAACATATTAGCATGGTCATTTAGAGGAACATGTTTGCTGGTTTGGATTATAGGTTTGGCGATACCTTAATTTTGATTCAGTTATTCCTTTCATGTCAGCACAAATACACAATCCAGCAAAAAATTGTAAGCTTTGTCAGCATTGCGATTGCCAACTGGAGTTCTCAGATATTTTAGGTTTTGGCACCTGCGCCCAAATAGGGATGCCATTTATATCACTTGCATGCAAAATAAAGATCCCATATATTGTCATGAAAATAAAACTACCATTAACTTAACAGGATTAGGCAAAAATATGCAGTAATAGCATAACCAACACAGAATTATGACTTGGCTCTTGTGTAATGGAATGAAAATGCACACATCCTGAATGTACAACAGAAACCCCGAAAGGTTACTAAGAAACAGCATACCAAGTTTGTGCTTTCAGCCTCACAATTTTCATTGTTTGGAATGAGCGGAGCTTCAATAGAGTTCATTTCCCTGAAAGAGAACATAGTACACACTTTCAGGAATTCTGAGGACCAGGCTCAGTAAAATCTAACAATGAAAAACAACGCAGGGAAGTTATTCAAATTCAAAAGAGTAGCTAGGTGGCAGCTTCGCAAAACAAAAGTCTAACATTCCAAGATTAAAGGGAAATCCTTGAATTAAGAAATGCAAGAGGAATTTAGGATACAGCCTGTAGGGATCCAAAACAAATTGCAGTTCTAGTTTAACTTTGCCTCAGTTTAGTAACTACTTGCATCAAATGAAGCATGACAAAAACTAAGCACATGAGTGAACTGAGAAAACATGGCTAGCTCCAATTATAACTCTTAATTCCTAAAGCATTGAAATCTTGGTTACCTTTAAACCGATGAATATTGGGAAGTTTTAAGTTAAACTGGCACTTGGGCTAGTATTTAACTTCAGCGGTCACTAAAAATAAAATCAATTTAAGAGATGAAAAGTACGTTTTACTCCGAGTACCTTTTGTTGCATAATCGGCCTGCTGCAGTTGCGACAATAAGAAAAAGTCCAAATGTAATTGATGTAGAGAATGAGACGATCTCCGTAAAATATGACATTGCCTGTAATGAAACCAACATAGACCATAAACTAGACAATTCCATTTTGTGTAGCTGCCATTTCGTTTCAATTTATATGCAACTTGCAATAGGGTTGCAGTTAAAGAAGCACTAGAATGTGTAGATAATTAATAGGTTATCATAATGCAGGAGAAAATTTTAGACAAGAGTGGTCTAATTGGTATCCATATCAAAGAAGCATGGCGCGAAAAGAGAAAGAAAGCCAGCTTGTAAGTAGTATAGGATACCTTTATTGTTGTAAGCGTGTATTGCAAATGAGGTATCTCTAGTAGAGTCTTCAACATCCAGCAGATGCATATGAATGGGTTGTAGAGTATTTCGAACCATGGTCCATTGGCGCAGACAAGACTTACCGACACCTATTCAAAGGACAAACTATAACGGCTTTTATTCGTTTGTTCAAATGACTGGAAAGAAAACGCAGCAAATCCTTACTGTAATGGACTTACCCATGCAAGAAACTGGGAAGATCTGAACAACAGTTCGTGATTTGTAACATCTATGCCTTCAACTTTCTTCTTTAGAAGCACAACTAATCCAAGCAAAGAAAGGCAGGCTGCAAAGCTAGGTAGGCCAAACACAAACAGCTTCTCAGGCAAACGTCTCCTGACATTCTGAAAAAGCAGGCCAGATTACTATGCTTGAAAAAACATGGCAAAAAGAAAGAGTATGCCATTAAATAATAGTACAATAATAGTCAACTATAACCATTGTTACAAATAAGCAGTTGCCACTATTATTGACAGTCAAGCTTCTCCAGATTCTTAGAATATGAATTCCTGTATGTTGAAATAATTCTAAGAGGCATTCTTATCTAAAGTTACTTTGGTTTGCGAAGGATTTCCAGAAATTTTTTAATAGCCAATGAGAACACATTAACCTCTGTATTGCATCACTATTGTACAGCTAGCTACTTAAACTCTTGCTAACAGTGAGGTTTGACGACTAAACTTGCGCAACATTTGAGGAATTGTCAATGCTGACCTATTCCAACGAACACAGGATACCTGTCCTCCTGTTGGTAGAACAACCAAATACAAAGACCTTCAGTGAGTTCTGAAATACATTTAGCCATTCAGCATTCAGCATATAGGATTGCACCTCGGTCACTAGTTCACTTCCTTGAGGCTTTGGAGGCCTCACGCGCAAGCAAATTACTAATTGCGCCTAACTTGTATGCGAACTACTGTACTAGCTTTTTTGTTTGTTGCGAATTGAAAATTTAAAACCATCAGGTGAAAGATCATGATGATCATGTAATCAGCTGTGGGCCAAATTCCGTTGTTACCTCGGTTCTTGGCGCGTTCCTCTTGGCGACGAAGAGCGCGACGACAGCCACCGTCGCAACCACGTTCCCGCCGAGACCCAGCACCGTGCGCACGAGACAAGGAAAATTAAGGAATACTAATATCAAGCCAACATTTTACAGAAAAAAGAAAAATTCTCGATCGCCACGGCGCGGGAATTGCAGGCGTACCCACCGGCGCAGCGAAGGAGAAGAAAAAAAGGATATAAATCCGAGAAGCACGGAGCGAATCCCCTGCCGTCCCAGACCTGCGTATCGAAATCGCCACGGGAAAAAACCTTGAGTCCGTCACCGCCGCGTCCTGATCAGAACCCGCAAGCAATCGGTTAAAAATTCGGGGGTTTAGGAGCCGTACCGTCGGATCGCCGGGGCAGAGGAGATCCATGGCGGCGGCGGGCCGGCGGCGCCGGGCAGCGCGAATCCGGCAGCGCGATTTGCCGAGGACAGAGCTCAGAACTCTCGGGCGTATCGTCGTTCTCCTCGCGCACATTTGGTGCGCCGTGGAGCGGACGGGGGTTTTGGTTGCTCCTTTGCCATCGCTGAGCGGTGGGGCCGTCACGATCGCGGGGCCCACGTGGCATGGCGAGTGGGAGTGGCTTTAGCTCCTCGGCGTGCGGCCGCACTAGCGCGAGGCGAGGGTGGCCGACCCAGCGAGCTTGAGCCGCGGTCACTGATATGTGGGGCCGAACCACCGCTGAACCCATGTGTCAGCTTCCAAGCTGCGGCGGCTCTCTCTCTTTCGTATCGGATTGGTAGACGTGTGCACGCGGGCGTCCACTATGCGGAAGTGGGCTTTGCTTTTGCTGGAGTAGCTTTTTTTTGCCTTTTGGGCTTTTTGTGTCCTCTTTTTTTTTTTGAAAATCAATACCACATATATTTATAGCAACAAATAGTACATGGTAGAGTTACACGAGCTGTCTTTGACGATTACAAAATAAAGTCTAAAAGAAACTAGCAAATCTTCGAGGTCTTCAAATTCTTTCTTCTTCCATAACACAATCTTGTACTTTTCTGAAGGCAGCCCAAGATAGATACCAAACCATAAACCTGTAAATACCAATAGAGGTTCTCCCATAATTTTAATTTGAGCCGCAATGCCAAGGCTACGTGCACGCGCGCAACCATTGAAGTAGTCAATCCACATCGGCAAGAGTACCAACACCAGTATGTCAGGGCAAAATAACCGGACAACTTGATCTACGTCGCTGGGGAGTCGAGGGTACGAATCACCATTGTCGAGGACGTAGCCACCGGGATAAATACTGCGAGGATAATTCTCCTCGCGGCAACCAAGAGAAAAGATCCAAAATCGATCTGGCGAAGCAAGATCTGAAGGACCATACCTAAAAGAGTTTAATCTTCCAACACCACCATTGACGCCGGGAGGAAGATCTCGTCGTCGATCGAAGGGTCGGAGATCAATTATTGTCGATGATGCCATCTCCATTGACATAGGCCACAAGAAGATGACTACTAAACCCTAATCTAATCTTCTAAAAAGACTACTTTTATCAAAACCTCCACTCATAGATCAGGTTCCCCACCCCTCCTGACACCGGCGAGGCCGGCCGGAGGAGGGGGAACCAATCTATGGTGGAGTAGGAGGAGAGATGGAGGCTAGGTCAAGAGAGGCGGCGGCTGAGTATGAGAGACGGAGTTTTTGTGTCCTCTTTTAGTCGATCACATGCTATGCATTTTCTGTCGACGAATGGGCGAAACAGTAACGTTTTGGCCCAGCTCCATACTTTTTCGCACTAGCGCCCGCTTCGGCCCAATGTCCGTTGGCTCAAACCATCTGTTAACACCGGCGCTTCCAAAATGGGGCTATTCAGTTTGCGGTCACCAAGTTGTTTGGTACAGGCTCACAGGTGCTTTTCTTTGCTGCAATCACATCGCGGTACCGCAAGTTCATGGGGTCAATCACTGAGAGGATCATTTTTGGGTCTAATTCGAATAGCCCAAATAATACCGGTTGAAATCATGAGCATAAATATCTTCGTTACGGTGACGACTCGGCGCTCCACTTGGCAGGATATCCCGTTATTGCTTTGCCACCGTGGCTGCCAGGTGGCGTACCTCGTCCACGTAACCTTTCTCTTCTCCCCTATTGTTCTTCAAGCTCATGCTCCCGCTCGCCTACCGAGATCTTAGAGTACCACAGCGCTACTGGCGCCGCGCAGGGGACATGGCCTCGAGGTTGAAAGCGGGTTCTCCTCGCTGCGGATCTGGCAAGATCGGGATCGGGAACTGGGAAGATCTGGAGGAGGCTATTCTCGTGCTGGAGAAGTTGGGGCGGAAGCCAGTGATCATGCGAAGGTTGTTCTCGTATTGGAGAAAATGGAGGCTGTTCTCAGCCTTCCATCAATTCCAGCAGCTCTAAGAGAAATGGAGAAGTAACAGGTATGCAAAATCTAAATTCTTTCTGAATTTGAATATATACGATGAATACTCTCTGAATATGCACATATACGCTGGATTCTATTATGTTGCTCTTGCTCTCTGGTGAATTGCAGATTATCATGTTCCAGGACAGCATCATCCTCTTGTTCTACTATGTCCTGAACTTAGTTATGATTATCAACCTTTCTGTCAACTGTAGCATTACAAATGTGATTATCTGCGTCATCTTTTTGCCAAGTATCCTCATCTGCTTCTCCTTCTTGACAAGTAGATTGTTCTGCTTCCGGTTGTGTTTCTTGTCCTGTTCTATGACTTGTATGAATATCTACTGGTGATTGTGGTTCTTGAGTAGTTCCATGATTTCTGTGAAATATTACTAGACACCAATTCCTTGAACATTTCTCTCATTTCTCTGAGGTGATCCAGTAGATATTATATTGCCAAGTAGATGGTCAGTCTGACCGCTGGCTCATGTGCCCTTCCATGCTTGAGCAAATCACTTCTCAAACATTGCACAAAATTTGTGTGATCAGCATATAGGTTCAGTACTGTCAACTATCAGTCGATGTCAACTAATTTACTATTTTCTGATGATAGAGTACTTAGATCATGTCAATTTAGCAAATCCACCAACTGAACATCAATGCTTTGCACGAAAACTAACACATAAAAATCAACAAAAATGGTGCATTTTCTGAATCTTGCAAATCCACCAACTGAACATCAATGCTTTGCACGAAAACTAACACATAAAAATCAACAAAAATGGTGCATTTTCTGAATCTTGCAAAGAACAGAGAGAACATGACAGCTTCCAGAGAAGGCTAGAGGGGGAATTGGCAGTACCTAGCTTTTATGTAACAGTAAAATACAAATAATTATAACACAACAAAATATGTCAATTTAGCAAATCCAAATAACAGAAGATTATTCCATTGCTTGGTCATACAGATAAACATAACACAACAAAATATGTCTGTTACAAGCAGATAATCAATCATAGAGGCATTACACATCATCATACTAGTGTGCGTTAACTTAAGTTTAAAAGTAGAACACTTCAAGGTAACTAGTCTTCTGGCTATTCCCAACGATGAGTTGGGAGAGCCCCAGGCATTGTTGGGAAGATCCACATTGGCGCCTCCCACTCATTGTAATAAGTGGGTTGGTATATCAGTTGTGATCCTATTGCCGGAGCTCCTCCATTGATGTGTATACGGCTCCAATCTGGCACTGGCCTCTGGGTGTAGGGATGGGCTCGATGGTATGCAACAAACACACAGTCTTCTTGTAACAAGGGCATGCCTTATCCAGCAGATGGACCAGCTTTTGCAACATCATAACAGGGTTCTCGGTGGAAGATTAGGTTGTTGATTCCAAGAAATACTAAAAGCCCGTGCAGATGCTCCTGCCTGATCCACACTGGACCATCAACAGGATCTTCTACTTTCGGGCGAAGATTAAAGGGATGCCTTGCAAAAATGTGGCACCGTAGACTAGGATAAGTGCTCAACCGTATCCCATCTTCAAACTATGCAGGAGCATTGCTGTGTCTATCACCATCTATCTGAATCCAAAGTAGATCGAAATTGCCATAATGGTAGGTATTGGATGCCAAGAACCAGGTAGTTTGTGAATTAACCACAACATGATCTGCAACTTCTTCAACGTCATCATCCAGATCGGTAGGAAATGCATCTCCTTCAGCCGCATCGCCAGCAACTGCAGCGGCTTGAGCCGCATCGCTAGCAACTGCAGCGCCTTCAGCCGCATCCCCTACAACTGGATCCTCGATGTTCGGGGCAAGTATTAGACGCGAGCCTTCATCTGTGCCTGCGTACGAAAGAAGATAAGCCACAATACAACAATACAGTAAGCAGGTAGAACTACCTGTAAATTCAGATAGGAAGAGGGCATAAGTCACCCCAAGTATGTGGTTCCCAAACCAGAACATCTCCTCGTGGTTTTGTAACCGCATACACGCGGAACAAATCTCTCCGATCACCGAATCGACGAATTGCACAGGCGTCGACATACCTGCGAGGTGCAAGGTGGTAATTTTTGAGGATGTCCCATTCGTTGTCTTGGTGACTGTCTACATAGGCGATCAGTTTGTCAAAGATCACGATTGCTTCATAATGCCACTGATCACTGCATTTTTCCTTGTAAGGGGTCTTGGTAATCTGTATCTTCAGAAGCTGTAACTCACACTGCTTGTACGAAAACATGCATGTTCAAAACGTGGGGAAAACTCCAATATGAACCAGTAATGGGAGAGGCAGAGTCACTTCTCTGTACATGTGGCGGATCTTCAGGAGGCCGTTATTCATGACTAATGCCATCCAGTCACCGTGACTTCCTACCCAATGCCCTCTTCCATCGGAGTCATTGCAATGCACGTGTGCTTTAAGCGTCTTCTTATTTAATGGCATAAAGAGGGCGCCAATGCCCTACAATTGAATTTTTTTGGAAACTTTGTAAAAATTAAGGTGTTTTGCAGAAGGAAAAGTTTGCTTGAATAGATGGAAAAGTATATAGGTAAACCGTTACAAAAAGAGCGGTCGTGTGTAGAGTAACAGTTATACAACATTATTCCAATTTTTCGTATTTAAAAATTCATTGCATGGTATTCGACAGAATGCTCACTGGATTGCAAGAACATTGTTTAGTAAAAAAATGCCAAAAAATGCTGTGCCTACTAGATGTTCGACAGAAGGATAACTATGCTTGAATATATCATAAACACATATAAGATGGAAAACTAAGTCCGTAAACCGTAACCCTAAAAGACGTCATGGGGGGAGTAACTTCATTTTTCAAAATTATTGTATCTAAAAAGTCGATGCATGCAAGGTGTTCGACAGAGATCGGTGGATTGCAAGAACATAAACAGACAGGAGATCAATATATATATATATATATATATATATATGCAAAATAGCCTGCTACCACCGGTGGTAGCTATCCACCCCAACATCGTTTCATACTACCGTTAACACTTCCTTGGTTCAACCCACTTTTTTTGGCTATGGCCCGACACCAACTCCACCAGGATGCCCACCCAATCCTTTCACCGCGCCGGCCTAAAATCATTGCATCTGCCGCCGCCGGGATCTCCCCACCAGGTCGGCACCGCCTACCACATCCCCGGCCTCATGCTCTCGCCATCGGCTCCGGTCCTGTGGCCGCGCTAGGCCATCACTGTGGAGGGAGTGGCCGCGCTTGTTGATGGGCGACATGCCGCCGGGAGACGCGGGCCAGGCCGCACCGGCGACACCACCGAATCCGACCACCATCGGCCCGTATTGCCGCGGCCACCCCCGTCCGTAGCCACATCGAACTCGAGGGGAGCGTGGCGAGGAACCGGGTCTGCGTGCCGGTGTCCCGCATGTAAAGGGGAAGGTTCCCTGGCCACCCAAACTGACACAGTCCCGACCAAATCGGACCTTCTCCTGACCAAATCGGACCTGCTCCCGACCAATCGAGTCTCCCCTCTGCTAAATCAAGCCAACGGTGGAGGAGGCGGGAGTTGAGGTCGTTGGTGGAGGCGGCACTCCTCCCTCCGTGGCCCCTGCAGAACGTCTGGTGGAGCACCTTCCTCCGTATCCTCTCCCCAAGCTGCTTCGTCCGCAGCCCCTGCAGAACACGTGCCGGCAGCAACCACTAGCTCATCCGCCCACCATTCCCTGCAGACCACGTGCCAACCGGCCTCCTGCTTTTGCACGGGCCAAGTTGGGAGGCGAGCATGATGGGGATGGGGCGCGCCGGTGCCGGAGCTCCTTGCACCTGCATGTGTGCTGGCGGACGCAGGGATGCAGCCGCGTGGTGGAGGGAGCGGGGCTGGGCAGGCGAGGCAGTATGCGGTGGCCCCGGTCCAGGGAGGGGCGGGCATGGTGGTCACGATGGTTCCATGGCAGGGCAAAGGAACATCGACAGCAGGCGAGCTCGGTGGGCGGTGAAGATGGTGGTGGGTGGTAACTGTGTGGATAAGGCAGGGCGTGGGAAGGACGGGAGAGAAAGGACTGTGGAAAAAGTTAGAAGTAACGCCGTCGCGCAAGATTTTCCTCTGTTAAGTAGGCGTGCGGTGCAGATTGTCCTAAGGGCCGATCCAACGGCTGTTTAAGGGTGTATAGCTACCACCGGTGGTAGCAAATCCACGTTGATATATATATATATATATATATATATATATATATATATATATATATATAACAGAATACTGAATCTAGTTACTCTTACTTGTGCATCGCTATCATATGGCCATGAGGATTCGTCGGTGTGGAGCAGGCCCGGCGCATCAAGCGGTAGATTCGGGGTCCCTCAAATGGCACGACGCATGCCAACCATGCCGACAGCAAGGCGAGCAGCGCTTAAGATATTGACCCGCCCGACTATATTCTCAACCGATGTTAGTGGAGATTACCCCACCCCATGGATTCATGGTAACGATCAGCAATGGGCTCTTTTGGAAGCGGACGCTGACGCTTCTCCCCCGGGGGTTCGTCCCACCCAGACCCAGACATGACTTGTGCCGGCAAATGCGGGCGGCGGCGACGTGATGGAAACGAGAAGTGGCGATGTGATGGAATGGAAATGAGAGGGCGCTGCGGTCTTGTGGATAAGATGGGGAATGAGGCGATGAACTGCCTAGCGTAGGGTAATAAGTGGAAGTTAGCGTTGGGAAGGGGAGGGGGGCGGCGGCGGCGGTTCACTGTACAAGGAGTGGAAATCATATTTTATCTCCACCATGGGCCCTTATTGCAGCAGGCTTCCTGCCCGCCAGTGCAACCCCGTACAAGGCACGCGCACGCAGTTCAATATTAGTTTGACGTCCATCTTTCTCCAACAAATTATGCCATGAAATTTGTATTTTAAAGTTTCAAAAAAATTCGAAACAAAATTCTTGTGATAGGCATTGTTGAATGCTATAAACCGGTACAAATCTCAATATGAAATACTTTATATTCTATTCTACACAAAAAAAGATAAAATCTGACCTATTATATAGTGAATAGTACATGATTGAACACTATATAATTTTATTAGAATTTACTATTTTTGTGTAGCCTAGAATATAAAGAATTTCATATTGAAATTAGTACCGGTTTGTAGCATTCAACATTGCCTATCACAAAAAAAGACAAATTCCTAAGAAAAAGATGTACTTTCTTACTACTATTTTAATACTATTTACATTCACAAATTTATCTTCTTATATCTTCCAAAATACAACATATTTTTTAACGGGACTTTTTGCATACACATATTCTGTATATATTTTTCTATGTATTTAACACCAATTTTTTGAATACATAGAAGTTTGAGAATTTAAACTTTTAAAAATTCTGAAAGTGTATGGAGCATCGGTGCCCATTTGGACCAAATCCTGAAAGTGTTGAGAGTATATTATTTTACAAGGTGCACACGACGGGCGCGTGCGGATTCTCTGACTTGCCAAGCGTGACTTGAGAGTCATTGACAGGTGGGTCCCCCATGTGATGGGGCCCACGTGCAGTGAGGGCAAGTCAGAGACAAGTTAGAGAGGGCAAGTCAGGGCCTCGCTCTGGACATCAACGACACTCATGCGGCATGTCTGGGCATCTCCGGTAGAGCACGCACAGAGCGCGCTCTAGACATCAACGGAAGGCATGGCCGTGCTCTGGGCATCTCCGGCCCCTTATACAGATACACTTCAGTACATAGGGACACACTTGCTAAATTATATATAAGGATGGTCCTCGGATACTTACATAGGTGGAACGAACAGTACATGAATCTAGTATGGCATTATGAGGTTCTCCCTCAATGGTGGCCAGTTTGGAGGGGAACGAATCAGGCATGTTCTCATGATACTAATCATCCTTTGCTGCATAGTGGATCTGCGCCGGCTCTAGTTCCCAAAGATGCCAGGTGTCGTGCAGTTTCTTCTTGCGGAACTCCTCCTTGTACTCTTCGTAGGTGGGGTCGATGATTAGAGCCGCCATCTTGGCCACGCCGGTCCGGCCTTGGTGGGTGCCCGGGAAGTTGAAGTGATCTTGTAAATCCACGTGGTTTGGTATGCGGGCGCCCATGGCTTCAAGCTTGTTGGTGTCTTGGCGCTTGTCCACAGATGCGAAGAAAATGTCGGGGCGGTTGAGGAAGCGTATGAGCTGAGGACAGTTCCTTGTTGCCACGGATACGTGCCAGAGTAGGCAGTGATCACGCATGCAGAGTTGCAGGAGGGCGGCGTGGGCAGGCTTGCTGTTGGTGTACTCGAGGTCAAGGCCGACGATCGGCAGTTGGTCCCGCTCGCCGAGCCAACGCTCAAACATGGCGATGAACTTGGCCGCCTCTCTCGGGTCGGTTGTGTGCATCACTGTGAGGACGGTGGCACCATGAGCAGGGACCTTGTGGTAGTTGGTGAAGACATTGCCGTAGAATTCCATGACGGTGGCGGCGCAAGGAGTGGGAGGGGAGGGGAGAGGGGGTTATCTCTGGAGAAGAGGAAGTTAGGGATCCAATTGTTTTCCAGGCCTCGAGATCGTAGGATAAATAGTGCGCGACTAGTCGCTGGCACGCCACGTAAGTAAATACAGTCTAGCGCTTTGGAAGTTGAACCCCCTGAAGGGAATATGCCCGAGAGGCAATAATAAAGTGGTTATTATCATATTCCATGTTTATGATAAATGTTTATTTCTTATGCTAGAATTGTATTAATTAGAAACATTAATACTTGTGTGATTAATAAACTAAAAAGGTTCCTAGTAAAGCATCTCTTTTATACTAGCTCGTTGATTAACTGATGATCAAGGTTTCCTGATCATGAACATTGGATGTTGTTAATAACAGGGTCATATCATTAGAAGAATGATGTGATGAACACTCACACTCATAGTACGAATAGCAATACGATCAAGTCATCAAGTTCATTGCTATATCAAACTCATACGAAATAGTTCTAATCCTCAGACCATGAGATCATGTTAATCATTGATGCCGAAAGAGTACTTTGATGATATCAAACGTCACACCGTTACAAGGTGATTATAAAGGTTGATTTGGGTATTCTGAAAGTATTAGTTGAGGCTCATGGATCAAGAGTGGAATTTGTCCGACCCGATAATGGGAAGATATTCTCTGGGCCCTTCTCGGTGATATTGCATTGGAATCGCTTGCAAGCATGTGACTAGGTCACGGGAATGCATTATCACGGAACGAGTAAAGAGACTTGTCGGGAACGAGATCGAACTAGGTATGGTTGATACCAAATGATCGGATCTCGGACAAGTAATAATATCGCGAGACAAAAGGAATTAACTATGTTCGTTAAAGGTTCACACGATCACTAGATTCATCGTTGAGTAAGTGGGAGTCATCATGGATTTCCAGATCCCGCTGATGATTATTGATCGGAGAGGAGTCTCGATCATGTCCACGTTATTCACGAACCGTAGGGTGACACACTTAAGGTTTGCCGTCGTTTTTGAGTGGATACGATACTCCGATTGAATTACATGACAGCATGAGGGTTGTTTCAGAAAAGCACCGAAACTGTTTCGGTATATCGAAATAACTCAAGGGGGTATTTGTTAATGTTTGTTAATTGATTGAATTAAAAAATATTAAAGAAATAAAAATGTTTTATTAAATCAATTAGTATGAATTTAATTAGCATGAATGTCATGCAAAATTAAATGGGGGTTACCTCATGTTGATGAGGGGGTTACTACCATGAAGAGGGGGTTACCACAATGAAGAAGACCATGAAGAGGAGGAGAGCCTCTCCTTGGCCGGCCACCCCTTGGGGCTGCCCATCCTCTCCTATAAAAGGCCCCCCTCTCCTCCATGTTCATGCCAGCTTGATCCTTCCCCTCTCCCGCAAAGTTGCTGCCCTAAATCCGTCTTGGCTTAGCGAAGCTATGCCAGATTGTTAGTTCGAGTTTCACACACTTGGAGAAGTGAGTGTTGGAGTGTCCGGCGGATCCCTTCTTCCAATGCCCCGCTGGACCGAGGGCATGGAGGAGTCGACGACGAGTCGTACGTGTGACCGAGCACGGGGGCGCTACCGGTTGTGGCGCCGTGTACACGATCTCGTGATCGTCAAGTGAACCACTACGTCGACTACGTCAAGTGAACGACTACGTCGACTACGTGCGTCTTCCTCGACTCTCCATCGGCAATGTTTGTGCGGGAACGTAATCCCCGCTACCAGTCTTCGAGGGTTAGTCTCCGTTGCTACCATCTCGTAGATGTTCTTGGCTAGTTTATGTGTTCATGCGTAGGAAATTTTTTTGTTTTCTATGCTACGAACCCATCAGTGGTATCAGAGCCATCTCTATGCGTAGTTGGTATGCACGGTTAGAACACATGTGGATGTAGGCGTTGATGATCATGTTATTACAATTTATTTTGTATTTTGGATCATAGTGGCATAGTGGGATTGAAGCTGCCCGAGACTAACCTTACGTGACCGCGTTCATGAGACTTGTCTCACACTTGACATGCTTCGGCATATGTGGCTTTGCGGGTGCATGTTTCTCCCACTATAGTTATGATCTATTTTACAAAGAGTTGTTAATAATATTTTATCACCGTTGTGGTTACATGTTCGTAGGTAAGAACGGTTCTTCCTAGAAAGCACCAAACCACGTAAAATATGCAAGACAAATTAGAAACGTCTAACTTGTTTTTGTGGGGCATATGATGTGATATGGTTGTCTTTACATTTAAATGGCCTGCGTGCTGAATATATATATCCAAGTGATATATTGTAATGGAGGAAGACAACCAAGGTGGCGCGCCATGGAACTTAGAGCTACGCCGGTGGAATGATGGAGATCATGCCATGACGCACAAGATCGACATCGAATGCGTGAAGGACCATATCATATCACATTATATATGCATGTGATGTTTTTATGCATCTTATTCTACTTAGATTTGATTGCGCGGTAGCATTATAAGATGATCCCTCTCACATAAATATCAAGATAAAATGTGTTCTTCCATAGCATGCACCGTCAAGAAAGTTCGTCGTTTCGAGACACCACATGATGATCGGGTGTGACAGACTCTACGTTCACATACGATGGGTGTAAGACAGTTTTACACACGCGAGTGCTATGGTTCTACTTGGCGAGCCTAGCATGTACAGACATGGCCTCGAAACACAAACCGAAAGGTTAAGCATGAGTCATATGGTTAATATGATGAACATGGCGATGTTCGCCTTTGAAACTATGCCGTTGCACGTGATGATCGGTTGCGGTATAGTGAATTTGGTTCGTGTAATCACTTCAGAAAACTAAGAGGGATGTTGTTTTTAAGTAGGAGTTCACTTAGTAATTTTGAATTATAGAACTCAATTTATCATGAACTAAATCAAAGTGAATTTGCATAGTTTGTTGTAGTTATTGGTATCCGTTTACTACCTTGCGATTAGCTATAATTGAGATAATAGAACTATAGAATTCTGGATGTTAACTTTACGAACTGGTATCGTATTGTTTGAATGTCAATCTAAAGTTTAAAGTCCTATTGCAAACTTTTAGCAAACCTTGGTTACTCGATAAAATTTAATAAGTAGTATTAAATCAAGAGTAACAATTCCAGTGTTAGTATCTAAGTATCACACTTGCCTCCATGATCCTTGATATTCAAAAGTTGTTTTTAGTATCAAGGTTATCTAGGAGCTGAAAGAATTGTTTCATAAACTATCATGTGTTGAAGATATTGTGATATCTGAAACAATGTTTGGTTGCAAAGTGATAGAGTATAATTTAGTAAGACACATGTTCTCATATTGTATGAGAATTTGTGAAGATTGGAGACGCTAGGCGTCCAGATCTCCTAAAAAGGTTTTGGGAACTAACATTATACTCACAATTCGTCCTCGTGAGCTATAGTAGCTTGATCATGAAAGTTGTCATGATAGGATGAATGGAAGATGTAGGTAAAATGTTTACTACACTAAGAGATTACTAAAGAATGGAATTTGGAAGAACGCCAAATATTTGATAATGGTGATCTACTTCAAAGTGCGAGTCCAAGGATATTAGTGTTTGACTAATCATGCCTTGAACTATGTGCCATGTGTATGGCACCACTATTGATGTTGATAGATTCTTCTAGACGAAAAAGAATTGCTAAAAGAGAATCCGAAATTTATTCTGGCGGAAAAGAAAAGACTGGAAATGTCCATCTCAGGTATATAGAAGATATACATCTTATGGGTGTATTCGTTGCTTGTTAAAAGAATGTGGTTCTTGGGTATTTGATACTAAATTGGTTGGTATGAACTGTCATACAGAACAACGCAATATAAGAACTACAATGGCCTAATTAACTAGCAAATGAATATGGGATGATTCTCATCGAAAACAAATCAAGTGTTATTGTGTTTCGTTGGCATTAAACCTAGCCTTCAAGATTTGTTTGAATAATTGTTATTTTGTTCTGGTATTATAAGAACAATGGTTATTCAAATTATTACCGCATTCATAAAAGATGAATGAACGTTTATCTTGTTGGAGAAATCACATCCATAACACTGATGCTAAAAATGTGTCAAAACAAATGATTAGAAGATCACTTATGAGTGACACCACCGTTTAAATCATATTGGAAAGTAAACATGAAGAAACTCCATGTTGATGGGATTTTGGAGTCTTTTGATTTTGAATCAATTGACACTTGTGAAAATTTCCTAGAGATGATTAAAACTCCGTTTGTAGGCCAAAGAAGAACAGACGACTAACTTATTAGATATTGTACATGTTGATGTATATAGTCCATTATGTGTAGCCATGTGTGGTGAATTCTTGAACTTCATTTACTTTAACCGATGATTTGAGTAGATATATGTGTATATTTACTTGATAAGGAAGAAGCATGAAATATTTGAATATTGTTCAAAGTATTTCTAGATGAAGTTGAAAATCATTGTAACAAGAGAATAAAGAATTTATGATTTGATCATAAAGGAAGATATTTGAGTTACAAGTTTAGCAAACACCTAAAAGTTGAGGAATCGTTCCATAGACTTATATTTCCCAAAACACCATAGGAGTATGGAGTGTTCGAGAGATGAAATCAAACTTTGTTTGACATCATTGGATCAAAGGTGTCGTCTATAAAACTGCCATTATATTTTAAGGATAAAGCTTTAGAGACTACCACTTTTACACTGAAAAGAGCGCCATCATGATCCGTTGAAATGACACCATATGAGTTATGGCATGGGATAAAACCCAAGTTGTCTTTTCTAAAATTTTGGTGTGCTAGGCATATGTAAAATGTTTACAACCAAAGTTGGATAAATGCGTCTTTGTAGGTTATCCTAAAGTAACTGTTGGGTATTCCTCCAGAACACCTAAGACAAAAGTGTTTGTCGCTGAAAAACGTCAAGTTTCTTGAGAAGGAATTTTTTGCAAAAGGTTAAGTGGGAGGACAATAGAACTATGATTGGGTTATTGAACCTAAGTTATATGTGCTGAGTAGCGCAGCGCCGGGAAGTGTCCCGGAGGCGGCCATAATGCGCATGGCTGTCGTACCTCAAAGGTTGTGGTCATATAGATCTAAGTTCCTATTGAACCGCGTGAGTCGGGTAACAATCAAATAGTTAAATTTGAGAACAGATCATTATTGTTTGATAATGATGAACAGACTACATGCAAAGAAGCGATGATGGGCCCTGACTCCATCAAATGGCTAGAAGCCATAAAATCCGTGATAGTTCCATACACGAGAAATCAAGTTTCTGAACTTGAAAGACCCTCAAAAGGCATGAAGCCTAATGAACGTGTTAGGATCTATAAAGATAGACATGGATGTTTAACATCTATGAAATACTCGACACATCATTAAAAGAGTTTACGATTGTGTTCAATGAGTTGACTATGACAAGATTTGATCTTTCATAGCGACATTTTGCCTGGACAGATTATTGTAGTAACCCCTACATATGCCAAGTTTGGTATATGTTAGTTGAACAAACAAGACAACATTCTTCTAATAGAATGGTTACCTAGGACATGTACATGACATGGTCCAAAGGGTCTTATAAATTCAAAGGATGCTAAAAAGGCATGCAAACTCCAATGGTTGAAGTAAGCATCGTGGAGTTGGAATATTCACCGTGATGAAATAATTAAAAAGTTTAGTTTCATCAGATACGATGAATATGCTTGCATTTGCAAGAAATTAAGTGGGAGCACTGAGACATATTTCTAGTACATTATGTAGAAGACATATTGTTAATTGGAAATGATGTATCTTTTATTGACACTGGTTAAGATTTTCATTAAAATTAGATTTCAATGAAAGACTTAGGCAAAACCAAAATATTGGGTCTCGATGTCTATGTAGATAGATCGAGGTGCCAATATGGTTATGCCACATACATAGATGAAATATTGAATGAAGTTCAATATGGAAACGACGAGAAAAGTTCTTGCCGCATGGAAGAGGTTGAAACAAGATTCAGGTGTTTTTGACACTTGATGAGTGAAGCCACATGAATGATTTGATCGAACATGTATACCATGCATGATATATACATATCCAGATATGTCCTATGCTCTAAATGTTATGAGCATATATCAGAGTGATAAATGTCATAAGATGATCACTGGACAATAGTAAGGATATCCTTATGT
This sequence comes from Dactylis glomerata, assembly GCA_007115705.1. NCBI lineage: Eukaryota > Viridiplantae > Streptophyta > Magnoliopsida > Poales > Poaceae > Dactylis > Dactylis glomerata. Next base: position 423,917 of record QXEO01000032.1, on the reverse strand, counting down.
GCTTTGGAAGGACTGGGGATATATATTATGTATGACGAAGTGACACATAGTTCATTGTAAAGTGTTGCATTGATACTAAGTTTGTCACAAGATACAAATTAAGTTTATCTCAATTTTAGCTATATGTTTAGGTGGCACAATGTAATGGAAGGAAGTTCCATGTTGGATTTGGATAAGTTCCAAAGTTAAGACATTGTGATGGATTCTACAACAAAGGTTGAGTATATGGCTGCTTTAGAAGTAGCAAAGGAGGGCATTTGTGTCAAGAAGTTTGTTATCAAACTAGGTGTAGTTCCAAGATGGCTATTACTATGAAGATCTATTGTGCGACAATAGTGACAACATGATTTTAGCTAAAGGAACTAAGGTTTCACCTAAGGACCAAATTTATACCCAACTATCTCATTTGAGAATGAGTGATGCGTAGAGACGCAAAGACATGCAAATACACACAGAACTGAAAGTGTCAGATCTGGAGATCAGGTTTACCACATGCAACGCGTACAGATAACACGTGAATGCCATAAGTGTTATATACGTAAGTATCAACTAGATTATTAACTCTAGTGCAAGTGGGAGACTGAAGGGAATATGCCCGAGAGGCAATAATAAAGTAGTTATTATCATATTCCATGTTTATGATAAATGTTTATTTCTCATGCTAGAATTGTATTAATTGGAAACATTAATACTTGTGTGATTAATAAACTAAAAAGGTTCCTAGTAAAGCCTCTCTTTTATACTAGCTTGTTGATTAACTGATGATCAAGGTTTCCTGATCATGAACATTGGATGTTGTTAATAACGGGGTCATATCATTAGACGAATGATGTGATGAACACTCACACCCATAGTACGAATAGCAATACGATCAAGTCATCAAGTTCATTGCTATATCAAACTCATACGAAATAGTTCTAATCCTCAGACCATGAGATCATGTTAATCATTGATGCCGAAAGAGTACTTTGATGATATCAAACGTCACACCGTTACAGGGTGATTATAAAGGTTGATTTGGGTATTCTGAAAGTATTAGTTGAGGCTCATGGATCAAGAGTGGAATTTGTCCGACCCGATGACGGGAAGATATTCTCTGGGCCCTTCTCGGTGATATTGCATTGGAATCGCTTGCAAGCATGTGACTAGGTCACGGGAATGCATTATCACGGAACGAGTAAAGAGACTTGTCGGGAACGAGATCGAACTAGGTATGGTTGATACCAAATGATTGGATCTCGGACAAGTAATAATATCACGAGACAAAAGGAATTAACTATGTTCGTTAAAGGTTCACACGATCACTAGATTCATCGTTGAGTAAGTGGGAGTCATCATGGATTTCCAGATCCTGCTGATGATTATTGATCGGAGAGAAGTCTCGATCATGTCCACGTTATTCACGAACCGTAGGGTGACATACTTAAGGTTCGCCGTCGTTTTTGAGTGGATACGATACTCTGATCGAATTACATGACAGCATGAGGGTTGTTTTAGAAAAGCACCGAATCTGTTTCAGTATATCGAAATAACTCAAGGGGTATTTGTTAATGTTTGTTAATTGATTGGATTAACAAATATTAAAGAAATAAAATTGTTTTATTAAATCAATTAGTATGAATTTAATTAGCATGAATGTCATGCAAAATTAAATGGGGGGTTACCTCATGTTGATGAGGGGGTTACCACCATGAAGAGGGGGTTACCACAATGAAGATGACCATGAAGAGGAGGAGAGCCTCTCCTTGGCCGGCCACCCCCTTGGGGCTGCCCATCCTCTCCTATAAAAGGCCCCCCTCTCCTCCATGTTCATGCCAGCTTGATCCTTCCCCTCTCCCGCAAAGTTGCTGCCCTAAATCCGTCTTGGCTTAGCGAAGCTCTGCCGGATTGTTAGTTCGAGTTTCACACACTTGGAGAAGTGAGTGTTGGAGTGTCCGACGGATCCCTTCTTCCGCTGCCCCACTGGACCGAGGGCGTGGAGGAGTCGACGACGAGCCGTACGTGTGACCGAGCATGGGGGCGCTGCCGGTTGTGGCGCCGTGTACACGATCTCGTGATCGTCAAGTGAACCACTACGTCGACTACGTCAAGTGAACGACTACGTCGACTACGTGCGTCTTCCTCGACTCTCCATCGGCAACGTTTGTGCAGGAACGTAATCCCCGCTACCGGTCTTCGAGGGTTAGTCTCCGTTGCTACCATCTCGTAGATGTTCTTGGCTAGTTTATGTGTTCATGCGTAGGAATTTTTTTTGTTTTCTATGCTACGAACCCATCACCCCCCACGCGAGCCGCCCCCGTCGCTTCGTTTTTGAGAGAAGAGGAAGTTGGGGATCCAATTGTTTTGCAGGCATGCCGCGGTAAATGCAAGTCTAGCGCTTTGGAAATTGAACTAGTCGTTTTGTTTCGTTTCTGAGAGAGCGCTAGACCGACGTGTCACCGTGGGCCCCAGTATTCCGGCCCACTTGTAAGTGAGAGGCTGCTATCGTGGGTAAGGATGTACGTACGTTACCGCCAGGCAGCAATTAAAGAGACTTATTGTTGGGTCCCCTCATTGTTTGACTACAGGTAGCAGAGTGACAGTGTGAAAAAGGAGATAGCGTGCAAGGGGGGAATAAATCCGCTCTCGTCTGACACGAGGAAGGAATAGAGAACAAAATCTTACCATTGAAATGCTTCTCATCGAGGTCCCCTGCTCCATGAGACAAACGAGTAAGACAAACTAGTCCAGGTTTAGCATCCGAAGCATGTGGGGACCCACTTGTCTGGGTAAGGTTTGGTCCGACATGTGTCTAGGGCCCCACTTGTCAATAGTGTTCCAGGCCTATGTGGGGCCACATGTCATAAGGGTTAGAATTCGTGGCCAGTGGAAAAACCCAAGCAACAGACTCGTGGTAGCAAGTTGTGCGTAGTAGCGGGATGAGATTTGATAGGTCAAGTAAATTGATGAGACACGCTGCAGTCTGACTAGGCGTGCTCAAGAGATGTCAGTTGCGTCATCATCGCTCATTCTACTCTGGCGCCTACTCCAGTTCAGTAGCCATAGATGGAGGAGTTCCCTTCCATGGGTAAACAAATAAATAAATGGCACATAGCACTTGCAATTCATCATTGCGACTCATTAGTTACATTAGGTAACATTAAACAATAGGTTCGTGCTAATTGCATCGAGCAAATAGCAGATAGCAAATAGTTCTTAGCTACGGTAATCTCGTGATACCTCTACTGATGATTTGGCGATTCTTCGAACAATGGCTCAACAAAGGTTTGTCTCATCATCTAACTCCTCATCTAACTCAGCATCATTTGGTGATTCTTCGAACAATGGCTCTTCGATGATTGCCTTGATCCTTTTCACCTTGTCGTTTTGGGCGTTCCATCCCGCTCTGTTCAACATCCGTACAACATCATGTGCGCACGTTAGCACCCGCTGCAACTTTCTTTTTTTCTCCAATTCATCCACATTTTTCTTCAGCATTTCCAAATTATCCTTTAGCTGATCAGCTTCTTCCATCAGCATAGCCTTCTCGACGCATAGAGCGGAACTCTTCTTCTCTAGCTCAGCTAGTTTAATTTTGTCAGCACTTCTTGCAGTATTGCTAGAATGATACAATCCCCATAGTCGTGATAGTGCATTCTTTAGTGTGTCTGGCCACTCTTGATCTACCCAAGAAACAAACCCACAGTTGTTCTCTTCCTATAGAAAAAGAAATGAAAAATGCTCATGCCATTACGTAACATAAGATAGGACTCAATGCAGCAAGTAATTCATATGCAAGTACACATGAAAGAACTAAGTGTAGCAAGATAATACTAAGTGTGCAGCAATTTAGTCATGCACATCAATTATTTAATTACTTGCAGCGAGTTAGTCATGTGCATCCAATTGCTTTTTACTATACCAAACAATAAACTGAAAAATTGAAGGGGAAATTGCAGCTTTCACCCTGCCCCTACGTAACACAAGATAGTACTCAGTGAAGCAAGTAATTTATATGCAAATACACATGAAAGATAGTACTAAGTGGATAGATAGTAATCTGTGAAGCAAGTAATTCGTAAGCAACCTACACACGAGTAGTAATAGAAGATGACAAAGATCGTACGAAGGGTAACTATAATATTATGTATAACTAAAAGAAACAATGGAATTACATGCCCACAAAATTGCAGTTAGAAGTTTGAAGATAAAATCTCAAGCACATAATCTTATCTGAACAAGGCAATAGATCAACTTAAACAAGGCAATATTATCTCCAACTTAACTAAACTTTGATGCTTTTCCACTGCTAACGTGCACATAGAAGGACTCACATTCTGCAGTGAGCACTTGTAGAATTTTCGCCCAGTATCAGTCCCCTCGAAGGCGACGCACTTGAGCGGCTCAAGTTTGTGGACGCGGCAAAGTTCTTCACAGGTCGACGCTAAACCGCGAAATGTGGGGTCTTCGCAGGTTCGCGGGGCATGATCCGCTTCCCTGGGGTCGTACACGTCCACGAATTCCAGAGAAAATTAATGTTAACTTATGTAAAGCGACCGAATCGGAAAGAAAATGGCCATTCACAGATCTGAAACCAAACACATAGCTTGAGGCGGTGCAGCTTACCCCGAGGGTCATGGCGACCAAGGCGGTGGCTCGTACGAACATCGCCGAGGGCGGCAGCAGCGGACCAGGAAGAGGGGTAGATCGAGATCCTCCTCAGTGGAGGGTAGGGGCTGAGAAAGGGGGATAAGAGGACAGGGAAGGGAAGCTAAAGGGTTTCGCAGCATAGTAAATCAAAATTTTCCTACGAATGCGAACAAGAAAGCCAAGATCTAATCTAGGAGATGTAATCAACGAGAGAGATAGATGAGATCTTCATACCCTTGAAGAAATCGCACAGCGGAAACGTTCAACAGAACGTGGATGATGTAGTTATACTAGCCTTCTCCTCCTCGCGATCTGATCCGATTCAACGCCGCAAGTGGCGACACCTCCGAGAGATGCACACGTACAGCGCACCAACGACTCTGCCTTCCCGGTCTAGCGAGATATGGTGGAGTGGTAGATGGGATCAATAGCATGACGGCGTGGTGTCTATGGTGGAGAGTATGCGCCGACAGGGCTCCGCCTGTTTGTGTGGTGGAAGAAGAACGGAGAAAGGAGGCTTCAGAAAATGGGCAGCGGCTTCACGCAAATTAGGTCGTACCCAAAACGGCGGCCATCAGCTCCCTTTTATAAGCGTCCAAACTTGTACCAGAAGTTAGGTCAAAGTGTGTCGATCCGATCGAAAACACGCAATCACGCAGCGCCAGGCCGCTGCCACAGATCGATCATATCGATCGTAGGTGCACCGTGCACGCGCCTGTGGCGAGCGGAGCCATCCCTGAGCCGGCCCAGTCCACCATGGCCCAACCGGGTCCAGCCTGCACCGAGGCAGCCATCCCAGTGGCTGAGTGGGCTGCCGGCTTGCTCCAAGCCCCAGCCTGAAAGCTAGCGTGAGCAGGCGCTCGCCCCTGGACGCTCGATCGAGCGCCAGGGCGTTGCCCAGCCGCAGCCGCTGGTTCGGCCGTTTTTCTTTTTCTCTTTTTTTTTCTTTCTATTTATTTCTACTAAATAAATAGTGCCAATATTTATTAATTCATATAATTAATAAATACCAATATTTTCATCCAGAACAATTCCGAACTCTCCGAAACGCTTTCACATATATCCCAAACTACCCTAGCGTTGATTTGCATTAAGTGTGTGACCCTACGGGTTTGAGAATGCACGGACATGATCTCCATCAATAATCAATAGCGGGATTTGGAAATCCATATTGACTCCCACGCACTCAACGATGATCATATCGGATGAACCACGATGTCAGGATTCAATCAATCCCGTATTTGTATTTCCTTCGTCTCGCGATATTTTACTCGCCCGAGATTCGATCGTCGGTATCGGCATACCTAGTTCAATCTCGTTCATAGCAAGTACTTTACTAGTTTTGTAATCTGATATCACTGTGTGATTAACTCCTTAACCATGTGCTTGCAAGCGGTGTTGATATCGATTACCGAGTGGGCCCGAAGTATATCTCTCTAACTCGGGAGGGACAAATTCCATCTCGATACATGCAACCCAACAAGTACTTTCCGATCACCTGAGAGACACCTTTATGATCACCCTCTCATAGGATGACGTTTGATGACCTCAAAGCTTTCTTCCGGCACTAGGGAGTTAAATTATCTCATGGTCTAAGGAACACAATATATGACATAGGAAAAAGCTTCGCAAAGATGAACACAATGACACGATCTAATTGTTATGCTTTATTTGGGTCTATCCATCATATCATTCTCCTAATGATATGACCTCATTATTAATTGACAACTCACGTCTATGGTTAGGAAACCTTAACCATTATTAATCAATGAACTAGTCCATAGAGGCATACTAGGGACACGGTGTTGTTCATAAACCACACAAGTATTAAAGTTTCTGCTTAATACAATTCTAGCATGGAATATAAACATTATCATGAATAAGAATTATAATAATAACATCTTTATTATTGCCTCTAGGGCATAATTCCAACAGTCTCCCACTTGCACTAGAGTCAATAATCTAGTTTACATCTGGTAACAATCTAACACCCATGGCATTAAGGTGTTGATCATGTTTTGCTCGTGGAAGAGGTTTAGTCAATGGATCTGCGACATTCAGATCCTTGTGTACTTTTCTAATCTTCAGATCTCCATCTGCTATATAATCTCGAATTATATGGAAACGGCGGTTGATGTGCTTGGTCTTTGGATGATATCTTGGTTCCTTAGCCAATGCTATGGCGCTAGTGTTGTCGCACAATATCTCCAGTGGGTCCAAGGCATTTGGAACCACACCAAGCTCAGTGATGAAGTTTATGATCAAAACTCCTTCACTTGACGCTTCCGAAGCAGCCATGTATTCCGCTTCGGTTGTAGATCCCGCGATCACGCTTTGCTTGCAGCTTCTCTAGCTCATAGCTCCACCATTCAAAATATAAGCATATCCTGTCTGAGATTTAGAATCATCCGGGTCGGTGTCGAAGCTAGCATCAATATAACCTTTTACAACGAGCTCCTCATCACCTCCATAGACCAAGAACATTTCTTTAGTCCTATTTAAATACTTTAGGATGTTCTTTACGGCTGTCCAGTGTTCCACTCCTGGATCACTTTGGTATCTGCTCGTCAAACTAAGAGCATTGGACACATCCGGTCTAGTACATAGCATGGCATACATGATAGAACCTATGGCCGAGGCATATGGCACTTTGCTCATAGTTTCTCTATCTTTTACCGTAGCTGGACACTGAGCCTTGCTCAATATCTTACCTGACAACATGGGCAATGAACCTTTCTTTGCTTTATCCATTCTGAACCTTTTCAGAACTTTGTCCAGGTATGTACTTTGGCTTAAACCTATTAGGCGTCTTTGTCTATCTCTACAGATTTTGATGCCTAATATATAAGCAGCTTCTCCTAGGTCTTTCATTGAAAAACATTTGTTCAAATAACTCTTCACATCGTTAAGCATTCCGATGTCATTTCCAATAATCAATATGTCATCCACATATAGTACTAAAAATGTCACCAAGCTCCCACTCACTTTCTTGTGTACACAAGCTTTGTAGCAATTTGGAACAAATCCAAAACTCTTGATCACTTGATCAAAATGAAGGTTCCAACTCCGGGATGCTTGCTTCAGCCCATAAATGGAACGCTGAAGTTTGCACACTTTATTAGCATCCTTAGGATCGACAAAACCTTCGGGCTGCATCATATACAACTCTTCATCAATGTTACCATTGAGGAACGCAGTCTTGACATCCATTTGACAAATTTCATAATTATGAAATACAGCAATTGCTAATAAAATCTAAATGGACTTAAACATCGCTATGGGAGAGAAAGTCTCATCATAGTCAACACCTTGAACTTGTCAAAAACCTTTTGCGACAAGCCGAGCCTTATAGACAGTAACATTACCATCCGCGTCTGTTTTCTTCTTGAAAATCCATTTGCACTCAATGGCCTTACGGTCGCTCGGAGGGTCCACCAAAGTCCATACTTGGTTTTCGCTCATGGATCCCAATTCGGATTTCATGGCCTCTAGCCATTTCTCAAAGTCTGGGCTCATCATCGCTTCCTCATAGTTCACAGGTTCATTGTTGTCTAACCATATCACGGTTAAGACAGGGTTGTCGTACCATTCAGGAGTGGCACGCGACCTTGTCGACCTGGAAAGTTCAGTAGCAGCATCGTTCGAAGTTTTATGATCCTCGTCATTAGCTTCCTCTCATGTTGGTGCAGGCGGTGCCGGAACAACTTCGGGTGCTGCGCTACTCTCCAACTCGAGAGAAGGTTCAATAACCTCGTCTAGCTCTACCTTCCTCCCACTCACTTCTTTCGAGAGAAACTTCTTCTCAAGAAAGGATCCATTCTTAGCAACAAAGACTTTGCCTTCAGATCTGTGGTAGAAGGTATACCCAATTGTTTCCTTAGGGTATCCTATGAAGACGCATTTCTACACTTTGGGTTCGAGCTTGTCCGGCATCAACTTCTTGACGTAAGCTTCATATTCCCAAACTTTAAGAAACGACAGCTTAGGTTTAGCACCAAACCATAGTTCATATGGTGTCATCTCAACGGATTTAGATGGCGCCCTATTTAAAGTGAATGCAGCGGTTTCTAATGCATAACCCCAAAATGATAATGGTAAATCTATAAGAGACATCATCGATCACACCATATCTAATAGAGTTCGATTCCGGCATTCGGATACACCATTGCGCTGTGGTGTTCCAGGTGGCGTGAGTTGGGAAATGATTCCGCTTGCTTTAAGATGCGTGAGAAAATCATAACTCAAATATTCACCTCCATGATCAGATCGCAGAAATTTAATTTTCCTGTTACGATAGTTTTCCACTTCGTTCTGAAATTCTTTGAACTTTTCAAATGTTTTAGATTTATGTTTCATTAAATAGACATACCCATATCTACTTAAGTCATCAGTAAAAGTGAGAAAATAGCGATATCCACCGCGCGTCGAAATACTCATTGGTCCGCACACATCGGTATGTATGATTTCCAATAAGTCCGTTGCTCGCTCCATTATTCTGGAGAACGGGGTTTTGGTCATCTTGCCCATGAGGCACGGCTCGCACGTGTCAAACGATTCAAAATCAAGAGACTCCAAAAGTCCATCAGAATGGAGTTTCTTTATGCATTTTACACCAATATGACCTAGATGACAGTGCCACAAATAATTTGGATTATCACTATCAACTTTGCATCTTTTAGCCTCAATGTTATGGATATGTGTTTCATTGCTTTCGAGATTCAGAAGAAATAAACCATTGACAACAGGTGCATGACCATAAAAGATGTTATTCATATAAATAGAACAACCATTATTCTTTGACTTAAATGAATAACCGTCTTGCAATAAACACGATCCAGATATAATATTCATGCTCAACGCAGGCACATAATAACACTTATTAAGGTTTAAAACTAATCCCGAAGGTAAAACTAAGGAGAGCGTGCCGACGGCCATCACGTCAACTTTTGATCCATTGCCAACGCGCATCGTCACCTCATCCCTTGCTAGCCGCCGTCTATTCCGTAGCTCCTGTTTCGAGTTACAAATATTAGCAACTGAACCAGTATCATATACCCAGGCACTATAATGAGCGCTAGTAAGGTAGACATCAATAACATGTATATCAAATATACCTTTAATGGTGCCAGCCTTCTTGTCCGCTAAGTACTTCAGACAGTTGCGTTTCCAGTGACCCTTGTCCTTGCAATAGAAGCACTCAACGTCCGGCTTAGGACCAGATTTGAGCTTCTTCTCAGTAGGGGCAATGCGCTTGCCGCTGCCTTTCTTGAAGGATTTCTTTGCACCCTTAGCTTTCTTGAAGCTAGTGGTCTTGTTTACCATCAACACATGATTATATTTCTTGATATCCACCTCCGCAGCTTTCAGCTTAGCGAAGAGCTGAGTGATCGTATCAGTGGAACCAATTTGATTGTGAGTAACTACAAAGCCTTTGTAGCTAGGAGGGAGTGATTGCAGAACTCTATCAATCTTGAGTTCTTCTGGAATCTTGCAGTCCAGCTTCTCAAGGCGTTGAGTGTAGCCTAACATCTTAATGGCGTGCTCACTAACGGAACTCCCTTCCTCCATTTTGCAGTTAAAGAACTTCTTGGAAATCACATATCACTCAGAACAGGCTTGAGTCTGAAACATGGTTTTCAGTTCCTCAAGTATCTCATAAGGCCCACGGTACTTCTCAAAATGATTTTGAAGTGCCGGTTCCATAGAAAACAACATGGTACTCAAAATCGCATCATAATCATCTCTGCGAGAATTGAAGTCAGCAAGTTTTTTAGTTTTCGCTGTTGCAGCAGGGGGGTTACCTAGCGCTTCCTCAAGTACATAAGATTTTTGTCCGCCAGTGAGAATGATCCTCAGATTGCGGAACCAGTTGGTGAAGTTGGACCCATTGTTTTTAAGCTTTTCTTTCTCAGCAAACACGTTGAAGTTGAAGTTGGACTTAGCCATTTGATTTACAACATTGCAAGTACAATTTAGACTATGTTCATGATAACTAGTTCAACTTAATCAAATTACTAGATGAACTCTCACTAAATTCAACATCCCTCAAGTTGTTTAGTGAACACGATCCAAATTCACCACACCTAATCCGATCTTCACGAGAAGAGATGTAGTTTTAATGGTGGACAACGAAGTGTCGATCATATCATTCATATGACTCATGTTTAACCTTTCGGTTCGTGTGTTCCAAGGCCATGTCTGTACATGCTAGGCTCGTCAAGTCAAACCCAAGTATCTCCGCGTGTGCAAAAACTGGCTTGCACCCGTTGTATGTGAACGTAGAGTTTATAGCACCCGATCATCACGTGATGCTTCAAAATGATGAACTTTTGCAACAGCGCATACGAGGGGAGAACACAATTTTATCTTGATCTTTAAGTGAGGAATTATCTTATAATGCTACCATCGCGATCAAGCATAATATGATACATAAAAGGATAAACATCACATCCATATAATTTTATGTGACATGGTATAGCCAATCTCCGCGCAATGATCTCCATCTTGTGCACGCCGGCATGATCTCCATCACTCCACCATGATTGCCTCCACCACGAATAGCAACTACAACTATTGCTAACTACTTAGCGATAAAGTAAAGCTATTACATGGCATATAAGAAGTTGACACGTAGGTCATACACAATTATAAGGACAACCATATGGCTCCTGCCGGTTGTGAACTCATCGACATGCAAGTCATGAGATATTACAAAACATGATCATCGCATACATCACATATATCACATCATATCTTGTGGCCATACCATATCACAAAACACTCCCTGCAAAAACAAGTTAGACGCCTCTACTTTGTTGTTGCATGTTTTACGTGGCTTATGGGAGTAACAAGTTAAGAACGATTCTTACCTACGAAAAGCCATAACGGTGATATTATGGTTGCCAACATCCGTTGTAAATCCCATGACTACTATAGTGAGAGAAACTAGCATCCACTAGCCGCATGTGTAGAACAAGCCACACGTCAAGTGCGGAGCTGGTCTTGCGAACGAGGTCGCGTAAAGTTGGCCTGGACTGCTTCGATGTCACTATGCCGCGCCATAAGAAATACACAACAAAGAGGTTTGCAATAGAAAATATCAATGCCCGCAATAAGCATGTTGCGTTCTACACGTGAAACACATCTACACATAGATCTAGCTCTGATACCACTAAAGGGTTTCGCGGCATAGTAAATCAAAATTTTCCTACGGATGCGAACAAGAAAGCCAAAATCTAATCTAGGAGATGTAATCAACGAGAGAGATAGATGAGATCTTCATACCCTTGAAGAAATCGCACAGCGGAAACGTTCAACAGAACATGGATGATGTAGTCGTACTAGCCTTCTCCTCCTCGCGATCCGATCCGATTCAACACCGCAAGTGGCGACGCCTCCGAGAGATGCACACGTATAGCGCACCAACGACTGCGCCTTCCCGGTCTAGCGAGATATGGTGGAGTGGTAGATGGGATCGACATCACGATGGCGTGGTGTCTATGGTGGAGAGTATGCGCCGACAGGGCTTTGCCTATTTGCGTGGTGGAAGAAGAACGGAGAAAGGAGGCTTCAGAAAGCGGGCAGCGGCTTCGTGCAAATTAGGTCGTACCCAAAACGGCGGCCATCAGCTCCCTTTTATAAGCGTCCAAACTTGTACCAGAAGTTAGGTCAAAGCGTGTCGATCCGATAAAAAACACGCAATCACGCAGCGCCAGGCCGCCGCCACAGATCGATCGTATCGATCGTAGGTGCACCGTGCACGCGCCTGTGGCGAGCGGAGCCATCCCCGAGCCGGCCCAGTCCACCATGGCCCAACCGGGTCCAGCCTGCACCGAGGCAGCCGGCCCAGTGGCTGAGTGGGCTGCCGGCCTGCTCCAAGCCCCGACCTGAAAGCCAGCGAGCGCAGGCGCTCGCCCCTGGACGCTCGATCGAGCGCCAGGGCGTTGCCCGGCCGCAGCCGCTAGTTTGGCCGTTTTTCTTTTTCTCTTTTTTTCTTTCTATTTATTTCTACTAAATAAATAGTGCCAATATTTATTAATTCATATAATTAATAAATACCAATATTTTCATCCGGAACAATTCCGAACTCTCCGAAATGCTTTCACATATATCCCGAACTACCCTAGCGTTGATTTGCGTTAAGTGTGTGACCCTACGGGTTCGAGAATGCGCGGACATGATCTCCATCAATAATCAATAGCGGGATCTGGAAATCCATATTGACTCACACGCACTCAATGATGATCATATCGGATGAACCACGATGTCAGGATTCAATCAATCCCGTATTTGTATTCCCTTCGTCTCGCAATATTTTACTCGCCCGAGATTCGATCGTCGGTTGATACGTCTCCAATGTATCCATAATTTTTGATGCTCCATGCTTATTTTTACACCATTTATTTAGTGTTTCATTACACTTCGTGGCATTTTTTTGCATTTTCCAGAACTAACCTATTAACGAGATGCCACAGTGCCAGTTCCCTGTTTTCTGCTGTTTTTGTGTTTCAGAAAAGTTACACAGAAAATATTCTCGGAATTAGATGAAACAAAAGCCAGACGTCCAGATATTTCAAGGAGCTTCCAGAACACCGAAGAGGAGACGGAGCCGGACCAGAGGGTGGCCACACCACAGGGCAGCGCAGCCTAGGGCTGGCCCGCGCCCCCTGGTTGTGTGGGCCCCTGGTCCACTTCTGACGCCGCCCCTTCGCCTATAAAGACCCCCCAACAGGAAAAACCTAAAGACCCGATCACTTTTCTAGAACACATCGCGATCCGCCGCCGCCGTTGTCCCAAAGATCGGGAGGGTCCAGAAGCTCTTCCCGGCACCCTGCCGGAGAGGGGAATCGCCACCGGAGGTCTTCTTCATCGCCATGCTTGCCTCCGGCGCGATGAGTGAGTAGTCTACCTTGGACTATGGGTCCATAGCAGTAGCTAGATGGTTGTCTTCTCCACCATGTTCTTCATGTTTAGATCTCGTGAGCTGCCTTACATGATCGAGATCACCGTTATGTAATTCTACATGTTGTGTTTGTTGGGATCCGATGAATATTGGTGTTATGATTGTGTTGAGGTGCTGAATATTATCTTGTGTTACCTCTATGTTGTTTACGATCTTGCATCTCCGTTGTTAGTAGCTATCTTGGCCGAGTAGTTGCTAGTGACTGCAAGAGGGGGTATTTATGCTCGATAGTGGGTTCATGACTCTATTTAATCTAGGGGTGTGACAGAAACCTCTAAGGTTGTAGATGTGCTGTTGCCATTAGGGAGAAAACAACATTCATATGCTCGAGGGCATATGCTTTGTTTACATTACACACTTTGCTTAATGCAATTATTTGTTGTTCGCAACTTAATACTTGTGGAGTTCTCGGATTGATTCGCCACAAGTAGATTATTAGTCATAGATGCAGTTGGATGGCGGTCTATGTATCTTGTTGTAATGCTCAGAGTAAATCTCATAGTGATCCTCTCGACATATGCACGTTGTCTTTATTCTATCAATTGCCCAACTGTAATTTGTTTACCCAGCATGTGTTATTTTATCTTAGGGATTTCTATTTTCGTGCCCCTGGTTCGTTAGTTGTACTCAGTTTTCCCCAGCCGCTTAACTTTTCCTCAGTTTTCCCCTCGCTCTAGTTTGAAACCCGTCGTAGACGCTCGGACGGGAGGGTTGCGGTCTGGTCAGAGGCCTTAGACCGTTACCGGTGACGGCTAGGGAGCCGCGGTGGTTGTGAGTGGACCGTTACTTTTGAATTGTGTTGACTGTTGACCCAATGAGACACGTTGGACTGGCGGTCTGTCACTCACCCAAAGCTTTCCCCTCCGCCCGAGACTGGAAGAGCTCACACGCCGCCCCTCCGCCGCCACGCCGTCCTGCCCTCCTACCTTATGGCGTCGTCCGCCACCGAGCCGGCCCCGCCCCCACCACCTCCCCCGGGAGGCGGAGAGGGCTCCGCCTCCACTAGATCTAGATCTACCCCTATGGAGGTAGAGTTTGTACATCCGTCTAATGTGCCGATTATGCCCCTCAACAGTGGAGAAGATTGGGAATCAGAGGGATCTAACGCATGGATTCCATCTGGGTAAGCATCGTCTGCCTATGTGAATTAAGAGTACGCAGTTTTTGAGCGCGAATCGTTGTTGCTCAACTAACTGCGTTGCTTTTCGAATAGGATTGATCCAACGCTGGCTTTTCGGCTGGTGGTTAGGCTAGATACTAGCTTTTTGCGTGATTCTGAACGCAATGTGACCGGATTTTACATCCCAGCGGTGGTTGCAACTAGCATCTCGTTGAGGGATTTAAAAGATAACATCTGCGCTCTGTACCCCTGGGGCGCTGGCGATTCAGTTGATTTCCAATATTTCAACAGCACGGAGGGAAGATTTGTTCCACTAATTTCCGACGACGATCTGGGAATTCTTTTTGCTTTAAATGATTCTTGCCGTGTCAGTAAAATTCGAATCCATGTGGACAGGTTCCAGGCATCATCTGGTGTTGGGGCATCATCAGGTGGTCAGGCATCATGTCTCTCTAGTGTTGCTGCCTCTGCTAATCGTGTGCGCCGCCCCGCTCCTTGTAGGTCCACAACAGCACCATCTGTCCCTAGTGCTAGTGGTAGCCAGATTGTTCCTGCGGTCGATGTGGAGGACGATGCAGAGATTGAGGATCCGTCTCCTCAAGATGATGAGGATGAGTTGATGTTTCCTGAATTGGTAGATCGATGCAGTAAGCAGGCAATGGAGGATCAATACATGGAAGATATTGCACAAGGTGCCAGATTTGATGACACTGATGATGAAGAGAAGGATGAGAACAATGACAGCCTTGTTTTAGCCGATTACGAAGACGATGACTTGCCAACAATTGAGTGGAACAGGGAGGATCCTCAGCTTGCAGAAGGCACCATATTTCAAACGATGATGGACTGCCGTAATGCAATTACTACATATTGCATTCTCACCAAGAATGATTATGAGGTTATTAAAAGTGAGCCAGGTAGGTTCACAGTTAAGTGCCCATACAAGAGGTGTAGGTGGAGGCTGCATGCATCCACAATGCTCAGAAGCACCGTGGTTCAGGTACTACGCCAACCAGTTGTGTATTTTAGATCACGGTGTAAAATTTGTTAACTGTTACTGACATCCCTTATAATTATGTTTCAGATAAAGAAGAACTCGATCGGCCATACTTGTCCACCTCGAGCGGGAGCGCCAGAGGAGAAATCAAAGCTAGCGAAGACTAGGTGGTTGGCAGATGCAATCATAGATTGGCTGAGAGAAACTCCAACACTTGGTCCAACAGCACTCATAAAATTGATATCTGATAAGTTTACTATAAACATACCTTACATGAGGATGTTCTATGCAAAGGAAATGGCTCTTGACAGGATAAATGGTCCATGGAATGAAAGCTTTCAGTTGCTTTACACTTTCAAAGCTGAAGTGGAGATGGCTAGTCCAGGCAATGTTGTAGCGATAGACAAGCATACAGTTCCCTACAAATTGAAAAGCGGGAGGATGATGCAGAAGGAATGTTTTAGAAGGGCTTTTGTTTGTTTCAAAGCTTGCTGGAAAGGCTTTCTGGACGGTTGCAGGCCTTATTTGGCCGTGGATGCAACAGCTCTTCATGGCAGGTTTAAAGGACAGCTAGTTGCTGCTACTGCAATTGATGGACACAGTTGGATGTTCCCTGTTGCTTATGGAGTTTTGGAGGTTGAGTCAGAGGAAAGTTGGACTTGGTTTCTGCAGAATTTGCGCGACCTTATAGGTCATCCACCAGGACTTACTATCCACACAGACGCTTGCAAAGGTTTGGAGAGTGCAGTAGAAGCAGTATTCCCTGGAGTGGAGCATAGGGAGTGTATGCGACACTTGGTACAGAATTTTACAAAGAAATTTAAGGGTAAAGTTTATACTGACAACCTATGGCCAGCTGCATACACATGCAGCATTAGGAAACATCTGTTTCATTTGGAAGTGTTGTATAAACAAAAAACTGGGGTGAAGGAGTACTTGGATGAACATCATGGTAGGTTGTGGTCAAGAAGCCAATTCAATGAAATTTGCAAGGTAGACTATGTAACAAGTAACCTTGCGGAGAGTTTCAATGCAAAGGTCAAGTCATTGAAAGGGCTTATGCTGTGGCAAATATTTGATAAGATTAGGCAGATGATCATGATAAAAATCGATCTGCGTCAAAGAATTGCAGCCACAAAATATGTTGGCCATCTCATGCTCCCATCTTTGATTAAGTCTTTGCATGCCAGGGCAAAACAATTGAAGATGAAATGCATCAGAAAAGGAATGGAGGCTGAGGTAACCTACACTGACAGTAAAAACAGGCAGTGGAGGTATCCAGTGAGTTTGGTTGATAGGACATGCCATTGTAGGCGATGGCAGATCCGTGGGATACCCTGCATACACGCATTGTTTTTCATGAGTGTTATAGCGGGTGCAGAAGGTGAAGTTGATCAGTATGTGTCAGAGTATTTCTCTGTTGCCAAATTTAGGGCTGCATATGCTATGAATGTTCCTACCTTGTTGGGAAAAGACCAATGGATGAAAGTCGATCCAGGCTTCAAACTGTACTCTCCAGTTTTGACTAGACCGGCAGGTAGGCCGAGGAAGAATAGGATCAGAGCTAGTGCAGAGGGTGGTCCACCGATTCGACAACGTAAGTGCAAACGTTGTGGAATCCCTGGACACATTGCTAGGCTTTGTAAAAATCCAGTTGACCCAGCTTTTGGAATGGAAGATCAGGCGAGAGCAGCAAATGCAGAGGAGAATGAAGAAGCAATTCAACATGAGGAGATTGAAGCAATGGATCATGAGGAGATTGAAGCAATGGATCATGAGCTGCTTGAACCGATGGATCCAGAGCAGATTGAACTGATGGATCGAGAGCTGCTTGAACCGATGGATCGAGAGCAGAGGGAACAGATGGATCGAGAGCTGCTTGAACCGATGGATCGAGAGCAGAGGGAACAGATGGATCGAGAGGCCTTTGAAGCAATGGATCGACAGCTGCTTGAAGCATTTGAAGAAAATGCATTAGAAGAAAGAGCACAAGCTTCGTATGATATGGTTGTCTCGGTCTTGGCACAACCCGAAGAGAAGAAGAAGAAGAACAAGAAAGATGGCCAAAGGAAGGTAGACACCGGTAATATCCCTGGTAGGGTTACCCGGAGTAAGGTGGTGGACCCAGCGAGTCACACCAGGAGCAAGAGAAAGATTTTATTTTGAATAATTAATTTGAATTTGTATGAACAATTTGTATTGGGGATCCCTTTGTATTGAATTTGAACTAGTGTGACGTTCCCAAGTTTGTATGTTGAATAATCACAATAATATAGGGAATATATGTGTTATTTGCTTGAATAAGTTTCTAGTCCATGAGCTACTAGCTATAGTTCATCGCTTGAGGTTTCCTCACTTTTCCCCCTCTTAGTGACTAAACTCAAAAAATATAGTTTTGGGTTTATTTTAATTCATAATAATTCAAAACATGGTGGAACCTTCCCATGGAGTCTTGTTATATTACCTACAACCTAGAGAAATAATAATGGAAAAGGATATATAGAGATATGAAGTTTCCCTTTCCCAAAACCACTTCCTAGTCCATGAGCTACTAGCTATGAAGATGCAGGGCTTTCTACTCAACACACCTCCCAAATGCCCACAATGCTTACAAACTTTGTCCAAATGAGTCCAAATTCGTCACACTTGTGTATCTTTGAATTGCAAACAATATCATGTCGGCCAAAATGTACTATATTGTTCAAATAACACAATCTAACAATTTTTATGCCAAAAGCTTCAATTTCCCTTACTCCCTTTATTATTTGGGTGCCCCTGTTTTACTTAGTTTTACTCAGTTTTCCCCCTCTGGGTCCACTTGTTTTATTCAGTCCTACTCAGTTTTGCCATTCCGATAAACATTTCCTCACTTTTCCCCCTCTTAGTTCTACTCAGTTTTCCTCCCTTGTACTCACTGGCTGATCTCTGATTGGTCGAGATGTATTTCACACGAATCTTGGTTGATTGATAGCTCAACGCACGCTTGCACCGTTGGATCATTTATGATCGGACGGCCTGTCAACCCTGGCGGTCGCGGCGGCGCGGATCTGCAGAGCACATACCTACCAACCCTGGCAATCGCATATTCCAGTCGCATCTTCCTCTCTTACTCTGGCGGTCGCGGCGGCGCGGATCTGCAGCGTGCGTGCGTGCGTGCGTGCGGCGGCGCGGATCTAACCGTGCGTGCGGCGGCGTGGATCTAACCGTGCGGCGGTGTGGATCTAAGAGTGCCGGTGAGGATCTAACCCTCAGAAATAGTTGAAATGTCTCTCTCTGTCTCACTTTCGTTTATCTTCTCAGATCTGTTGATGATGAAGAACACCAAGACGGTGGCCGTGTCGACAGTGCTCAGCGATCGTCTTGAAGCCATCGCCAACAACATCGCTGCGACCTACAACATCGCTGCGACGGCGCAGATCCAGCCTTCAATGTCGGAGCCTGCCGATGTCTCACTTCCGTTACCCTCGTCAGATCTGTTGCTGATGGACACCAAGACGGCGGCCGTGTCCACAGTGCTCAGCGATCGTCTTGAAGCCATCGCCAACAACATCGCTGCGAATTACAACATCGCTGCGACGGCGCAGATCCAGCCTTCAATGTCGGAGCCTGCCGATGTCTCACTTCCGTTGCCCTCCTCAGATCTGTTGCTGATGGACACCAAGACGGCGGCCGTATCGACAGTGGTCATAGATGACAAGACGATTGAAGCCATCATCCACAACATCGCTGCGACGGCACAGATCCAGACCTCCTCCATGTCCGAGTTTGCGGATGGCGCAGATCCAGCTCCTCAGCCGCCCGTTGTCCTGGCCCTTCTAGCCCATCGGTGCGCGGCCGTGTTCGACGCCGCAAATTGGGATAAATTATGATACATTTGTATTTTTCAATTTCAATTTGGGATAAAATTGTTCGAACTACTACCTCCGTGTCAAAAAAGCTTCTCCACTTTCTCGATGTCTCCCTGTACATCCGAATGTATGATTTGAATTCTATCCCAACTTGATTGGGAAGATTGATATGTATTTGATCCGAGAGGCTGGTACATGCTTTCACTTTTGGGATCCCTTCACTTTTATAAGATGTTCATACATGAAAATTATCGCGCGCATTACTTAGCACAACTAGGAAATTGTACGACAAAATACAGTGGTTAGAGCCATCTACTGAATAACAATTCTATACTATCTAAATTATCTACCACAACCACATAACTGCTAGAACAGGGATGACACCTAATAAAACTGCCCAGATGAATCTACTTTTCGCCTCTCCCATCACTTGATGTTCATGTTCTAGATTTTCTACCACTTGATCAAATAAGGCAAGATCTGTCTCAAGTATCAACTTCTCCTTGCGAATAAGCTCTGAATTCTTCTTTTCTTCCTCCACAGTACGCTTCAGCTCGAATATCATCAGGTTTTTACGGGCCAATTCATCACCTAAATTGGCCACCTTCTCCTCCAAATCCATCCTCTGGCTACACCACTAGGTTGATTCATCTTGGTATGCAATGTACCATGGATCATCGGCTTGCCTGGCGAACTGTAACAATAATGGAAAAAAGAACAACTGAAATCACTCCAACAGGCCATGGCGGCACTTCAAATTCAACGGTAGTACAGAGAGCACAAGCTAGATACCTGCACTTCCAACGAGGTAGGAGAAGTAGAACGTGGCCACGACATGATCGAATCCCCACCCTCGCCGGTGTACCCGCTACGACCAGACATTGAGGACTATTTCGCACCTGCAAACTCCAAATAAATTACGGGAACCGAATCGATTAGGGGGCGGGGGAGGCGGAAGCGGAGGTCGTCGTGGGCGGCGGAGCAAATCCCGGTCGTCGTGGGCGGCGGATCTGCTTGCAGCAGCAGTGGACTTTCCTGCGGTGGGTACAATGCGTGCGGACGAAACAAGTGCTGGAGCCGTGGTTGACGTGCAGCGCCGTAGTCCGTCCGACGCCGCCGGGGAACAGAGCCGGCGGCGCGACGAGGCGCCGGCGATGGCTGCTCCGTCCGAGGGTGGGGAATGAGCTGCCAGCGGTTCTCCGATGACTAATGAGATGCACTTTAATTAGCGAACTTGTTTAGCACAAGATTCACTTTAGATTAAGCTGCGAAAATAGTCACCTGCTGGGTCTAGCTTAAGAAAAATTAATTAGCAAACTTGTTGCTTCTCTCTAACTAAAAGCACGGATATATGCCTTTTCACTAAGGGCGACCCCAGCGGTCATTGGCTGAGGCGGCCCCACAGAGCGGCTCTATATGATTTTCTCTAAATAAATAGACGACCCCAACGGTCATTGGCTGCGGAGGCCCCACAGAGCGGCAATATATGATTTTCTCTAAATAAATAGACGACCCCACTGGTCATTGGCTGTGGCAGCCCCACAGAGCGGCAATATATGTCTTTTCCTGAAAAATACACGACCCCACTGGTCATTGGCTGAGGCGGCCCCACAGAGCGGCTCTGTATGATTTTCTCTAAATAAATAGACGACCCCAGCGGTCATTGGCTGCGAAGGCCCCACAGAGCGGCAATATATGATTTTCTCTAAATAAATAGACGACCCCACTGGTCATTGGCTGTGGCAGCCCCACAGAGCGGCAATATATGTCTTTTCCTGAAAAATACACGACCCCACTGGTCATTGGCTGCGGCAGCCCTATAGAGCGGCTCCATTTGTCATTGGCAGCACCGCGTATACAATCAGGAAATAAAACAGCCCACACGTCAGCGATAGATGGATGGCTGCTCCGACGTGTCTCCTGACCCTACCCGTCAGCACCATTCAAAAGCATCGGTCAATCCACAACCACCGCGGCTCCCTAGCCGTCACCGGTAACGGTCAAGGCCTCTGACCAGACCGCAACCCTCCCGTCCGAGCGTCCGCGAGGGGTTTCAAACTAGAGCGAGGGGAAAACTGAGGAAAAACTAACGAGCTGGGGAAAACTGAGTACAACTAACGACCTGAGGGCACAAAAATAGAAATCCCTTTATCTTATGGAGAGACACCACTAGTGAACTGTGGACCCCGGTCCTATTTCATTTATATTGCTATCACCTGTTTACTTTACTCGCACTGTTTACTTTACTCGCATATTATCATCACTTTCCACTCGATACGCTCATACCCTTTGTTTCAAGCAAACCGGTGAGATTGACAATCTCATCGTAAGTTGGGAACAAAGTATTTGGTTGTGTTGTGTGCAGGTTCCACGTTGCTACTGGTTGAAGACGCGCTAACAAGTTATCGTTAACGGCGCCCTTGTTAGAGCATCACGCAGCTAGTGGGAATCACCTTTAGTCGTATTGACATCCTCATACTGGATTGATAACCTTGGTTTCATAACTGAGGGAAAACTTGTTGCTATATTCATCAAAACCTTCTCTTGGGGTTTTCCAACTGGCCAGTCATTTATTACACATTCTCATGTTAACTTGGTTCCAGAAGTTTTCTGTCGCCGTTGCCATATATTAAAGAAGAAGCTTTCACACCATCATCACCGCGCCATCAACAAGTTTTCTGGCGCCATTGCCGGGAAGGAAAGAAGACTTCTGCAAGGGGAGTTTCGCACGCATATCCTTAACTTTGTTTTAAGTTTTGCTTTTACTTTATTTTTACTTGCATCGTTTTATCAAAAACCCAAAAAAATTAGTATCCTTTATAGTTGTTATTTCTTTACTTTAGTTCATTATGTTGTTCCCTAAGTACGTTTTGGAGGACCTCTCAGTAGGTAGTGGTTCAATTATTGGAAAAAGTAATATCGAGGAGTTCTTTAATCATATTAGTATGCATAAAGATGTTGAGGAAAAGTCTTTGGCTGAGCTTGCTCCTAGTTATGAAGTTGCTTCTGCTTATTTAATTCACATGTTAGAAGCTAGGTTTGCTGGCCTTAATCCGTTTATGCAATACATGTTTCTTAAGCTTCATGATATTGAAGACCCCGAAAAGAAAGTTTTTATCTTGCAAACTTTGCGCATAGAATTTAGAGATGTTGCTATTGAAGCTTGGGAATTTTTTAAGAAATTTAATAAGCTTGGCTCGCCTGTTGAAGTTGTTGGTACACCTAATGAAGATTCTAGAATGCCAATACCTTGTAAACTTGTAGGAATTCATGATGCCTTGGAAAATAATTTTAGTTGGATTTGTCCCAAAAAATCTTTTTAGTGATTTGAGTGAACCAAAGCGTGATCACAAAGGGTCTTCAAAAACTTATGTGGATGAAATAAAATGCCTTATTGAGAAGACCTCTTCAATGGATCTTAATGCCTCTCTTGATAATACTTGATTCGCACTTTCTGCGCCTAGCTCAAGGGCGTTAAAGAAAAGCACTCTCCTTATCCTTTTTATTTCGTTTTTGTGCCAAAGATTTGGGGATGTTGCTGTCCTGAAACAGTTTTCGGTGCTGCACTGTAAAAATTTGTGAAAATTCTCTGTATATCTTTTGGACCTGCGATTTCTTGTGCATATGCCCCAGGTTATATGCAAACTTTCATTAGTTGAACACTTTTTGATTTGAGCAACAGAAAACCCTCTAAAAAATCGACCTTTGTCAGCTGTTCTGTTTTGACAGATTTCTGCCAATATTTGTGTTTGCCGCTTTATCGCTTTCTTTTTGAGTTCTTTTGATCACGAAACTTTTGGGGAAGTTGCTACAGTAGTATATACTTTATATGTGGTGGCTTTGAGTTGAAACCTGAAGCAAAAAGGATTGATTTAATGTTATGCTTACACTAATGTTGCTAATAGATTTGTGTTTAGTTTTGTATGAAGGAAGTTTTCAAGTGTAGGGATTGGAGAATGATGAGATGAGTTGAAGAAAGGACAAAAGCTCAAGCTTGGGGATGCCCATCTCACTCCAAGAAATATCCAAGAAGTACAAGAGTCAAAGCTTGGGGATGCCCCCCAGGCACCCCTTCTTCATCGGCAAAAATCAGGTCATCTTTCAACACACTATATTTTTATTGCTTCATGTATTATATGTTTTTCTTGGAGCGTCAGTTGTTTTTAGTTTTCAGTTTTGTTAAGTTTTGTTTGCTGCAATAAATGGTTGGACCCCAACAAATTCCTTTTGGAGAAGTTGCCTTGCTTTTCATTTGCCAAGAACACTCCGTTTTTTATTCTTATAATTTTAACGAGTGTTCTCTTTTTCTAGAACTGCGTTTAGCTTTCGATTTTTGCCTTGATTTGTGTTCAGATCTTGTTATATCTTTTCATCAAGGTGTATTTTGACCTCTGGTCCATATTGGTTTTCATCAAAAGAGTTGGTTATAAAAAGTTTGAATGGTGTTGGAAAAGAGAAAAAGCTTTATGCAAAAAAGTGGTACAAGAAGGAGCTTGTGTAGACTGCGGCCTAGGCTTTTGCATGTCGTGCTTGATGTCTTTTTGATAGTATGCTTAGTGGTTTTGTTGTAGCATGACTTGTCTCAAATGACTGAGATTGCTTAATGAGCCTTTGAAAAAATCATGCGTTGTTTTAATTATTTGGAAGCATTATTTTGGTTTTCTCCTTTGATGCTTTATTTGGGTTGACTTGGCGCATGCTCACACATGTTTGACTCATACAAAGTCACCATTGTCTCTATGATCATTTAGTTTTTGACTTTTGATGCCATCTTATGCTTCTTTTAATGTCGCTTTGTCGCTATGCATGATTATGGCCGTTATTGCTCTCTTAGTTGGTCGCTCCCAGTCTTTTGCTAGCCCTCATTTTGTACTACGTATGAGCTCTACTCGTGCATCCAACTCCTAAAAACCAAGCTGTTCCAAAGTGTCCACCATACATACCTATTAGCAATTTGCTATTCCAAGTACATTTGACTTGCTTTTATCTATCATTCAAATTAAACTCTTTTTGGTGTTATGTGAAAATTGGTCAGTAAAGCTCTCACGAACCGAATGGCACACTTTACTTTTCTCGCTTTAAAATTTTGACATTGTGGTCTCTTATGTTGAGTTGTTATGCTTGCAAGTTGTAAGTTGGGAATTAGCCCAGCCATGCCGTCATGGGGCAAGCTTTCAACATTGATCTATCATTCATTTGAATTGATATCGTGATCTTTTGTTTATGGATACTCGCGGTGTGAAATGAATTAGGAATCTTGCGGGATCATGGAGTTTGTATACATGTTAGAGAAACGCCTGGGCCGCTAATCTAAGCCATGCATAATTCATGGTGGAAATTTACAGCATGCCCATAGTGAACATTCGATGACGCATCTCACAATAAAAAGCTATACCAATGGTAAATAAAAGAGATGTCAAGGTGTTCATTGTCTGTTTGTCCTATCATTTTGATGTGGGCTTGTTCCATGTCATCGGGCACGGAGGTGCCCCGTTGGCGGTTCTCGATGATACATGTATACTTACAATGACAAGAGCTTGCTTGGGACTCTAAGTAAAGTAGCATGAGGTTTGGGTATTCATATTTCATGGGACACGAGGTTTTCAACTTATGATTTGTCAAGCATATGCAGCATAAGTGTATTCGCGTTAACTTTAACCATTCAAGATGCTTATGATGGGGGCAATGAGAGCTCAAAGCCGGTAAGTACCATAATTTTTGAAGGTTTATAAAACTTGCAATCACTGCTTCCCGCCGCGAAGGGCCTTTCTTTTACTTTTATGTTGAGTCACCACCTTCTATCTTTATGCACCGTTAAGAGAGCATAGTTGTCATTCTGAGTATAATGTGCATTGTCCCAAAGTTTTCATTGATTGATTCATATTGTTGGTTTTACTTGTTCTTAAATTATTTGTATCTAGTCGCCCTCTTAAACTTGAAGGTGTCCTATGCATTTATGTTTTGCTCTCTCATGAAGGACAAGCTGAAAACCATTTGTATGTTTTTCCTTGTGATTTGAACACACATTTGACTTTCATTGTTTCATTGTCATGATCTTTTATTTGTGTTCTTTTTCATGTTATAACATGGTTGCTAAGTTTCTTCTATCAAGACTATATATTTCATGCCCATGTTTTAAGTTCTTTTGATCCCAGCGCACAATGCTTACATATTTGATCAAGATTGTGTAGGTGCATGTTACCTCAAAAATTATTTCTTTTGTTGTCACTTACCTACTCGAGGACGAGCAGGAGTTAAGCTTGGGGATGCTGATACGTCTCCAACGTATCCATAATTTTTGATGCTCCATGCTTGTTTTTATACCATTTGTTTAGTGTTTCGTTACACTTCGTGGCATTTTTTTTTGCATTTTCCGGAACTAACCTATTAATGAGATGCCACAGTGCTAGTTCCTTGTTTTCTGCTGTTTTTGTGTTTCAGAAAAGTTACACAGGAAATATTCTCGGAATTGGATGAAACAAAAGCCAGACGTCCAGATATTTCAAGGAGCTTCCAGAACACCGAAGAGGAGACGGAGCCGGACCAGAGGGTGGCCACACCACAGGGCGGCGCAGCCTAGGGCTGGCCCGCGTGATGGGTTCGTAGCATAGAAAACAAAAAAAATTCCTATGCATGAACACATAAACTAGCCAAGAACATCTACAAGATGGTAGCAACGGAGACTAATCCTCGAAGACCGGTAGCGGGGATTACGTTCCCGCACAAACGTTGCCGATGGAGAGTCGAGGAAGATGCACGTAGTCGACGTAGTCGTTCACTTGACGTAGTCGACGTAGTGGTTCACTTGACGATCACGAGATCGTGTACACAACACCACAACCGGCAGCGCCCCCGTGCTCGGTCACACGTACGGCTCGTCATCGACTCCTCCACGCCCTCGGTCTAGCGGGGCAGCGGAAGAAGGGATCCACCAGACACTCCAACACTCACTTCTCCAAGTGTGTGAAACTCAAAATAACAATCCGGCAGAGCTTCGCTAAGCCAAGACAGATTTGGGGCAGCAACTTTGCGGGAGAGGGAAGAACCAAAGTGTAGGGAGAAGAGGAGTATGTCCAACATATATATAGGAGAGAGGGGGCAGCCACCCATGAGGGGTGCGGCCAGCCCCTCCCCTTTTCTCCTCTTCATGGTGGTGGTAACCCCCTCCTTCATGGAAAGGTAACCCCCCTCATCAAATGAGTAACCCCCATTTTAATTTTGCATGACATTCATGCTAATTAAAATTCACACTTATTGATTTAATAAAACATTTTTATTTCTTTAATATTTGTTAATTCATTCAATTAACAAACATTAACAAATACACCCTTGAGTTATTTTGATATCTCGAAACAGTTTCGGTGCTTTTCTGAAACAACCCTCATGATGTCCTATAATTCGATCGGAGTATCGTATCCACTCAAAAATGACGGCGAAACTTAAGTGTGTCACCCTACGGTTCGTGAATAATGTGGACATGATCGAGACTCCTCTCCGATCAATAATCATCAGCGGGATCTGGAAATCCATGATGACTCCCACTTACTCAACGATGAACTAGTGATCGTGTGAACCAATAACGAACATAGTTAATTCCTTTTGTCTCGCGATATTATTACTTGTCCGAGATCCGATCATTTGGTATCAACCATACCTAGTTCGATCTTGTTCCCGACAAGTCTCTTTACTCGTTCCGTGATAATGCATTCCCGTGACCTAGTCACATGCTTGCAAGCGATTCCAATGCAATATCACCGAGAAGGGCCCAGAGAATATCTTCCCGTCATCGGGTCGGACAAATTCCACTCTTGATCCATGAGCCTCAACTAATACTTTCAGAATACCCAAATCAACCTTTATAATCACCCTGTAACGGTGTGACATTTCATATCATCAAAGCACTCTTTCGGTATCAGTGATTAACATGATCTCATGGTCTGAGGATTAGAACTATTTCGTATGAGTTTGATATAGCAATGAACTTGATGACTTGATCGTATTGCTATTCGTACTATGGGTGTGCGTGTTCATCACATCATTCTTCTAATGATATGACCCCGTTATTAACAACATCCAATGTTCGTGATCAGGAAACCTTGATCATCAGTTAATCAACGAGCTAGTATAAAAGAGAGGCTTTACTAGGAACCCTTTTAGTTTATTAATCACACAAGTATTAATGTTTCCGATTAATACAATTCTAGCATGAGAAATAAACATCTATTATGAACACGGAATAATATAATAACAACTTTATTATTGCCTCTCGGGCATATTCCTTTCAGTCTCCCACTTGCACTAGAGTCAATAATCTAGATTACATAGTGATGAATCTAAAACCCATTGAGTTCTGGTGCTGATCATGTTTTGCCTTGGGGAGAGCTTTAGTCAACGGGTCTGCCACATTTAGATCCGTGTGTACTTTGCAAATGTTTACATCACCATCCATGACATGTTCACGGATGGAGTAAAATCGGCGCTTCACATGCTTGAATTTCTTGTGAGACCTTGGCTCCTGAGTATTGGCTATGGCACCATTGTTGTCACAATAGATAACCATTGGATCCAATGCACTCGGAACCACACCCAGTTCGGATATGAACTCCTTCATCCAAACTGCTTCCTCTGCCGCTTCTGAAGCAGCAATGTATTCCACCTCTGTAGTTGATCTCGCCACCACGCTTTGCTTGGAACTCCTCCATCTTACTGCTCCTCCATTCATAACAAATACATACCCGGATTGAGACTTAGAGTCATCCGAATCAGTGTCGAAGCTAGCATCGACGTAACAACTTGCGACGAGCTCTTCTTCACCGCCATATATGAGAAACATATCCTTAGTCCTTCGTAAGTACTTAAGGATATTCTTGACCGCCGTCCAGTGTTCCAAACCTGGATCAGATTGGTACCTACTAGTCAAACTAATAGCATGTGCCACATCCGGTCTTGTACACAACATGGCATACATGACAGAGCCTATGGCAGAGGCATAGGGAATCTTATTCATCTCTTCCCTATCTTTAGTTGTAGCCGGGCCTTGTGTCTTACTCAAGATCTTTCCTTGCAACATAGGTAAGAACCCTTTCTTACTTTCTTCCATTCTAAACCTCTTTGGAATCTTATCAAGGTATGTACTTTGTGATAGCCCAATTAAGCGTCTTGATCTATCTCTATAGATTTTGATGCCTAAAATATACACCGCTTCACCAAGGTCCTTCATTGAAAACTTACTGTTTAAGTAATCTTTTACGCTCTTCAAAAGTTCCGTATCATTTCCAATCAGCAATATGTCATCCACATACAATATTAGAAATGCTACAGAGCTCCCACTCACTTTCTTGTAAATACAAGTTTCTCCATAAGTTTTGACAAATCCAAACCCTTTGATGACTTCGTAAAAATGGAGATTCCAACTTCGGGACGCTTGCTTCAGTCCATAAATGGATCGCTGAAGTTTGCATACCTTGTCAGCATCCTTAGGATCAACAAAACCCTTGGTCTGTACCATGTACAACTCTTCCTCAATGTTACCATTAAGGAACGCGGTTTTCACATCCATCTGCCAAATTTCATAATAAAAAATGCAGCAATTGCTAACATAATCCTAACAGACTTTAGCATCGCTATGGGTGAGAAAGTCTCATCGTAGTTAATTCCTTGAATTTGTCAGAAACCTTTTGCGACAAGTCATGCTTTATAGAAGGTCATATTACCATCAGCGTCTGTTTTCTTCTTGAAAATCCATTTATTCTCAACGGCCTTTCGGTCATTGGGAAGTTCCACCAAAGTCCATACTTGGTTTTCATACATGGATTCCATTTCGGATTTCATGGCTTCATGCCATTTGTTGGAATCTGGGCTCATCATCGCTTCATCATACGTCGCAGGGTCATCGTTCTCAACAATGGCATTTATGACAAGATCACCGTACCATTCAGGAGCGGCGCATGTTCTTGTCGACCTGCGAGGTTTGGTAGCATCCTCTTTTGGAGTTTTATGATCTTCATCATTAGCTCCCACTTCATTTGGTGAAGTCACCACCGGAACGGTTTCCGGCACTGCGCCACTCGCCAATTCATGAAGCGGAGGTTCAATAACCTCATCGAGTTCTACCTTCCTACTATTCACACCTTTCGAGAGAAACTCCTTCTCCAAAAAGGATCCGTTCTTAGCAACAAACACTTTACCTTCGGATCTGTGATAGAAGGTGTACCCAATTGTTTCTTTAGGGTATCCTATGAAGACACATTTTTTCGCTTTGGGTTCGAGTTTATCAGGCTAAAGTTTCTTCACATAAACATCGCATCCCCAAACTTTTAGAAATGACAGCTTAGGTTTGTTTCCAAACCATAATTCATACGGTGTCATTTCAACGGATTTAGATGGAGCCCTATTTAAAGTGAAAGCGGATGTTTCTAGCGCATATCCCCAAAAAGATAGTGGCAGATCGGTAAGAGACATCATAGACCGAACCATATCCAATAAAGTACGGTTACGACGTTCGGATACACCATTTCGTTGTGGCATTCCAGCGGGAGTGAGTTGTGAAACTATTCCATATTCTCTCATATGTGTGCCAAACTCGTAACTAAGATATTCTCCTCCACGATCAGATCGTAGAAATTTAATCTTTCTGTTACGATGATTTTCTACTTCACTCTAAAATTCTTTGAACTTTTCAAATATTTCAGACTTGTGTTTCATTAAGTAAATATACCCATATCTACTTAAGTCATCAGTGAAAGTAACAAAATAACGATATCCACCACGCGCTGGCACACTCATAGGTCCACATACATCAGTATGTATGATTTCCAATAAGTCTGTCGCCCGTTCCATTGAACTGGAAAACGGCGTTCTAGTCATCTTGCCCATAAGGCATGGCTCACATGTCTCAAATGATTCATAATCCAGTGATTCCAGAAGTCCATCCGAATGAAGTTTCTTCATGCGTTTAACACCAATATGACCCAAACGGCAGTGCCACATGTATGCGGCTATATCATCATTTAACTTAATTCTTTTGGCATTCACGTTATGAATATGTGTTTCATTACTATCAAGATTCAAAAGAAATAAACCTTTCTTCTCAGGTGCATGTCCATAAAAGATATTATTCATATAAATCGAGCAACCATTGTTCTCAGACTGGAATGAATAATTGTCTCGCACTAAACAAGATCTAGAAATAATGTTTATGCTCAACGCAGGCACCAAATAATATTTATTCAGGTTTAAAACTAATCCAGATGGTAAATGTAGAGGCAGCGTCCCGACGATGATCACATCAACTTTTGATCCATTGCCGACGCACATCGTGACCTCATCCTTCGCAAGTTGCCGCTTATTCTTTAGCCCCTGTTTCGAGTTACATATGTGAGCAACCGAACCAGTATCAAATACCCAGGCGCTATTGCGACTACTAGTACGGTACACATCAATAACATTTATATCATATATACCTTTGTTAATCTTCCCGTTCTTCTTATCCGCCAGATACTTTGGGTAGTTGCGCTTCTAGTGCCCCGTTTCCCTGCAGTAGAAGCACTCAGTTTCAGGTTTACTACCAGCCTTGGGTTTCTTCTCAGAACCGGCAACAGATTTGTCGTCCTTCTTGTTTCTACCCTTGGACTTATTATCCTTTCTACCTTTCTTGAAATTAGTGCTCTTATTGACCATCAACACTTGATGTTCCTTTTTTATCTCCACTTCTGTAGTCTTAAGCATTGAGAGAAGCTCGGGGAGAGACTTCTTCATGCCCTGCATGTTGTAGTTCATCACAAAGCTCTTGAAACTAGGTGGGAGAGATTGGAGAACCCGATGTATTCCCAACTCATTGGAAATTGTTATTCTCAAAGAGATGAGCTTATCGGCGTAACCAGACATTTTGAGTACGTGCTCACTAACGAAGCTGTTCTCTTCCATCATGCAGCTGAAGAACTTTTCTGAAGCATCA
The DNA here is from genome assembly GCA_007115705.1 of Dactylis glomerata. Taxonomy (NCBI): domain Eukaryota; kingdom Viridiplantae; phylum Streptophyta; class Magnoliopsida; order Poales; family Poaceae; genus Dactylis; species Dactylis glomerata. Next base: position 392,405 of record QXEO01000032.1, on the reverse strand, counting down.
TAACTCTCTACGGCAGTATGAGAGTCGAAGATCAGTTTCAACTCTCCCATTGTATCATAAGCGTTGCTGTTCTTGAAACGTTTTCGCAGCTCCGGCTCAAGTCCATACAGTATACCACAATGAACTAAACTGTGGTCCTCCTTACGAGTCAGAAAAATATTTTTCTCTTCATCGGGAGCATCTTCTGCAGGCGGGTTACATAGCGGTGCCTCAAGCACATAGCCCTTTTGAGAGGCATTGAGGAGGATCCTCAAGTTAAGTGCCCAGTTGGTGAAGTTGCTACCGTTGCTGGCTAGTTTTTCTTTCTCCATGAACGCATTGAAATTTAGAGCAGGTGGTGCCATGATCTATAAATTATTTACAAAGATAATTTAGACTAAGTTCAAAATAGAATGAGTTCAGGTTAAATCAAAATTCTACGTGAACTACCACTTAAAAACAACATCCCTCCTAGTTTTCTTAAGTGATTACACGAACCAAATCCACTATACCGCAACCGATCATCACGTGCAACGGCATAGTTTCAAAGGCGAACATCACCATGTTCATCATATCAACCATAGCAATACTACTTAGCAATTTCAGCAGCAGCTAAGTACAAACAACAAAGCTTGTACACACAACCAGCAATCAAGCAACCAAACACATGACACCCGCATCTAGCAATCATGGGCAGCAGCAAAAAAAAAGTGTGCCCAGACCTGACGTCCCCGCGCCGTGCTTCCCGCAGGCGCCCAATTCTGTCAGGTTCCATCTACTATGCGTCGTAGAGTCTGCCGAGTATGGCGAGCATGTCAACCGCCTCCTTTGGCGTGAGGCCGTAGTCGGACGACATGGGGAGTGCCTTAGCCTCTCGTCGACGAAGGACGAACCCGCTGCCATGCACACAGGCAAGAGAGCACGATGAGGAACGCCACGGTCATTCGGCCGGAATCCATCGCAAGTCATTTGGTGGAACAACACCAGCACCTCGCGCATGTGTCTGACTCTGTGCTAGTTGTGACCAGAGATGACGGCCGTCAACATGGTGACATTCCTCGTTTGTGCGGCCTGAAAAGCACAAGAGATGCGCCCTGGGCGCTGCTGCACTTGTGGTGCATGCTGAAGACCGGACTGTTGGTGGAGAAGACGACGCCCTGCAAGCGCTGTCCGCGCCATGCTCGCTCACGGAGATTACCACTGACGCGAGCGTGAACTGGTCCGGCCACATCCCCTCCGCCCGCATCCAAACAGTCCCTCGCCCGGAAAATCTTCCGTTCGCTCACGCGCGGAGGCCTCGTCGGTGGCGGCGCGGAGGGGCATGACGCGGGTGGCCCCGGCGAGGACATCCACAATTGCGGAGACAGAGCTGCGTGGGTCCCTGTTGAGCTAGTCGACACGGATGCGCCATGAGCGGGTCGGCGGCATCTTCACCGTCGGGGCGGGCCGGCGGCATCGCCGGGCTGGGTGTGGCACGCGATCGGGAGGAGAATCATATGACGTTAGTGGCTGTTAATTAGGCGTTAATTAGTTGGGAAGGCAATATTTGGGATTTTTTTTTTGAAAAGCAATACCACATATATTTATAGCAACAAATAGTACATGGTAGAGTTACACGAGCTGTCTTTGATGATTACAAAATAAAGTCTAAAAGAAACTAGCAAATCTTCGAGGTCTTTAAATTCTTTCTTCTTCCATGACACAATCTTGTACTTTTCTGAAGGCAGTCCAAGATAGATACCAAACCATAAACCTGTAAATACCAATGGAGGTTCTCCCATAATTTTAATTTGAGCCGCAATGCCAAGGCTACGTGCACGCGCGCAACCATTAAAGTAGTCAATCCACATCGGCAAGAGTACCAACACCAGTATGTCAGGGCAAAATAACCGGACAACTTGATCGCCGTCGCTGGGAAGTCGAGGGTACGAATCACCATTGTTTATGATTGATTGATTCGTTAATTAGCGAAAGATGTGTGCGGGTGATGTTTTTTATTAAGGATATTTTTGGAACTTACATGTTGTATGTCGAGTGGGTGGCTTCACCACCAACTCGAAACCAATAGTAAAGAAGATATTACTAAGAGACTACAGAAACCAAGCAGGAAAAAAATACAACTTACAAAAGAAAATGGAGCCATCCACTATGGTTTAGCCTTGCAACATCATCTGCATCATTTTTTCTGACAAAGAAATATTTTAATGTCAGAAAAATAACAATTACATGTGGCCTATGGTACAACATAATGTCAAGATAGACATGGAAACAACCAAAAAAATATCAAGGTAGACATGTAAAAAAACAAAAGAAAAAAGAAATTATCAAACTAATCAAAGAACCACTCGGAAATACCATCTCCAATGGTCATACCCGAACTACAAAATGGTCTTCCAATAACCAACACATTCATGAAGAAAATGGTGTGTAGAATGGGTTTTTGCCCTGAACAAAGTTCGACTAAACTTCAGACAATGCCTTCAGCATCCGCCGTTGTCAGTACAAGTAGTGAATGCCAGATCTAGGATTTTTCACACACAAAACTAAATTTGGTACCCAAAGAACACCATGAAAAACAAAGTTCCCTATGTTGCTGACACATCAAGACTGCTACAAAACACCAATAAATCCGGCCCACAGTTTTCACCACATCCGAACCCATGCCATCAAGATCCACTCGTCTTCGGACTCAAGGACGATACTCCGGACTCAAGGAGCAAGGAGGATATGACAATTGTTTGGCATTTAATGAATAATAAGAAAGGAGGATATGACAATTTGTTTGGCATCTAATGAATAATAAGTAAGTGTTGGTAAAAACTACAAATGACTACCAATGTGCATCCTATGATATATATTACGTGAGGACACACGGTGAGGCGAAATTGAGCTAATGTGGCAAGAATATCATCACACATGCGAAAGGGAGCCTAGACATGTTAAACTCAACGATTTTTTTTAAATTGGAGCATCGCCACAGCCTCTGGAAGTTAAACTCAACGTGGACGCATCATTCCACTCAGATACACGTGCATGAGCTATGGGTGTAGTGCTCCGTGATTACAAAGGCAATTTTATTGCAGCTAGCTGTATATACCTACCACATGCATCGGCAACAATGGTCGAAGCAACAACAATGAAGGAAGGACTCGCTCTTGCTTTCCAGGCTGGGGTGCAACTTGATTCATGATGAATTAGATTCAATCAAAACGGTGGATGCCTGCAAAGGAGCGAAAACTTGGTGGAGCGAGCCTGCAACACTCTATATCGACTGTGTTGATTTGGCCACTCGTGTTTGGTGTTGGCAGTGTTCTCTTTAGTCATATTTTGAGGAAAGCAAACAAGATGGTGCATGAGCTATCTAGAATGTGTTTCATAGATAAGATTAACTGTAATTGGGACAATGAGCCCTTAGCTTTTTTGCTTAGTAGCCTCATCAACGATGTAACTGTTATCAATAATTAATAAAGCTCACATCAGAGCCGTGTTTTTTCCCTAAGGGTCTGTTTGGATGTAGGAATTTTTGCTCGGAAATGAATTGGACTGAAAATTCCAAATCTAAGATGGAAAGGAAATGACCTCCATTTCCAATTTTGTTGTTTGGATGTGCATGGAAATTCTTGTTGGAATCTAAGAATAGCACCTAATTCCAAATCCTGTTTAAATGTACAAAACATGGAATTGAATTTCGATCTAGGGTTAGGGTTTTTCGCATTATATATTTCCAAATTTTTATTTTTTATTTAAATATTATTAAACTTTGATATTTGTACCGTTTTCAAATTTCTTGAATTTTTGGAAGTTTTTTATTTTATAATTTTTTTGTTTTTTCTTTTATAATTTTCAAATTTAAGTTTTCTATTTTTAATTTTTTTTTAATTTTTACATTTTTTGTGAATTTTTTAGATTTTTAGATTTCATTAAAGTTTTTAAAGTTTTTGAATTTTTTACAGTTTTTTATTTCTTCTAGGTTTTTACAATTCCGGCCAATTCGGAGCGGGGCAGCTCGGAAATATGCAAGACCAAAATAACACATGGTGGATTTGGCTCGGAATTTCGGCCAGTTTCCACACTCGAATTCCATGGCCATCCAAACAGCGGAATTCATGCCTCTAAATTCCAAATAGACAATTCCAAGCCCCAATTCATACATTCAAACAGGCACTAAAGAAAAAAGCTCCCAAGCACACATAGCCTCATTTTTCTCCAAAAAAAATGGAAAACAATAGCTCTAGGTCTAAAAAAAACTCGAAAATAAAGTATAAAACCGCATATACATATCTCCTTTCCGCATGAGTAGTATGCACCCCACAATTTTCGCTAATTTATTTTGTATTTTGGCCTATGAAGAGAAATTTTAGGATCAAAATAAGTCATTTTTTCCTCTTTTTTTCGAGCACAATTTTTTATTTTTCAGCGAAAATAGAGAGAACACATGTAAGCATCCACTCTAAAAAATATTACTCCTTCAGTGCACTATTACTTGTCGCTAATTAGATGTATTTAAATATATTTTAGTATCTAGATATAGCCATATTAGCGACAAGTAATAGTGGTTGAAAGAAACTAATTTTTTTAAACTCCAAAGTGCCATTTTCAATTTTATTTAAACCGAGCTTACTGGAACTTAGGCGCACAAATCGGCATTCATATAGATATTTAGACGACCAAAATGACTCTCTACAATCAGACAAAAAATTGAGTGCATTCGACCACCAACATTCCAATCGATCTACTGATCACAGCATCATCGCCTACTCACGTTTTGCTCCCATGTTCCAATCATATATACACGTGATGATACATCTTCTTCGTTCCCCCAACCACGCATGATTGGGAGCTGCCGGTGTAAGACTCGTGCAACACGATCGCCAACCCCGTTGTCTTTCTCTATGCGAATTTAAAGTTTGTCAAACCATTAGCCAAGATCACTGAACCCAATTTTTTAGCTAGTAAATAAAGACCTTTTGCTGAAACAAAATCTCCACATCTGTTCCTCATTTTGACATCACATCACATCTCATGACACACCAGCAATGTCAAATCCGTGAAAGCGTGTGGACATTGCTGACTCGGAAAGACCAATCGAGCTAGGACACGGCCACAAGCATCTACCTTTCTCCAAACCCAAAGCTGAGCTGAATGGACCAACGGCCAGAAGCTTTTTCGAATCGGAGGCAAAGCTAGCGGTAGGTTTCAGTGAATCGGAGACAAAAGTTGGCGCAGTGTTGGCTGACCGGCTGCTGCTTTGGGGAAAGAGGACCGAGCCTCGCCGGCGTAGGGCGAGGCGTAGAGCACTCCTTTTTGTCTCTTGCTAGAGCGGCAGCGCTGCGGTTGTGCACCCCGAGTGGGGAGAAACGGGGGCAGGGCTAGTACTGGTAGCAGTAGGAGGCATTGGCGCAAACGCACCAAAGCCTGTGTCGCTGTACGAGCCTTTTTCTGCTTGGGTTTTTCCTTCTGGCCAAGAGGTTTTTGTTTGGAGTAATCTTTTGTTTTTCATGAAATAGACCATCGAGGATACATTATGTTGCATACAACAAGTATACACATTTCGGCTTACAATGACAATTCGAAGAGTAGCCACAACACACGCCAGTCTTGCCCAAACTGAGCACCAAGACCATGCCTAGACCAACATCGGTCAACTCTGAAGAATAACGCCTCCAAACGCGCTCTCCGAGTTAACAAAGCCACCCAAAGTTTATTGTGATCTTTTGTTCAAATAACAATTAAGGCGAAGCAGGGTTAGGAACAACGAATCTCTTTATGATAAACAGATTCATTTTGCAAGTCGTTATTACGGGTAGTTCCTACAAAGAATCGGAGTAATGACGTATACAATGCTTGAATTATCGATGTCGATGCTACATAGTGGGTTCTCATCCTTCAGAGACTACGAGTGTAATAGGAGCATCCATTGACAAAAGGATCACTCTAAGATGATCATCTCATGGCTATTGGAAACGAATCAAATCAGATGGTTTTATTTCTCAACCTTTATGACTTGTTCCTCCGGACCCAAGGTCGAAAGGATTGGAAAAGTCAGTTATTCACAGTGTTGTTGTGCCTAAAGGAGTGGGTGAGTAGTAGGCTAGAATTTTATTTGTCCCAATGAAAGCATCATTTTCAAATCGTTGGTGACGATGTGCATTGCTCCTCTGAAGTTCAAGCCTGGGTACTAAAAATAACCAAACTACCAAAGCAACACATCACAAGAGCTCATGTGTCGACGTGTCGTGTCTCGAGACGATACTTCCAAATAAAAGAAAATGTCGTCGTCCACAACTCGTGGACATTGCCATCGCTCATCCGGACTGCCGAAATTAGGTTTCCACCTAGAGAAAACACTATGAGTGGAACGATGCTCACATACATTTTTATGGAAGAGTATTTACCTTGGTGGAATCGTTCAAGTTACATTTCTAACCAAACTTTTTTTTTTCCAAAAAATGACAAAATGGCCCCGTTGCATGATGTTCGGGGCTAGGGTGTCATGCTAGGTTGCATGAGGCCCCATGCCAAGGCTCCATGCTAGATGGCATGATGCCCTAGCCTGGAACGCCATGCTACTTGGCGCGTCAACTGCCTCAACCTACAATGGTGTCCCAGCGTCATGCTATCTTAGCCCCAAGCGTCATGTACATAGGCTATTTTTCTGGAAATTCTGCAAATCATGTCCATTATATGATAAAGTTTCCAATGCGATACATTTTGATCCATCTTGACACTGCCACGCATAAGAATTACAATGTTTTTCTCCTGAGAATATCACGAGATCAGAGCGAGTAGTGGCAGCATAATGTTCCGTGGAGAGGCATTCCGGCAAACAAAACAAAAGAAAAAGTTCCGTAGAGGCATCCTGGCTCTCTTTTCTAAATAGCAGGCGCTGTACCTGTACGTAGGCGTGGATCAGACCGGCGTCATCCTTCCTAGAGGCCACCAGAGCGCACCAACGTACGCACTCGTGCTCGTGCCAGCCAAAAGTCCCAATCACTTTCCACTGCTCACCTCGCAGCACGCAGCATGCAGCAGGCAGCAGCTGCTGCGCCAAGATTCGCGTACGTACGTACGCCCGCGCGTGCCGAGAGCGAGAGAGATTCTCGGAGCTAGGAAGCATGCATGCATGGGTGATGGTGGTGCTGGTGCAGGCTTTGTTTTGTTTTGTTTGCTGCGGCGACACACGTACGGGCGTGAATGTCTCTGCCTCATTTGCCTGATACTATGCATCCACCTGACCTCATTGCCTGTTTGATCCACTGAAAAGATGATCTGCATCGGCATCGGCATCGTCGACATCGATCGTGTATGTTTTGTGTGTGGTCGCCTCGGCTCGGCCGGACGGAGGCAGGCACCAATCCTTGTCGTTACGGCATCTCCAGCAGGCTCCGGCGATGCAAACGGTTCGTTCTGATCCGTTTGCGTCGAGTGCTGAATAGAATTTAGCTAGCATGAACGTCTCTCGCTCCTGTTGGTGCTGATACTATGCATCGACCTGACCTCATTGCGCATTGCCCTGATTCATCCACTGAAAAGATGGCCTCTGCATCGTCATCGATCGTGTGAGTTTGTGTGGTCGGCTCGTGTGGACAGGAGGCGGGCAAGGCCGCCAGCATGCACCAATCCTTGTCGTGGTGCAAAATGTAATCGGTGGTCTAGCTCACTAGCCCCTTTGGGCGAGTGAGCTGAGCTGATTGCATGCATGCATAGTCACGCAGCACCGTGAAGAGTGTGTTGTAGCATATGCTACCAACATATGTCACGTCCGTTAAAAAAAAAGACATATGTCACGTTTATTTTCTCGGGCATTTTTCTTGTGTGCTGCATGCCCCAGTCCAAGGCCGTCTTTTGTTGGCAAATCTCTCGCAGATCCCTTATCACTAGCACATGCCTTAACAATTTGGCTAGCATGCAATTTTTGGCCTTTTTTAAACCTAGCAAAAACCGCAAATCCGCCAGGCCCGCGCAAACGATGCGGAGAGCTGCCATACCACTAGCATTCTCACCACCGTCAGCGCCGTAGGCCTCCTCCGACGAAGACCTCTCTCTCCCTCTTTTGCTGGCATTGGTGAAGCCATGCTCTAGGGTCACCGCTGCCAACGAGGAGGAGCCCGCACAAAGCATCGCCACAAGGAGGAGCGTTCGACCAGGACTAGCTAGAGCGGGGATCCGATTGGCCCAGGAGCACAAGGCTCGTGTGGCGGCACGATGCGCAAGGAGAATTTACTCGTTGGTCCAATACAATTAGACGTTTATGGACTTTTGTAGCTCCAACACAACCCCAAAACAAACTCACCAAAATTCAAGCGGATAGACACAATGCACGGATACTCGGGTTTGCTTGGTACCTAGTAGGCTCAGCCCTGAAACCCACCACATGACACACAATGCGATCCTTTTCACAATCAACAAAAAGCAAAGCGGGACCAAAAGGCTTACTCTATGAATGATAATCCCATTGTTTGACCCTGGGATTGTGAGGACCATGCCTCCACATCCATTGGTCCCCTAGAGGCAAATCATGCTTTCGCAACGGCCATCAAGATATCATCACCCCGGTAATGTAATCATGAACAATTGAAAACAAAAAGGTGTGATGATCATGCACCATCATTGGCGCTGTGGTCCGACGCAAATCACTCCCAGGGATGCGATTAGGATAGGATTAGCAATTTTTTCAAACAACGAGCTGACATGATTGATTAATTAGCAGGTTTTAATTAACTATAGCGACGATTTGTCAAAGGCTATGAGTCTACGGTCCCGTGGGGTAGGTACGTCAAGAACTACGGGGTGTAAACGCCGCACTAAAATTAGGCTCCGAATCCGTTTTAAGCTATCTATAACCCGTATCGATGTGTCACCCTAGAAATGGTGTAGCATACTATAGTATAACAAAAAGCATGTGGATGTGATTTATTTTAAAATTAATTGCAGTTTTAAACCTGACAATCCGATTTTTGAGTCAAAAGCCAATATCAATGTGACCGAGTGGCTAATAAGTTGCTAAATTCATTTGGCGAGCTCCAAATTTTACCACCGGCAGGATGTTAATTGTTTAATTATTTATCTTATATTTGTACCATCTGGTGAATGCTTGGGCTTTAGCCTGCTACTAGATCATTCTCTCTTTTTTCTTTGCTAACTGAACCATACAAGCCTTGAAAGGTTGAATCTCTCTCTAGTTTTGCTAGATATATCATTTATTTAAAGAGGTGTCTTGTGATCTCTGGCCAAAAGATACCGAAAACCGTAGAGTTTAACTAGATCTGTCCTGGCTCGTAATCTGCATGTGCGACACCGCTACTCCCACCGATCCACAATACTTCTCTAAAAATGGCATGTGTCTATATGTATTTCAACATGTAGATTCACTCTTTAACGAAGAGAGTTTGGAAATACTTCATCCGACCCATATTACTCTTCACTAATACGGATGTATCTATCACTAAAATGTGTTTAGATACATCTATATTAACGAAGAGTATTATGGGTCGGAGGGAGTAAGTGACTTTACTTTTTCCAGTTTTACATATAGTATATATCTACGTATTGAAATACGGCTAGATATGTCCACACCTAGATAAAACCGGGTCACCTATTCTGAAACTTGGGTTTAGTATTTTAGATCGGAGGAGTACATAGTATATAAAAGAATATACACACGGAAGACGTGCACGCGTGTACAACACCTGCTAATTAAGCGTGCCATGAAACCACGCGCGCCGGTGCTGCAGGCTACGTCATCCAAAGCCATGAATGATTTGCAGAGCAGCTGCTGCGTTTGAGATCGTGAAAGGAGATCGATCCGTGGAGCAGACACCCAGCTTTTTACTTCGTTTTCCTTGTCCCCTCCCCTGCTCCTGGTGGATCCGTGACTTGGCCAACATCACGAACGAAAGCCCTAGCCTAGCCTATAGCGGCTAGTGGAGCTCGGGTAGCGACGTACCTATACGGTATACATACTGTAGCTGATGTGGTATAGTACACGTCGATCCAATTTACAGAGTAGGGTACATACTTCACACATGGAGTCAAAGGAAAGGGCAGGGCAGAGAGGGGCCAACAACTGCAAAGTGTCTTCGTGTTTGGGACTTGGGTGGCAAGAGAGAAAAGTAGCTCCGGCGTGCCTCTCCTGCCCTGGTCGCGTGACACGGGCCCCGTCGTCTCAAATAAAGAGACATGATCGCCCTACCTTGGGTGGGTTTCTGTGTGTTGTAGTCGGTCCCCGGCTTCTCCTCCACACAATGCATATTCACAATCCCCATCCCATTTCCAATTCCCAACAGAAACACGCGCTACTTTTTCTACATCGTGCTGACGGCAGCAGGCATGCACGGTTACCCAAAATTAATGAGGTATTAGCACTTTTCGTCCCACATCTTGCATAGTCGGAACAAATTAGTTTCACTTCTTGCAATTAGAACAAACGAGTACCACAACTTGATCATCCGAAACTATTTAGTCCACCGAGTCCGAATTGGAGCCACGTAGGTTAAACTGTTGAGCCCTAAAGAAAAACATAAATCAAACATAGGTCACTAGATGCGCGGGAGAGAGATAATTTTACAAAAAGGTCCTCGCGGGACAGTAATATCAGGTGATTCTCCTCCTTACCTTTTCGAGACGAATAAATAGAGCCAATTTCGACGACGACGGCGGAGCCCCTAGCGTGGGGCGACGACGGCGGAGCAGTTTCCGTGAGAACTTCGTCAGATTCCCCACCGGCCATGCGTCCCCGCGAGTTTGATGACGACCCGCCACCGTATGGTACGCCTAATTTCTCGATAGCAGTTGGAGTTCTTCTCTATATCTTGTTGCAACTAACAAATTATGTATTGTCAATGCGGCATGTTATCCAGCAAACTACAAGCCCACTGTTAGATCCAACACAACAACAAGACAACATGAAATTCAGAATGCAAGTTGAGGTATGATAGTGCCTAGCCTTTTAATTATGAAATTCAGAATAAGTTGAGGGATGATATTCCTATGTTGTTGATGGTGTGTGATAGGCACCCAGTTGGGAACCCCAAGAGGAAGGTATGATGAGCACAGCAGCAAATTTCCCTCAGTATGAAACCAAGGTTTAATCAAACTAGTAGGAGAAAGAACCAACTACTGAAGGTTGATGTTGCTGGCTTGGCGACAGCTCCAGACAATTTATATATGGAGCCTTATCTGGGGCGTAGCTTTGTACCAGCAGAAACGTGGAACCTACATACAGCACAACCAAAGTACTTTGCCCCAACTAGCAGTGAGGTAGTCAATCTCACCGGTTTGCTGTAAACAAAGGATTAAACGTATTGTATGGTAAAAGATATTTGTTTGCGAGAAAGTAAATAATGCTTGTAAAAGGTAAACGGTAATAAGAATGTAAAAGAATGGACCGGGGTCCACAGTTCACTAGAGGTGTCTCTTCATAAAGATAAATAAATGTTGGGTAAACAAATTACAGTTGGGTGATAGAATAAAGAATGCAAACAATGTATGTACATGTCATGAGGATCACTATGAGATTCACTAGGGCATTACAACATAATAAATAGACCATAATCCAACTGCATCTATGACTAATAATCCACCCAACGGATATCATCCGAACAACCGTTGGGTATTAAGTTGCAAGCAACAGATTATGGCCTTAAGCAAAGTGTGTAATGTAAACAATACAAATATCCTTGAACACAAGATTGTTGTTTTCTCCCTAGTAGCAACAACACATCTACAATCTTAGAGGTTGTTATCACTCCCCCAGATTACCAGAGACATGAACCCACTATCGAGCAAAAATACCCCCTCTTGAAGTCACTAGCATCTACTCGGCCAAGATATCTACTAGCAACGGAGAGCATGCAAGATCATAAACAACATATAGATGATAAATCACAAATCAACTTGACATAGTACTTAATATTCATCGGATCCCAATAAACACAACATGTAGAATTACATAATGATGATCTTGATCATGATAGGCAGCTCACAAGATCTAAACATGAAGTACATGGAGGAGAAGACATTCATCTAGCTACTGCTATGGACCCGTAGTCCAAGGTAGACTACTCACACATCACTTCGGAGGCAGTCATGGTGATGAAGAAGACCTCCGGTGGTGATTCTCCTCTCCGGTAGGGTGCCGGAAAGAGCTTCTAGACCCTCCCGATCTCGCATCAACGACGGCGGCGGCTTACAGTATATTTTCAGGAAAAGAGTTCGGGCCCTTAGGATTTTCTCGTCGAGTAGAATATATAGGCGGAAGGGCGATATCAGGGGGTGGACCAGGGGCCCACACCTAGCCCAGCACGACCAGGGGTGGCCCGCGCCATGGCTTGGCGTGGCTGCCCTCCGGCCCCCTTAAGTGAAACAACGGCAAGTTTCTCTTAAGTGAATCACCCAAGGTTTATCGAACTCAGGGAGGTAAAGGTCAAATATATCCCTCTCGAGCAACCCTGCAATTAAGATACAAGAAGTCTATTGTGTCCCCAACACACCCAATACACTTGTCAGATGTATAGGTGCACTAGTTCGGTGAAGAGATAGTGAAATACAAGTAATATGGATGATTATAAGTGGTAATTGCAATCTGAAACAAAAGGCAGCAAGCAAACATGTAGCAGAACTGGTTGTAAACGGTGTTTCAATGCTTAGAAACAAGGCCTAGGGATCATACTTTCACTAATGTACACTCCCAACAATGATATCATAATTGAATACATAAATATCTTTTCTTCACTATGCTACTCTGAACTACTCTCTGGTTGGATAACGAACACCAATTCACCGCGTAGGGCTATAAAAGCACACCTTAAAGTTCGCATTCCCTATCTAAATAATCCCACACTGTCACCTTGAGCGCCCTAGATGGTTCCAGACGAACACCATAATTTCATAGAGATATCCAACTCAAATTATAACTCATGATAAGTATTTCTGTAATCTTTAGCCTAAGAGCCACACACAGTGTGCACACTGTCACCTTCACACCGTGGGACAAGGTGTCTCCAGAGATCACATTAATAAAAGCACTTGAGTAGCATAATAGATGAAGAGTAACATCTACTTATTCAACTAGATTACAATGCTCATGATCACATAAAGATCACACCATGAGAGAGAGAGAGATAAACCACATAGCTACCGGTAGAGCCCTCAGCCTTGGGGGGAGAACTACTCCCTCCTCATCATGAGAGTCAGCAACGGCAATGAAGATGGCGGTGGAGTCGATGGAGATGGCTCCGGGGGGCAAATCCCCATCCCGGCAGGGTGCCGGAACAGAGATTTCTGTCCCCCGAAACTTGTCTTCGATGGCGGCGGCGCTGCGGAAATTTTCGTGGATGGAGGCTTCCTTCTTTAGGGTTTTCACGTTGGGGGCAATATACAGGCGGAAGTGCGAGGTCGGTGGACGTCCGAGGGGCCCACACCATGGGGACGCGTGGCCAGAGGTGGGACCGCGCCACCCTATGGTGCAGCCGCCTCCCGGCTCTTCTCCGTCTCCCCTTTGGACTCCGTGTACGTGACAGAAAAATAGGAACTTCGGGCTTTGTTTTGTCCTATTCTGAAAATATTTCCTTAAGTAATTATCTCGAATAGAAAAACAACAGAAAACACGAACTGGCACTGTGACATCTTGTTAATAGGTTAGTTCCAGAAAATGCATAAAAATGCCACGAAGTGTAAACAAAACATATAGCAATTGGTGTAAAACAAGTATGGAGCATCAAAAATTATAGATACTTTTGCAACGTATCACCCGCCACCTCCGCCGCAACCTCCGTCGTCGTTGTCGCCTCGTAGGCCACTTGTAGTGTCGCACGCGCTTCTAGATGGACCCAAGTTGCAGCCGCCTCCCGCCACCGCGGATTCCCCATCCCACGAGCAGGCCTCCGTCGGCGCGGAGAAGAAACAGGCCCTGCCGCCGCCGGATCCTAGCGGCTTTGCCCGCCAGAGTCCACTGGCGACGGCGGGGGAGGATGGGGCAGAGGGGATGTGGCTACCGGGCGTGCTTTCTTCCGCCGCCTGTGACGCCCAGGGGAGGGAGCGACGCGGGGGCCTTTTCTATTTCTCAGCAGGAGGTTGAAAGTTTGAATCCTCCACCAGCATGTTATCCCCTATTTTTTGCTATTTTCACTGTACAAACACTTGATTATACATTTAATTAGCACTGAATAATCTCAGAGAAGCTACTTCACAAATATTTTATGCATGTATAAAAAAATTATACCAACTCTTAAAATAAATTTCTAGTTTTAGGTCTTAAACATTTACTAAAGTTCACTACATGTACTTCATCTGTCCCATAAGAAATGTCTTAGATTTGTCTAAATTTAGACATGAGACATCTTTTATGTTACTGTAGGAGTAGTTTTTTTGTCTCACTGCCCATGCGGTTTCTTTACTATATCTCACCTCTTAAAATAGTTTTTAAATGATTCTACGTCAAGTTTAGAATCTATAGGTGCTTGGGTTTAAACGTCTAAGCCATATCTATATTATAATTGCAAATTAGTTATATTTTTAAGTGAGATAGGGTCAATTTTAAAATTTCTCACTGGGCCTCAAAATTTGTCAGCTCGCCCATGTGCATCGCTACGTGCAATAGGCATATTCATCGACTCACAAAATTTTGTTGGCGATGGTGCTCTCTTGGATCTGGCAACGGTGGAGGCTCGGTGTTTTTCCGGCGTGCGTCTTCGTAGCGCTGAGTTGAACGGCGAACAGTGGCTTTGATGGTTGCAGAAAACCCTAGGAATCAATTTGTATTTCTTAATCTCTTACGATTATATGTGTAAATGCATAATTATTTTATCCCGGTTTATCTTTCAGTTTCTAAGTACCGTTTCTTTTATAGGCTCTATAAAAAAACCAACTGGATCGGACATGTGTTTGCAAAATGATAAACTCAAACATGTGGTGGTGGCCGAAAAGCGTCGCACGACCCACGACACAAGCAATGACATACCGATCAGATACGGCAACAGAAATGGAGGCCATCCAGCCGGTGGTCGCAACGGCGGCAGACGAGCACCCGCTACAGTTTCAGAAAACAATCGCTGCACCGGCCATCGCCGCCGACTGTGCATCGCTCGCGGCACGGCATGGCGTGCGGCTGCCGGCGGGCGGGACGGGGCTGGTCAACGGGAGTGCTAGGTACTAGGTTGGGGGCGTATTCAAGTGGCGAGGGGACGGGAACCTACCACTCCTGCTGGAACGTACGCTCCGGTCGGTCGGCTTCGCACGATCCAACTGTAACCATTCCGTCGTCCACGTCGCTGGCCAGCTCGGGACGGCGGCGGTTTCTGTTCCGGTGATTGCCGTACGTGAGATTGTGGTAGCTCGTGCTGTTTTGCACGGCCACATTGGTCGCAAACACAGGCTGCCGTTTAATCACCGCCAGCATAAATCATAGAGATGTTATTTTCTTGACTTTTTTTTCTTCAAAAGTTGGGGTACATGTAGCCCGAGAGACGTTTAGCCGCGTCCTGAAATGAAGTCAATTTTGCGATGACGTCGTCATTAATGGAAAAAGTTACTCTAATTTTCTCAACTAAAGAGGGTAAACGTTACGTAGCAGATGGTGGAGCGGATGTAGCCTGGGCAAAAAATGTGGTAGCAACATGTTATCAGGTTGAAGAACGAGAACCAACCTGTTGGATGTCGGGGCGACGGCATCTTTTGGAGGGTTGGTTGTTTCATCTTTGTTGGAGCGTCCCGTGTTTGCTCCTCTCATAGCACACACGATGTTTTTCCTCCAGCTTTGTAGGAGGTCGTCTCCTCTTGTTTGGGTGTTGTTGGCTGGGCTCTGCCCCTGTGTATCGATTTTTGTCCAGTTTCCCGCTAATTAACCGGGCAACTATCTTCTTTTTAATTAATTGAAAGGCCAAAGTTTTTGCCTCATTAAAAAAAACAAGCATCGGTTGGCTGATTAGTAAAACAATGCTACCTCCGGCGCACTTGGGATGATGAGATCAAACCTCGGTTTGGCGCTTTGGTGTGCTTTCGTTAACTTCAATATCCGCCGGTTCATTTTATTGGTGTGTGTCTATACAATTTTTTTCTCAAAGGACGAACCGAACGTCTTGTGTTTAAAGATTACCAAATCTATCTATTTCTTTGATAAGCAACAATAATATATTAATATCAAGAAGAAATTACTATTTCATATAAAATTAATCAAAACTAAAAAGTTTGACTTACAAAAAAAAAATTTGAACAGAGGAAGAATTCATACATCTAAAGAGCAGAAATGTGATGGCAAAAAAGGGCTCGTGCTAGCGGGAAACAATAAATGGATCCCAAGCTCCTTGGTGACCGTTTTATCTGAAAATTTGAAAATTGACATTTGTGAGTTCAAAAAAAATCCTAGGGGTAGATAATGTTACACTCTACCACCATGCAGAATCTTGATTTAATATTTAATTTGTTGTATTTCAGGCTACACAATAAATAACAAATTAGACAAATTTTTAAGTTTTGAAAATGTGCACCGTTCATTGAACCCAGATACATACATTTGTCATTTTTGCTCAGTCCAAAATACAATGAATTTCGGACTAGGTTTTTCACATACCAACATACTTTATCATTATCAGCGTCTAGGATTATTTTCTACTTTTTTGGAACTTTCAAATGCCATTTTCAAAATTTTAAGAAACAAGCTCCCTAGAGCTCTCGAGCCATTTGTATGCTCTCCTGTCCAAACCAAAATAGTTCGAGACTCACTAGTTATACTTCCAAGTCTGGAGGATGACTTCTAATACTCAAAGACCTATTGTTATGTTTGCCATTAAGTTTAATTTAGGTTTGTTCTAAGCCAACTTTTTTAAAATTTGGCCAACTTTTAAAAAAATAGCATTTTTTGGAAAACCTACTATTTTTTGGAACTATTTTTTCAAGATGCATCTAGTGAAATTAATTAGTTTTTTAGAAAAAACTTTACCACTTTCTATTAATCAAGGAGAAGTTTTACAAGAAAGTTTAAAAGCATCAGAATATATCTAGACTAGTCTCCCAATATGAGATCACTCAAATGTTTCGCTCCCCGTGCAAATGCAAAGTTTCATGTCCTTCTCAATCTTTTCTAAGATCTCTGTTAGGCGGTACTTGCTTGTTGAGGAAATCGCGAGGATTCCTCTCATTCCAAAATTTTCACAATGTGAGGAGCGTGAGAGAGGTGATGTCCTTGCGGTTAGGAGTTGAGGAGCCGATCAAGCCACACCTTGACTCGTTGAGGGTTTTGGTGAACATCGATATTGTAGAGGCCAAGCCAATTTTTTAGAACACCGCAAAGCCTTAGAGTGAAGCGGTAATGGGCAAAGCGGTGGTCAACCGACTCAATGGTCCTCTTGCAGAGCAGCGGGCTTTGTTTAAATGGTCCGTCGTCCATAGTCCATTTTGAAGTGGAAGCCAAGCGATGAATCTTATTTTGGGAGGCGCCCAAATTTTCCAAAAAGGTTTCCAAAAGACGTCATTTTGTCGTTTCCAGTCGAGATGGTGGCGGCGGCGTAAAATAACTCCATGTCTTCCTCTCTAGTCTCTACAACCATCAAAGTGAGAGCACAACAACTTCTCAATGTGGAGCGCTTTGTGCCCCCGCCAAGAGACTTGCGAGGACAAACCTTTTCCCGATTTGTGATGTTGTAAATATTGGTATTTTATGAAGTTGGTCGAAAATAAAAAGTGTGACTTAGAGCAAATCTAAAAGTACAGCTAGTATTTGTGAATAGAGAGGAGTATCTTATGAAAACAGTTTTGAGAACATCTCGCCTCTGCATGCATCTAACACACTTCACACAAACAAAAGATGAAAAGAAAGCTGAGCCGACAATGACCAAGAAATAAACGTGTCGCATGCCATGTTACCGTCAACTTTGTATAATGGTCGGTCAAACCATATGCTTCTGATTTTAGTCGTGCAACTATTTTGGTTGATAGGCCCATCTCCAAATCTTTGGTCTGAAAGAAAAAAAGGAAATGAAATGAAAAGACCAGGCGTGCAGCGTGGTACTACGGCTAGGTAGAGTGCTATAGGTAGCCGAACACGGCATGCACCCGCAGTAAAGATGCCGACTTAATTCCACCATCCCCCTCCTCACCAAACAAAGTCTGCCCTTGTGCGTTTTCCTTGGGACTACGACCTCTGCCGGCCTCAGTGTGCAGAGTAAATAAAACAGGGGTAGCGCCGGAGCAGGAGGAGGAGGAGGCAGGAAGACGTGAGATGAAAGCGAGCGGCGCGCTCTGAGCTGAGCTTGCAGAGAAGTTGTCGCCGAGGAAGAAGAAAGAGGGAGAGGGGGGCAGAGAGAGTAGCAGCAGTTCGTCGCTTCGACAATCTCGTCGCCATGAAGTTCATGAAGCTCGGCTCCAAGCCGGACGCCTTCCAGGCCGACGGAGGCAGCGACTCCAGGTTAGTGACGCCGGCGCCGGCGCCCTCGCCATTTGCAATCTCCGCGCCTCTGCGCTTCTTTTCTACTCCTACCAGAGCGGTGATCGAACATTTCTTGTTTCATTTCCTGCATCTCTTGTTTTTCTGGAACAATGCAATACCAGTAGCCAGTAGTGAAGTGTTTGAGCCCGTCCTAGTGTTCTTTGAGCCCTAGCTCCAGCATCTAGGCCGGCAAGATGTGTTCTTGGTTGCTCTTTTGATCTCCGGCTCCCTACTCGCCTAAGCAATATTTTTGCTTTGTGGAGACAAGTTTTATAGGAGAAAAATGTCTTTTTTAGAGTGCAGATTTCTCTTCGTATATGCTATGCGTTCTTGAACTTCTTCGCCACAAAGAACAATTTTTCTTGTGTGTTATAGGAGTAATTTTTCAGTTTTTTTTTACCCTGTAGAGCTGATCTTCAGCTGTGGGTCTGCTGCTGCTCGAGTTCTCGTGAGCTTACGTGTGTTTGCCCTCTGCAGCATTTGACCAGTGAGGCGAAAAAAGCTGCAGCTTCTCACTTTACAAACAAAACATGGTCGTAGCAGTTGGGATATGGATCATAGGATTCTTTTCTGCTCCTGTTCTTTTCTACTCGTAAAGTTGCAATGCTGATCAAAATACTGCTTGCTTTCTCTTCTTCCCCACTTTGCCTTGCACATGGCCACGCCCACCGGATCTTGGACTTCACATCTGCTTCAGTTTATTTTTTTGGTGTTGGTTGGAGTGTATCTGTATGGCTCCGCCCTGACCAAGAATACTTGGGCGATTACACAACAGGGAATGTTCTTAAAGAATGTTTGATAAATCCATTTCTAAAAGAATAGAGATAAATCTGAAGTCTACCAAACATGTACTTTCCAGCGTTTTGTTCATGCTCATCTTCTGCTACATTCTCATGTTCCATGTCTTGTGTGCAACTCTGAACAGATCATCCTCCTGCAGGTATGTGCTGTCTGACCTGCCGTCAGACATCGTCGTCCATGTCGAGGAGGCGAGGTTCTATCTGCACAAGGTAATTCATTCATCTGCATTTTCACAATGACGAAGCAGCCTCTTAGGTGTTTTTGAAATTAAAAAAAAATTCTGTGAAGTGTGGTGCTGAACTTAAGTTTATTGTTGGGACAATGCATCCGCCAATGTACAGCTATGAGCACACCGCAAGATGCTGCTGTGTTTAACATCTTTTTTGTCAAGAACGCCACTTGTAATTTGGATCCATGCTGCCTCTCAGAATCTTTCCAAGAGCTTCGTTAGATCATCTTTCCATTTCCAAATATTTGGTCTATTTTCTGTTGGTGGCTACATTTGCACGTACTGCCTCGCAATTAAATATGCCAATTTGCTGCGTCTGTTCAACAGACACAGCATGCTACAGCAGATCAACAAATCCCCACTGTTCAATCATGCCCGATGAATTTTCACATAGAACCATCGGTTAATACCTTCTGTAATTTTGACTAAAATTGACAATTTTCTGTAAATCCATTGGTTAAAAAACTGTCAGTAATTTTGACCAACTGCACGATCTATTTTCAGTTCCCTCTCCTTTCCAAGAGCAGCCTGCTGCAGCGGCTGATAATCGAGGCGAGCCAGAACGGCGCCGATGAGGTCTACCTCCACGGCATCCCCGGCGGGGCGAGAGCCTTCGAGATCTGCGCCAAGTTCTGCTACGGCATGGTCGTGACGCTGAACCCGTACAACGTCGTCGCTGCGAGGTGCGCCGCGGAACACCTGGGCATGACGGAGGACGTCGACAAGAGCAACCTCGTGTTCAAGATCGAGGTGTTCCTCAACTCCGGCGTCTTCCGGAGCTGGAAGGACTCCATCATAGCGCTGCAGAGCACCGTGGCATTGCTGCCGTGGTCCGAGGATCTGAAGCTGGTGGCGAGGTGCGTCGACTCCATCGCCGCCAAGGCGACGGCGAGCCCTGGGACGGTGGTGTGGTCGTACACGTACAATCGGAAGTCGGCGTCGTCCGACGAGATCGTCGAGGCTCGCCGGTGCTCGTCGTCGCAGGCAGTGCCGAGGGACTGGTGGGTGGAGGACCTGTGCGAGCTGGACGTGGAGCTCTACAAGCGTGTCATGGTGGCTGTGAAGTCCAGGGCGAGGGTGCCTCCCGACGTCCTCGGGGAAGCCCTCAGGGCCTACGCCGCCAGGTGGCTCCCGGAGAGTTGTCGCGATACGCCGGCGAACCACGACGACGCGTGCTCCATGGAAGTGCTCGAGACCATCGTCTGGCTGCTGCCGTCAGACGACAATGGGTCGTCGTCGTGTTGCTGCTCGTGCCAATTCTTGCTGAATCTTCTGAAACTGGCTGTCTTGGTTGGAGCCGGGGAGCTGCTGAGGGAGGAGCTTATGGACAGGGTGGTCCTGCAGCTGCACGAGGCGTCGGTGAGTGATCTGCTGATCCCGGCAAGGCCGCCGATGGAAACCGCCTACGACGTGCAGCTGGTCGAGGCGCTCGTCGGCAGGTACATGCGGCGCGCCGCCGGAAACGCCGGAGACGGTATCTTCCTCGACGGCCTTGACACTGAGGACCGGTTTGAGACGAACATGGAGGCAGATGAGTCGTTGCTATCACTGTGCAAGCTCGTCGACGGGTACTTGGCCGAGGTTGCCTCCGACCCAAACATGCCGGTGTCTACCTTTGTCGGGCTGGCGACGTCCATGCCTGAATCAGCCAGGCCGGCGCACGATGGCCTCTACACTGCCATCGATGTCTTCCTCAAGGTACGTCTCATATCTGTTTGACAAGAATCGCATGATCAAATTTGATTGATTAATCTTGTTAACATGTATGCAATCATTGGTTCTTGTAGTTGCATCCCGATTTATCCAAGGCGGACAAGAGGAAGATAAGCAGTCTGATGGACGTGAAGAAGCTCTCCAAGGAGGCGTGCATCCACGCGGCGCAGAACGACCGCCTCCCGCTGCGCGTCGTCGTGCAGGTGCTCTTCTTCGAGCAGCAGCGCGCGCCGGGGAGCACGAACACCCAGCTGCTACTGGCGGCGTCGGCCACCGGCGACGGCAGCGCACGCCTGGAACCGGAAGACGACTGCTGGAAGAACCGCGCGCTGGCGCTGGCGCTGCCGGAGCCTCCAACACCGACGGCGGCTCTGAGGATGCAGCTCGGGAGCATGAGCCTCAAGCTGGTCGACGAAAACCGGCGCTGCGTCGACGGGGGCGGTGACCGGCGGTTGGCGAGGAGCGCCAGCATCGCGAACCAGAGCAGCAGGCTGTCCCTGTCGTCAAGGTCCCGGAGGATCTTCGACAGGCTGTGGGTCGGTGGGAAGCCGCTCGGCGAGGTGGTCAGCAAGAGCTCCGACACGTCCGGGAGCTCGCAGAGCCCGCGGTCGTCGGCCAAGCCGCTGGACTCCAACAAGTCGTCGTCGAGGAGCCGGCGCTACTCGGTGTCATAGGCACCGGCTCGCTGTACAGAGGAGTCACCGGGCTCGGTCGCCGGCTCAGTGCATGACAACGACCACGAATCAACTGCTGCTGCTTGCATGCTAACTTCAATTCAGCGTCTCTTTTTCATGAGGATGTATTGATCTGACGTGCTCAAGCTAGAAACTAATCCTTGTTTTGTCATCTTAACTGCTCAGATCTTGACACGATGAGCTCCGAAAGTATTGTGTCTCTTTCCCCTTCCTCCCAGGTCTCTCTCGAACCCCCCGCTCTCTGGTCTTCCCCTCGAGATCTCCGGGCCGGACCGGAGCTCCTCTTGCCGGTGAGGCCGTGCTGAGGCTGCAACGGGATGGTGCCGGCGATAGGTCTAGGTCTAGTGCTAGTTTAGAGAGTGCCCATGTGGCTTGTAGGAGTAGGTTGGTGGATCTCGGTGGCTGGATCTGCCGCCATGCATTTCCTTCTCCTTGCGGTGCCTCGCCGGTGGCAGGCGGCGGTGCTGGTAGGGAGGATGAAGTCATGCATCTCCTTAAATAAAGGCCTCATTTTCCCCCTCTGGAGACCACGCGAGCTGGTGCCTGGCCGCAGCACTGGTCGCCCGTCGATGGAGTCCCAAGTCTTGCCATCATGGTGCTAGCGCGACGAAGGTGGCGAAATCGGTGGAGTCTTCTTCAATAAGCGGATCCTGCTCTGGCGTTTTGGGTTCCTGCTGATGTTGTTCCTCTCTCAAGCTAGCCATGGTGGTCTGGCAAAAGAGTGGACGCCGGCATCGACCTGCGGCGACGGAGGAGTTGGGGACATCATCAACAACATCGAGCTCATCTACGACGGAGGCAAGACAGCCTCCGCGATCCTATGCCAGCAAGGCGGCGACTTCTCAACCTCCACTGTGGAGGCCTTCCATCTCCGATGCGGGTGCTCGAAGCTCTCTGGCCATGAAGTGATCTGTTCCCCATGGCTAGAAAGTGGACCGCAGCGGCAGATCAACGCCGGAAGGAGGCTCCCGAGCAACTGGCCTCTGTTCCTCGGCGGCGACGCCTGGAGGACGCCGGCGATGTGTGGCGGAGGCACTGAGGGACTTGATTGCTTTATATCCTTTAGTTCCAGGGTGCTTTGTGTAAAGTCGAAGGTCCTTTATTCAAATTCTAGGTTTTCTAGGGCAAGTGATGCAAGGACCTTTGTACAAATTGTACCTGCCATGTTGCAATGAAGTAATTCTATCTGGGGTCTTCTGGACCCCGTCCCCCTGTTCAAAAAAAAAGAGATCTTGACACGATGGTCTGTTTTCTTTCTTCTGTTAGTACTATGATTGACTTGGTGATCTGGGCAACACTTTGCCTTTTAGTGGCTGTGCTACATACACTACTCATAGTAATTGGCTTGAGTTTAGAGGCTTCACTCAATTTTGGAAACATAACAATTTTTGACATGTTGATGTCGTCTGGGAGGATGCCATTAGAAAATAATTGTTTGACCGCCTTAGAGCATCTACAGTCCACCCCCCCCCCCGCGAAATGCCTCCTCGTGACGCTTTTGGGGGTGCCGGACTATTTTTTTGCAACTATAGTCGCAGCCTCAAACACAATTTGGATCCGCAAGGGCCAAAAAATGGTGTGTTGCCCTTAGGACTACCCCGGTCCACAAGGGGCGTGCGGGGGCGCCCTACAGATGTTGAAAAGAGGTAGGCTAGGGTTGTCAGTGGCACAACAAGTGGTATGTCACTTCTCCTGCCTCCAATTTATGCCGCCTTCTCGTTTTCCCCTCCATTCACTCCCACGCCCACCCCACGCTATCATCGTCGCCCACCCCACGCAGTCATCGCTGCTGCCCTCCGCTACACCGCCACTATGCCATCGAAGGAGAAGATGGCGAAAGAGCTGTGCAGGAAGCCGACGCCGGAGATGAAGAAGGAGAACATCGCAGAGGAGGCATGGGAGAGGTACTGCGTCATCTGCCATTTATACGAGACAGAGGCGTGCAAAGTGCGGAGAGTGGTTGCCACATAGAAGCAGGCAGATATGCAGAAGGCGGATGCGTATCGGGCAATCATCGCCACAACAGTTTGCCGGTGTTCGGCTAGAGCTCATCGCCAGCTACCCAAGGGTACTGCCAAGATGGTGCCGCCACCACGCCACAGTTAAGGTTCTTCATTTCCCCTCCTTCATACTCCCCAGAGTTCGCTGATCATTGCCAATATGGCGGCTTCCACCCGAACAACATGTTCTTGCCAATCCTTGCCGACTGCGCATGCGCCTTTGACGGTGGTACACAGGCAGAGGAGCACAACAATCTCAATGTGCCATATATTGGCTCGACGATCTACAAGGGGAGTTGGTGTATGCTGCTACCGCCGATCGGAGAATGCTCCACGAAAAATGTTCTGTGATGGATTCAATGTCGCTGCAGTTGTAATGGACGACATCAATCGCGATGGAAGAGATGTCATGGCCCGCTGTCAATTGGAGGAGGAGGGAGGCGAGGAAGAGGAGAGTGGCATGGGTGGCGAGGACGGCGCCGAAAAGATAAGGGCAAGGGCGTTGAAGACCGCGTCCCCGGCTATGGAACCAAGTGGAAGACATTGGAAGATCTTTGCTTGTTTGATTCTTGGAAGGTGGTGAGCATGGACCCGATCACCGGCTCCAATCAAACAAGTGACGCATATTGGTTGAGGATCCAAACCGAGTTCGATGAGTGCAAGATCACCGATAAGATGTACCGCAAGATGCATATGCAACGCAACCAAAATGCAATGCAACCTAAGTTTAGGGGCACCCAGAATTGGGTGAACAAATACCATGGTTATCTCGAGACCATTCGCAACCGACAAGAGACTAGAACCTCCGCGCAAGATCATGTATGGTTCTCAAACTAGTTTCATATGTTCCTATTTTGTGTGCTTGATCACCTCGGCTATGGCTGTTTCTATTTTGTGTACTTGATGAGGGACGACGACAAGTTCAAGCGGCTCAACAAGGACATGCTATTCACATTGATACATTGCTTCTAAAAGCTCTAAAATTGTGAGAAATGTAGGGCCGTTTGATGGCAGCTCAATGCCAAGAATAACACCGACCCTTTCAAACGGCCGTTGGGACACCCAAGAAGGCAAAGGCAGCTGTCGCTGCGACGATGGATTCCGAAAGTATGCAGTCAACGGTTGACAAATGTATCGCCGAGCTCATGATGGGCAAGGCCGCCAGGGAGGTGAAGAACGACAAGAGGTGGGCGGCGATTATGGCAAAGCAAAACATAACGATCAAGCTCGAGAAGGATCTTTGCGCTCTTGACCACCGACTCCTCGACCATGGACACCGAGACGAAGTGGTACTTGGGCGAGCGGGATACCATCTTGCAAAGGAGAAGGACACGAGTGCCGCCAACGCTCGTGCCGACGACATCAGCGAGTACGCCTTTGCCGACGACCAAGCCTTCGCCCACGCTGCCATCAGTATATATCTTCCATGCCAAAGATGGTGCCAACGCAGGCGTCGATAGCGGGCTCTGAAGGAGCCCATTGTTGTTGGTTGATTTTTGATCAATAACAGCGTTGATGTCTTTGGCGCCTTTTTTGCGGCGGGAACTTTAAATTATAGACGGTACTATTGTTTAATGTTTTAAACTTGCACAAAAATAATTATAGTGTTGTTTCGCTAGGCCGAATTAAGGACGCGAACGGGGAGAGGCATCACCGAAATGCGTTGGTTCGTGCCGACGCCTCGAAACGGCCGATCTAGCGCGTGTGCCGGACGCCCATTTTGGCGGCGTGACTTGTTTTCGAAATGGGGAAGCCCCAGTCTCTGCATCAAAATGATGCATATGGCCTTTATTAAATTATTAATAGTCCAAAGACTACAAAATTAACAACAGTTTACAATTCACGGGTCGCACAAAGTGGCCACATGAATGAGCCAGCGAAAGATGAAACAAGAGAATTGATACATTTAGTAGCAGATTCTATTATGTGATCGCCACCCGCACCGGCTTCGGGGGCGTGTGGCTAGAGATGCTTTTACATGTCTCTGCCGATCTGCCCTCACTGGTGGAAAAAAAGCCCATTGATCCCGGTTTGTAATGCACATTGGTCCTGGTTATAGCAATCGGGACTAACAAAGTGGGACTAAAGCCTCCAGCCTTTAGTCTCGGCTGTTTACGAACTGGGACTAAAGGGCCTCCATGTAACACAAATCGGGACTAAAGGCCTGTTCGGAAAAAAATTGAATTTGTTTTTTCAGAATTTCTCTATATTCGGAATTTCTCTAATCACCTCTTTTCTCATGTCAAATTACATACTTGTGGTCCTCACTCTATTCTCAAGTTAAATTACATACTTGTGGTCCTTACTTCCTAATCGGTCACCCATCTTCACACTGTTCCACTCTTAGCACGCTTAACTTCTCCAATCCTTCCATAGTAGCTTCCAAGACTGCACTCGCGACTTCTTGATAATGGTATGCTACAATTCTATTAACCTATACACTTTGGTAACATATAATATTACTTTTTTAAATTCCAAATAAATTCACAAAATAAGCAACAATGATTAAGTAATAATAAGCATCAATGAATTCCAAATAATCTTTATGCATAATTTAATTATTAATTTTTAATAATTAAAATATTCAAAAAAGCCAAAAAAAATTGAAAATTAATAGACTTGTTAACCGAAACAAAGGGAGTACATTTTTCCAAAAATTATACTCATCTAATAGAATAACAATAAGAGACACGAGAAATCTCAAAGACTCACACAACCACACATCTACGATCATCAACCTAATAAATGTTGAGACGATCAACATGACTATTGTAGCCTTGTAGCTTCCAGTAGCTCCTAGCAATCTCGAAGCCCAGACGAGCGTCTAGAGCGGCATACAACACTTGCTCGAAGCTCAATGGAACATTGGCCCAACCAAATATTAGTTCATCTTCTTCTTCTTCCTTCTTCTTGTCCATCTTCTTGTCCTTCTTGATCCTCTTCTTCTTCTCAAGATTTGTTCCAATAGTAGCATTGGCCAGATCATAGAGACTCGGAATTAGTATATTGGTGGGGTTCGGGACAATCTTTTGGAGATCGTACGCAGACGGAATTTCAATTCCGTATGAACTCAGCATGCGCACATCATTGGCGATAGCCGCACCGCAGAATCTGATGGTGGTGTCCTTCAAGAATTCCTTGAGCATTTGCGGCACGCGATTGTCCCAACATATCTGGAAGATCAAAACCTCGGACGCCACCGAGAGTTGAAGGACGGCGGCACGCTGCCTATCCTCGCGAGGGCTGGTGAACTCACAGTCCAAGCCCACACACTTGATCGGTGCGGCGTCGAGGAACCGTTGTTTGACGGTGCGGATCCACTTCTCCACCCTTGATGCACGGAGAGTTTCCGTGACGGTGAAGTTCATCTCTTGGACGGTGATATAGTACAGCCGAGATCGAGGTAGCATCGTCAGGTCCATTGGAGAGAGAGAGCGAGCTTCTAGGCCGACGCTGCGATGTGAAGATGTGCTATGGAGATATATATGTTTTGGGTAGGATTAGAGGATGAAGAAGATGCTTAAGATGAGTGCATCTTATATAGTAGAGAGAGGGAGATGAAGAGCAAGCCGCCGCCGGCGATGTGATTAAGGCTGGCCGGCGTTCCGATGCGTCCCGCTCGATGCCGAAGCGATCGCTCTAATGGCTGCAAATTTCGAAGCGACGATCGCGTCGTAACTAGCGCAGGAAGTGGACGGTTCGTTTGAACGGGCCTTTAGTCCCGGTTGGTTACAGGAACCAGGACTAAAGGGCGAAAGGGCACATTTGAACCGGAACTAATGATCTCTGGCCCACATTTTCGACTGAACCGGGACTAATGCGACCATTAGCCACGGATCGGATTGTTTGGGGACTAAAGGTTTGTATGGAAGGCCTTTTTTCTACTAGTGCCTCCAAAGAGCTCAATTTCTTTGAAAAATTCTAGCCGGAAGACCATCTAGGCCTAAGGCTTTTATAGGTCCAATCTGATCAAACAGCGCATCACCAATTTTATCATCAGTAAATTCCGTGGATATTACATGTCGTAGAAGATTTTCTCAAAGCACTGCACTGGTGCTCCAGCGCTAAGAACACGATGGACAATGCCCTCGTCCCTGTCGGGATTATATGTTGTAGAAGACTTGCTCAAAGGATTGCACATACTGGGGCTCCAGCGCTAAGAACACCAGGATGCCCTCGTCCTTGTCGGCGGTGCGCTGCGTCACGTACGACATGCCGGTGCCGAACATTTGTGCCGGCGCAACCACCCGTGGCACGCCCCAGCCAAAGTCGGCATCGTACATGGGCATCCCGAGCCAGCCCGTCACCCACAGGTCTGACTCCGGCAGGAGCTGCCATGGCGCTGCCTCCAAGCTTCCTTTCTCGGATTCTAGCCCTAGATAGTCGATGACCGACCGCACATAGGGGTCGCCAATGTCCTCCAGGCCATTCTTGATCTTATCGGCCACATGTCCTAACGGCTTGTTCAGAACATCATCCACCTTGACGGTGACGAGGTTACGCAGGATGGCATTTCCGGTGAAGTGGCGCGGGAGGGGCGGCTGCAGGCGGTGGCGGACGTTGACCGTCACGCGCAGGTGGGTGTCGGAGCCCGGCGTGAGCCCGCGCGCGACGCACACGCAACGCCAGAGGTGCCCGGCGACGGCACGGAAGGTGGACACGCCAGGCGCGCACTGGGACTTGAGGTCAGCCATGAGCTTCGGGGAGACGGAGTAGACGAGGGTGACGCCGGAGCGCGGGAGGCCGTTGAGGTACTCCGACGAGTAGGCTTGGTGGTCGAAGTCGGCGTGTGGCGGCGAGCGCCCCTGGAGGAGGGTGCGGTCGTGGGAGGGCGGAGAAGGGCATGCTTCGGACATGGCCAGGCCACGCGCCAAGCCGGACCACGTCTGGATGAAGTAGAAGGCGCCAATGCCGTCCATGAGCACGTGGTGGACTGCCGTGCCCAGCACCACGCCGCCGCACTTGAGGAAGGTCACCTGCAGCACACCGCGCACGACCATAAGTTTCACGATTCGATCATAAGGCAAAAGGAAATGGAGAAATGGACACGAATGTGTATGTACCTGAAACATGGACATGAGGTTGGACGGGTCGGCGACGGGGACGAACATGCGCCTGATTTTTGGCGATGGCACGAAGTTGCCGAAGAGATCCTCCCCGGCGCAGTCCGCCCTTGCGACGACGAAAAGCGCACCCTCGCCATGGCAGTCGATCTGCAGCCGCCCGCCCTCGTCCTTGCCAAGCCTCCCGGCGAGCGGGTAGAACGGAACCAGCGCCTTGGCCAGCGCCGCCCTTAGCCGTTCCGGCGAGAAGAAGCCCTCGCCGCCCGTGGCCGGAGCCGGGTAGTAGTAGACCAGCGCCGTGTGCGTCTTAGCGGCGGTGATGTCGAAGTTGGAGAGCCACAGCCCTAGCTGCGGCGTCTCCTCGCTGGGCACAACCAGCGTCGACTCCACCACCTCCACCTTGGTCTCCATCTCAAACTATGTATGTATGTGCTTGTGTGGCGCTATGCTTGTGGAGGGCAAATATATAGACAAACAGTTTTGTATCGCGCGCGCGGTGCACGCGGGGCTTCAATCAGGCTGGCATCCTGCTGCACAGTGCTCCATCAACATGGTACCTTGAACACGCCAGCTGCGCCCTCGATCGATACAGGCCAGCTGCGTCCTCGATCGATTGGTGAATTAAACAAACCCAAATCCTTCCCACGATCGAGCCAGTGGATCGAATCAGTCTGTTGTATATATATGCATGCAGGATGCTGCCGTATAAACAAAGGGATTCGGATCTTCTTGTGATCTGCTACAGCACACGGCCTGATAGAGCCCCTGTACGTACACCATCATGGGCGACGTGGTAGCAGAAGCACCGAGTAATGCATCTTCCTTTGCTGCCAAAACAGGGGTTTCAGTTTGTATTTTCTTGTATGTTGGTCAGTAGTTTGGGGCTGTAGCTACAAGTGGACTCGATCTAAGTTTGGTTTGGGTTTTTGAAACCATTCACTGCCTTGTGTGTGGCAGTACAAATAAGTTGATCTGAAGCATGGGCTTCTCTTCAAGTTGACTGCTAGCATGGGCCCATGTTACCCACTCCGTCAATCGTTGATCGATCTGCCCTCTTGTTCAAAGGCACATGCGCCGACCGTTTCGTCACTGCCAGTGACACAAAGTCATGGTTCTGAAAATCAGCTAATCGTAGCATATCTATAAAAACGTCAGATCGCATCCATTATATGCATGGTACAATATACTAAAAACGGCCGATGCTTCCGCTGCTTGGACCCTGGGCATATGGTGGCTGCCTGCCATGGCCGTGTCAGGTGCCTTGCATGTCGCCGCTCTGGCCATCGGGAGCGGAATTGTTGGCAGCGCAAGAAGGCAGGCCAAGCTCCGGCTCATGCCTGCTCCCGGCCGCCTGCCGCTGCTCCGTCTAGCGCCAGTCCGCGCCGCCCTGTCGACCGCTCCCCGCCTCTTCGACATGGCCGCTCTTGGGCCTCAGTGGTTGCTCATCCATGTGGCCTTGCAGCTGATGGGGGTGTGCCGGAGACAGTCCCCGACGGGCCTCCGACTGACTTGGAGATATTGCAGCCCCTCCTTGCAGCTCATGCGGAGGCGCTTACCGCTGAGTTGCAGGCCATGTTCGCCGTTCGTCTTGAAGTGCTGTTCAAGCCTCTTCAAGACCTGGTTGATGTTGCGGCTTCCAGCCCGGTGGTTCCTCCTGACAAGGTGCTGAAGTCTGCCTTCGCAGAGGAGGCAACGATGCTGCGATCTGCGTTGCCGGAGATGGTTTCTTCTCAGCTTGATGGCTTGATGAAGCCGATGTGTGTCGCGACGGAGTCCATTCAGGGATTGCTAGAGCGGCTTGTGAGCATGACGGAGAGGGCTATGGCAGCAACTGAGGAGCTCTCTCTCGCAAAGGCGTCTTCGGCACAGCTTGCGCAGGCTGAGCTAGCTGTGTCTGGGCCACCGGCGGATACCATTGCTAGCTTTGAGGACTGGCCTTTCGACCTCCACGACGTCCCGTTGGTGCAGGTCAGCCCCAAGCAACTGGAGTTGGTGGTCGAGCCTGTTGTGACCGTTGCTTTGGATGAGGTGGTGGCGGTGCCGAGCTTGCAGGGCATTTCTGTGGGGGATTTGGTTCATGGCGATGCTCCTGTTCAGCACCCTCTTGATAGGGCAGCGCCTTCCCCAATGGAGGAGCTCCTAAAGGAATTGGAGGCCCCTCCTTCTCACTTTGAGCGTCGTAGCTGTCGCTTGGATTTGAAGCACAAAGGCTCTGATATCCCTGCTTCCAAGCGCGCTGAGTTTAGGCGGGCAAAGGCTTTTGGGGAGGTGCCAAATGTCAAGAGCAAAGGGAAAGCTTCCGAGGAGGTGATAGATGAGAAGATGCAACATTTCCTAAAGATGTACAAGAAGCAGCATACTCCGAAGGTCGTTGAGGCGGTGCGCGCCTTAGTGCAGGCCAATGCTTGAGCACCTATGTTGGGAGGGTGCACATGGGTGCACCTTTTGTGTGGCGAGTTGGTTGTTGCTTGGGGAGTTTGTCCGTGTCAGAAACAAGGCGAGACTTGTGAGCTTAGGTCTAGGTGCCCTTGTTTCTGGCACTGATGATGTGCCATAAGCTGTAGTGTGAGGTTTTGTATGGTTTTTGGGTCCGGTTCCCCTTATTAACTGGACCAATTTCCCCTCTTCTATAATGCAAAGGCAGAGCTCCTGCCGTTTACCGTCAAAATAAAAACGTCAGATCGCATCCATTATATGCATGGTACAATATACTAAACAAAATGATTTGGGCCATGTTATGATTCTAATTATTTTACGAATGTGAAAACACCCTCTCTTCCTAACCCTAACCCCCGCGCCGCCTACCTAGGCGACATGGGGGCACCCCCCACCGCCGGCCCTCGACCCCTCCCCCACCTCTCTCACTCTCTGCCCGCCAAGAGAGTGTTAGTGAAGCAGGTTTTACTAACTTTAGGATGTCCTCACGTCCTGCAAATTCAGCATAAATCCATGAAAAGTATTAGGTTCTAGTTTAGAGGACACCAGCATAAAAAACGCTTAATAATCAGATTTTGATTCCATGTTAATTCACCTTGTATGGCAAGTGGATGCATGAACACACTGACTTACTTAGCATTATATACATCCAAAGTTAATAAAATGAATATCAAATATGAATATGCCCATGTAACTTTAGAGATAGACTGTGAAGTATATAACCTTTGTCAGATAACTTAACAAGCGGTTTGGGTTGTTCACATTTGTCAAAAAAATATGTCTTCAAGAACTCTATGCTACCTTTCAAATTAATAAACCACAATCTGATCAGTAAAATATATCTCATAGTGCACGTAGAGATTGTCTCAGTTGTCACCCCAAATCAATGTTCTTTCTTCCATTTTGTCAAGCTAAAGTTCAAAAAGAAACCATGTGGTGTGCCGATGTTCATGTCATCATCACAAACCATTTCATGCAGTTCTTCCCTGCCATTGCAAGGGGCATACTAGAACAAAAATAAAATGAGTCATTTGCTTACACAAAATGTAACAAAATTTATTACATCAATGATAAAAAAGAATAAAATTTGTAGCGAACACTAGCAAATCTCTACTTTTGCAAATTTTAGTACTTGTACTACAATAAACAAGACTATGCAGATAACTCATATACCGGGGTTCCTTAGTAAAAAAATTAATAGTTAGTGCAAAAAAGTGTTTCTTCTCTTCTTATCTCTACATGGTCCACCGATGTTTAGGCACACTGGACAAAACTCCTAAAACAAAGAGACATGTCCAATTACATTCAAGACCTAGAATTCATCAACCTATTAATATAACCTCACATGCTACTAGCAAAGAGAACCTTGTTGTTTCTTCAACTAAATAGAAGCTTGCAATTTCTTTTACAACACAAATAAAGAAGCTATTGATATAACCTGACATGCTACTGGCAAAGAGAACCTATTGATATTAATCCCAATTGCATAATTAGTATTGAACAACATCATTATTTCAATGCTTGTCTGAATAAATCTTCAAATATAGAATTCTAACTAATCTTATTAAGCAATCAGAAAATTGCAAATAAATGAAAGAATATGAGCTGCAATTACCGATATGATTTAGAAACTAATTAATAAGTGCAATCCATACTTAAAGTACTCTCTACACATTGCTATTTATTTTATTAGTAGAAACTAATTAAAGAAGTACACTTTATTCATGAATTTTCTCTAAATAAGTAATGTTAGTAAGTGCAAACTAAATAAGCAAAAACTACATAGAACTTAGATATTTCTAATTAATACTAAATAAGTGGAGGTAAATAATGAGAAGTAAGTAGGATGAGAAGATTTAACCATTGCAATGAGAGGGCGGCGCCGGCAGGGACGGGGAGGGTGCGGGTAGCAGCAGGGAGGGCAGAGGACGGCGCATAGAGGAGATATGCACGACAGCGGGGGCATGTGGTGGCGATGCTACTGGTAGGGGTGGGACAGGGGGGGCAGGGGATGTATGGAGGGGAAAGAGTGTGTTTTGGTGGCGGGGCCGGAGAGAGGTGTGGGGGAGCCCGGCAGTAGGGGGCTGTGGGCGGTGGGGGAGGGGCAATTCCGACAAGGGAACTCATGGAGCATTTATGCCAATTGACAATGAGATCATGCCATTAAGATGATGTCATGGTGGACATACCCAATATTAATATTGTAACATGATCATGTTATGACGTTCATGTTGCATAATAAGAAAGCATTGTAACCTAATCCTTAGACCATGAGGTCATATCTAATCACTACTTTCCAGCGGCTGCTTTGATTGCATCAACCGTCATTTCGTAAAAGGGTGACTGAAAAGGCATCCTCGGGTATTCTAGTAGAGTAGGTTGAGGTGTATGCACCAAGAGCGGGATTTGTTCTTCCGCATGACGGAAAGATATTCTAGGCCCACTTAGTGAGATTACATCGAAGCTGCACAGCAAGTGACTAGGTCACAAGGATGGAATATCACGGGAACGAGTTAAGTAGCAGATGTCGGTAACGAGATTGAACGAGGTATGGTGATATCGACGATCAAATCTCAGATATTTCTAGTATCAAAGAAATAAGGGGATAGGACATCGACGTTTATGGTTCAACGACAAAAGATCTTCAAAGAATGCATAGGGATCCTTATGGCCCTCCAGGTCCCCCTGATGGTCATTTACCGAAGAGGGTTCTCAGTAATGTCTGCAGTTTTCTCGAACCGTGGGTAACACACTTAAGGGATCAAAGATGTTTAAGATAGTTTTGGTAATATTCGGAAACATCGGAGTTTTAATGGAAGAGAGAGAAAAGAGTTCCGATATAGTCCAAAAGTCATCCGAAAGGTTTCGGAGGGGTTTTCAGAGTAGTGGGGAATTAAATAATGAGTAATTGATATTAATTAAGTGAACTAATATTAATTGAATATTATTTAATTAATAAAAATGAGGATCCACCTTAATAGGCCCCTCTCGGAGGGGATCCCATCAACCCTAGGTGCCCCCCTTAGGCCCCGTTCGGTACGGGTGTTTTTGCTGGGTTTGGAGTGTATTTAACAAGGCCAACCCAATAATACACCTAAAAATTCTTCAAAAAATGTTCGACAGGCTGGGATTGAACGAGATTAGTCTGGTGATTCCCTTAAAAACGCGTGGGGTTGAAGTGGATTAGAAACGTGAGGAGGTACTCGTGTTTTGGCTGCTGCTCACTCGGTGGTCGCGTGCGTACTTGCTCTGCTAGCAGCGGCCTGCCAAGGAGCGCATGCATGCATAGCAGCTAGCTGGATAGGTGGTGTCTCAGGCTGTCAGCTGTCAAGCATGCCGTTCGTACGTGCTGAGTTACTGTATTTATAGGCTAGTGAGCAAAAGTCAGCTATCGAACCAGACAAGAGTACCTAGGATTTATATGCCTGCACCCCATGTAATGCAATTTTCTCACCCAAAACACATCGATTAATACTCACCAAAACACCCCAATGATAGTACGTGTTAGGCACCCAGTTGGGAACCCCAAGAAGAAGGTATAATGAGCACAGCAGCAAGTCTTCCCTCAGTATGAAACCGAGGTTTATCGAACCAGTAGAAGAAAGAACCAACTTCCGAAGGTTGATGCTCGCTGGCTTGGCGACAGCTCCAGACAATTTATATATGGTGCCTTATCTAGGGCGTAGCTTTGCACCACAGCAACGTGGAACCTTGATGGTGCGGTGTTGATGATGTAAATAACCGACCAGTTGGGAACCCCAAGAGAAGGTATGATGAGCACAGCAACAAGTCTTCCCTCAGTTATGAAACCAAGGTTATCAATCCAGTAGGAGAAAGCCAAACTTAATAAGGTGATGCTTGCTAGCTTAGTGACACCCCGGACAATGGCGCCAGACAACTTGTTGGTGTGTCTTCACCTAGCAGCATCGTAAAACCTGCACACAACACAAACAAATACTTTGCTCCCAACTTACGATAAGGTTGTCAATCTCACCGGTTTGCTGTAAACAAAGGTATGAGCGTATCAAGTGGTAAAAGGATAATAGTTTGCAAGAAAGTAAACAGTGCGAGTAAAGTAAAACGGTAAAGCAATGTAAAGGAAATTGGACCAGGGTCCACAGTTCACTAGTGGTGTCTCTCCATAAGATAAATAAAGCATGCTAGGTAAACAAATTACAGTTGGGCAATTGATAGAGCAAAGATAACGTACATACATCACGAGGATCACTATGAGGCTTACTCTGGGCATTACGACAAAATACATAGACCGTAATCCAACTGCATCTATGACTAAAAAATCCACTCGCGAGGATATCATCCGACACCCCTTGAGTATTAAGTTGCGAACAACAGATAACAGCATTAAGCAAAGTGCATAATGTAAACAAAGCAAATGTCCTTAGACATAAGAATGTTGTTTTCTCCCTAGTGGCAACAGTACATCTACAATCTTAGAGGCAACTGTCACTCCCCCAGATTAAATAGAGGCATGAACCCAACTATCGAGCATAAATACTCCCTCTTAGAGTTACTAGCATCTACTCGGCCAAGATAGCTACTAGCAACGGAAAGCATGCAAGATCATAAACAACATAGAGATATCATAAGATAATATTCAGCACATCAACTTGACATAGTACCAATACTCATCGGATCCCAACAAACACAACATGTATGATTACATAAAGATGATCTTGATCATGTAGGTCAGCTCACAAGATCTAAACATGAAGCACATGGTGGAGAAGACAACCATCTAGCTACTACTATGGACCCGTAGTCCAAGGTAGACTACTCACACATCACTCCGGAGGCGACCATGGTGGTGTAGAAGGCCTCTGGCAGGGTGCCGGGAAGAGCTCCTGGATCCTCCCGATCTCGATTCGACGATGGTGGTGGCTTGCAGTATGTTTCTAGGAAAAGCGATCCATCCCTTGGGTTTTTCCCGACGAGGGGTCTTTATAGGCGAAGGGGCGTCGTCAGGAGGTGGACCAGGTGGGCTCACCATGGGTGGGCGCAGCCAGGGGCTGGGCCACGCCCCCTGTGGTGTGGCCAGCCTCTGGCCCCCCTCCGTCTCATCTTCGGTTTTCGCGAAGCTTCGGTAAAAATAGGAGGTTCGGCTTTTGTTTCGTCCAATTCCAAGAATATTTTCTGTGTAACTTTTCTGAAACACAAAAACAGCAGAAAATAGAGAATTGGCACTGTGGCATCTTGTTAATAGGTTAGTTCCAGAAAATGCATAAAAACTCCATGAAGTGTAACAAAATACAAAGCAAATGGTGTATAAACAAGCATGGAGCATCAAAAATTATTGATACGTTTGAGACGTATTAAGCATCCCCAAGCTTAAATCCTGCTCGTCCTCGAGTAGGTAAGTGATAACAAAAGAATAATTTTTGAGGTGACATGCACCATCACAATCTTGATCATCTAAGTAAGCATTGAGCGCTGGGATCAAAGAACTTAAAACATGGGCATGAAAGACATAATCTTGACAGAAGAAACCTAGCAACCATGTTATAACATGAAAAGAAACACAAACGAAAGATCATGAATAATGAAACAATGAAAGTCAAACATGTGTTCAAATCATATGGAAAACATAGCAAATGGTTTTCAGCTTGTCCTTCATGGAAGAGCAAAACATAAATGCATAGGACACCTTCAAGTTTAAGAGGGCGACTAGATACAAATAATTTAAGAACAAGTAAGACCATAATCATAAATCAATCAATGATAACTTTGGGACTATGCACATTATACTCAGAATGGCAACTATGCTCTCTTAGACGGTGCATAAAGGTAGAAGGTGGAGACTCAACATAAAAGTAAAAGAAAGGCCCTTCGCAGAGGGAAGCAGTGATTGCAAGTTTTATAAACCTTCAAAAATTATGGTACTTACTAGCTTTGAGCTCTCATTGCCCCCATCATAGGCATCTTGAATGGTTAAAGTAAATGCAAGAACGTTTATGAGCATATGCTTGACAAATTATAAGTTGAAAACCTCGTGTCCCGTGAAGTACGAATACCCAAACCTCATGCTACTCGACTTAGAGTTCCAAGCAAGCTCTTGTCATTGTAAGTATACACGTATCATCGAGAACCGCCCACGGGGTACCTCCTTGCCCGATGACATGGAACAAGCCCACATCAAAATGACAGGACAAACAGACAATGAACACCTCGATATCTCTTTTATTTACCATTGGTATAGCTTTTTATTTTGAGATGCGTCGTCGAATATCCACTATGGGCATGCTGTAAATTTCCACCATGAATTATGCATGGCTTAGATTGGCGGCCCAGGCATTTCTCTAACGCGTATACTAACTCCATGATCCCACAAGATTCCCAACTTATTTCATATCGCGAGTATCTATAAACAAAAGATCACGATATCAACTCAAATAAGAAGTGCAATGTTGAAAGCTTACCCCATGATGGCATGGTTTGGCTAATTTCCAACTTACAACTTGCAAGCATAACATCAACATAAAAGAGCCACAATGTCAAAATTATTAAAAACAAGAAAAGTAAAGTGTGCCATCAGGTTCGTGAGAGCTTTACTGACTAATTTTCACATAACACCAAAAGAGTTTAATTTGAAGGATAGATAAAAGCAAGTCAAATGTACTTTGGAATAGCAAATTGCTAATAGGTATGTATGGTGGACACATTGGAATAACTTGGTTTTTGGGAGTTGGATGCACGAGTAGAGCTCAAACTCAATACAAAATGAGGGCTAGCAAAAGACTGGGAGCGACCAACTAAGAGAGCAATAACGGCCATAATCATGCATAGCGACAAAACATCATTAAGAGAAGCATAAATTCGCATCAAAAGTCAAAAACTAAATGATCATAGAGGCTTATGGCAATTTTGTATGAGTCAAACATGTTGTAAGCATGCGCCAAGTCAACCCAAATAAAGCATCAAGAAGAAAACCAAATAAATGCTTCCAAATAATAAAAACAACGCATGATTTTTTCAAGGGATCATTAAAGCAATCTTAGTCATTTGAGATAATTCATGCTACAGAAAAAATCACTAAGCATACTATCAAAATGACATCAAGCATGGCATGCAAAAATCTAAGCCGCAGTCTAAACAAGCTCCTTTTTGTACCACTTTTTTGCATGAAACTTTTTCTCTTTTCCAACGCCATTCAAACTTTTTTGAAACAACTCTTTTGATGAATACCAATATAGACCAGAGGTCCAAATACACCATGATGCAAAGATAAAACAAGATCTGAACAAAAATCAAGGCGTAAAACGAAAGCTAAACGCAGTTCTAGAAAAAGAGAACACTCGTTGAACGATAAGAGTGAAAAACAGAGTGTTCTTGGCAAATGAAAAGCAAGTAAATCTCCTCCAAAAAAAATTTGTTGGGGTCCAACCATTTATTGCAGCAAACAAAATAAAAGAAAACTAAAAGCAAAAGTAAAGACGCTCTAAGAAAAATGCATAGAATATAAAGCAATAAAAAATATAGTGTGTTGAGAGGTGACATGATTTTTGCCGATGAAGAAGGGGTGCCTCGGGGGCATCCCAAGCTTTGATTCTTGTACCTCTTGGATATTTCTTGGGGTGACATGGGCATCCCCAAGCTTGAGCTTTTGTCCATTCTTCATCTCATCTCTTCATTCTCCGATCCCTACACTTGAAAACTTCCTTCATACAAAATTTCACACAATTCTATTAGCAACGTTAGCATAAACATAATAGTAGATCAACCCTTTTCAGTTCAGGTTTCAACTAAAAACCACCACATATAAAGCATATACTACTGTATCAACTTCCCCAAAAGTTCCGTGATCAAAAGAACTCAAAAAGAAAGCGATCGAGAGGCAAACACAAATAGTGACAGAAATCTGTCAAAACAGAACAGCTGACAAAGGTTGATTTTTTCGAGGACCTTCTGTTGCTCAAATCAAAAAGTGTAAAACTAATGAAATTTTGGATATAACCTGGGGCATATGCACAAGAAATCTCAGGTCAAAAAGATATCCTGAGAATTTTCACGAATTTTTACGGTGCAGCACCAAAATCTGTTTCAGGACAGCAACTTCCCCAAATCTTACCTCACTCAAATTAGAGGTTTCTCTTGGCACAACAACGAAATAAAAGGATAAGGAGCGGTTATTACAGTAGTAATAACTTCCAAGACTCAAATAAAAGAAAAAGAACTAAAAATAAAACATTGGGTTATCTCCCAAGAGTGCTTTTCTTTAACGCCTTTGAGCTTGGCACAGAAAGTGCGAATCAAGTAATATCAAATGATGAAGCATCAAGTTCATAATTCGCTCTAAGAATAGAGTCAAAAAGTAATTTCTTCCTCCTTATAGGGAAGTGTTCCATACCTTTCTTGAGTGGGAATTGATATTTGATGGTGCCTTCATATCAATGATGGCACCTATAGTTCGAAGAAAAGGTCTTCCCAAAATAATAGGACATGAAGCATTGCATTCAACATCCATGACAAGAAAATCAACGGGAACAAGGTTATTGTTAACCATGATAAGAACATCATTAATCCTTCCCAAAGGTTTCTTCTTTGCAACATCAGCAATAGGAACATCAAAATAACACTTTTCAAGCGGTGGTAAACCAAGCATATCATAAATCTTTCTAGGCATAACAGAAATACTAGCACCTAGATCACATAAAGCATGGCAATCAAAACCATTAACATGCATATCAAAGATGGGATCCCAACCATCTTCTAACTTCTTAGGAATAGAAGCTTTTTGGTTCAAATTTTCCTCCCTAATTTTCATGAGAGCATTTGTAATATGATTTGTAAAAGAAATATTCAAAGAACTAGCATTAGGACTCAAAGCAAGCTTTTGTAAGAACGAAATAACTTCAGATATATTGCAGCCATCAACATCAAAATCATTAAAAGGAATAGAGCTATCATCTCCTACACTCCAAAAAATTTCAGCACTCTTTTGAGAATTTTTTTTTTGTAATTTTGATCTTTTTAACACAACGAGTAGGAATTTTTTCTACACTAATCAAAGTAAGAGGATTGCTGGCATTTGGAACAACATCATTAGAGGTAGTAATAGTACATACCTTCAAGTTCCTAGCCATCTCATCTTCTATTTCCCATCTGGCATACAATTCTGCTAACATCCTAACATTTTCATCAATCTTAACTTGAATAGCATTAGTAGTGGCAAACGTATTGCTTTCCTTCACCTCATTAGGCAACACTTTTAGTTTCAGAAGTTCAACATCAAGAGCAAGGCTATCAACTTTAGAAGCAAGAATATCAATTTTGCCTAACTTTTCCTCAACAGACTTGTTAAAAGCAATTTGCTTACCGATGAAGTCCTTGAGCATGACTTCAAGCTCAGAGGGCGCGGCCCTAGTGTTGTTCGAGGAATTACCATAAGAGTTACCATAACCATTACCATTGGTAGAAGGATACGACCTATAATTGTTACTAGCAAAATTGTTCCTATAAGCATTGTTGTTAAAATTATTATTTCTAATGAAGTTTACATCAACATGCTCTTCTTGAGCAACCAAAGAGGCTAAAGGAACATTATTAGGATCAACATGAGATCTATCATTAGAAAGCATAAGCATAATAGCATCAATCTTATCACTCAAGGAAGAGGTTTCCTCAACAGAATTTACCTTCTTACCTTGTGGAGCTCTCTCGGTGTGCCACTCAGAATAATTTACCATCATGTTGTTAAGAAGCTTTGTTGCGGCGCCCAAGGTAAGTGTAGCGCCCTGCCTTTTACTAAAGGCAGAACTCCTGTTTATCTGTGCCATTCCCTGGATCAGTAGATAGCACCACAGTACAAAATGAGAAATCATTGCAATAGCATCAATATTACAACGTAAATCCAGTTACATAGGTCTTCAACCTTACGAGTACACAGCATAAAGCATAGTTGCAGTGAGCTTCCATCTTCATCAAGTGCCACAGGCAGACATGTTGGAATGTAAGCTCGAGATCCTACTCCTGGTTCCTTACTCGAAATAAAACCTGCACGTTTGAATATGCAGCCCCAGAGGGGTCAGTACAATGATGTACTGGCAAATGACACATATTTGGTGGCATTTTGTGGAAAGACTATACTACATGATATTTGGCTGGTGGATCTCGTAGGCTGATTTGCATAAAGCC
The DNA here is from genome assembly GCA_007115705.1 of Dactylis glomerata. Lineage (NCBI taxonomy): Eukaryota > Viridiplantae > Streptophyta > Magnoliopsida > Poales > Poaceae > Dactylis > Dactylis glomerata. Next base: position 350,919 of record QXEO01000032.1, on the reverse strand, counting down.
AATTTTTATCCTATATTTTCCAAATCAAAACATTTTTATACCTTTATAAACTTTAAGGGTCAAGATAACCCCCAGGTGAAAACCACCACACAAATCCTGGGTTGATAGACAGGTGTGCAGTCCTGAGTAGTTACTCAACAAAACTAGAATAACCCTCAGGCGATGACAACCACACAAATCCTGGGTTGATAGCCAGGTGTGCAGTCCTGAGTAGTTACTCAACAAAACTAGAATAACCCTCAGGCGATGACAACCACACAAATCCTGGGTTGATAGCCAGGTGTGCAGTCCTGAGTAGTTACTCAACAAAACTAGAATAACCCTGAGGCGATGACAACCACACAAATCCTGGGTTGATAGCCAGGTGTGCAGTCCTGAGTAGTTACTTAACAAAACACGAATAACTCTCAGGTGATAACCACCACATACCATGGGTTGATAGCCAGGTATATGGCCCTGAGTAGCTTGGTTCAATTAAAGCCCCAAGGTAACCCTTAGGTGATAACAACCACACATGTCCTGAGTTGATAGTCAGGTGTGTAGCCCTAAGTAGCTAGTCTTGGGATTGGTGAGGACCCTTAGGTGATAACAACCACACATATCCTGAGTTGATAGTCAGGTGTGTAGCCCTAAGTAGTCACTATTCAAGTTTTAATTATTCTGAAATGGTGATGAGACTCCTTTCGTGCGACATGTCCTCTCTCTGTTCCTAGGTACAACCAATACAAAGTACTCTCAGGTGATAACCACCACACAAGTCCTAGGTTGATAGCTAGGTGTGCAGTCCTGAGTTGTGTACTCTCACATGATAACCACCACACATGTCCTGGGTTGATAGCCAGGTGTGTGGCCCTGAGTAGCCACAAGATTGCACCCAGGTGGTTCATTGGGTTATTAATTTTCATCTTTACAAATCAAACACAGCATGGCATTGGCATCATCATTTTCATAAATTTGATATTCAATCCTAGCAAGGTAGAGTTTGAGGGATAGCTTCACACTACTAGGATCTAAGCATTTGCAAAGTCTTTGCAATTGAAAACATTAGTACACCAATCATGCATACTACATTAAAAACACTAATGCAGTATTTGAAAAGTAGGTCAAGAATGTGTGTCACTTGCCTTTTTGAAGATCACGACACTTCTCTCAACTAAGCACGTAGTTCTTTGCACAAACTATAGCACAGAAATAACATAACATAAACAATCCATACAACACAATCAAACAACAAACAATTCAAAAGCATTTGTTTAACAATTTAGATTTATTGATACGTTATGACAAGAAGGATATGGCAAAGGATCATGAATTGTGAGATATGGATTTGGGGGCTTAGTTGGGGAAAGATCAATATGATTTGAGAGAGAAATGGACTAGGCATAATATAATTGATGAAGTTTTTATGCTTTATTAAAGCATGAATGAGTTTCAGAATAGCTCATGTGAAATAGATCACATAGGTGTGGGATAGTGCAACCACAATACTATTTGAATAAGTGTAACAACATTTATTCTTTAAATAGCATATATCACACTTAGGCACTAGGCTAGGTTTTAAGAATGCTTGAACTACTCAATTAGCACATTTGCAAGTTGAATAGTTCAATACATGTGAACAAAACTAAGTAGGCATTGGATTGGGTATGATTGATTGATATTTGAGGACATGGCTCAAATGGTTCATTGATCAACATGGTGTATAACACATACTATGGTACGGGTTATAACAACTCCACATTAATAGAACCTAAGTTTGAGATGAATTCATATTCTACTCAAGTAGCATAATTGCAATTTGAATATATATGAATTAGACAAAATATAATGAGTGAGATCTTTATGTTTTATCAAAGCATATTGAATCTTGGAATATCTCATGTGGGTAATTCACATAAGAGACAAAATAGTGCAATAGCAATATTATTGAATAAGTGTGACAACAATTATTCTTAAATAGTATATATTACACTTAAGCTTAGGCTAGGATTCTTATAACATTGAAGTACTCAATTAACTCAAATGCAAATTGAATAGTTCAACGCAAGGCTAAGATTGAGTAGACATGAGTAAATGGCTATAGGTAATGGATATGTATAGATGATGTTTGAAAATATGGCTTAAGGTTCCTACTGAGTAAATGGGATTGGGTTAAGTACTATGATGTTGATTTGATCAGTACCATAGTAGCAAAGGTAGAAACTAATATTGAAAGTATCACACTTTACTCAAATGACACAATTGTAATTTGAATAAGTGGGTACTATGTAAGATAGGTCTAAGTGAATATGATCTTGATCAAGATGTTGATTAGATAACAGTGATGACTAGGTATGAATATAGGATTTGCTATGGTAGAAAGGAACATTACTAAAAGAAATAGGTTTATTTCTATAGTGGAAATTACTCAAATCCTCATGTTAGAATTTGAATAATTGTGAAATGGTTCAATAAAATATGGGAGTGATACTACTGGATAGATTGCAGTAATACAAAGTCACTGCAATTGAAATCACTCTAAAATATGTTATAGAATTCAAACTATGATCAAAATAGTGATTTGGATATATTTGAATGCACAAAGTGTGTGCACGTATCAAATTTGGATTTTCTTGATCCTATGATGTTCTACAAGATCAGAGGATTCCATAGACTACAAGTTTGTAATTTTTGGATTAATAGAACTAAAGATATGAATTAAACAAGCTAACCGAAGGTCTGATTCCAATTTGAAAATAGTTTCAAATTGAACCCATAAAATATGAATTATTATTGTACTACTGGATTCTAGATGTTCTAAGGATTCCAACTGTATATTATTTGTTATTTTTGGACCTAGGGATCAAAAGATATGAATTTTGCAAGATTGGGTTGAAATCTGATTTGAAATTTCTATTTGAATCAGTTTAATTCAAAACAGGGCCACGTGGCAGCTTTTGATTAGCCAATACCGGTTTGGGTGGATAGGCAACGAGGATCGTCGGATTTTAAGAGGATTTGACATCCGAGATCCACTGATACCTCTTCACTTAAGTGAAGTGTTCTAGAGCGACGGATCTGGATCGAACGGCAGAAAAGAAGAAGAGGGGAGAGAGCTCACTGTGAGGCTAGGGTTCCGGCGAACTCCGGCAAGGGCGTACTGGAGACGAACGCCGGCGGGGTTCTGGCTACCTCTGGTCGACGGCGAGGCTATGACGATGATCAGCTCGTCGAGAGGAACTCGATGGGGATGAATACGGGCTCGATTGCTTCCAGAGGAAGGAGATGAGGACGGCTGGAGTTGCTATGGGCGGCGGTGAGCTTCGGCCACTCGTCGTTCTGCTTGTTTCTCTGCGATATTGACCAAAAGAAAAACATGACGAGATGCACTAGGACTGGGGAAGAAGACTGGACCAGAGAGAGAGCTCGGAATACCGGCGGCTCGTCGGAATCGACGAATTACTGCGGCGGGTGCTGCGGACTCCGGTCAGCTATTCTGGCAGCCTGGGGGCATGATTTGGAGAGGGGAGAAGGGGGAAATGGAGAGGAGGCAGGGGGCTTTTATAGGCGTGGTGCAGGGAAGAAACGGCCGGGCATTTAACGGGAATTTAATCGGGGAGGGGAGTTACTGCGGGGAGGAAATAGTCACCAGCATAGTCTCCGGCCCGAGGTTGAAGATGATAGGTGGGTCCCACCTGTCAGTGAAAGGAAGAGGGGAGAGCGGGGCTGGGCTGTACCGGTTCGGTGTGCCCCGGGTGGGCCGTGGGTCGCAACCGGGATTGGGCCGAAAGGGTCCCCCGAGGTCCATTTCTATTTTTTTAAAAAATTTCTTTTCTTCTTTTCTTTTTCTGTTTTCTTAATTCCTTTATAGATTTTGCATATTTGATTCAAATCAAGCCAATTCAATTTCATAAATTTTGCAAAATTCACAGCAAGGTTTTAAACCAACACCAAACATGTTTTCAGAACCAAAACAAGGTTTTTAATAAAAGATCTTAATCAAGCCTAATGGCCTTGCTTGCATAAAATAATAGAAATAGAGTTTGAACTCGATTCTTTCTAAAATAGTAAAATAATAGTTTATAAAATAATGATTGAGAAACACACTCAATTATGGTTTGAAAAAGCAACCCATATTGAATAAAGAAAATTTTATAAAACAATCTTTTGCAAGCAAGCTTGCATAAAGCTGAATAGGGTTTGAATAAGGAATGGAAAGTAGTATTTGGATACTTGATCTTCCTCAAAGAAGTTCTTCAAGAAAATAATAGAAAGTTTGAAATAGTTTTCTAATAAAGCTTTCAAATAGACTCAAAAAGTTTTAAATCCCTGTGAAATTCCAATCAATGCACTCAAAACAAAAGCAAAAAATTTCCCCCAAAAATTGATAAAATCTTGGGATGTTACAGACTACCACCCTTAAAAGAAATCTCGTCCTCGAGATTGGAGAAAGGCTAAAAAGTTTATTGATTCTAATGGAGCTAGGGTGCTACCACCCTTAAAAGAAAATTCCTCTTGGTGGTATCTTGATGCTTCCTTAGGCACTTGCATTCTGTTCACAGCTTGCATTCACTGTTGTGCTATTTTCTCTGAACCGTCCTTCTCAGAAATTTTGATCTTCATAACTATGTTCAAAAATGGGCATATCAAGGGTTCCATCCAATTCTGGTGATAAGCAGATATCATCCATTGCGTTGTCATCAATAAGGTAGTCCACATCTTCCAAGAATGTGTATCTAGCCTTTTCTTGGTCGGTCCTCACCAAGGCCAAGAATCCATATAGGTCATCACCATACTCCTTGTTGCTTTTTAGCTGATTTTCATTACAGAATCTCAAAAGATGACTCAGTGCCAAGTACTGCATGCTTGCCCCATGAACATGATGAGACCACACATCCCAATGAATTAGGATGGCATCTCCCTGCAGGCTTCTCATGTATTTCATAGGGGTAAACAAGGTGGACTCTGTAAGAGGTACTTGCACCTTTAAGGGACGGAGGGTCGCCTTATAACCAGCATTGTTGAATCTTTTCTTGATACCGGTGCTCATCATGCTATCTGCCACTAGTACCAGATGGTCCTTAAGAATTCCTTTTGCAGCCATCTTCATAGTCATTGGAAGACGCTGGTCGACTTGATCATATCTCAAAGATGAACTCCTTTGCAAGAAAAAGGGATCTAGCGAAGCTCTCATGGGCAGGAAAGTAGTTTCATGGATTTGGAGGGTTGCTTCATAATGTCGCAGGTCGGGATGGGGTAGACTTCGGTGGCGTAAAGCTTTGGAATCAGGAGGAAATCCCATAGGTAGTGGTGGTTGTCTCTGTTGTGTCTCTCTGGAGAGGAGTGACTTCTCTTTTATAGGCTCAGGGAGGTAGCCGAACAGGCCACGTAGGGAGTCTGAACGAAGGGTCGGGAAGGCAAACCGAACAGGCAGCAGTTGAAGTTGAACAGTCTTCATATTCAAAGCCCACTGAGCAAAACGTTTCTGACTCGTGTAGCCGTTCAAATACCAAAACATCCTCACCGTATTCCTACGTTTTGGCCACACTGGCTCACTATAAGGGATGTAATATATTATCCTCCTAAGGTTATGGTTTAACGACGTCGTCTCTCATGTAGGTATGTCTCTCTAGATTCACCATTCCTCATAACAAGAGCGAACAATATGAGTAGTCATCATGGGGACCAATCCATGTCGCACCCAATCATTACCTTGTATTTGGTTTGGTGCATCTCGCATTCTAACTCTTGGTCAACCTCACTAGCTTTGAAAAAGTTTTCTTGGGTATGGACGTCAAAATTCCAAATCCCATTTTTGAATGTTGATAACAAAATCTATCGTTCCTAGCTAGGGGTTTTCAACAAAGCTCATGGCAATAATCCTTTAGTTGTAGATCCTTTGGTTTGCCCTTTAAGAGGAATTTAAAATCCTTTCTATTGCTCCGTTTGCTCTTTCCATTGCTCTGTTTGCTCTTTCCATTGCTCTGTTTGCTCTTTCCTTTTTTTTGCATGAGGTGGTTGAATAGTATTACTTCCACATTAGCTACACCTTGGGGTGTCTTCTTATTGTTTGCGTGGTATCCTTCAGCTATCCTAGCTTACTGGAGTCTTGGAGTATCATCCTTTGTGCACCTCTTGCATAATGTTCCGGTCTCTTGTACTTGAAACACTACCTCTTGTTGTTGTACTCTGTATCCTTATCTCCAACTGAGGGTCATTGTAGTTGTTCTGGTGATGAGGTTGCATCTGTTTGGGGTTTAGGACAGGCTTAGGTATTAGCATAGATGAGAATTAGATAGAAGGGATCTAAAGAAGAAAAATTCCTACCCAAAATAACAGATCAAAACAATTTATCCTACAAGCAATATCTAACAAACATTCATCATATCAAGCAAACTAGTTTTCAAACAAACGGGGAGGTACGATCATCCACAAGTCGGTATGACCATAACGTTTATTACACGTCGTTGTTTATAAAAAAAATCCTAAATGGAGGTCCAACTAAGGCTCTTGGTTCTCTTCTAGGCAGATCCATTGTTCTGGTCCAGCTGCTCCAGTAGATTGGTAATTTGCTCGTCCTTGGTTTTGATGAGGTCTCTTTGAACACTAAGTTCAGATACCAACTTTTCCATGTCACCTTGAAGTTGACTTATGGTTGCCTTCAATGCAGTAGTATCTTCCTTTTCTTCTTTTAGGTTCTGCTGCGTATTATGAAGTCTCCACTTGAGTCTTTCTCCAAGTTCCTTTATAGCTGACTAAGCAGCACATCTTGCTGAGTCAAGGAATGAGGGATACATCTCGGAGTTGGTGAACATCCAAAGTCCCATCTTCTTGTGGTCATCTTCCTTGTTCTTGTATAGATGAAGCTGCACCCACCAATATTCTTCACCTTCCTCAATCACGGGAAATCCTTTGTAAACAGCTTCTCCTTGCATTCCCATACTTAACATGAGGTTCTTCAAGGCTTTGGGAAACTCAGTCTCAAACTTCAGGGTCATGATCTTTCTTAAGGGATTCGAGGAGGTTGGTCATCTATAAGTAGAAAGAAGAGTTGTCTAAAACAAATGAATGGGGTAAGTCTTACAAGAAGATTTCAAACTAAAGTAAATAGATTGATTTCATTTAGAAAACTGAATTGATTTTCTTGTGAAGGTGAGAAAAGAATTCCTAGGGCTTCCTAGTCTATTCCAAACCTAGGGTCTCGATCCTACAGGCAACACTATGCTCTGATACCATTCTGTAGCGCCCTGCCTTTTACTAAAGGCAGAACTCCTGTGTATCTGTGCCATTCCCTGGATTAGTAGATAGCACCACAGTACAAAATGAGAAATCATTGCAATAGCATCAATATTACAACGTAAATCCAGTTACATAGGTCTTCAACCTTACGAGTACACAGCATAAAGCATAGTTGCAGTGAGCTTCCATCTTCATCAAGTGCCACAGGCAGACATGTTGGAATGTAAGCTTGAGATCCTACTCCTGGTTCCTTACTCGAAATAAAACCTGCACGTTTGAATATGCAGCCCCAGAGGGGTCAGTACAATGATGTACTGGCAAATGACACATATTTGGTGGCATTTTGTGGAAAGACTATACTACATGATATTTGGCTGGTGGATCTCGTAGGATGATTTGCATAAAGCCAATTTTTATCCTATATTTTCCAAATCAAAATATTTTTAAACCTTTATAAACTTTAATGGTCAAGATAACCCCCAGGTGAAAACCACCACACAAATCCTGGGTTGATAGCCAGGTGTGCAGTCCTGAGTAGTTACTCAACAAAACTAGAATAACCCTCAGGCGATGACAACCACACAAATCCTGGGTTGATAGCCAGGTGTGCAGTCCTGAGTAGTTACTCAACAAAACTAGAATAACCCTCAGGCGATGACAACCACACAAATCCTGGGTTGATAGCCAGGTGTGCAGTCCTGAGTAGTTACTCAACAAAACTAGAATAACCCTCAGGCGATGACAACCACACAAATCCTGGGTTGATAGCCAGGTGTGCAGTCCTGAGTAGTTACTCAACAAAACACGAATAACTCTCAGGTGATAACCACCACATACCATGGGTTGATAGCCAGGTATATGGCCCTGAGTAGCTTGGTTCAATTAAAGCCCCAAGGTAACCCTTAGGTGATAACAACCACACATGTCCCGAGTTGATAGTCAGGTGTGTAGCCCTAAGTAGCTAGTCTTGGGATTGGTGAGGACCCTTAGGTGATAACAACCACACATATCCTGAGTTGATAGTCAGGTGTGTAGCCCTAAGTAGTCACTATTCAAGTTTTAATTATTCTGAAATGGTGATGAGACTCCTTTCGCGCGATATGTCCTCTCTCTGTTCCTAGGTACAACCAATACAAAGTACTCTCAGGTGATAACCACCACACAAGTCCTAGGTTGATAGCTAGGTGTGCAGTCCTGAGTTGTGTACTCTCACGTGATAACCACCACACATGTCCTGGGTTGATAGCCAGGTGTGTGGCCCTGAGTAGCCACAAGATTGCACCCAGGTGGTTCATTGGGTTATTAATTTTCATCTTTACAAATCAAACACAGCATGGCATTGGCATCATCATTTTCATAAATTTGATATTCAATCCTAGCAAGGTAGAGTTTGAGGGATAGCTTCACACTACTAGGATCTAAGCATTTGCAAAGTCTTTGCAATTGAAAACATTAGTACACCTATCATGCATACTACATTAAAAACACTAATGCAGTATTTGAAAAGTAGGTCAAGAATGTGTGTCACTTGCCTTTTTGAAGATCATGACACTTCTCTCAACTAAGCACGTAGTTCTTCGCACAAACTATAGCACAGAAATAACATAACATAAACAATCCATACAACACAATCAAACAACAAACAATTCAAAAGCATTTGTTTAACAATTTAGATTTATTGATATGTTATGACAAGAAGGATATGGCAAAGGATCATGAATTGTGAGATATGGATTTGGGGGCTTAGTTGGGGAAAGATCAATATGATTTGAGAGAGAAATGGACTAGGCATAATATAATTGATGAAGTTTTTATGCTTTATTAAAGCATGAATGAGTTTCAGAATAGCTCATGTGAAATAGATCACATAGGTGTGGGATAGTGCAACCACAATACTATTTGAATAAGTGTAACAACATTTATTCTTTAAATAGCATATATCACACTTAGGCACTAGGCTAGGTTTTAAGAATGCTTGAACTACTCAATTAGCATATTTGCAAGTTGAATAGTTCAATACATGTGAACAAAACTAAGTAGGCATTGGATTGGGTATGATTGATTGATATTTGAGGACATGGCTCAAATGGTTCATTGATCAACATGGTGTATAACACATACTATGGTACGGGTTATAACAACTCCACATTAATAGAACCTAAGTTTGAGATGAATTCATATTCTACTCAAGTAGCATAATTGCAATTTGAATATATATGAATTAGACAAAATATAATGAGTGAGATCTTTATGCTTTATCAAAGCATATTGAATCTTGGAATATCTCATGTGGGTAATTCACATAAGAGACAAAATAGTGCAATAGCAATACTATTGAATAAGTGTGACAACAATTATTCTTAAATAGTATATATTACACTTAAGCTTAGGCTAGGATTCTTATAACATTGAAGTACTCAATTAACTCAAATGCAAATTGAATAGTTCAACGCAAGGCTGAGATTGAGTAGACATGAGTAAATGGCTATAGGTAATGGATATGTATAGATGATGTTTAAAAATATGGCTTAAGGTTCCTACTGAGTAAATGGGATTGGGTTAAGTACTATGATGTTGATTTGATCAGTACCATAGTAGCAAAGGTAGAAACTAATATTGAAAGTATCACACTTTACTCAAATGACACAATTGTAATTTGAATAAGTGGGTACTATGTAAGATAGGTCTAAGTGAATATGATCTTGATCAAGATGTTGATTAGATAACAGTGATGACTAGGTATGAATATAGGATTTGCTATGGTAGAAAGGAACATTACTAAAAGAAATTGGTTTATTTCTATAGTGGAAATTACTCAAATCCTCATGTTAGAATTTGAATAATTGTGAAATGGTTCAATAAAATATGGGAGTGATACTACTGGATAGCTTGCAGTAATACAAAGTCACTGCAATTGGAATCACTCTAAAATATGTTATAGAATTCAAACTATGATCAAAATAGTGATTTGGATAGATTTGAATGCACAAAGTGTGTGCACGTATCAAATTTGGATTTTCTTGATCCTATGATGTTCTACAAGATCAGAGGATTCCATAGACTACAAGTTTGTAATTTTTGGATTAATAGAACTAAAGATATGAATTAAACAAGCTAACCGAAGGTCTGATTCCAATTTGAAAATAGTTTCAAATTGAACCCATAAAATATGAATTATTATTGTACTTCTGGATTCTAGATGTTCTAAGGATTCCAACGGTATATCATTTGTTATTTTTGGACCTAGGGATCAAAAGATATGAATTTTGCAAGATTGGGTTGAAATCTGATTTGAAATTTCTATTTGAATCGGTTTAATTCGAAACAGGGCCACGTGGCAGCTTTTGATTAGCCGATACCGGTTCGGGTGGATAGGCAACGAGGAGCGTCGGATTTTAAGAGGATTTGACGTCCGAGATCCACTGATACCTCTTCACTTAAGTGAAGTGTTCTGGAGCGACGGATCTGGATCGAACGGCAGAAAAGAAGTAGAGGGGAGAGAGCTCACTGTGAGGCTAGGGTTCCGGCGAACTCCGGCAAGGGCATACTGGAGACGAACGCCGGCGGGGTTCTGGCTACCTCTGGTCGATGGCGAGGCTATGACGATGATCAGCTCGTCGAGAGGAACTCGATGGGGATGAATACGGGCTCGATTGCTTCCAGAGGAAGGAGATGAGGACAACTGGAGTTGCTATGGGCGGCGGTGAGCTTCGGCCACTCGTCGTTCTGCTTGTTTCTCTGCGATATTGACCAAAAGAAAAACATGACGAGATGCGCTAGGACTGGGGAAGAAGAATGGACCAGAGAGAGGGCTCGGAATACCGGCGGCTCATCGGAATCGACGAATTACTGCGGCGGGTGCTGCGGACTCCGGCGAGCTATTCTGGCAGCCTGGGGGCATGATTTGGAGAGGGTAGAAGGGGGAAATGGAGAGGAGGTGGGGGGCTTTTATAGGCGTGGTGCGGGGAAGAAACGGCCGGGCATTTAACGGGAATTTAATCGGGGAGGGGAGTTACTGCGGGGAGGAAACAGTCACCAGCGTAGTCTCCGGCCCGAGGTTGAAGATGACAGGTGGGTCCCACCTGTCAGTGAAAGGAAGAGGGTGAGAGTGGGGCTGGGCTGTACCGGTTCGGTGTGCCCCGGGTGGGCCGTGGGTCACAACCGGGATTGGGCCGAAAGGGTCCCCCGAGGTCCATTTCTATTTTTAAAAAAAATTCTTTTCTTCTTTTCTTTTTCTGTTTTCTTAATTCCTTTATAGATTTTGCATATTTGATTCAAATCAAGCCAATTCAATTTCATAAATTTTGCAAAATTCATAGCAAGGTTTTAAACCAACACCAAACATGTTTTCAGAACCAAAACAAGGTTTTTAATAAAAGATCTTAATCAAGCCTAATGGCCTTGCTTGCATAAAATAATAGAAATAGAGTTTGAACTCGATTCTTTCTAAAATAGTAAAATAATAGTTTATAAAATAATGATTGAGAAACACACTCAATTATGGTTTGAAAAAGCAACCCATATTGAATAAAGAAAATTTTATAAAACAATCGAGTGCAAGCAAGCTTGCATAAAGCTGAATAGGGTTTGAATAAGGATTGGAAAGTAGTATTTGGATACTTGATCTTCCTCAAAGAAGTTCTTCAAGAAAATAATAGAAAGTTTGAAATAGTTTTCTAATAAAGCTTTCAAATAGACTCAAAAAGTTTTAAATCCCTGTGAATTTCCAATCAATGCACTCAAAACAAAAGCAAAAAAATTCCCCCAAAAATTGATAAAATCTTGGGATGTTACAGTAAGGGACATAAAAGTGCCTCCAGCTGCTGAATCCAATAGATTTCTTGAAGAAAAATTTAGTCCTGCATAAAAAGTTTGGACAATCATCCAAGTAGTCAGTCCATGAGTAGGGCAATTCTTTATCATATATTTCATTCTTTCCCAAGCTTGAGCAACATGTTCATTATCAAACTGTCTAAAGTTCATGATATCACTACGCAAAGCTATAATCTTAGCAGGAGGATAGTATCTTAAAGAGAAAGGAAACAACTTAAGCTTAATAATATTAACATCTACATCCTTATACTTTTGCATCTCACATAGCTCAACAAAATTGTTGAGATGAGCTACAACATCATCAGAACTGGCACCAGAAAATTGCTCTTTCATAACAAGATTGATCAAAGCAGGTTTGATCTCATAAAAATTTGCCAAAGGAGCAGGTGCCACAATAGGAGTGCAGATAAAATCATTGTTTTTGGTGCTAGTAAAGTCACACAACTTGGTGTTTTTAGGAGTACCCATTCTAGCAAGACTAAAAGCAAGTAAATAAAAGCAACTATAAAGGAAACTAATTTTTTGTATTTTTTATAGAAGATGCAAGCAAAAATAAAATAAAGCAAAACAATAAACAAAGTAAAAGATTGTGCGTGCAAGACTCCCCTTGCAGAAGTCTTCTCTCTCCCCGGCAACGGCGCCAGAAAACTTGCTAGATGGTGCGGTGTTGATGATGCAAATAAGAGACCAGTTGAGAACCCCAAGAGAAGGTATGATGAGCACAGCAGTAAGTCTTCCCTCAGTTATGAAACCAAGGTTATCAATCCAGTAGGAGAAAGCCGAACTTAAGAAGGTGATGCTTGCTAGCTTAGTGACACCCCGGGCAATGGCGCTAGACAACTTGTTGGTGTGTCTTCACCTAGCGGCAACGTGAAACCTGCACACAACACAAACAAATACTTTGCTCCTAACTTACGATGAGGTTGCCAATCTCACCGGTTTGTTGTAAACAAAGGTATGAGCGTATCGAGTGGTAAAAGGATAATAGTTTGCAAGAAAGTAAACAGTGCGAGTAAAGTAAAACGGTAAAGCAATGTAAAGGAAATTGGACCGGGGTCCACAGTTCACTAGTGGTGTCTCTCCATAAGATAAATAAAGCATGTTGGGTAAACAAATTATAGTTGGGCAATTGATAGAGCAAAGATAACGTACATACATCACGAGGATCACTATGAGGCTTACTCTGGGCTTTACGACAAAATACATAGACCGTAATCCAACTGCATCTATGACTAAAGAATCCACTCGCGAGGATATCATCCGAACACCCCTTGAGTATTAAGTTGCGAACAACAGATAATCGCATTAAGCAAAGTGCGTAATGTAAACAAAGCAAATGTCCTTAGACACAAGAATGTTGTTTTCTCCCTAGTGGTAATAGCACATCTACAACCTTAGAGGCAACTGTCACTCCCCCAGATTAAATAGAGGCATGAACCCAACTATCGAGCATAAATACTCCCTCTTGGAGTTACTAGCATATACTCGGTCAAGATAGCTACTAGCAACGGAAAGCATGCAAGATCATAAACAACATAGAGATAACATAAGATAATATTCAGCACATCAACTTGATATAGTACCAATACTCATCGGATCCCAACAAACACAACATGTATGATTACATAAAGATGATCTTGATCATGTAGGGTAGCTCACAAGATCTAAACATGAAGCACATGGTGGAGAAGACAACCATCTAGCTACTGCTATGGACCCGTAGTCCAAGGTAGACTACTCACACATCACTCCGGAGGCAACCATGGTGGTGTAGAAGGCCTCCGGCAGGGATTCCCCTCTCCGGCGGGGTGCCGGGAAGAGCTCCTGGATCCTCCTGATCTCGATTCGACGATGGTGGTGGCTTGTAGTATGTTTCTGGAAAAAGTGATCCGTCCCTTAGGTTTTTCCCGACGAAGGGTCGTTATAGGCGAAGGGGCGTCGTTAGGAGGTGGACCAGGTGGGCTCACCATGGGTGGGCGCGGCCATGGGCTGGGCCGCGCCCCCTGTGGTGTGGCCAGCCTCTGGCCCCCCTCCGTCTCATCTTCGGTCTTGGCGAAGCTTTGGTAAAAATAGGAGGTTCGTCTTTTGTTTCGTCCAATTCCAATAATATTTCCTGTGTAACTTTTCTGAAACACAAAAATAGCAAAAAACGGGGAACTGGCACTGTGGCATCTCGTTAATAGGTTAGTTCCGGAAAATGCATAAAAACGCCACGAAGTGTAACAAAACACAAAGCAAATGGTGCATAAACAAGCATGGAGCATAAAAAATTATAGATACGTTGGAGACGTATCACCCAACCGAATGAGGCCTTATTGGATAAGGGTTGGTGGGGCACCATGGGCTTGAGCCCTAGGCCCTAGATGGCAAGGGTTAGGGTTTTAGGGTTGGTGGGGGCCGGCCAGCCTGGCCTCACCGCCTCTTGGCCGTCGCCGCCCATGGCCCTTCCCTTGGCCGCCGCCCTAGGTGCCTTGGTGGAGGTGCAAAGGGTGCACCCCTCCCCCTATATAAAGGAGGACCCCAGGAGGAGAGGAACATACAACAATGAGCCAAGAGCTCTCCTCTCTCTCCCCTGGTGCATTGGTCCCCTCCCCTGGTGGATTTTTGGCCAGATAATCCCCCCCAAAAGACTGAGAAGAAAAGAACTGGTTCACACCCTGGAAGGGACGGATTATTGGCCGGATATTTTGAATATCTTGGCTGGATAATCCCTCCCCCCTGTTGGAATTATGCCCTAGAGGCAATAATAAAGATGTTATTATTATAATTCTTGTTCATGATAATGTTTATATTCCATGCTAGAATTGTATTAAGCGGAAACTTTAATACTTGTGTGGTTTATGAACAACACCGTGTCCCTAGTACGCCTCTATGGACTAGCTCATTGATTAATGATGGTTAAGGTTTCCTAACCATAGACATGAGTTGTCAATTAATAATGAGATCATATCATTAGGAGAATGATATGATGGACAGACCCAAATAAAGCAGAGCAATTAGATCGTGTCATCGTGTTCATCTTTGCGAAGCTTTTTCTATGTCATGTATTGTATTCCTTAGACCATGAGATAATACAACTCCCTAGTATCGGAAGAAAGCTTTGAAGTCATCAAACGTCATCCTATGTGAGGGTGATAATAAAGGTGTCTCTCAGGTGATCGGAAAGTACTTGTTGGGTTGTATGTATCGAGATGGAATTTGTCCCTCCCAAGTCGGAGAGATATACTTCGGGCCCACTCGGTAATCGATATCAACACCGCTTGCAAGCATGTGGTTAAGGAGTTAATCACAAAGTGATATCGGATTACGGAACGAGTAAAGTACTTGCTGTGAACGAGATTGAACTAGGTATGGCGATACCGACGATCAAATCTCGGGCGAGTAAAATATCGTGTGACGAAGGGAATACATATACGGGATTAATTGAATCCTGACATCGTGGTTCATTCGATATGATCATCGATGAATATGTGGGAGTCAATATGGGTTTCCAGATCCCGCTGTTGATTATTGATAGAAGATCATGTCTACATATTCTCGAACCCGTAGGGTCACACACTTAACGTGTATCGATGCTAGGATAGAATGGATAATTGGTTTATGAGTTTTAGTTCGGAGTCTCGGATGAGATCCAGGACGTCACGAGAGGTTCCGGAATGGTCCGGAGAATAAGATTCATATAAAGGAAAGCAGTTTTTTGGATTCCGGAAAGGTTTCGGAGTTTATCGGTATTGTACCGGAAGGTTCTAGAAGGTTCCGGAGTGGGACCAACGTGGGCCCACTTGACGGAGGCCTGCGTGGGCCTAAGGGGAAGTGCCCTGGCCGCCCTGGGCTAGGCGCACAAGGCCCCTAAGGCCCAGCCGGCCAGCCCAAGGGGAAACCCTAAGGGAGTCTTCAAAGAAGGAAGGGGGGGGAAACTTGCCCCCCACTCTTCCTACTCCAAGTCGGCGCCCTAGGGTTTGGGGAGAGGCCAAGCTGGCCGGCCACCCCTCTATATATAGGGGGGGCAAGGGCGCAGCCCTCTCTACCCCTAACCCAAACCCTAGCCGCCAACTGCTGCCCTCCCTCTCTCTCTCTCGCGACTGCGTGTAGGCGAAGCCCTGCCGCAGAAACTCTCCACCATAAGCACCACGCCGTCGTGCTGCTGATCCAATCTATCTCTCCACCATACTTGCTGGACCAAGGAAGGAGGAGACGTCGCTGCACCGCACGTGTACAACTCTCGGAGGCGCCGCCACTTGCGGCGTAGGATCGGATCGGATCGCGAGGAGGAGACGGCAAGTACGACTACGTCAACCACGTTCTATTGAACGTTTCCGCTGTGCGAATCTTCAAGGGTATGAAGATCTCATCTACCTCTCTCGTTGATTACATCTCCTAGATTAGATCTTGGCTTTCTTGTTCGCATCCGTAGGAAATTTTTGATTTACTATGCTGCGAATCCCTTCACCCCCCCCCCCCCAAATTCAGTGAAGAAAAGGGTGGTTTGCTTCCAGTAAAGGGGTGGATTATTGTTTGAATATTTTGAATATACTGGCTGGATAATCCGGCACCCCCATTTTTGTCAAAGAAGAGGTGGTTGATGCGGGCAGGATGACCACCCAGTTGGGAACCCCAAGAGGAAGGTATGATGAGCACAGTAGCAAGTTTTTCCTCAGTAAGAAACTGAGGTTTGTCGATCCAGTAGGAAAAAGCCAAACTACAGAAGGTGATGCTTGCTAGCTTTGTGACACTCCAGCAAGGGCACCGTTTATGACACTTGTTGGTGCGTGTTCAACTATTAGCAATGCGGAACCTGCACACAACACAACCAAGTACTTTGCTCCCAACTTACGATGAGGTTGTCAATCTCACCGGTTTGCTGTAAACAAAGGTATGAGCGTATCGAGTGGAAAATAGTAGTAGTATGCGAGAAATTAAACAGTGCGAGTAATAGTAAAACGGTGTAACAATGTAAACGAAATTGGACCGGGGTCCATAGTTCACTAGTGGTGTCTCTCCATAAAATAAATAACAACATGCTGGGTAAACAAATTACAGTTGGGCAATTGATAGAATAAAGATAACATGCATATGTCACGAGGATCACTATGAGATTTACTCTGGGCATTACAACAAAATACATAGACCGCCATCCAACTGCATCTATGACTAATAATCCACTCGCGGGGAATCATCCGAGGACCCCTTGAGTATTAAGTTGCGAATAACAGATAACTACATTAAGCAAAGTGTGTAATGTAAACAAAACAAATGTCCTTGGACACAAGAATGTTGTTTTCTCCCTAGTGGCAACAGCACATCTACAACCTTAGAGGTTTATGTCACTCTCCCAGATTAAATAGAGGCATGAACCCAACTATCGAGCATAAATACCCCCTCTTAGAGTCACTAGTATCTACTTGGCCAAGATAGCTACTAACAAAGGAGAGCATGCAAGATCATAAACAACATAGAGATAACATAAGATAATATTCAGCGCATCAACTTAACATAACACCAATATTCATCGGATCCCAACAAACACAACATGTAGAATTACATAAAGATGATCTCGATCATGTAAGGCAGCTCACGAGATCTAAATATGAAGCATATGGTGGAGAAGACAACCATCTAGCTACTGTTATGGACCCATAGTCTAAGGTAGACTACTCACTCATCGCGCCGGAGGCAAGCATGGCGATGAAGAAGACCTCCGGTGGCGATTCCCCTCTCCGGCAGGGTGCCGGGAAGAGCTTCTAGACCCTCCCGATCTCGGGTCGATGACGACGGCAGATCGCGATGTGTTTCTAGAAAATTGATCGGGTCTTTAGGTTTTTCCCGTCGGGGGGTCTTTATAGGCGAAGGGGCGGCACCAGAGGTGGGCCAGGGGGCCCTCACCACAGGGCGACGCGGGTCAGGGGCAGGCCACGCCCCCTGGTGGTGAGGCCGCCCTGTGGCCCCCCTCCGTCTCCTCTTCGGACTTCTAGAAGCTTCGGTAAATATCTAGATGTTCGGCTTTTGTTTCGTCCAATTCCGAGAATATTTCCTGTGTAACTTTTCTGAAACACAAAAATAGCAGAAAACAGGGAACTGGCACTGTGGCATCTTGTTAATAGCTTAGTCCCAGAAAATTAATAAAAACGCCACGAAGTGTAACAAAACACTAAGCAAATGGTGTAAGAACAAGCATGGAGCATCAAAAATTATAGATACGTTTGAGACGTATCAGCATCCCCAAGCTTAACTCCTGCTCGTCCTCGAGTAGGTAAGTGATAAGAAAGAAATTTTTTTGTGGTGACATGCACCAACACAATCTTGATCATCTATGTAAGCATTGAGTGCTGGGATCAAAGAACTTAAAACATGGGCATGAAAGACATAATCTTGATAGAAGAAACTTAGCAACCATGTTATAACATGAAAAAGAACACAGATGAAAGATCATGAAAATGAAACAATGAAAGTCAAACGTGTGTTCAAATCATATGGAAAACATAGAAATGGTTTTTAGCTTGTCCTTCATGAGAGAGCAAAATATAAATGCATAGGACACCTTCAAGTTTAAGAGGGCGACTAGATACAAATAATTTAAGAACAAGTGAAACCAAAATCATGAATCAATCAATGATAAACTTTGGGACTATGCACATTAAACTCAGAATGACAACTATGCTCTCTTAGACGGTGCATAAAGATAGAAGGTGGTGACTCAACATAAAAGTAAAAGAAAGGCCCTTTGCAGAGGGAAGCAGTGATTAAACATGTGCTAGAGCTTTTCATTTGTAAAACAGAGAGATAAAAATTGGGTTTTGAGAGGTGATTGTTTTTGTCAACAACTGGCAATGGGGTTCTTACTA
Organism: Dactylis glomerata; assembly: GCA_007115705.1. Taxonomy (NCBI): domain Eukaryota; kingdom Viridiplantae; phylum Streptophyta; class Magnoliopsida; order Poales; family Poaceae; genus Dactylis; species Dactylis glomerata. The sequence goes on along the minus strand of QXEO01000032.1, from coordinate 332,026 downwards.
TCTTCCATACAAAAATGAAGCAAGTTTTTGAGAGAGAGATTGGCACTTCTGTGCTCTTTTATAAAGCTTGGCACTCCTCCCCACATTTTTTCCTTTCTCAAACCATGGCTAACCGATTCCATCGGGTGCCCACCAACATTCACATACCATAGAGGAGTGCCATTTTTTTCTTTTTTTTCTTTTTTGGAATAGAACAATATGGAAGATAGCAAATCCGACCACTACGTCCCCATGATCTGAAAATAGTGTCACAAAATGAGAAGTATTTTGAAGGGTTTTTTGAAAGGTAGCACATAAAAATTTACTTGGAATGGCTTGCAAATACCATGCATAGGAATTTATAGTGGACACAATGGCAAACTTAGTTTTTGGGAGTTGGATGCACGAGTAGAGCTCATACTCAGTACAAAATGAGGGCTAGCAAAAGACTGGGAGCGACCAACTAAGAGAGCAATAACGGCCATAATCATGCATAGCGACAAAACATCATTAAGAGAAGCATAAGATGGCATCAAAAGTCAAAAATAAATGATCATAGAGTCTTATGGCGACTTTGTATGAGTCAAACATGTTGTAAGCATGCACCAAGTCAATCCAAATAAAGCATCAAGGAGAAAACCAAATTAATGCTTCCATAAAATAAAAACAATGCATGATTTTTTCAAAGGCTCATTAAGCAATCTCAGTCATTTAAGACAAGTCATGCTACAGCAAAACCACTAAGCATACTATCAAAACGACATCAAGCACGACATGCAAAAGTCTAAGCCGCAGTCTAAACAAGCTCCTTTTTGTACCACTTTTTTGCATAAAAAATTTCTCTTTTCCAACACCATTTGAACCTTTTTGAAACAACTCTTTTGATGAAAACCATCATAGACCAGAGGTCAAAATACACCTTGATATAAAGATATAATAATATCTGAACAAAAATCAAGGCGGAAAATGAAAGCTAAACGCAGTTCTAGAAAAAGAGAACACTCGTTGAACGATAAGAGTGAAAAACGGAGTGTTCTTGGCAAATGAAAAGCAAGGCAACTTCTCCAAAAGAAATTTGTTGGGGTCCAACCATTTATTTCAGAAAACAAAACTAAATAAAACTGAAAACTAAAGACAAGACTCTCCAAGAAAAACGCATAGTGCATAAAGCAATAAAAATATAGTGTGTTGAAAGGTGACCTAATTTTTGCCGATGAAGAAGGGGTGCCTCGGGGGCATCCCCAAGCTTTGACGCTTGTACCTCTTGAATATTTCTTGACGTGTGTGGGCATCCCCAAGCTTGAGCTTTTTTCCATTCTTCAACTCATCTCATCATTCTCCAATCCCTACACTTGAAAATGTCCTTCATACAAAACTAAACACAATTCTATTAGCAACATTAGTGTAAGCATAATAATGAATCAACCCCTTTTTGCTTAAGATTTCAACTAAAAACCACCACATATAAAGCATATACTACTTTAGTAACTTCCCCACAAGTTTCATGATCAAAAGAACTCAAAAAGAAAGCGATCGAGCGGCAAACACAAATAGTGGCTGAAATCTGTCAAAACAGAACAGCTGACAAAGGTCGATTTTTTCGAGGGTTTTTTGTTGCTCAAATAAAAAAGTGTATAACTAATGAAAGTTTGGATATAACCTGGGGCATATGCACAAGAAATCGCAGGTCAAAAAAATATTCTGAGAATTTTCACAAATTTTTACGGTGCAGCACAAAATCTGTTTCAGGACAGCAACATCCCCAAATCTTACCTCACTCAAATTAGAGGTTTCTCTTGGCACAACAACGAAATAAAAAGGATAAGGAGCGGTTATTACAGTAGTAATAACTTCCAAGATTCAAATAAAAGAAAAATTACTGAAAGTAAAACAATGGGTTATCTCCCAAGAGTGCTTTTCTTTAACGCCTTTGAGCTAGGCGCAGAAAGTGCAAATCAAGTAATATCAAGTGATGAAGCATCAAGATCAATTGCAGAAGTCTTTTCAACAATAAATTGAATTGTGTCCAAATGAGTTTTTGAGGATGCCTTGTGATCACGCTTTGGTACACTACTTTCATCAAAAAGATTTTCAGGACAAATCCAATTAAAATTCTTTTCCAAAGCTTCATGCATTCCTACAAGTTTGCAAGGTATTGGTACTTTAAAATCTTCTTTGGTTGTACCAACAACTTTGACAGGCAAACCAAGCATATTAAAACGCATAAAAACTTTCCTAGCTTCAATAGCAACATCTCTAAATTCTCTACGCAAAGTCTTCAAGATAAAATCTTTCTTTTTGGAGTCTTCAGTATCATGAAGCTAAGAAACATGTGTTGCATAAAAGGATTAAGGCTAGCAAACCTAGCTTCCAACATGTGAACTAAATAAGCAGAAGCAACTTCATAACTAGGAGCAAGCTCAGCCAAAGATTTATCCTCAACATCTTTATGTATGCTAATATGATTAAAGAACTCCTCAATGTTACTTTTCCCAATAATAGAACCACTACCTACTGAAAGGTCCTCCAAAACATACTTAGGGAACAACATAATGAACCAAGAGTAATAAAGTAACAACTATAAAGGAAACTATTTTTTTATATTTTTGATAAAACGATGCAAGTAAAAATAAAGTAAAGCAAAACTAAAACAAAGTAAAAGATGTGCGTGTGAAACTCCCCTTGCAGAAGTCTTCTTTTTCCCCGGCAACGGCGCCAGAAAATTAGCTTGATGCGGGCAGGATGACCACCCAGTTGGGAACGCCAAGAGGAAGGTATGATGCGCACAGTAGCAAGTTTTCCCTCGGTAAGAAACCGAGGTTTGTCGATCCGGTAGGAAAAAGCCAAACTCTAGAAGGTGATGCTTGCTAGCTTCGTGACACTCCAGCAAGGGCGCCGTTTATGACACTTGTTGGTGCGTCTTCAACTAGTAGCAACACGGAACCTGCACACAACACAACCAAGTACTTTGCTCCCAACTTATGATGAGGTTGTCAATCTCACCGGTTTGCTGTAAACAAAGGTATGAGCGTATTGAGTGGAAAACAGTAGTAGTATGCGAGAAATTAAACAGTGCGAGTAATAGTAAAATAGTGTAACAATGTAAAGGAAATTGGATCGGGGTCCACAGTTCACTAGTGGTGTCTCTCCATAAAATAAATAACAACATGCTGGGTAAACAAATTACAGTTGGACAACTGACAGAATAAAGATAACGTGCATATGTCACGAGGATCACTATGAGATTTACTCTGGGCATTACAACAAAATACATAGACTGCCATCCAACTGCATCTATGACTAAATAATCCACTTGCGGGGAATCATTCGAGGACCCCTTGAGTATTAAGTTGCGAACAACAGATAACTGCATTAAGCAAAGTGTGTAATGTAAACAAAACGAATGTCCTTCGACACAAGAATGTTGTTTTCTCCCTAGTGGCAACAGCACATCTACAACCTTAGAGGTTTCTGTCACTCCCCTAGATTAAATAGAGGCATCAACCCAACTATCGAGCATAAATACGCCCTCTTGGAGTCACTAGTATCTACGTGGCCAAGATAGCTACTAACAACGGAGAGCATGAAAGATCATAAACAACATAGAGATAACATAAGATAATATTTAGCATATCAACTTAACATAACACCAATATTCATCGGATCCCAATAAACACAATATGTAGAATTACATAAAGATGATCTTAATCATGTAAGGCAGCTCACGAGATCTAAACATGAAGCACATGGTGGAGAAGACAACCATCTAGCTACTGCTATGGACCCATAGTCCAAGGTAGACTACTCTCTCATTGCGCCGGAGGCAAGCATGGCAATGAAGAAGACCTCCGGTGGCGATTCCCCTCTCCGGCAGGATGCCGGGAAGAGCTTCCGGACCCTCCCGATCTCGGGTCGACGATGGCGGCGGATCGCGATGTGTTTCTAGAAAATTGATCGGGTCTTTAGGTTTTTCCCGTCAGGGGTCTTTATAGGCGATGGGGCGGCGCCAGAGGTGGGCCAGGGGGCCCTCACCATAGGGCGGCACGGGCCAGGGGTAGGTCGTGCCCCCTGGTGGTGAGGCCGCCCTGTGGCCCCCCTCCATCTCCTCTTCAGACTTCTGGAAGCTTTGGTAAATATCTGGATGTTCGGCTTTTGTTTCGTCCAATTCCGAGAATATTTCCTGTGTAACTTTTCTGAAACACAAAAATAGCAGAAAACAGGAAACTGGCACTGTGGCATATTGTTAATAGGTTAGTCCCGGAAAATGCATAAAAATGCCATGAAGTGTAACAAAACACTAAGCAAATGGTGTAAGAACAAGCATGGAGCATCAAAAATTATATATACGTTTGAGACGTATTAGTGGTTACATGGGGCGGATTTTTTGGGGGGATTTTTTCTCAGGCTACCCAGATAATTCGAGGGCGGAATATCCGCCCCTCTTCTTTCTGGATAATCTGCGACGGTCTGATTTGGAAGGGGCTATAAATACCCCTTCCCCTCTTCTTTCTCAAGCTGCTCGAGCTGAATAGAGTTGACCACCATTGTTGGAGCCTCCAAACTACAAGGATTACCTCCCTCACCCACCCAAAGTCCTTGATCTTTGGGGAATCAGAGGAGGAGGCCTTGATCTACATCCTCACCGAAGCGATTTACTTTCCCCTCTCATTTGCTTGAGGGATTTGAGTCTTGGGTTTCCTTGGAACCCTAGACCTTGATTTGTGTATTTGATAAACTTGCTACTTGTTGTTTGACAGCATTGTGTTGTTCTTGGGAGCCTCCAATTCGGTTGTGGATGCGTACCCCAAGCTTGTAAAGGCCGGTTCTTCCTTGAGGAACCCCTTAGTGGATAGTGAGCTAGGCCTTTATGGAGAAATCTTGCACCGAAGAATAGGGTGAGCCTTTGTCGCGTTGGTTAGGCCTTTGTGGCAACCACACCGCTCCAACATAGACGTACTTCCCCTAAAAAGGAAGAAAGTATGAGAATCACATCCTTATCTCTGTGTGCTCCACTCTCGGTTACTTCTATCCTTTGTCGCATTTACTTGTTGTATCTTGCTTAGCTTCTTAAATTATCATATAGGTAAATTCACCCTAGTTGCATATCTAGAGAATTTACCTTTTGTGTCAAGTTTTAATTGAAAAAAGAATTAAAATTTGAGTAGCACCTATTCATCCCCCCTCCCCCTCTAGGTGCCCTTACGATCCGTTTAGTAATGCCCTGGCCGCTGCCCGATGACGTGATGGCCTTCATCGCCCCAGCAGCTCCGACGCCGATCTTCGGCAACCACCCCTCAGTCCAACTTCGACGGCTGGGCCTGCCACCGCCACGGCGAGGGCCGGCGGCAGCGGCGGGGAGGGCTCCTAGGCGGCGCACAGTGTGCGCCCCCGGGGGTCGCCCCGGGGAGCGACGCAGGGGGTCTATTTTTCATACTAGGGAAAATTAAATGTGATCGGAGGGAGTAGTAAATAATTTATGGGTTTGCCTATGTCTCAGTTGCCTGAGAAATTCTTATTTCTCAGTCAACTTAGAAAAGTGCAATCGTAGTTTTAAAAAAGTGCAACTGCAATGAGTTGCACATTTCTGACAGAAAAGTGCAATTGCACTTTTTACGAGAAAAGTGCAACTGATGCATATTTTTTAGGGTGACTGAGAAATAAGAATTTCTCATACGCCTGCTACTTAGCAAATCCGATAATTTATAACATAAAAACACTATTTGGTGGGTCGGTTGTGAGGCACCATTTCGCACATGCTGAAGTTTCTTGAGCTCAGCCACTATAGTGCTCTGGGCCTTCGGTTTTTTTAAGTCTTGCAACTGCGCTAAAAAAAAGAAAGCTGCCGCCCTGAATTGTTCTGTTTATCTCTCTTATACAGATAAACTGTATAAATTTTGACCCAATCTTTTTTTCTGACATGCTTTAGTTTGAAAGTAGAAACATTGACAGCCTTTAGCCATGGATATTTGTCAACCCAACTTTGGCTTTGTTGTGCTACATTTGAGCATATAGTAAACCCATACATAAACCATACACGGGCTTATGGTGAAATCAAAACGAAACCAAACATGATATTATTTTCATTCATATATCCCTTCAATGTTTCTCCCAGGCTCGCCCGATTCCTTACTTGTCTGGTTACTCTACAAACCACATCACACCACACGTACCGTAGGGAGAAGAACGGCAAGGAAAACAAACCCAACTGGTTCTCGATTCGTCTATTCTAGGATTATTTTTCATCGAAAGATAAACCATCCAAGAAATCCAAGTCGGCAGAAGCGTATAACTTCCTTCCGAGACACTTCAATTCTCTCAAGTAGCTAGCAGCTAGTACAAAGTCTACGACTACATCTGATCATGACCATCTTCCCGATGAGATCGGCAATGGCGAGGCGTCGACACTACGGGAATGGTGAAAGACGTTGACGGCCAAATGTCGGTGCCGTCGGCGTAGGCTACGTTCCAGGCAGTCCACGAAGCTGGCCGTCGGCGTAGAATTGTCGTCGGCGTAAGATAGCTACGCCGACGGCCTTTTCTACGCCGACGGCAATGCCCTCGGCATAGCTATTTTCCATTTTACCACATTAATCTTAGAAAAATCATAATTAAATCATTCTAATTCACAAAAATACAAATAATATATCAAAATTTGCAGAAAAATAAGATCTATTCATCTAAACCTTCCAAAATTTAGAACTAATTAATTTAATTAGTTAGGATTTCTAGTTTAGGGATTTAGGGTTTTGATTCAGTTGGAAGTCGAGAAAATTTGAACTAGAGCAGCATCATAGTTTGCCCATGATTTTTCTAAAAAAATCATTTTCAGGTTCATAAGTAGAAGTTTTATCAGAGATCAATAAATAGTTCTGTAAAACTCAACCCCTAGCTAAGAAGGTTCATGCCCGCCATTTCGACCGCATTTTGAATCGAGCCTAACAGATTCAAATAAAATCAAAAAAATATAAAACCTCCGCATTGTGTCATGGTATGTGACCTAGTTATGAGGAAAAACAATAAACTTGGACTATTGCAAATATTGTAGAAACCCCTTCTCAGATATGACCTATCATGTATGAAGTTTCATTGTTTTCAAGCCAGATGAGCTAGGTCATGACCCAAATCATGGAATAGTTTGTTCAAATGACCCCATATTGTGCAAATATGTGCATATTGGGATGGCAAACAAAGTTCATATTGGGAGTTTTCATTTTCTATGCATAAAAAATCAATTTCCATTTTCTAAGTGTCAAGATTGGGTTTTTTTGTGAAGGAAGTACTGAAAATACATTACAAAATTATACCAACCTAATTTTCAACAATAGTAGGAAACATTTTATATATATATCACCATTTTTTTGTGTGTACGAAGCTTTGCATTAACCTTTCACAAAAAAGACAAACTCTTGCCGATTCAGTAGGAAGCGAGGTAAATTTGAACTACAACTGTATCATAGTTTGCCCATGTTTTTTTCAAAAAATCATTTTTAGGTTCACAAGTAGATGTTTTATCATAGATCCATAAATAGTTCTGCAAAATTCAACCCCTAGCTAAGAAGGTTCATGCCCGCCGTTTCAACCACATTTTGAATCGAGCATAAGAAGTTCAAAAAAATTCAAAAAAATGTAAAGCCTTCGCATTGTGTTATTTTATGTTACCTAGTTGTGAGGAAAAATAATAAACTTGGACTATTGCAAATATTGTAGAAACCCCTTCTCAGAAATGACCTATCATGTACGAAGTTTCATGGCTTTCAAGCCAGATGAGCTAGGTCATGACTCGAATCATAGAATAGTTTGTTCAAATGACCCCATATTGTGCACATGTGTGCATATTGGGATGGCAAACAAAGTTCATATTGGGAGTTTTCATTTTCTATGCATAAAATAATCAATTTCCATTTTCTAAGTGTCAAAATTGGGTTTTTTTGTGAAGGAAGTACTAAAAATACATTACAAAACTAGACCACCATAATTTTAAACAATATTAGGACATATTATATATATATATATCACCAATTGTTTGTGTGTGTCAAGCTTTGCATTAACCTTTCACAAAAAAGACAAACTCTTCCCAATTCAGCAGGAAGCGGGGTAAATTTGAACTACAGCTCCATCATGGCTTCCTCATGATTTTTTGAAAAAAATCACTTTCAGATACACAACATGATATTATATTAGAGATACACAAAGAGTTTTGCAAAATTCGACCCCTAGCAAAGAAGGTTCATGCCCGCCGTTTATCAACGGGGTAAAGCGAGGGTTAACGGGGTAAAGCGGGGGTATGTCATAAGAAAACTATGAAAAAAATTGTTTATCATGTGGACTCGTTAGTATTTGACATAAGAAGACTATGTGTGAAGGTTTTCCTTTTTTTGATTTTTTTTAATTGTTTATGATTTTTCAATATAAATCTCATTAGTTCGAGATATCACTGATGATACATTAAATTCAAAAATGAGCATAAGAAATTCAAAATTAAATAAAACATAAAAACATTACATATGGATGTCATATTTGGATTCCTCTCATTTTCTTATCGATTTAGACATATAATTTGTCGAATTCTGATTTACAGATTTAAAGATATAAATTATTTAATATATTTATTAATTATTCATTGTTATTTACTTATTATATAGTTTGAAATTCAATATATTTATTACTTATTTATTATTGTTTACTTAATATATAGTTTGGAAACTTAAAACCAATAACGTGTGACATAGTGGTATAAGGGTTAATAGGATTGATATGGTAGTATTATCAATAAGGTATGATTTGCTTCGTGGACATTCATCCGGATGGAATAGAGAAGTTAAGCATGCTGGAGGTGGAGTAGTGTGAGGATGGGTGACCGACCGGGAAGTTTGACCAAGACTTAAATTTGACCAAAGATTAAGTGTAATTAGTGTTAAAAATATTCCAATTGAGAGATTAGCGAGTCAAACAATTCAAAAAAATCAATTTTTTAAAACTTTTTTTAAAAATTATAAATAGGCTATGCCGACGGGGCTACGCCGACGGCTTTGCCATCGGCATAGCCTACGCCGAGGGCAAACGCTACGCCGACGGTAAAACAGAGCTCCGCCGAGAGGCATCTACGCCGAGGGGCTACGCCGAAGACAGCCCTCGGCGTATACTACGCCGACGATAAAACATGGCTACGCCGAGGGCAATTGGCCGTCGGCGTATCTCTTCATTCCTGTAGACGGCCCTTACGGGGACGACACGGTGTCTCTCTCCAAGGTTTGGCAGCTAGCTACCTCGCGAGTTGGTAGGTGTAGTCTCCATGGAAAGATGTGGATGTTGGAATTATGCCCTAGAGGCAATAATAAAGATGTTATTATTATAATTCTTGTTCATGATAATGTTTATATTCCATGCTAGAATTGTATTAAGCGGAAACTTTAATACTTGTGTGGTTTATGAACAACACCGTGTCCCTAGTACGCCTCTATGGACTAGCTCATTGATTAATGATGGTTAAGGTTTCCTAACCATAGACATGAGTTGTCAATTAATAATGAGATCATATCATTAGGAGAATGATGTGATGGACAGACCCAAATAAAGCAGAGCAATTAGATCGTGTTATCGTGTTCATCTTTGCGAAGCTTTTCTTATGTCAAGTATTGTATTCCTTAGACCATGAGATAATACAACTCCCTAGTATCGGAAGAAAGCTTTGAGGTCATCAAACGTCATCCTATGTGAGGGTGATAATAAAGGTGTCTCTCAGGTGATCGGAAAGTACTTGTTGGGTTGTATGTATCGAGATGGAATTTGTCCCTCCCAAGTCGGAGAGATATACTTCGGGCCCACTCGGTAATCAATATCAACACCGCTTGCAAGCATGTGGTTAAGGAGTTAATCACGATGTGATATCGGATTACGGAACGAGTAAAGTACTTTCTGTGAATGAGATTGAACTAGGTATGGCGATACCGACGATCGAATCTCGGGCGAGTAATATATCGTGTGACGAAGGGAATACATATACGGGATTAATTGAATCCTGACATCGTGGTTCATCCGATATGATCATCGATGAATATGTGGGAGTCAATATGGGTTTCCAGATCCCGCTGTTGATTATTGATAGAAGATCATGTCTGCATATTCTCGAACCCGTAGGGTCACACACTTAACGTGCATCGACGCTAGGATAGAATGGATAATTGGTTTATGAGTTTTTGTTCAGAGTCTCGGATGAGATCCAGGACATCATGAGAGGTTCCGGAATGGTCCGGAGAATAAGATTCATATAAAGGAAAGCAGTTTTTGGATTCCGGAATCGTTTCGGAGTTTATCGGTATTGTACCGGAAGGTTCTAGAAGGCTCCGGAGTGGGACCAACGTGGGCCCACTTGTCGGAGGCCTGCATGGGCCTAAGGGGAAGTGCCCTGGCCACTTTGGGCCAGGCACACAAGGCCCTAAAGGCCCAGCCGGCCAGCCCTAGGGGAAACCCTAGGGGAAACCCTAGGGGAACCTTCCAGAAGGGGGGAGACTTGCCCCCTACTCTTTCCCCCTAGCCGCCGCCCTAGAGGCTTGGAGGAGGGGCCAAGGCAGCCGGCCTGCCCCCCATATAAGGGGGGGCAGGGGCGCAGCCCCCTCCCACTCCAACCCTAGCCGCCGGCCAACTGCTGCCCCTCCACCTCTCTCTCTCTCGCGACTGTGCGTAGGCGAAGCCCTGCCGCAGAAACTTTCCACCATAAGCACCACGCCGTCGTGCTGCAGATCCAATCTATCTCTCCACCATACTTGCTGGACCAAGGAAGGAGGAGACGTCGCTGCACCGTACGTGTGCATCTCTCGGAGGCGCCGCCACTTGCGGCGTAGGATCGGATCGGATCGCGAGGAGGAGACGGCTAGTACGACTACATCATCCACGTTCTGTTGAACGTTTCCGCTGTGCGATTTCTTCAAGGGTATGAAGATCTCATCTACCGCTCTCGTTGATTACATCTCCTAGATTAGATCTTGGCTTTCTTGTTCGCATCCGTAGGAAATTTTTTGATTTACTATGCTGCGAAACCCTTCAGTGGTATCAGAGCTAGATCTATGCGTAGATGTGTTTCACGAGTAGAACGCAACATGCTTGTTGCGGGCGTTGATGTTTTATGTTGCAAACCTCTTTGTTTTGTATTTCTTATGGCGCGGCATAGTGAGATCGAAGCGGTCCAGGCCAACTTTACGCGACCTCGTTCGCGAGACCGGCTCCGCACTTGACATGTGGCTTGTTCCACACATGCGGCTGGTGGATGCCAGTTTCTCTCACTATAGTAGTCATGAGATTTACAACGGATGTTAGCAACCATAATATCACCGTTGTGGCTTTTCGTAGGTAAGAATCGTTCTTAGCTTGTTGCTCCCATAAGCCACGTAAAACATGCAACAACAAAGTAGAGGCGTCTAACTTGTTTTTGCAGGGAGTGTTTTGTGATATGGTATGGCCCAAGACATGATGTGTATGAATTGAGATGTATGCGATGATCATGTTTTGTAATCTTTCACGACTTGCATGTCGATGAGTTTACAACCGACTGGAGCCATATGGTTGTCTTTATAATTGTGTATGACCTGTGTGTCAACTTCTTATACGCCATGTAATAGCTTTACTTTATCGCTAAGTAGTTAGCAATAGTTGTAGTTGCTATTTGTGGTGGAGGCAATCATGGTGGAGTGATGGAGATCATGCCGGCGCGCACAAGATGGAGATCATTGCGCGGAGATTGGCTATACCATGTCACATAAAATTATATGCATGTGATGTTTATCCTTTTATGTATCTTATTATGCTTAGATCGCGACGGTAGCATTATAAGATGATTCCTCACTTAAAGATCAAGATAAAATTGTGTTCTCCCCTCGTATGCGCCATTGCGAAAGTTCGTCATTTTTGTGGTGACCCAGCATACCACTGCATGTGTAGTATGCAAGTCGTTGACATAACACCAATGAAACACCGTCTCACTAGTATTACATCCATCAGAGTGGTACAACAGAAACATCGCAAGTCCACGGTATGATTATAGGGTTACAATTTTCAGCATACAAAAAATCTTCAGAACCTCCTCAACAGGTAGAGGTTTAGTCCTGGCGACTACAAATGAGAAAGAATCAAGGAAGACTAATCTAAACTAAAACTAATGCAGTTGGTTAGCTAGAGAAATATCCTAGCTACTTAGGTTCTAGGAATAGGGAAAATGGTTCCCTCCTATCCCTATTCTAGTTTTCCACCAAGCTTCATATAATTGTAGACTCCGCTGAATATCATGACGTTGGTAGAATGCTTCATCTTCATCTTCAATGTCTTGAGATTGTCTCCTTGGGTTGCCTTCAATCTAATGCTTCATAGTCTAGCAAGGGTTTAAGAGATTGGGGTGAGTAACGAGCGTTACCCATCAAGTTTCTATAGAAAGAAGTTGTGTGATATGCACTATCTACAGCCACAGACCCAAAAGAGTCGTAGGCTTATGCAAAGGTTTAACAAGGGTTTCTTGAAAGATTGTTTTTACTTTATAAAACTATGCCCAACAGCCAACACAGGTATAGTGCCTTGAGAGCACCTTTCCTGCCGCGTTCGCAGCTCCTTCCCGGAGCAAGGGGTAACATGTCACATCCTTTTACACTCTGCAGAGGTGTGTCCTTCCAAAAGAGATCAAAGCCTTGTTACACATCCGAGTTGCATGCTCGTCCACACTTCCTTGGTGTGGGGCCCAGTCATTGATCCAAGCCAATCACTGCCTTCTCCGCACAACGCATGCCCACCCAATTCACGCAAGCAGGTTGTGCCCCTGATATTCACCCCCAACGATGAAGTACCTAGGCGTCCCTTGCGGACCATCATAGACACCAGGGCCATGAGAACTGAGGTGTCCCACCCATATGCAAGTAGTCTCGCAAGATCTACTGCGACCGGCAGCTGGCTGTCCGTTGACATGCGAACGAGAGAAGATACAGCTGACTTTCCTGTCCCATTCCAAGTCTCTTGGATGACACGGTTTTTACGGCGCCGGACTAACTGTGGCATTGGTAATTAGTCCTAGGTTTACTTTCCCATGCAAGTGGAACCTCCACCACCACAATCTTACCGTGGTTCCACCTGCCAGCCTTCCTAGGTTATCACCACTGGTCGATAACCACTAGTCATATTACTTATGAAAATAGATTTTCCATCTTTTTTGGAAATGTTAGAGTTTGAAGTCAACACTTTGCAAGTAGTTTCAAAACCAGTGCAATCAAGAGATATGAGCAAGATAAACTTGCCTTTTTGACTGCAAGATTATGCAAGTCAAGGTCTTCGATACGTAGGAAATCCAAATATTGAAGTAGCACCATCATCTGGTAAAGATGGTGTTAAAAGAACTGCAGCATGATATGCAAATTATATGCTATGCATCGCTCTAAGTGTATCATAACCCCGATGGTTTAGTACATAAGGTTGTGATGTTTTCTTTATATGAGTTGCACTTTTAGATTCACTCTACAACAAGGTTGTTAAGGATTTTTGATTGACTGACAAACTTTCAAAGTATTAGAATAAAGCTTGAAACAAGAGTTATTGCAGAGGATAGATATAGCAGTAGGTGAAGACTTGAAAGGAACACTTTTAAGTGGTATCTTGTTATTAGCAATTAAGTAGTTGGTTATGGTCAAGCAAAGCTGAAATAATTCTTATTTGATAAGAATACCCCGTTAGTATACGGGTCGACAACAATCTTACTACCAAATAGGGTTATATAAGTTCAAACTTAATGGAATAGTTTGTTACTTACTTTCAATGTCTTTTAAAAGAATGACATTTGAAGAACATGTTTATTATTGAATAGAAGCACTACACCTAAGGTCTAGTGTTCTAGGGTTTAGCATGATTCCAACATAACCAGAGAGTAGATAATAGTTGAGCATACCAAGGTAACAAGCTAGGTTTCATTCACTGTTAAGAGGGTTTTAGTGAAGCATGGAAATGTTATTCATCTAGGATGGTGAAGCATAACAATGTGTAGCACATAATTGCTTAACATGGGCATTGTAATGTTTATTTGTTATATAACCTAAAAGAATAACTTTTAAAGAACATGTTTCTTAACGACTAGAAGTATTACAAATAGGAGTTAGTGTTCTAGGATTGATAATACTTATCTATTATTCACATAGTTAATAGATGGAACATATCAAGTTATCTATTTAAGATTCATTTCTTACTTATGTGGTATTAGTTGGGCATGATTATACAAATCAACTTTCATTACTATTACTATAGATGGTTCTTTCTAAAAGTTGGTAACCTTCTTATAACAAACATCGGCTCTCAAATAGTTAGTCATGAGTCAGTAGTGGTAAAGTGATCTATTCATGGTTAATGCTAGAGTTGTTAATAGTTTTATCCTGCATAAGTTATTTCTTAATTTAGGACCTATTAACTAATTTGATGCTTATTTGGTATGTTCCTAAAAAGAATTACTTTTGAAGAACACAAGTCTTAATGGATATATTTATTACTTAAAGAAACGATGATTAGGTGATGTCTGGAAGTTAATAGTTTACAAGTTGCATATTATAATTAGAAATCACTTGGTTGATCATGGATATGCAAAGTCAAAGTAAAATATACACATAGCAATATCTAAATAGTTCTAGGATTGACAACAATCCTAATATAATTTAGGTTTGAATTTATGACTAAAAGGAAATGGTTAGATGCTTATTTTCAAGGTGTCTCAAAAGAATAACTTTTGAAGAACACATTCTTTGAAAGGGTAATTGCTATTTAAATTATTTTAAGTGATCATCACTATTTTTAGGAGTTTGGGTTAATTAATAGAGCATGATTCTTATTATTATAAGTTTCAAGGTTTTAACTTAAAAAGGTTAAAGTAATTGAGTGAATTATTCCCATGGTTGAATTGAGCACCTAAAGCTAGTTACTTGTCTACTGAATGGAAGTTAAGAAATAATCATAAATACAAGTTACTATTTATGTGTGGAGGTTCTATATAATTTTAATACTTTAAGAATTATCTATGGAAAGTAACTCTAGTGTTTAAGTGTTAATGGCAAAGCTGAAATTAAGGTCCTATAATAATGAGATAGTATTTACAATAAAGTTGTTTGAGTGTAAAAACATTTACTACACAATTAGGAAAATTATTTGTTTCCTAAATTTGATTCAAATTCATAATCAAAATTTGTACTTAAACATGTTTTATAATTTAATTCAAAATTATTTCGCACAAGTCTATAATATTACAACGCAAACAGATAGGTATTAGTTTTGTGATCATTTTGGTATATTGCATGCATTTTTCTGATTAAAAGTGAAATAGATATGAATTTTCTAAGGTTTCAACAATTTCTGGATTTTTCTAATTCACAGGGAATAACTTTTCTAACCCACAGCTACCTAGCCGCAGTCATGACTGGTGGGTCACATGCCACGTTGGCTGCCACATGGGCATGACCAAGTCAAAATTATTTGACTGCTCACAGGAGCTCACAGATGATTTGCAAATTCGGTTATTCGATGCGAAATCGAACATGTGGTGGGATGGAATCGAACCAGGGGGTCAAAGTGAACCAGATGGTGGTGGCGGAATGACCGGGTGGTCACCGGAGAGAGCTCCGGCGAGCACCTACTGCAGCGGCGGAGTATGGTGCATGGTGCAAGCTCAGTACAGGAAGCTAAAATGATATTGGAGGGGTCCTGGAGGTGCATAAGCTCACCGTGAACCTTCTGTAGTGGTCGAAGTCGCGGATTGCTGCCGGGATCGAGCATGAATTCGCGGATTCCGGCGATGAACTGCGGCAGGGAATGACTCGATTTGTGCTGTCCCTTGCTCCCCCTTCTCGATTCCTTCAAGGTGGATGCCTAACTCACCGAGACGGAGCTCCGGAGCTTCCCGGAGAGGCGCGGGGTGACCTCCAGCAATGGCGGCCGGCGACTACTGGAGCTAGGGTTTCGGAAGCGATAGGAAGAACTCAGGAGAAGAGAAGAAGTGGATGCCTAGGGTTTCCGGTGGCGGCGGATCACGTTTTGTAGACCGCGGAGGGCGGTGGCACTGATCTTGGCGCGGCCGAGCAGCCAGAGCTTGACAGCGTGCAGCTTCTTTGATCGGAGGAAGAAGATGACCTCCACTGGTCGCTTGGTCGAATCGGTACCCGGCCAGTGGCTGGGCTGGTAACTGGGCCGTGCTAGTGGGCTCCGGTCCATTGGCCGGTTCCTTTATTTTTTTCCTGTTTGACTTTTTTTTTTATTTTCCGTTTTTCTATTTTTGGATTCTAATTTGTTTTCGAATTTGCTTGCAGGATTTTGAGTTTGGAACTACCTTTGAAATAGGTTTAAATACTCAGTAACATCATGTACTGCAATAATAAAACTTTTATGTGCATATTCACATAAAATACTTTAAGTAACAATAGGGTGTGAACAGGAATTTTAATAAAAGTAATTTTTTATGTCATGCTCTTTGTTTTTCAAAATTTTCTACTAAGCCTTGAATAATTTGATAGGTGATTATATAGCAATTGTAATGTGTGTTTGAATGAAAATAAATTTACAATTGGTGGTTATTTCTACCATTGGATTTCTTGTCTTGAGTATATGAGCATGATTTCATGCTCCTCCAACTTTCTTAATAGCATGGAATTGCCATATGGACCATGCCAAGACGTTATTGATTTCTAGATTATATACCTTTATTATTGGAGGATAAATCATTAAATCTCATAGGAAAGACTTTAATGTCTTGAGACCATGATCAAAGTACACCTTTGTATGGATTTGATCTCAAGATTAAAAGACTTGGTTATTTATCCTATAGGAATTGTGGTTGGAACACAATTCTTGAAATCAAGGTTAAAGCATGGGGTATATAGATCTTATGATCATATGTGATGCATAAGTTGGAATGATACTTGGGTATGAATCCCCAAGTGAATGAATAAGAGGTTATTGGATTGGGATAGAATGGTATTACACTCATCAAGGAAATAGTGTTCCCTCTAAGATGTGAACAATGCAATAAAGTCTCTCTACACTAAATAAGTTTCTAGGTCAAGGTTTAGGATCTGCTCAATCTATATCCAGATGATTCATTCAGTGGGAACTTGTGCATAGCTCATGGTTTCACATATATCTATAACAAGATGGTTATCTCCTGAGTGAGATGGGTTTAAGTTCAACACCTACTCCACACTTGGTTTTAGGATGATATCTGCTTATCAGAATAGGTTTTATAACTAACCTAATTATCTTCATCAGCAACCCTAATCATGCACTTGACATGATCATGCTATCTCCTTCATCAACTCCCATAACAAATCCACTTTATTTTCTTCATCAACTCCCTCTATCAAGGATTTAATCTTGGTTGTACCTACCTTCTGAGATTAATGATATAATCTCCCCTTTGTGGAATTCACATTGGAGCTACTACCTCTTCATAATTCCACAAGTCTGGGTATTCGTTACTTCCTAAGCATGGTACTAATCCAGACCAGAATTAGGGTTTATGATGTGATCACCCCTATATCAAATGGCTTTTCCGAATTAGTCTTGGAGTAATGTCTAAAGTCGCCTAGTTGGCCTTTATAGGAATGGCTCTAATGTTCTAAAATTATCTCACCCAGAGTTAAGGCAAATCTTATAATCAAACTGGCATAGAGTTAACCTCACCACTTCTCACATTTGGACTCTCTAGATTAGAACATAGGAATATATAATAGATCATGATTTAAGAATCAGACTTGTGTTGATTTTCTTTAGCATGAAAGAAGTAGGGTTTAAAGAATAACATGATGATCTTGGTATGAATTTATATTTGGTTCTAAAATGGTGTGTCAAGCATTTTAGTTTTATCTCACTTAACTCTCTTTTAGATGTTGTAACTATCCCTACCCAAAACAAGGATTTTATCAAAGGTCATATTGAAGTTTATCGCACTCTAATTGATGAGCTACTTCAATTCCATCAACTCAAGTGAAACTCCAATCACTTTGATCTGATTTATTTAAATGCGCGAAAATTACCCGGATTTTCTATGCATGAAATGCAATGCACACATCTGTTGCCTCTATTTTATGACCACTAATCCTGGGATATTACAGTTTTCAAGCACCTCGTGATGATCGGGTGCTATAAACTCTACGTTCACATACAACGGGTGCAAGCCAGTTTTGCACACGCGGAAATACTTGGGTTTGACTTGACGAGCCTAGCATGTACAGACATGGCCTCGGAACACACGAACCGAAAGGTTAAACATGAGTCATATGAATGATATGATTGACACTTAGTTGTCCACCATTGAAACCACATCTCTTCTCGTGAAGATCGGATTAGGTGTGGTGAATTTGGATCGTGTTCACTAAACAACTTGAGGGATGTTGAATTTAGTGGGAGTTCATCTAGTAATTTGATTAAATTGAACTAGTTATCATGAACATAGTCTAAATTGTACTTGCAATGTTGTAGATCAAATGGCTAAGTCCAACTTCAACTTCAACATGTTTGCTGAGAAAGAAAAGCTTAAAAACAATGGGTCTAACTTCACCAACTGGTTCCGCAATCTGAGAATCATTCTCGCTGGCAGACAAAAAACCTATGTACTTGAGGAAGCGTTAGGTGACACCCCTGCTGCAACAGCGAAAACTGAAGAACTTGCTGACTTCAATGCTCACAGAGAAGATTGTGATGCGATTATGAGTACCATGCTGTTTTCTATGGAACCGGAACTTCAAAATCGTTTTGAGAAGTACCGCGGGCCTTATGAGATTCTTGAGGAACTGAAAATCATGTTTCAGACTCATGCCCGTTCTGAGAGATATGAGATCTCTGAGAAGTTCTTTAACTGCAAGATGGAGGAAGGGAGTTCCGTTAGTGAGCACGCCTTTAAGATGTCGGGCTACACTCAACGCCTTGAGCAACTGGACTGCAAGATTCCAGAGGAGCTCAAGATTGACAGAGTTCTGCAATCACTCCCTCCTAGCTACAAAGGTTTTGTAGTTACTCATAATCAAATTGGTTCCACTGATACGATCACTGAGCTCTTCGCAAAGCTTAAAGCTGCGGAGGTGGATATCAAGAAAGACAATCATGTGTTGATGGTCAACAAGACTACTAGCTTTAAGAAAGCTAAGGGTGCAAAGGGATCCTTCAAGAAAGGCAGCGGCAAGCGCGTTGCCCCTGCTGAGAAGAAGCTCAAGTCTGGACCTAAGCCGGACACTGAGTGCTTCTATTGCAAGGTCAAGGGTCACTGGAAGCGCAACTGTCCGAAGTACTTAGCGGACAAGAAGGCTGATACCATTAAAGGTATATTTGATATACATGTTATTGATGTTTACCTTACTAGCGCTCGGTGTAGTGCCTGGGTATATGATACTGGTTCAGTTACTAATATTTGTAACTCGAAACAGGAACTACGGAATAGACGGCGGCTAGCAAGGGATGAGGTGACGATGCGCGTTGGCAATGGATCAAAAGTTGATGTGATGGCCGTCGGCACGCTCTCCTTAGTTTTACCTTCGGGATTAGTTTTAAACCTTAATAAGTGTTATTATGTGCCTGCGTTGAGCATGAACATTATATCTGGATCGTGTTTATTGCAAGACGGTTATTCATTTAAATCTGAGAATAATAGTTGTTCTATTTATATGAATAACATCTTTTATGGTCATGCACCTGTTGTGAATGGTTTATTTCTTCTGAATCTCGAAAGCAATGAAACACACATCCATAACATTGAGGCTAAAAGATGCAAAGTAGATAGTGATAATCCAACTTATTTGTGGCACTGCCGTCTAGGTCATATTGGTGTAAAACGCATGAAGAAACTCCATTCTGATGGACTTTTGGAGTCTCTTGATTTTGAATCATTTGACACGTGCGAGCCGTGCCTCATGGGCAAGATGATCAAAACCCCGTTCTCCGGTATAATGGAGCGAGCAACGGACTTGTTGGAAATCATACATACCGATGTGTGCGGACCAATGAGTATTTCGATGCGCGGTGGATATCGCTATTTTCTCACTTTTACTGATAACTTAAGTAGATATGGGTATATCTATTTAATGAAACATAAATCTGAAACGTTTGAAAAGTTCAAAGAATATCAGAACGAAGTGGAAAACCATCGTAACAGGAAAATTAAATTTCTGCGATCCGATCGTGGAGGTGAGTATTTGAGTTATGATTTTCTCATGCATCTTAAAGCAAGCGGAATCGTTTCGCAACTCACGCCACCCGGAACACCACAGCGCAATGGTGTGTCTGAACGCCGGAATCGAACTCTATTAGATATGGTGCGATCGATGATGTCTCTTACAGATTTGCCGTTATCATTTTGGGGTTATGCATTAGAAACCGCTGCATTCACTTTAAATAGGGCACCATCTAAATCCGTTGAGACGACACCGTATGAACTATGGTTTGGTGCTAAACCTAAGTTGTCATTTCTTAAAGTTTGGGGATGCGAAGCTTACGTCAAGAAGTTGATGCCGGACAAGCTCGAACCCAAAGCGGAGAAATGCGTCTTCATAGGATACCCTAAGGAAACGATTGGGTATACCTTCTACCACAGATCCGAAGGCAAAGTGTTTGTTGCAAAGAATGGATCCTTTCTTGAGAAGGAGTTTCTCTCGAAAGAAGTGAGTGGGAGGAAGGTAGAGCTAGACGAGGTTATTGAACCTTCTCTTGAGTTGGAGAGTAGCGCAGCACCTAAAGTTGTTCCGGTGCCGTCTGCACCAACAAGAGAGGAAGCTAATGATGAAGATCATGAAACTTCGAACGATGCTACTACTGAACTTCCCAGGTCGACAAGGTCACGTGCCACTCCTGAATGGTACGGCAACCCTGTCTTAACAGTCTTGTTGTTAGACAACAGTGAACCTGCGAACTATGAGGAAGCGATGATGAGCCCAGACTCTGAGAAATGGCTAGAGGCCATGAAATCCGAATTGGGATCCATGAGCGAAAACCAAGTGTGGACTTTGGTGGACCCTCCTAGCGACCGTAAGGCCGTTGAGTGCAAATGGATTTTCAAGAAGAAAACGGACGCGGATGGTAATGTTACTGTCTATAAAGCTCGGCTTGTCGCAAAAGGTTTTCGGCAAGTTCAAGGTGTTGACTACGATGAGACTTTCTCTCCCGTAGCGATGTTTAAGTCCATTCGGATTTTATTAGCAATTGTTGCGTTTCATGATTATGAAATATGGCAGATGGATGTCAAAACTGCGTTCCTCAATGGCAACATTGATGAAGAGTTGTATATGATGCAGCCCGAAGGTTTTGTCGATCCTAAGGATGCTAATAAAGTGTGCAAACTTCAGCGTTCCATTTATGGACTGAAGCAAGCATCTCAGAGTTGGAACCTTCGTTTTGATCAAGTGATCAAGAGTTTTGGATTTGTTCCAAATTGCTACGAAGCTTGTATCTACAAGAAAGTGAGTGGGAGCTCGGTGACATTTTTAGTACTATATGTGGATGACATATTGATTATTGGAAATGACATCGGCATGCTTAACGATGTGAAGAGTTATTTGAATAAATGTTTTTCAATGAAAGACCTAGGAGAAGCTGCTTATATATTAGGCATCAAAATCTATAGAGATAGAGAAAGACGCCTAATAGCTTTAAGCCAAAGTACATACCTGGACAAAGTTCTGAAGAGGTTCAGAATGGATAAAGCAAAGAAAGGTTCATTGCCCATGTTGTCAGGTAAGATATTGAGCAAGGCTCAGTGTCCAGCTACGGTAAAATATAGAGATACTATGAGCAAAGTGACATATGCCTCGGCCATAGGTTCTATCATGTATGCCATGCTGTGTACTAGACCGGATGTGTCCAATGCTCTTAGTTTGACGAGCAGATACCAAAGTGATCCAGGAGTGGAACACTGGACAGCCGTAAAGAACATCCTAAAGTATTTAAATAGGACTAAAAAAATGTTCTTGGTCTATGGAGGTGATGAGGAGCTCGTCGTAAAAGGTTACGTCGATGCTAGTTTCGACACCGACCCGGATGATTCTAAATCTCAGACAGGATACGTTTATATTTTGAATGGTGGAGCTGTGAGCTGGAGAAGCTGCAAGCAAAGCGTGATCGCGGGATCTACAACAGAAGCGGAATACATGGCTGCTTCGGAAGCATCAAGTGAAGGAGTTTGGATCAGAAACTTCATCACTGAGCTTGGTGTGGTTCCAAATGCCTTGGACCCACTGGAGATATTGTGTGACAACACTGGCGCCATAGCACTGGCTAAGGAACCAAGATATCATCCAAAGACCAAGCACATCAACCGCCGGTTCCATATAATTCGAGATTATATAGCAGATGGAAATCTAAAGATTAGCAAAGTACATACGGATTTGAATGTCGCAGATCCGTTGACTAAACCTCTTCCACGAGCAAAACATGATCAGCACCTTAATGCCATGGGTGTTAGATTGTTACCAGATGTAAACTAGATTATTGACTCTAGTGCAAGTGGGAGACTGTTGGAATTATGCCCTAGAGGCAATAATAAAGATGTTATTATTATAATTCTTGTTCATGATAATGTTTATATTCCATGCTAGAATTGTATTAAGCGGAAACTTTAATACTTGTGTGGTTTATGAACAACACCGTGTCCCTAGTACGCCTCTATGGACTAGCTCATTGATTAATGATGGTTAAGGTTTCCTAACCATAGACATGAGTTGTCAATTAATAATGAGATCATATCATTAGGAGAATGATATGATGGACAGACCCAAATAAAGCAGAGCAATTAGATCGTGTTATCGTGTTCATCTTTGCGAAGCTTTTCTTATGTCAAGTATTGTATTCCTTAGACCATGAGATAATACAACTCCCTAGTATCGGAAGAAAGCTTTGAGGTCATCAAACGTCATCCTATGTGAGGGTGATAATAAAGGTATCTCTCAGGTGATCGGAAAGTACTTGTTGGGTTGTATGTATCGAGATGGAATTTGTCCCTCCCAAGTCGGAGAGATATACTTCGGGCCCACTCGGTAATCGATATCAACACCGCTTGCAAGCATGTGGTTAAGGAGTTAATCACGATGTGATATCGGATTACGGAACGAGTAAAGTACTTGCTGTGAACGAGATTGAACTAGGTATGGCGATACCGACGATCGAATCTCGGGCGAGTAATATATCGTGTGACGAAGGGAATACATATACGGGATTAATTGAATCCTGACATCGTGGTTCATTCGATATGATCATCGATGAATATGTGGGAGTCAATATGGGTTTCCAGATCCCGCTATTGATTATTGATAGAAGATCATGTCTGCATATTCTCGAACCCGTAGGGTCACACACTTAACGTGCATCGACGCTAGGATAGAATGGATAATTGGTTTATGAGTTTTTGTTCAGAGTCTCGGATGAGATCCAGGACATCACGAGAGGTTCCGGAATGGTCCGGAGAATAAGATTCATATAAAGGAAAGCAGTTTTTGGATTCCGGAATCGTTTCAGAGTTTATCGGTATTGTACCGGAAGGTTCTAGAAGGTTCCGGAGTGGGACCAACGTGGGCCCACTTGTCGGAGGCCTGCATGGGCCTAAGGGGAAGTGCCCTGGCCACTTTGGGCCAGGCGCACAAGGCCCTAAAGGCCCAGCCGGCCAGCCCTAGGGGAAACCCTAGGGGAAACCCTAGGGGAACCTTCCAGAAGGGGGGGAGACTTGCCCCCTACTCTTCCCCCCTAGCCGCCGCCCTAGAGGCTTGGAGGAGGGGCCAAGGCAGCCGGCCTGCCCCCCATATAAGGGGGGGCAGGGGCGCAGCCCCCTCCCACTCCAACCCTAGCCGCCGGCCAACTGCTGCCCCTCCACCTCTCTCTCTCTCTCGCGACTGTGCGTAGGCGAAGCCCTGCCGCAGAAACTCTCCACCATAAGCACCACGCCGTCGTGCTGCAGATCCAATCTATCTCTCCACCATACTTGCTGGACCAAGGAAGGAGGAGACGTCGCTGCACCGTACGTGTGCATCTCTCGGAGGCGCCGCCACTTGCGGCGTAGGATCGGATCGGATCGCGAGGAGGAGACGGCTAGTACGACTACATCATCCACGTTCTGTTGAACGTTTCCACTGTGCGATTTCTTCAAGGGTATGAAGATCTCATCTACCTCTCTCGTTGATTACATCTCCTAGATTAGATCTTGGCTTTCTTGTTCGCATCCGTAGGAAATTTTTTGATTTACTATGCTGCGAAACCCTTCAGCGGATGCTGGATCCTGGATGCATGCGGTGAGGATTCTCGTCAAGCAACTTCTCTGACGTCTGAACCCTTCTCCGCATGGCGACACAGCTCACGAAAGGTTGCAGGAAGCCAGGAACTAATCGTCTCCAGCAAGAAACCCTAGAAAAGGTTCAGTTCCCCGCAAATGCATGAATGCAGACGGCATCAGCCGCAAAGCAAGTCAGTAGCTCTTGCGTCCAATTCTGCTTTGGCTTCGCAAGGCTGGCTGTCTGTTCATGTAGCGCGTCATGCTGTAACCTAGGCGAGCGTGATGCACTGGCCGTTGGCTTGGTCATCTTCAGCTTGGTAGAGACTTTGTACTCCTGCGAGGAAAAGACTATGTGACTTGGTTGGAAAAGGCCACCGGACTTTGTACTCCTGCGAGGAAAAGACTGAAGGACTTCGCTGCGACATTCATTTCTTTGGAATTGGATGTGTGCAAAAAGGCTTCAAGCAAAGCTAGTTTGAAACGGCAATTGGGGTGCCTTTTTCCCGATGTTAGCATAATTTTTCGTTCCAGAAAAAAATAGTACTCCATGTTTTGTATATGCTGTGACATCTTGATGAGTGGAGCCTTTTCTTGACCTCGACAACCAATGTTTTGAAAATTTCTAATACATGTTCCAGTTTTAAGGCTAGGTAATCTTCATGTATGACTATTTGATTTTGAATAAATTGAGAAATACAGAAAAAAAAAAGCAAATCATGATCATGGAGTGATAGCGTAGTCTGGAAATAGATAGCAATGCCAAGTGGGCGTGCTAATGTTGTATGACTATTGTTCCTGGGATTCTAATATTGTAATTTTTATTTCAATTAAGTAGGAGTCGTGCGTTGATTTAGCTAAAGACCGTATCTCTGCTCTAGAACGAGACATTCTTGATCGCATACAAAAGTATACGTTTTTCACAGAATAAATAGGAAACAATGTTGTTTGATGCAGTTTTCAGTTTCGCTTTAACGACGGTTGGATTGTAATTTATTTCAATTTTTGTGAATAATAATTTATTTCAATTAAGTAGGAGTCCTGCGTTGCACGTACACGTTTACTAGTAGCACAAAATTGTCGAGAAGGTTTGGATGATAGAGGTGTGTGTATCACTCGACTGCAAAAGGCAACAAATCAAGAGATTATTTAAGTGGTATACAAACAGAACTTGAGGCCTTGTTGTATTGGTTTCGATGATTTCGTATCGGCTTTTTGGCCATCAATAGTTTGTGCAGAAAATATGTAAAATGCAACAAATCAATAGTTTGTGTTATCGGCCAGTTTGGTAGAAGACAAAATCTCTTATCCGTTAAGAAAATGTAAGAAAAATATCTAAAAACAAAAGGGAAGAAAAAAGGGATGAGTTTAGTTAGGTTCTGTCTGGCAACGCAAAAGCCCCTATTTTCGTGTATTTGTCAAGTTAGTAAAATAATATTTTACTGGTAATATGCTTTGCCAAACGCCCCACTAAATTTTCATGCCCCTATTGAAGCTTGCAAAATTTGTTGGACATAACACAATTCAGGGGCCTGCGAGAACCGGGTAGTAGCCTGGTGGCTTGGGAGAGTTCGAGTCCCGCGAGGACTGGATATTGGGTTTCTCATGGAGTCTTCTTCTATAAAAAAAATCATCGGGTGCTAGTGTCTGGGATGGTCTTTTTTTTAATTCAGGGCCTGCAAACTTATTTTGCTTGCCTCTGTCTGCACGAAGTGTGTAACCGTATTGTCTACTAGGAGAAGCGTTCCCCTTCCCTCATTTCTCATAGAAAGGTAACTTTCCAATGCAGAAATATGATATTTCTAAGCGCCCAATCAAAGCATTCAACTGGGATTTTCCACACCTACTATGTAAGAACCCTAAAATGTCTATTGTAATCAAGATCTTCCACCTCTAATAAGGACTTCAACTAGTGATTCTGGCTTTCCGCTCTCAAGCTTTCTATAAAAAACACGGGGAAAAGAATTTTCCTGAGATATTTCAACCTAAAAATTGGCACAGCTTACAAGAACTATGAGATAAACAATCAATCCAAAGTATTCAAAAATAAAGTTTACGGCCTGGAAACAATATGAAACTTGAAACATTTTTATCCGGCATTAAATAGGAACAAGTAGAGGCTTTCGTATAAGGAATAACTATAAAATAAACTAAAAGATTGCACCGACTGGCGACTACCAAAAAGATTAAAATGTGGCAATAACAATACATGTTGAAATTTATGTAACCCTTTGCTTACTTCAAAACAAGGGGGTGGGAGGGGAGAAGCCCAGGAGAAGGAAGTCGATCAAGGTTGCGGCGAATGGAAATTAGATGAATGAGGAGTAACTATGGCGAAGAAGAAAGATGTGTTAGGATGTGTGCTCAGCCGCTATGGGCAAGGGTGGCGGAGTGGGTGTGCATTGAAACCGGGAATGGAAAACGAGGAAGGCTTGGGGTGTTGTGGGCCCATGTGCGGTCTTGTAAACTCTTATAGGGTTCACTCGGCCATTTGGATTTTTAATGCATTAGGTGGGTTACACACCGGCATATCGCACACATTTTTTCATGGGATACATACAACAATACTATAAACCAGATAAAGCTCAATTCCGGGTGGTTGAACCGTGTCGGGTTGAGCTTATCTATACGGGAAAGGGCACCAGCACAAACCCCATTTGTAAGTTGCCAAGATAATTGTTGTGTGGGCCCCAACAATTTCTATTTTCTTTGTTTTATTTTTCTGGAATGAGTGTCTACCTCATTAGAAAAGCAAGTATCCACCGACAATATATTCATTCAAGCATCAACCGGAAAAGCCCGGTGGTTGAGTTTCAAATGGGCGGGCACGATCGTGTCGCGCCACGGTTCCATAGTTGGAACATTTGCACGCGATTAAAAACCACATTTAACCCTAAACCCTTCCTAAAGTTGCGAGGGATATGGGCCTTGGCACTTCTTGTTTTTCTATGTGTTTTCTGGGGGAAAGGCCGGACCTTGGATCTTAATCTGACGGGGCAAGGTCGCGTCGTGCGGCCAGACATGAATTCTCATGTTCGCGCGATATGAGGATCCGATGTGGTGCAGAAGGTAACTTGTATCTAACTAATTTCTAGATATTTTCCCCACCGCAATTGGATGGATAAAATATTTTCAAGCAAATCCACCTCAATGCCGCTTTCCCAATACACCATAAGCAATCATGCACTTAACTGATTAACTTCCTGCATATAAAAAACATTACACTTCATCTTAACACGTTGCCCAAATCCAAATGCATCCCAGGCCAATGTACCCAAACCGCACCGCAGCTTACCAGGTCGACAAACGTACGCATTGGTAAACCAAGCCTCCAGACGTGTAAGACCATGTCAATGCCATGGACTGACGCTGAGACATCAAAAGTAGCCGATCTTAATCTGGTGAACCCCAAAAGTCCTAAATCCGATCGATCGCAGGCTCACAGACAGACAGCTGAAAGATCCTGTCTTGCCCAAAATGCTGGCGATAACAACAGGATCTGCCTACCAAACGCACACGCGCACGGCGCACGCCTCTATAAGTACTTACCAAACGCATCGGATACAGGGCGCTCCTCACTACAAGCCTGCTTGACCACGCACCTCATTAGCCGGCCGCCGGAAATCTTTGTGGCGCGCCATGACCGCCGGCGGCGTAGACGGAGCTGCTGCCAAGGGGCACGGGCAGACGGTGTGCGTGACCGGCGCCGGCGGGTACATCGGGTCGTGGATCGTCAAGCTCCTCCTGGAGAAGGGGTACGCCGTCCGTGGCACCGTCAGGAACCCCGGTACGTTCAAGCGTTTGTGTGTAGATCGATCTCTTGCCGCCGCGGCGGCGACGGGCGGCGGCGGCGTGGATTCATCTGTCTAATTTGATGTGTATTGTCCGTTGCGCGCAGATGACGCGAAGAACGCGCACCTGAGGGGCCTCGCCGGCGCGGCGGAGAGGCTGACGCTGTGCAGGGCCGACCTGCTCGACGGCAAGGCGCTGCGCGACGCCATCGCCGGCTGCCACGGCGTGTTCCACACCGCGTCGCCGGTTACCGATGATCCCGTACGTATAAATTCGTGTAGTTATTGTCGTGTTGATCAACGTGGGGTTATACCATACCATTCATGCTGGCCGATATGAGATCGATGTTTTGATCTGATTCGTCATATAAACACATCGCACGGTTATTTCAGATTTCAGATTGTCCCTTCGGTATAGGATTTTCATAAGAATTTAATACTAATATCAGCCAAATTAAATTCAATCTATGAGCTGTTTCGTCTAGAGTAAATCACTCTAGATTTGTATGTTGCATCAATGTCATTTTTTCCCGGCTGTATTCGGGCTGGACAATTATGCCCACGGAGTAGGAACAGCTTGAGCTTGGGCCCTGTCTTCAGTGACTATTGCAGTTAGCTGCCAGCTCAGAAAAGGCCTGCATGCATGCAGCGTTCGATGCAGCATTTAACGTGGCCTTCGTCTTCTTGTGCACCCGCGCAGGAGGAGATGGTGGAGCCGGCGGTGAGGGGCACGCGCTACGTCATCGAGGCGGCGGCGGAGTCCGGCACGGTCCGCCGCGTCGTGCTGACGTCGTCCATCGGCGCGGTGGCCATGGACCCCAACCGCGCCCCCGACGCCGTCGTCGACGAGTCCTGCTGGAGCGACCTCGAGTTCTGCAAGAAGACCAAGGTACGTTCGCCGTATTTACATCTGCGCGCATCGTCGCCGGCGGCCGGCCGGCCGCACTCGTCGTCGGACTGATATGTGTGTGTGTGCGTGTGTCTCAGAACTGGTACTGCTACGGGAAGACGGTGGCGGAGCGCGCGGCGTGGGAGGCGGCGGCGGAGCTGGGGGTGGACCTGGTGGTGGTGAACCCGGTGCTGGTGCAGGGCCCGGCGCTGCAGCCGGCGGTGAACGCCAGCCTGACTCACGTCCTCAAGTACCTCAACGGCTCGACCAAGACGTACGCCAACGCCGTGCAGGCGTACGTGCACGTCCGCGACACCGCGGCCGCGCACCTGCGCGTCTTCGAGGCCCCCGCCGCCGCCGGCCGGTACCTCTGCGCGGACGGCGCCGTGCTGCACAGGGAGGACGTCGTCACCATCCTCCGCAAGTTCTTCCCACAGTATCCCATCCCAAAGAGGTCAGTGCATGCATATCCTCATCTCCTCAAACAAACAACAGTGGGAGCGAGGCAGCGAGCTCGACTAATATAGTTAGTAACTTTTTAGTTAGCATCAATGGCCACTGGATCGGGATCTTCTGGTCCTTTTCTTTTCACATTAGAGTGATTCCAATTTTTACTCATAGTTTTGCATTTGTGACACAGTATACCCATATAGTGAAAATTGCGCCAGAATATCCAATTGATGAAATTTAAACACCGTTTTGCCCCGTATTAGCATTCATCATGTGTAGTTGGATAAGATCGACATGTTAGGTCAATATTTAAATATCGGAGGATATCATTGCCGATCATATCATGACTCCTCTTCACCATATCTTCTATTCCTCCTAAACGTCCTGATAATTTTGGGCTTCAATATTCCCTCACACATAGGAGGGTCCAAAGTTTCTGAAAGAGGTAGTCTTTTTTTTGCGATCATGAAAGAGATAGTCTAGCAGAATTTTCACTACATTGCTGTGATAATTACTGTCACAAAGTGCACCACTAGACGCTTAAAGTGGAATTCACTCTATAAACTATAAAGACTCATATTTCTTGTATTTTTGGTCTTTATCTTAACTTGACAAGTAGGACTGTACAAACTCAGCCTATGATAAACAAAAGCATAAAACTGTATTAATTTGACATGTAACTTGAGTAAACTATCTTTCAGATAGTTTTATTTCCCATCGAGTAGCCGAGGCATCTTACAAGTATAATTTGACGAATCTAGACATTTAAACTGGGTGATCAGTGTTTATTAGGAAAATTTATTTCTTGATCCGCCTCCTTGGAAATAGTGAGACAAATACTCATCAACACAAAGCTTGGTACAAAATCTTAGAGCCTTCTTATAGCGGTTTGATACGAGGTTAGGGAAACGGGTCGTTTAGGGTTTATGAGGGACAGGGTCATCGTAGTGTTTTGTCATAGTTCGACCCATTCTTATTTCTAATTATTATGTATACGTGTGCTAGCTTGTTGATTGATCATACTAAAAAACAAAAGTCTGTCATTTTATTCGGCTCCTAGATAGAGCCGTCTATGTCGTTGCCGGTTGTTCCAAAAATGTTAACAAACGTGCTAATTATACCATGAAATTTATGACCTTATATTGATTTGGTGACATTAGTGATCGAAAGTTATAATTTTGTCAGGACCATCCCTCTAGCTCGGGGGAGTTAAGGCACTCGTTATGTAACACTGGTATCACCACCTGCAACCCTAACCTCTGAAAACCCTCCTCAAACCTCGTCTCCATGGTTACCGCCACTATTTGTATTGTCACCGCCTTTGGCTCCGCAAATCTTGCCACTGCCATTTCGATGAGAAATGGATTGAAGCTCAAAAGCAATTAAATAATTAATAGCAGTCACAAAAAGAAAACACCCGAGAACATTTTGTAAACACTTCGAGTCTTTGACGATCTTATTGGCACATGTAATAAGTGCAACCACGACTCAACCGCACGTGTTGTAGTGGCAAATTAGTCTTGTTGGCAAGGAATTCTACTGAACGCACTAATCATGAGCAGTTCATTGTCGTAGATCACATTACATGACGCAGTAGTGTATTTCCAAATTGTCAACTCCAAAGTAGTAACATGTAACTTTCAGTGGGGCGTGCGCATGCATATGCTTTGCACGCATGCAGTAAATTTCCATGGCCAGGAAAGTATCCTAGATAGACAAGAAGTCGTCGTCGTGCAAAAGCTGGTCATGCATATGGTTGGTAAGATTGCTAATTACTAATTACCATTGGGTTCTCTTTCCTCTTCGCATGGCAGGTGCTCCGACGAGGTGAACCCGAGGAAGCAGCCGTACAAGATATCGAACCAGCGGCTCCGTGACCTGGGCGTCGAGTTCACGCCGGCGGCTCAGAGCCTCTACGACACCGTCATAAGCTTCCAGGACAAAGGCATTCTCCCGGCAGCGCCAACCCCAGCCCCTCCTGCTCCAGCAGAGCACTGAGGAGTCCTCTTTTGTTCTAATCAAGTAAACATGTCAGAGCTTTAGCACAGGTCTTGTCATATTAATTGTGTCTCAATTGTATGCCTCTGGTCTAGTCTGTATAGTGGTTGAAGTATGTGGGTTTTGTGACTGTGTCTGGTTATGTGTTGTGGATTTTGTTACGGCTGTTGCAAACGGCAGAATTGTATTAACAATTTGAACTTCAATTGGCATGCATGCGGTTCTGTTGTCCAAAGTGAAGGGCTTCAAATGAAACGCTCTTGATATGCCAGCTTGGTTGGTTTCCCTTCCAGGATTTGTGACTCGCTCAACATATTTTCAAACGAACTGACATCCTGGTTTGACGAAGGAAAATAATACAGTATGCAACACAAGGCAGAAGGCCAGAAACACAAATGCAGATTGTGGGAAGCATATACAGTATATGTCCCAATTTTCTAAAAAGGATGAGCATTGGTGCCTGGTTGGCCCATCTTCCCACGCCAGCTGCTTCGGATATAAACTTGAAGAAAGAAGGCAAACCAAAGCTTCCCTAGGCCCAGCCCATGTTCCACAAACAACGTCCACCCACCATCCATTTTACCTCAACCTCTGTTCCTCTTCTTCCCGAGGAATAGTCAAGAATCAGGACCAGAATGGTTTTAGATGGAGGTTCACGGGAATATATGGAGAGCCAACGACGTAAAAGAGGGAGAATACATGGAAGCTCTTGAGAATTCTTAATCAGCAACTTAATCTTCCATGGCTATGCGCCGGCGATTTCAATGAAATTCTATATAGTCATGAGAAGAAGGGGGCACAAATAGGGCACCATAACAAATGGAGAAATTTTGAATGGCACTCGCTGACTGCGGACTGCGTGACCTTGGTTATTTGGGGGATAAGTATACATGGAGAAATCATAATCACGAGGCCAGCAGATACGTTAAAGAGAGACTTGACAAAGCTGTTGGGTCACGAAGCTGGTGGGCAAAATTCCCATCTTACAAAGTGATTGTAGGTGATCCTAGACATTCAGACCATCGACCTGTGACCATAATAATAGAAGGAAATGAGAAATGTGTGAGAAGCCAAGAGGGTAGCGGTGGGTTCAGATTTGAGGCAAAGTGGTTGCAGGAAGAAGGGTGTGGAGAAATTGTTAGCAATGCATGGTCTGTTGCTTCTCTCTCTGGGGAAAATGATGTATCGCAGAGATTAAGGAAGATAGCAGAAGACTTACGTGACTGGGATTCCAATGTGTTAGGTGACTTGGAGAAAAGGATAAAAGCCATCAAAAATGAACTGGAAAAGGTTAGAAGAGGACCAATTAGCCAATATACAGTTTCTCGAGAACACTTTCTGCATGAGAAACTTGACAGATTAGAGCTTCAACAAGACATGTTCTGGAGACAAAGGGCTCACGTTAAATGGCTTCAATCCGGAGACAAAAATACCACATTTTTCCATGCTTTTGCATTGGAGAGGAAAAGAAAGAACACAATAAAGCGACTGCGAAGAGAAGATGGAGAATGGATTGAGGGTGAAGAGCGACTAAAAGAGCATGCGGCAAGCTATTTTTTTACCTTTTCACGACCACAACTGGACCAAATAGTGAAGAAATTATACAGGCGGTTACTCCAAAAGTTTCTATGCAGGTGAACGAAAGTCTTTGTGCAGAGTATACTGAAGAGGAAGTAAAATCAGCTATGTTTAGTATCGAAGATCTCAAAGCACCTGGACCTGATGGAATGCCAGCAGTTTTTTATAAAAGCTTTTGGCACATTTTGGGTGACCAATTAACAAAAGAGGTTTTTAATACTTTGAGGGGAGTCCAAATGCCTCAGGGCTGGAATGACACCATGGTGGTGTTAATTCCGAAATCCTCTAATCCACAAAGTATGAAAGACTTAAGGCCCATCAGCCTCTGCAATATCGTCTATAAGGCAATGTTCAAGAAATCGTTTATCGTTAACTTCTCGGTCGGCCTAAGATTTTAGATTAATCGCTTATCGGCCGATTAATCGATTTTATCGGTTGACTATTTATCGTCTAGTCTTTCCATAAATTTAGAATTTTGGCACCAAAGTTCAAAAATATGGTATGCTAAAACAGCATTGGAGTATTGGACAAAAGTGTTACCTTGATTCATTGCATTTAAATTGACAAAAAATGGAAAAATTCGAGCTATTGTACACTTCTACTCCCTCCGTTTGGTTTTAATCGACACCACCATACTAGATGGGCAGCATCAGAACGCGTGAATTAAATGTGAACAGAGGGAATACAAGACTAATGACCCAAAAATCATCTCTCTGACAGATGAATCGTCTACCAAATCGCCGTAAGTGGCAAAATTTGGGATATTTTGGTCAAAATATCGGCTATCAGATTGCTATATCGGCCAAGGCGATAAATCAGACCGATAAGTAATAATCTTATCGTTCAACCAATGATTCACGATTAATCAGGAGATTAATCGGCATATCGGCTAATTTTTTGAACATTGCTATAAGGTGATCTCGAAAGTAATCACAAATAGACTAAAACATATTCTCCCTAATATTATATCTCCTAACCAAAGTGCATTTGTACCAGGACGTATAATATCAGATAATATACTTCTAGCATATGAACTAACACACTTTTTATAGAAAAGAAGAAATGGTAGGATGGGCTATGCTGCGATCAAGCTAAACATGAGTAAGGCCTACAATCGGGTGGAATGGAGATTTTTGAAGGACATGATGCTGAAATTGGGGTTCGCTAATGATTGGGTAAATCTCGTGATGAAGTGTGTAACAACGGTGCAATACAAAGTCAAGGTGAACAAAGGCATGACAGAGATGATTATACCCCAGAGAGGATTACAACAGGGCGACCCTCTTTCCCCTTATTTATCCCTATTGTGTGCTGAGGGGTTTTCGGCTTTGTTGTATGAAGCTGAAAGGAATAGCAGTATCAAAGGCATCAAACTTTGCAGAGAGGCGCCAAGTGTAAGTCACCTTTTATTTGCATCTGACTCACTTCTGCTACTTGAAGCAAATACAAGCAACGCTCAAGCTGTTAGCTCCATATTGGATAAGTATGAAGCATGTTCAGGACAAGTAATAAATAAAGACAAATCATCTATTCTTTTTAGCAAGAACACAAAAGAATGGCAAAAAAGAGAGGTGATGGACATCATGCACATCCCAACCGAAGGATTAAAAGGGAGATACCTAGGAATGCCATCTTACATTGGGAAGGACAAAACAAGAACCTTTCAGTACATCAAAGAGAAGGTATGGAAGAAAATCCAAGGTTGGAAAGGAAAGTTGTTGTCGAAGGCGGGAAAGGAGATTTTAATTAAGGCAGCAGCCCAGGCAATACCAGTATACACCATGTCTTGTTTCGACCTGACAAAGTCCTTATGTGATGATCTTAGCTCTATGATATGCAAATTTTGGTGGAGCCAAATAGACAAAGCTAATAAAATACATTGGACAAGTTGGGAGAAAATGTCAAAACCAAAAAGAGTTGGAGGGTTAGGATTCAGAGACCTACATTTATTTAATATGGCCATGCTTGCAAGACAAGCATGGCGCCTTCTTCAAAATCCTTCCTCTTTATGTGCAAGAGTATTAGAAGCAAAGTACCATCCAGGACACAGCATAATTAAAGCAACACAAAAAATTGGAATCTTCTATGTATGGCGTAGCATTTTAAAAGGTGCCCAAGTTCTGAAAAAAGGCATTATCTGGCGAGTCGGAGATGGAAGGAGCATAAATATATGGTCAGACCCTTCGCTGCCTAGAGACACTACTAGAAGAGTAACTTCAGAGAGAGGAAGACAAGTGATTTCAAAGGCAGCTGAGCTTATCGATCCAGTTTCAAATTCTTGGGACGTCCGTCTAGTGCAGCAGACTTTTAATGCTAAAGAGGCTAAGCTAATATTTCAAATCCCCATCTATGACTACACAAATGATTGTATCGCTTGGCATTTTGACAAGAAGGGCGCTTTTTCAGTGAAATCATCTTACAAGGTGGCCTTGGACATTGCAGAACGAGAATCAGATCATGGGCAGACATCTAATGCAGCAAGTAATGGTGAAATTACAAATTTTGATTGGAAGAAACTCTGGAATCTACCCTTGCCAAGTAAGATACTTCACTTTTTATGGCGTATGGCCACATACACATTACCTTTTAAGAATGAAACTAAAATGTAGAGGCGTAGAAGTGGATACTAGATGCCCTATATGTTTCAGGTTTGATGAGGATGGAGGGCATTGCTTCCTTAAATGCAAAGTGGTGAGGAAGATATGGTATTTCGCTCAGCTGGAGCATGTCAGGGCGAAACTATTACTCTGCACTGACCCGCTAAATCTTCTTGAAGAAGTGTTCAGGTTAAGTGAACAAGAAAGTATGAAGGTGTGTATCCTACTTTGGCTGGTTTGGCATGAGAGAAATAAAGCCAATGCTAGAGATACAATGAATACAGGAACCTCAAGTAGCACAAGATGACACAAAAGAAGGTTTCCATCCAAAAATGATCTCCTCCTCCAAGTGAGTTTCTTAAAATAAATACAGATGGTGCCTTTTATGAATCATTGAAAGTTGGTGGCTGGGGTTTTACTGTAAGAGATGATCGTGGATTGCTTATTGCTGCAGGAACAGAGTGGGAAACCTGGAACATCTATCTGACACCCTCCATGCAGAAGCATTGGCACTGCTATATGCACCGAAAATATCTACTCAGATGGGATGCGTGCGAGTTATCTTCGAAACAGACTCCATGATGCTGAAGCAAGCAATTTCAAGTGATGAGTATAAACTGGCACCATTAGGAACTCTGTTTCAAGAGATAAGAAGGCAGCTGAATGTTTGCTTTCAGTGATGTAAACCTTAGTGTATGTTCAAGGTCGTGTAACAACGCAGCACACACTTTAGTTGCACATGGAGCCTCCATGGGGAATGGTATTTATGAAACTTTGTTAGGCCATTTCCCCGGATTTGTAATGAATGTTGTAGCTGACGATTTAGTCAGCATGTCCTTATAATGAAATACAACATGTTCCTTTCAAAATCGTCAAAAACATGTTCCTTTCAAAAAAAAAAGAATCAGGATCAGGATGAGCAGAGCATTCGGCCAGCGACCATTGCGATGGTGAGGCGACGACTAGTCGACTACCCAGACGCTTGCAAGCCTCTGTGGCCTGAACTGCACATCGGTTGTTTCTCTAGTCGGGGATCCATACTTCTTAGCTCGCAGGTCCATAGCTACAGCGATTAAGCTAGGACTTGATATAGTTCAAAAAATTAAAAGTAGGTGACAAATCGAGCAATTATATCGATCTAAATAAATCAATAGATTATATACACTGGTAGTTGCTGTATGGAAAACCGGTATATTGTCTTTGTATGATCTAAGATCGCGAGTACGTGATAATGGATCAATATCTCTCCACGAACATAGGGTCGTGCATGTCAGAAGGAAAGGCAACAAGGTAGCTGATGCTCTTGCAAAGCTGCGAACTACTGAAGATTTAATCTTTGACGAATCCTCTGTCCCCTCTAACATTAGAGAGCTTGTATTATGTGACTTAAACCTAGTCTCTGTGCCCTAATATATGGCTCTCTTTTGTCTCAATTTTTTTTTTTGATGAAGTTCAGATTCAGATCACATGCCCAGATACCACATGCCTCCAGAATCTGGATAGACAGGCTGAATATTTCTCACATGTTTACCAACGTCAACTGTACAATGCATTTGGTATGGACGACCAGCAATTTTTCCACTGTACTGTGGAAGTGTGTATATGTAACTAGGGAACTACACTGACCAGTGCTGCCCCCATATACAGTAGATCAGATCGCAATCTCACCTATATTTGTAGTTCTGCTGAGTTCGCTTGGGCCTCAGATGTTTCAGCTTCCATGGTATCTTCGTCGAACCTTGGCGGGCTCGATGGAGCGCTGCTGGAAGGTGTACCTGACAGGAACGTATCCGTGTTGGTGTCGGACCATTCAGCAGTTACTGCGCCAGCTTCTGAACCTGGGAGGTCTACCACAGGCGGATCAGAATTATGTATGCTCTCGATGGTATCACTTTCTGGTTTCTCCCGTGCAGAGAGTTCATGTTCTTGATTGGATTCAGCTTCTGGCAAGGATAGTGAGTCAGCAACTACATCTTTATCGCTGTCAAACTGCGGCACAGAAGAAAGTGCAGATGCATCCTCCGAGAGTTCACGGTCTTGAGAGTACGGACTGAAGGGTTCAGCTTCTGGCAAAGATGATGTAACAGCAACAGCATCTTTGTCACTGTCAAACTTTGGTGCAGAAGAATGGATATCTTCTGGTTCTTCACGAAAAATCTGGACAGGCCCACTATCTAGAATGCTACCTTCCAGTGTGGCATTGCTGATTTCTGTTTCCTGGAGAGATATCACATCAAAGCCATCATGCACATTGTTTAATCCCTTATGATCTGATGCATCATCTGTGGTGTGATTGCTTTCGCTTGACAAATCCACATGACTAAACTCAACATCAACATTACGAAAGCTTTCTTTCTGGTCGCTCGATGACTCGGAAGTGTGAATTGATGTGGTCACATCTATCTCCGAAAATATAACCTATGATCAGACAAAAAAGAGTATTTTACTATGTGGAGAGGTAAAAGTGCACACTTGAAGAAAGCTATAAAATGCAAGAATTGCCTGGTTACCTCAACTCTAAAGTCTACAGGAAAGCGGTGTTCTGTGTCCCACAGAATGTCAATCTGGTCCCTATCAAGTAACAAAAGGTTGTCTTCAATAAAAGCTGTGTTAAACATAACTCTGAATACCATCACTTCATGTTTAAAGTCCTCGTCCACTGTGATGCACTCCATGACAATGTCTCCTCGGACAGGACATCTAACATTAACCTTGATTATTTCATTGTCTTCCTGAAAGTGTATTCAGGAACATTTAAGTGTTCAGGTCAGCAATTTAAGCTTTAAGGATAAGGATGTCTTGCCAGAATCACAACAGATATCAATAGCAACTTCCAAATCCAATACAAACCAGTTATGCGTTATTTGAACTGGAAAAATATAAATCCTAATAAATTAAATAGCCGAAAGAAGGATGCAATATTATGCACTCACAAGTTTGAACCTATTGAGAACTGTAATAGAAAGCAAACTGAACTATATGTGTAAGTCAACAATCCCTCCAAGTGACCAAGGATACTTTAAGTAGTTCAAGAGGAAAAATTATATACTCATATATTGCACCCTTGATCTCTCCATTCTTCAAGCTGACTAACTTCAACACTAAACACCCAAACTGTGTACTAACACACCATTCAGAGTTCAGACTGTAAAAAGTCAAAATCAGTGAAAATTTACTCATTACGGTGGTATTTAAATAAGCTAGTTTTTGGCCGACGTGGCCTTACGACCAGCATCACATGTGCTGGGCACACAACTAGAAAAGGATTAAATTGCACTTAACCGGCGCTTGTTGCAGCAAGGGTTGTTTTAGCCTTTTAGGTCAGGTTTGTGATTTCAGCGGGTTTTAAAGTTGCAGGGAGAATGTTAAGCAGTTTAGACGGTCAGCACAGAAACTAGATGACTTGAAGAGTTCAGGGGTGTAATTTTTTTTCATGTGGAGAATAGATCAGTAATGAAGGTCTAATCAACATTAGAGACAAAAAACCACAGGCCTACTGTAAAATACCAATATGTAGTTCATGATATGTTGATAACAAAACTAAATCATACCTGTGTGTAAAGCTGAACAAAATCACTTGTCTTTGGAGTTGAAAAGAGAACTTTGGCATTACTGTCATTAGGCACCAGGGGATCAGGGCCATAAATTCGAAATATTGGCCTACATCCCCCTTGACCATCAAAATTCGGTACCTTCCTGATGATTGCACAATTCAAATTCAGCGTCTTGTCAGCAGGAGGCCACAGTTCTGGTGATATGTGCCGTTTTGATACATACTTCAAGTATCTCAACTGAGAAGGTGCTGGGTCAAATGGTGAGTAGAGCTCAACCAGCCCAGGTGGTGCATGTCTGTGGACCGTCTCCAATGCCTTCCTCTCATCTTTGCACCTTCGAAGGTAAACCAGTAGGGCTGCCAATGCGAAAGCAAGGACCGGCCACCCCCCATGTTCTGAATGTATAAGCAGGAAGTTGTCAGGGCTTAATGAAAGCCAGCTTTCGCTAGACCTAAGAAAATGGTGAACCATCTCCAATGTGAGCAAAGGGCACCCCTCATAGTTACGTGGATAACCCATCACACTCATATTATAGCCTGAGAAAATGCGGGCAGTTTGGTTGTTCTTCTTGCCTCCCTCAAAGTTGAACACCATAAAAGAATCAATGGAGTAGCGGGCAAGTAGCTGTTTTAAGATGCCTCCTATGTATGGTCTCAGCTCGTCTTCTTCAAACAAATCCGTGGAGAAGCAGTGGTCAAATACTGGAAAGTAAAGAATTAGTCAAAAGTTAGCATCTGAAAGGGGACACTGAGAGCAACCTCAGTTCTACTCTTAAACAGTGAGATCAGACCATGCCCAGTGGTAGCAGTTGAGCATTTCCATATATAAACCTATGTGAAAAAGGCATGTACCCGCTTTGAAACATTTGAACCTAAACAATGAAACATCCATGCATACAGAGAAAAGAAAAATCGTAGTTGGTATGCATATGCTACAAGTGGGCGTCTAATAGAAAAAATATATGGTGGTAGTTTCAGGCAGTTGATTTCATCGGAACATGAAGCCTCTTTTCGAATTATAAGTCAACTCACTCAGCCAAATGTAGTTTTCTTTTTTGGCGAAAATGTCCTACTCCGAAATAATTCTGAAATGGGTGTAAGTTCCTTCCCTAGTAAAATGGAGAAAAAATTACTGCAAAATATTTTATGTGTCAGGGATGGACCTTAAAGCAAAAGCTAATCACTCCACATACTGATGATAAAACTATGACCTGATTTATAAGCCATCCATGACTTAATATGGAAACTGGAAGGAGCATCTCATGCTCTGAAGTATAGCAGTTTATATGTGTGCCCTACAAAGCTAAGCCCTCGAACCATCTCATGCTAAACCTTGATGAAAATTAACCCCGCATAACCAAAACGCATTGAGTGAAACACATGACCCTCAAGAAAATAATGACAATCTGATGAGGACAGCCAACTAATCCGGTGTATTCCGTGGGTTCCTATTATGGTCAAATGCGGAGCCCAGCAACAGCTAATCAAGTAAAAGTTCTCTGCATAACCTTTGCCAAGTCAAACCAAACACACAATGGCAGCACGATAGCACGAGTCGTTGACGGAGTCATTCGCCGCCGATCAATTCTATAAGCAAAACTCTGCCCCACTAGTCCAACAATGAGCCCATATCTTGCTACTTCGTACGATTTTTCTCAAGGATTAGCGAATGCAAAAGGAACATAAATCTTTTAAAAAAAACTAGAACAGATTGTGTACAAGTCCCATGCTAAAACCTCCAGCCCGAAGAAGAACCACCCTGCACGCAACGTGAACAAGATTTTCCCAAAAGCGTTGCTTTCAAGAAACCGCGGAGGAACAGGTCCGAGCCGCGCATGAGCGAGCGAGCAGG
The DNA here is from genome assembly GCA_007115705.1 of Dactylis glomerata. Lineage (NCBI taxonomy): Eukaryota > Viridiplantae > Streptophyta > Magnoliopsida > Poales > Poaceae > Dactylis > Dactylis glomerata. Next base: position 291,101 of record QXEO01000032.1, on the reverse strand, counting down.
CGGGCAGGTTTTACCCAGTCCCAGACGGACACAGTAAAGACGGCGCAATCTCGTCTCAGTCAAGAATGGAATGGGGGATTCGGTAAGGGGACACGCACCCAAAATGTTGCCGGAGATCTCGACGAGCCCGGCCGGCATCCGCCAGTTGAACAGCCGCCGGAACAGCGCCATCTGCGGCGGCGGCGCCTCAAATGGCCGGCCAGGCACGCGGAATTCGAAATGCTCCTAGCAGCACGACTGCCCAATCGTCCGGCGGGCCGGGCGGTCGGCGCGGGGCGACGGGGGGAGAAGAGGTGGATTGTGATGAGGAGGGAGCGGGGGAGAAGAAGACGACGTGGGGAGGAGTAGCTCGGCCCGCGGCGGCGGTGTATATGGAATGGAATGGATTTGCGGGGAGGCAGCTGGGCAATTTCCGGCGATTTGTTTTTGTCGGGGGAGAGAAGAAAAAGGAAGAAGCTTTGGTTTGGTTTGGTTTGTTTAACAGGTCGTCGCGGGCGCGTGCTCTGCTCGACTCGACAGAGATTGGTGAGGAAGAGAAGATTTCCCAGCAGCGGCGCCGGGCCCACATGTGAATTTCTTTTTTTTTGTAAAGTGTAAAGTACTAAAGTTGGTTTGAAATTTGAACCTTGAGCGAGCTCATTCTGCTTTTTCGGTGTCGTCCCATGTCGGTGGGTCTTTTTGAATATGTTGTAATTTAATTTTCCTCAATTCAGTGGTATCTTTTATGCAAATGAGTGTAAAGTGCATTGCCACACTAAAGAGACTTACACATGATTCATGTTTTCATATTTACGCATGTATTTAAATATGTTTTAATATATAGATATATATCCAGATAAATTTAAGATATCTTTTTTGAACTAAGGGATACAACAAGATCCAGGAGGACAACATCGCTGAAAAGGCCATGAGGGTATGAACGAAGGATAGATGACAAATATGGGGGAAAAGCAAGGTGAGGCAAATTGAACTCCTGTGGACAAGTGCTGATAAAAGAGAAGGAGCATCGCGACCCACTTCTAGCACTGTCTAGAGGAACTCGCCTTTCAAGTCGGGAAACCTCTAAATTCATTGTTCGGGGTAATACCGCCAACTACTATGAACTAGAGGTTTATCTAGGACAATGTTTTTTCGGTAGGAGTGGAATCTTGCGGGGTTGGTTATGAAAAATCTTAGGACTCGTTTGGCTCCCATCATTTGGGGCTAGAATCAAGGAATTCATTTGTGATTCTAGAAATTACTTGTTTGGCTGCCACGGAATTGGTTACGGAATTCATTTCGAATTCCATGATTTTCATCCCATGCCTAATCTTAATACCTATGTGGTACCCTGTCATTTCTGTGACTTTGCCAAATGAAATGATTTCATCATATCATTTTATTTTATTTATACCAAATAAAATAAAATGATGGGTGCCAAACGAGCCCTTATAGAAATTATTTTCATTCTTCATTTTTTTAGGTTTTTAAACATTTGCTCATACCTCTTGTTCCAATTTTCTCTGGATATCCACTACAAAATATATCATTTATATCCTCGCTTCTTTATGTTCAACGTTTCCTATGTTTAAGACTCATGTAAGGATCCACGCAATACATGACATATATTCTCGTACATACCGGTTTATAAGTTTTTTGTGTATCTCTAGATCATCAATTTGATCAACTTAATATGAGGTATATAATTATCATTAACAGATAATATAACATGTACAATATATATACTAGTTGAATGCCCGTGCGTTGCCACGGAACCTAAAATTTTCCCTTTCCGCTATAAATGTAAATATAATGCACAAATGTTCTCACTAATGAGAAGGATATGACAAAGAGAAAACATTTTTAACATACTCCAGTGGAGCGGAAGGGCATGCAGTTTGTTTACTTAAACTGCATATCAGATCTCGCTCGAAGGCATGACAAAGATGCATATGTTATCCCTTCTCTTTGCTAACCAAATCCCTCAGATTCACACGTTTCAGCATAATGCTCCTGACAACAAGGCCACTTTACTTCTCCCTCTCCTCTCTCTCAACAAAGTTTTCTTACATTGTGTGAGCATCCATGTTGAGATAAAAACCATCGAGGCATCAACCCTCTAGTTCTCATCATCGTCCTAGTCCACAGCATGCCACTACCTTTTTGAACTTCCACAAATACCTGTCCAAATTGGACATCATGAAACCCGGCAACCATCTCAACTTATTTTTTAAACAGAACAAGCGTCTCAACTTAGACACCCCCACTTAAATTTTTAAGGAACGGAACGTGAGTGTGACAATAGTTTCCAAAATTAACAAAATAGAAGAAGAATTTAAATAAGCTTAACGATTAGTGTCAGATCAACTTAATCAATTGGCGTACAAAACCATCTTATCAAGGAGGCCACCATGAGAAAGGCAAACAACTATTGTTCAACATAGAGGACTAATATCATAACTTGTTTATGTTCCTACATTTTGCACCGTAATTTGTGGGTATGGAACTGGCTCAAACTCCCCTGCAACAAGAAATTAATAACCAGAGAAATCAATCAATAATAAGACAAATCAACGGGCATTTTTTATAAGGAATATTTAGAAGAAAACTCATTTGATCTCAGAGTCGGCACACTAAGAACAAGAACATAAAATGCAGAGTACCTACCACAGCAGACGATGCAATTGTTTGTCACCTTTCAACTACCTAATTGGTTCTGCGTAAAAATTTAATACATAAAAATACAAATATCAGGTTAATCAACTTATCAATTAACTTCTGAGTTACATATCAGAAATATAAAGGATCCCAACTCAGTAGATTGGTTCCAGTCTTAGATGAAGGACCACACCAAAAAAAGCTATTTGGCAATGCTAATGGTGCATGTTAGCCTTTCAATGGAGATAAAGGACATTCTGATTGTACAAGCAAGCAGGTACATGATCTTTTTCATATTTTTCTTTGAAAATAATTCTGCAAATTTTACTTGCACTTTAGTTTATGAGTTCTTTAATGGTACCTTTACATTTCTTTTTAACTTTCCGCTCTCATATTTCTATGTTGACATTAGGCATCACATGCTCTGATTGAAGATAGTTCAGCTTTTGCTTTATCACAACCTTCTTGAAATCTCTGAATTTTGTGCACGAACCTCCTCATGCAATCCAAGGCCTATTTATTATTATTCATAATCAATATAGCTTACTGCAAAACAGAAAATGACCAGGAGATAGCCGTCCTACATTTGCAACACAAGCCTTTACCAATTCAACTGGTATATCCACCTGAAAATATAGCACCACATTAGGATTATAGCCAGAAGGTTAGGAAATAACATCACCTGCGAGTCATAATAACACAAATCAAGTACTTGTAAAGGATTCATCATCAAAACAGTAATCACCCTTTTCTGTATGCATTAAAAGTGAGGCGTCTCCATAAATAGCGGGGCACCAAGAGGAAATGAATCCATCAGGGTGAACTCTTGAAGAATCTGTTCTTCTATCCCATCAAACTTTTGCAATTTCAAGTGAATATACTTGATGTCAGTTTTCTAGATTTTGTACAGCTAGCTAAGTCACAACTCAAATGAAGTAAGTATGAATCTACACCTCTGTTACATTTTCGAATTTCCACTTGACGTGGGATACCACGATATCTTTTAACCGTGTATCATCCTTATTCACAGTTAAACTTGTGCATCACTTGAACAAACAGTCTCACGTGTGTTACATAAATCAACCAATTGTTGTAAAGTGGTAGAAGTATCTTTGTTTACCTGGAAAGTAGTGTCAAACATCTTCTTGTGCTTCCGTTCGTCTAAAAACTCGACAATACTACTGGGGGTATCCCTTTACTGTACTGTTCAGAGATTCAGTTATTGAGATTCAGTCTAGTGCTTCTTTTCCAACAAAATACATGGCAGCCATGGCCACCGGAGCAACCAGAAAAAAATGAAAATGGGCGAAAGCAAGCACGACAGTCTACAGGACGATGAAAATCGGTGGAGCACCTGATGCAAAATCAACCAATTTACTTACGGGGTAAGTGCTCTCCGCGAATGCTGCCGGCGGAGCATAACGTCCGCACACGCAGATGACTTTATGGCAGCAAACTATTGCAATTGATCGTGCAGCTCCACCACGTCCGCCGCATCGCCCCGCCGTCCAAATCTCCAGACGGTGATGGTGGGAGCGGGGTAGATCCTCCTCGCCGGGAACGGTGTGGGGCTGGCTGATCGGCGCGCGAGGATGCCGAGGAACAGCAGGGATGCGCGCAACCGAGGAGCTGTGGCGATTCTCTTGTGGTTGCTTGCGGATCTGAGGGACGGGGAGGGCGGTGACCTAGGAAGGAGGTTTGATGAACGGGGCGAAATATCGGTCGACGATGGAACACCATTAAGGGTGTGTTTGGTAGCCCGGCCGCACTCAGATATTCCCATCCCAACCAAGAATTCTAGCAATTTCGCTGTTTGTTAGCCCGGGTCGACTGAGTCGGGCAGTGCCCAGTCCAACCGAAAAATGCCCCTCAGCCCTGCCCGGTAGAGAAGCTCGATTCGAGCTTCGCACTTGGGCAGGGCTGGACTCAGCCGAAATCCACCCCGCGCCTCCGCCCCGCGCCTCGCTCCCACAGGGGTCTCGTGCCCGAGCCCTCAGTTCTCCCCCAAAAATGCTCTCTCTCTCGCGAGCGCTCTCTCTCTCTCTCTGACCGGAACTCTCCCCAGCCGCCGGCCTCTGCCACCAGCCGCCGGCCTCCGCCACCAGCCGCCGCCGCCGGCCTCCGCCACCAGCCGCCGGCCTGCGACCGCATCTCGCGCATCTGCGACCGGATCTCGCGCATCTGCGAGCGCGTCTCGTGCAGGCAGCACCAGCCCGCGTCGGCCACCACCAGGCAGCACCAGCCCGCGCCGGCCAGCACAAGGCAGCACCAGCCCACGCCGGCCAGCACCAGGCAGCACCAGCTCGCGTCGGCCAGCACCAGCCCGCGCCGGCCACGGACAAAGCTGGCAGAGCCGACGCCGCCATGGCCAGCGCCGCCAGGCCCAGCTCCGCCCCGGATGGCACCGCTAGCTTGACGGATAGCGCCGCCAGACTTAACTCCGCCCCAGACAATGCCGCTACCTCGCCGGAGTGCCCTCGCCGGAGTTTGTCTCACAGGGACCCGATTGCTTTTTATTTTTGTATCCAGGGACCTGATTGCTTTTTATTTTGTATCCAAGGACCTGATTGCTTTTGATTTTGTAAATAGGGATCTAATTGCATTGTATTTTTTATCTCAACAGACCCGACATACCAAACAACATCTCAGCTCGGAATATCTCAACCGACCCGACCTACCAAACACACTGCAAAATCTCAACCCAACTTAGCTAAAGTGAGCTTGTATGAGAAGGAATAGCTACTCTCGGATGGCCCGGGCTACCAAACACACCCTAATTGTTACTGTGATTAGCGCTGCCCCGCGGTGATAGCTATTTTTTCGTTAGGGGTAAAAGTGGAAATCAAATGATGTAGAGGTAAAGTGCCTTCACCAACTGCAAACCAATAGTAGTATATATATATATAGTAGTATACTAGCTGAATGCCCGTGCGTTGCTACGGTTTTTGCGCAAAACACATCTATCACCGTGTTTTTGCAAACCTTGCCAACATACCTGATACCTCAATCCTTTATGGACTCCAGAAACTTCACCACCACAGGGTCGCCCTTGACAAGATCCAAGATGATTCCATTGTTGATCATCTACCACACAAACTCGAGGTCGGCCGGGCGACGGCCTTGCTGCTGTTCTTGGCCCCCTTGGCACGGATTGCGTCCAGCGGCTCGACGTGCTTCTGCACACGCTTCTCCTGAATCCGCCACTGCGCCTTGACGTCGGCGTCGGCGTCCAGCCTGACGAGCTCGTTCATGAGCGCCTCGGTGAGCGCAACTACGTCGGCCTCCACCACCCTCCCGCCCTTGTTGACGATCGTCTCCAACGCCGACACCTGGAACGAATACCAAGTCAACTCAACCGCCCCGCCCGCCATGGAGAAGACCGTATATGGATGGAAAAGAAGAAGAAGAAGCTACGACATATACCTTGGATGCGAGCTTGTCGATGTCGAGGCTGATCCTCGAGACGGCCTTGGCAGCCTTTTGCGCCTTGGCATTCCTCCGCACCTCGATGAGCCTCCTGGCCTGCGCCTCGGGGTCCTCGACCATGGTCATCTTGGATCGGTCCCTGACGCTGACCATGTCGAGGAACTCTTTGGAGTCGCGCTCCCGGTCCTTGTAGAGCACCTTCTAGTCCTCCGGGTGGAGGCCCGTCTTCTCGGACATGAGCTTCTTGAGCTCCCCGAAGGAGGCCTGGGAGTTGACGTAGACCTCGTGGGTGACGCTGGCAAACTTGAACTTGACGCAGATGGTGGGGACGGGGGCGCCGCCGGGCGGTGGGTCGGAGTCCGGGGTGCGCTTCTAGACGAGCATCCCGCTAGAAGACGTAATTAGTATCAAATCACAATATCAAATCAAGGATACATATACGTCTTCCTTCTAGAAACGGAAGGAATATTGATTATCATTGATTTTTGTATTAATTTGTATTAATTATGATTTGATATTATGATTGATACTATAATTAGCGCATGAACCGTGATTGAAGTAGTTTTTTTTGTTAGGGGTATTTTGGGCAATCAAATGATGTAGAGGCAAAGTGCATTCACCAACTGAGAACCAATAATATAGATTGAGGTGATTAAACATGCCATCAGTTGTTAGTATCTTGAGCTTTCGCAACTGAATATTGATATTGGCAAAGCAGATTAAACCAAAAGGCCTAGTCAAATGATCTGGGCAACTTTTACTACTAAATCACCAAAATTGTTTCCTTCAGTACAGAAGTATTCTAGGTGAAGACTGTGCAATTGTTTGAAGTCTTTATATAGTAGTGGCAGTGATGAACTTATATACAATTTCTCATGTGCACAATATTCCAGCTCATCACATGAAAAAATCAAGAAGGAATCTATTAGTTCGTTAAGTTCTTGCAAAAATGAGCCTCCAACTATAACTTGCATACAACAACGTTTGCATTGATATTTTCTGAAGCGAAATAATCTATCCTTAACATCAGTTCGGCAATTGAAGTTCATGTGTACCTCCAATTCATTGACAAGAGGCAAGTTCCATCCAATAGCTCCTTTTATTGTCAGACATCAATGCAATTTTTCCTTTCAGGTCATCCGGTACATTGCTGATGCTAACGCATACTACAACACGAAGCTTCTAACTGTTTTTACCTTGAGGCATCGCATGCTGCTCCAGCTGCTAACACAAACGAGAAACTGAAAATCACTCCAAACAATTCACCGAATCTAGACCAAAATCGGCAGCGCGGATGGCTCACAAGCAGCATCTACGACTCGGGGAGGCATGGATCCACGCCAAACTCTTTGAGCACCTGCCAGGAGCGACAGCGGTGACCAGACCCGCCTCTGTCACCGACGTGTACGCACCTGAAGACCCGCCATGGAGGGAGGTTCCACAAGGGGAGGGCCAGCGTCGGGCCTCCTCGCCGTGTATGGCCGGGCCACGCCGGGAGCTTTGCCGTGGAGGGCACTCCGCCTACGCATCAGCCATGGGGATCGACATCCTCGCCGTGGAAGGGATGGGCCGCGTACCGTGACGACGCTCGCAACCACACCATTGAGAACATCGCCGGGAAGCCATCTCCGCATGGTGCTTGGCCTGTGGTCCGACCGTGTCCAAGCATCACGGGATCTTACAGGCAGCTCTGCTCTAACGAAGCGGCCTCTAGGCTCGCAGGGGATTGGACGGCGACGGAGTCTCCGAGCGTGCTGGCAACAGAATGCACAGATCGGATCTGGAAGTAATGCATGACGGGGAGGTGTGTTGACGAACGTAACGCTGATTAATTACCGTGATTGGTGGTTAGTCTTAAAATAGGATGGAGTGATTAATTCTGGTGATTGCCTATTTGCGTTCCATTTTTTGGTGAAGGGTAGAATCGAAAATCAAAAGATGTATGTTGAAAAGTGCCTTCACCAACTCCAATCTTATAGTTTAGAAGATATATAAAGCTATAAAGATATAAAGATAATAAAATAGATACATTACATTAAGTTGGTAAAATAGACAACCTAGGTATACTTGAAGGACTAATAAACAGGTATTGATGGAGCATCGTGGTTTCTTTACTGATTTCTAATCATGGATGTAACCTGTCACACCCGCCACGTCCACCGAACGAAATGAACGTGCTTGCTGGATGCTGGGGACTTTCGCTCGCATACACTGATACACCGTCCACGGGTGTCGTCCGATTTCACTTTTTGTTCTACAAAATACGTGCAGCGAACGACCCTGTCTTTTCAAAAAAGAGACTTACCCATGATTCATCATGTATTAATATCCTAGTCCCTTCGTCCATAAAAGAATGTCATTGTCTAGATACGCATGTATTTAAACATGTTTTAATATATAGATATATATCCAGATAAATTTAAGACATCTTTTTTGAACTAAGGGATATAACAAGATCCAGGAGGACAACATCGGTGAAAAGGCCATGAGGGCACGAAAAGCAAGGTGAGGCAAATTGAACTCATGTGGACAAGTGCCGATAAAAGAGAAGGAGCATCGCGACCCACTTCTAGCACTGTCTAGAGGAACTCGCCTTCCAAATCGGGGAACCTCTAAATTCATTGTTCGGGGTAATACCGCCAACTACTATGAACTAGAGGTTTATCTAGGACAATGTTTTTTTTGGTAGGAGTGGAATTTTGCAGGGTTGATTATGAAAAATCTTATAGAAATTGTTTTCATTCTTCATTTTTTTAGGTTTTTAAACATTTGCTCATACCTCTTGTTCCAATTTTCTCTGGATATCCACTACAAAATATATCATTTATATCCTCGCTTCTTTATGTTCAACGTTTCCTATGTCTAAGGCTCATGTAAGGATCCACGCAATACATGACATATATTCTCGCACATACCGGTTTATAAGTTTTTTGTGTATCCCTAGATCATCAATTTGATCAACTTAATATGAGATATATAATATCATTAAAAGATAATATAACATATACAATATATAATAAAATAGATACATTACATTAAGTTGGTAAAATAGACAACCTAGGTATACTTAAGGACTAAAAAAATAGATACTGATGGAGCATCGTGGTTTCTTTACTGATTTCTAGTCATGGATGTAACCTGTCACACCCGCCACGCCCACCGAACAAAATGAACGTGCTTGCTGGATGCACAACGTCCACACGGATGTCGTCCGAATTCATTTTTTTGTTATAAAAAGTACGTGCAGCGAACTACCCCACTAGTGGAAAACAGGGCATCAGCCCCGGTTGGTTTCGGCCTTCAGTCCCGGTTGCGCAACCGGGACTGGAGTCCAATCTTTAGTCCTGGTTGCTATACGAACCGGGACTAAATAGAGACCACGTGGCAGGGGCTGGGCGCTCGTGGGCGTAGGACCTTTAGTCCCGGTTCGTGAACCGGGACTAAAGAGTCCACACGTGGCAGCCTCTGCTGCTTCTTTATATTTCTAGATTTTAATTGTTATTTAGGGGTTTAGGGTTTATTTGTATTTTGCTCCATTCAATTTTTTTGATTCATTTCAAACAAGTTTTTTTATATACTTATTCATACAGCATTACAACATAATATACAAGCCGATACATATATAATATATTTGGTTCGCCGAGCATATACATACAAGTATATAAGATCACTACTTGTTCACACACATATATATACAACTTGTTCACACACATAAGATCACGACTTGTTCACACACATAAGATCACGACTTGTGTTTAATTACACACATTGTCTAATTAAAACTGACATGAAATTCACCCTTTAGGTTAATGACATGGTCAAGCAGAAATCCGGCTATTTCCTCTTGAATTCTTACTATGCGTTCAGTCGGTGAGAGCCGATTCCGTTTTGCTTCGAACTACGAAGAAGAAGATCAATATGAATATGAATCATCATAATAAAATGGATGCCAATAAAATAAATTTGTCAGTATATTGTTTACTTACTGTTTGAAAATCAATTCCTTCAGTGACCTGCGCACGAAGGTTCTCGCAAGCGTAGTATGCACATAGATTAGTCCCCGATGGCTGCCTCGCACACTTTACGAGAATAGATTTTAGTCAGTGACATATCAAGATTGATATACTTAATGGTATTTGAAACTAGAATTAAAGGGATATGTGGACCTAGCTCGTACGACTTACCTCGATCTGACGGTAAATCAGCTCATTTTTCCATTCACCTTTTACTGTGCGTATAAACCGTTTCCAAACACTGCCGAGCAAACAAAATGAATAGATGAGTTATGGATGAACGAAAGAGACCGATATAATGCCGTAATGATTGAAATTACATATCCATCATATCAATGATGCTTTGGTATTCATTAAGTGGTTTATTCAACGAGTCAAAGATTTCAATCTTTCCATAGTCAGGTTCAATCTTTAGCAAAATCCAGTGGTAACTGCGTGCAAGTTTAATTATATAAGTTAATAAACTCATCAATTACACTTATAACATCGAGTAAGGAAAAGTAACTGTGTATAAGATAGTCACACTCACCTGCAGTTGTACGAAAACAGTATTCTAGCTCGGTATTCCTGCGTTAGTAGGAACTCTAGCAAGATATCCTCTGTCTCCTTGCGTTTCCTCTCTATCATCGCTCCGTTAACTCGATTTGGATCAATGAATCCAAGTTGGAAGTCATTTTTTTTCTTACATTGTATACTCTTTATTCTGCATAATAAACAGCATAGTGAGGATAATTACATGCAAAGAACGAGTTGAGCTAGAGACTTATAGAAATAATGAATCACTTATAGAATATAGGCACTGACGAGAGATTTGTCGAGCGCGTCTTGATTGAATAGCTGAAAGAATTCATCAAACTCAATATGCACCAAGTCTTCACCTAAGAAATGGTCCTTTGTGATTTTCATAAGGAGAAAATCTTGCATGCCCTTTGCGGCTTGCAGGTACCACTTATGCAATTTTCGCATTTGTGTTGGTAGATTTATTTCAATCTCAGGTGGGACCAGACTCTTCCCCTTTTCATATTGCCGTGCTATAGGCGCCTTTGGGATATCTTCATGTATCAATTGAGAAAGAGTCAAACCAGACCCCGTATTCGTCCTGTGTGTTCTTTGTTCCCGAGGGCCTTTGTCAGCTCGCCGTTCTCTCTATCCGGCTTGAACGTCCCTTCTTGAACCTCGGCGATTGTCTTGACAAGTGCTCCCAGGGGTTCAACAATTTGTTTCTTCTCTTCGACTAATTTCCCTGTTCTCTCATCATAGACAGCCCCATGGGCAAGTGCCCAATTTCTTGACCTTCTGGGCCATTGTTCTGTTTCTGGTTCGATGCCTTTTTCTCGTAGGGCGGCCTCTTGCATATCCCACTTAGGCTCGGCCCTTTTGTAGCCACCTGGACCCAACTTATGGTGATATTTCTTTTTTGCGGCATTTAACTGATTTTTCTTACTCCTTAGCTTACCCAGCTCGGACTCCTTGTACTCCACAAATGCATCCCAGTGATCCCGCAGGAACTCATTGGGGCCAGTAAATTCTGGAGCTTGTCGATCGGCGTTGACATAGGCGTTCCATAACCTCTTCTTGTGGTTATTGAACTGTGCAGCCATCTTCTTGAGAGCCCACTCCCTGACTTTCTCCTTCTGTTTCTCTACTTCTTCCAGGGACTCGGTGACCGGCAGATTGAAATGTGGAATTAGGGAATCCCAAAGTCTGTCTTTCAAGACCTTGGTGATATAATTGACTGTTGCACCCTCTTCTGGCTCTGGCTGTGCTGGCTCTCCCTTTGCCGCCTTGGGCTTATACCAATATTGAATGCTTATCGGCACCATGTCCCTGACAAGACATCCATATTGATGTGTGAACGCATTTGCGACACTCTTGGGTTCCAACGGTTCGCCTTCATTTGAGAGACGCCCAATCGTGTAATGCTGATTCGATGCCAGCCGTTTGGCCGGGCCTCGCTTCTTTCTAGAAGATTCAGAGGTCTAAAATAAGAAAACACTCGTTAATATATATACCACATAATGCATCGTCATCTACTGATTCATGAATAGAGCTAGTGACGAGGGTTAACTCGACAAATGTCCTAGATGAAGGACTTAGGATCGGGGGAATAGGGCATCGGATGAACTCGAAGGTAAAGGTTAGTCGAAATAAGTGTATATTGAAAGTAAACTTGGGTATTCAACCTGGCTTGCTTTCAATCTGCCCTACACCGTCCCCTCCTGGCCCCTATATATAGATGGCCAGGTCTCGAGGATCGGGTAGGGTCCGATACAGATTACAATATCGACATACGGTAAGAACTCGTATTCGACTATCATTACAATTGGGCCTAGCTTAACGGGCCTCAGGGGTACTCAACTAACGGGATCTATTAACTATACCCTTGTCAGTAGCCCCTGAGATTCTACCAGAATTGCAGATTCGGGTTGAATCTCTAATCTTTAAATCTTCGACTTGATTAATTCTTCGATTTCTTCATATCTTCAAATCTTCGACTTGGTCTTTCGACTTATTTTCATGATAATTTTTTGCAAGGGGTTTTGATGAACAAGCCTGACAACTCTGACGGATCAAGAGGTCAGTTAACTACCGGAACAGATACTTGTCACCTACTTCAAATTCAATCCCCTTGGACTTGAATTTGGGATACCGGTCAAACCCACTCTTTCGCCGCATTTAGGACTTACAAAGAATGAATCTCAGTGATTCTCAGGGTACCTAGTGCGTCCACCAGGATTTTCTTCGCGTCGTAGACACGGATACATACCAGCAGAGCGCATCCATGTGCGTATACCAGGCCACACAGGACGGATCCCGGGGTCTTATCTTCGTGATAAATCACGGCATTCGAGTTTCGTTGCGATAACGCAACTCGAGAATCTTATATCGCAGCCAAGTTTTGACTGATAAAATCAAAGAAATTCGAACTTAAATTAACTTCTTCCAATTCGCTCCCGATGGGAGTAGCTCCTTTGCATTTTGTCGACTATATAGTCGAAGTTTTTATGATATGCTTTCTTTATCTTCGATATTGACTATCTCATCCTCTATCGGGTGCGCGCTTAGCGCTCCCGATGGGAGTAGCCCCCGAGACTATGTTTGAATACTTGTAGTCAAGCATAGGCTCAAAAATTTCACTTTGTCTTCTTTCCTTTAATTTCCCCTGTTTATAAGCCCCCGAGCCCAAGGCGAGGTTTTTCATACCGTGCAACCACACTCTTCCCTTCTTATTTTTTCTCCTTTGGTATTTATCGTCTGCTATGTGCAGAATTTAACTCCTTTGTAAAATACGTTTATGGGCCTTGCTTATCACGGGGGCCCGATAATACGTGCTTATAAATAAAGCATCTTTTGGCGAGGGTAAAAACCCTAATCAGATTCCTCCTCCGCCGCATCATCTTCTCTCTTCATCTAGGATTTCTAGCCTTCTCCCTTGTCCACATGGCTGACGCACATGGTTCTTGTTTTAACCTTGGCTCTTCGGTTGCGCCGCGAGGTCAGGGCCGCCCTCGTGAAAGCAAGAACAACACAACTCCGGCCGCCGCGGGACCATTATCGGCCGCTCCGGTTAAGCGTTGTCCCGGCCGCCCACCTGGTAGCAAAAACAAGCCCAAGGTGACTGGCGCTGCCCCAGGTCCAAGTGCTCCTCCTCCTGCTGCTCCTCCCAGAATCTTCTCTTTCTTCTGCATTGCCATGGCATAGTGCCGCAAGATTCAGCATCTGCCGCTGAATTTCACCAAGTTCATGGACGGGCGAGAACTGCGTGAAGCGGTTCTCCATGAACAATCTGGCAGTGGGACTCCATACGAAGTGGAGGTTTGGTATGATGGCAACGGTGAGCAGTACTTTAAGGGTGGCTGGTCGCAGTTTGCAGAAGACCACGACATCCATCAAGGCTTCTTCATAACCTTCGACTTCCATATCGGCACGTCAAAGTTCAACGTGAAGATCTATGACGGCACTCAGTGCCAAAAGGAGTATGAAGCTGAAGTCCACTTTCATTAGGATCTTCTTTACATGTAATTTCTTTTCATAATGTCCTTGCTGCCGTGCTATATGTAATGAATATTCGTACTTTGCTTTGACGCTTTTATTAGTACCATGAAAACAAATCATTGTTTTGAGGTATGCTTTATATATATCGGGTTCTTTGTGAACCAATTGCTTTGAAGGATATCGGGTTGTCTGTACAACCTTATAGTGAAAAAAGATCTCCATGTCGTGATAAAAGTTTCTTTCGTACGACCCAAGGGTTTTAAGCCCCCGAGTGGAGAAGTAAAAATAATTTATACAATTTTGTTGAGTTCAACCCAAGGAACCCGGCCTATGGCCTCATGTTCTGGGTTCAGAAGGTTTAACTCAAATTTTTCTGATACCACTAGATTTACTCTACGCGTAAAAATATCGTAGCTGCTCCACATTCCACGGGTTGCCCTCGTCTTTCCCTGTCTTCTTGTCTTGTAGTCGATATGCTCCTCCTGGTATCACTTCTGTGACGATGTAAGGTCCCACCCAAGGGGACTCCAATTTGCCGTGGCTGTCTTGCCTGAGTCACAAAACTAGATCTCCCACCACGAAGGATCGTGGACGAACTCGACTACTGTGGTAGTTTCGCAGGCTCTGTTGATACTGCGTGGCTCTTTCTAATGCTTTATCTCTTGCTTCATCTAGTGCATCGACATCATCTTGCAATGCTCCTGTTGATGTTGTTTCATCGTATGTCGTTACTCTTGGAGCCTCGTGTGTAACTTCGACTGGAAGCACGGCTTCTGCGCCATGGACCAGGAAGAAAGGAGTTTCTTGAGTTGCTGCATTGGGCGTGGTTCTTAGACTCCAAAGAACGGAGGGCAATTCATCTACCCAAGCGCTCTTGGCTTTCTCGAGAGGTGCTAAGAGCCTCTTTTTTATCCCACTACATATCAGGCCATTGGCTTCTTCGACTTGCCCATTTGTCTTCGGGTGTGCCACAGATGCAAATTTGAGTTTGATTCCTAATCCTTCGCAGTAACTCTTGAATTCCTTTGAGGTGAAGTTTGTCCCATTGTCCATGATGATGCTATATGGTACGCCGAAACGGAACACTATTGACTTGATGAAGTTGATCACTGCTATCGAATCTTGAGTTGTTACCGGGGCTGCTTCCACCCACTTGGTAAATTTATCGACTGCCACTAGCATGTAAACATGTCCTCCTGGCCAGGATTTATGCAACTTTCCCACCATATCGAGGCCCCATTGAGCAAAGGGCCAGGACAATGGTATTGGCTGTAACTCTGCTGCTAGTGCATGTGGCCGAGATGTGAATCTTTGACAAGCTTCACACTTCTGGACTATATCTTTCGCGTCTTCGATGGCTGTTAACCAATAAAATCCTGCACGGAACGCTTTTGCCGCTATTGCCCTGCTGCTTGCATGATGGCCGCACACTCCGCCATGTATATCTTTTAGTATTACTTGTCCTTCCTGAGGCGTTACACAACGCTGCAAAACACCGGTAATACTCTTCTTGTATAATTTCCCCTGTAACACGACAAACGCTTTCGATCGTCGAGTTATCCTCTTGGCTTCCACTGCATCTTCTGGTAATTGTTTATTTATCATGTATGTGAGATATGGCTGCATCCAGGTTTCTTCTATCATCATGACTTCCTTGGGTTCCGGCGTAGCCCCCAATCCTGCTGTAGTAGTCGAAGTTTTGACACTTTTTATTGACCTTTCCACTATTTCCTCCCAGAATACTCCCGATGGCACGGGTAAACACTGGGACCCGATATTTGCTAAGGTGTCGGCTTCTTCATTGCTATTTCTGCTGATGTGCGAGACTTCGCATCCATCAAATGTTCCTTTGAGGTAGTGATATAAGTTCTTGTAGGCCATCATGTTGTCATTGATTGTGTCGCATCTGTTCATAACTTGTTGGACGACAAGGTTTGAATCCCCAAATATTTTTAGTCGAGTTGCTCCACATGCTTTGGCCATCTTCATTCCATGTAGCAGGGCCTCGTATTCTGCTTCATTGTTAGAAGCCTACGGAAAACTCATCCTTAAGACGTATTTCAGCTTGTCGCCATGCAGCGATATTAAGATTACTCATGCGCCTGCGCCTTGTACTCTCTTAGAACCGTCAAAGTACATTGTCCAGATACTCGATAAATCTAGCGGTCCCATGCTCTGCAGCTCCAGCCATTCTGCTGTGAAATCTGGCAAGATTTGCGACTTGATTGCCTTCCTTTTTTCATACGTGATGTCCATGAGAGATAATTCGATTCCCCACAAAGAGACACGTCCTGTTGCTGAAGGATTGTTCAATATGTTCGATAGTGGCGCTTCATTGACCACTATAATTGGGTGCACCGCAAAGTACTGTCGCAATTTTCGTGTAGTTGTAAAAACACTATATGCGAGCTTTTGATAGTGCGGGTACCTCTGTTTTGTCGGGGATAGCACTTCACTGATGAAATATACCGGCCTCTGGACGCCGTGGGCTTTTCCTTCTTCACTTCTTTCGACTACCAATACTGTACTCACCACCTGATGAGTTGCGGCGATGTAGAGTAGTAGTGGTTCTTTTTCTTTTGGTGTGACCAACACTGGTGGTGTGGAAAGCACTTTTTTCAGCTGTGCAAAAGCCGCGTCTGCTTCTTCTGTCCATTCAAATTTATCATCTGATTTCTTCATAAGTGCATAGAAAGGAAGCGCCTTTTCTCCCAATCGAGCAACGAAACGACTTAATGCCGCGACGCGTCCTGCAAGTTTCTGGACGTCGTGTAGTTTCGTGGGTTTTCCCATTGTTAAAATTTCTTGAATCTTCTCTGGGTTCGCCTCTATTCCTCGTGCTGATACCAGAAACCCCAAAAGTTGTCCTGCTGATACGCCGAAGGAACATTTTGTCGGGTTAAGCTTAAGCTTGTACCTGCTCAGGTTGTCGAAGGTTTCTGCCAAGTCGCTAATTAAAGATTGCTCCTCTCTTGTAGTGATGACCACATCATCAATGTAGACTTGGATGGTGCGTCCTATTTGGCTCCCGAGGCAGTTTTGCATCATCCGTTGATAAGTTGCTCCTGCATTTTTTAGGCCGAACAGCATTACTTGGTAGCAAAACACTCCGTACGGTGTGATGAAGGCCGTTTTTTCTTCGTCTTCCTTCTTCAATTTGATCTGATTGTAACCCCTGGCATGTCTGATGGACACCAGGCGAAGATTTCCCAGCGCTCACGGAGGAACTCGACGAGCGCGCTTTCCTATGCGGGATCCAAGTTCACCGCAATTGATGTTGTCTTGTTTGGATCTGTAGGGTGGACCTGGATCTTCTTCGAGTCCTGAGTTGTGTCAAAAGCCTGATCTGGCAGGGATCGTCCAACGTCGGGTAGCACATTATGATCTGTTTCTCCTTTTAGCCTCTCATATTCTGCTGTCATGCCGAAGGTTTTGCGCCATCCTATTGAATTCTCTGTCACATGTGTTGGCTACTTCAAAGCTCCCTTGCACTATAATTGTTCCTTTGGGTCCTGGGATTTTTAGCGTAAGATACGCGTAATGAGGCACTGCCATGAATTTCGCAAATGCTGGGCGCCCCAGGATTGCATGGTATTGCGACGGCCAGTCCATAACTTCAAATTCCAGCTTCTCTCTGCGGTAGTTGCTGCTATTGCCAAAGCAGACGTCGAGTTCTATTCTTCCCAAAGGGTAGTTTGCGACTCCTGGTACTATTCCATGGAAGGAGCAGTCTGTTGGCTTTAAACTCGACAGCGAGATACACATTGCCTTCAGTGTTCTAGCATATATCAGGTTGATGCCACTCCCTGCGTCCATAAATACTCTTCCGATGTCGTACCCTCCTATTTGTGCCTTTAGAACCATAGGCGAGTGGCCTGGCCTGGGAACTTTCCTTGGGTGGTCTGCTCTACTGAACTTAACTGGTTGATCTGACCACCACAGGTACTCTGTAGTAGCTGGTGGTGACGATATTGCTAGGTTTACTTGCCTGGATATGCTCTTTCGCTCTTTCTTCGACTTAGGCACCGGTTGAATCATAGCTGATATGTAAACTTTTGACTCTAGGTGCCTTGCTAGCCTTTGCATTTGATATCCTTGAGTTGTGTGGTTCTCTTCTTGCCATCCTCCTTGGTTTGAACCCATGGCGCTTTGTAGCCTTAGGAACGTTCTACAATCCTTCATCTGGTGATTTGAGACTCTTTTCCCATCAAGATATGCGTAGTGGATTCGACAAGGTCCGTATAACATATCCTCGGCCGAAGGACCGGAGTATCTCGATTTTTCTACTCCTTTTGCCTGAAACCTCATGTTTACATATCCTTCCTCTTCTTCTTCTGCGTAGCCCGCGGCTACCTGATTTCGCCTTCCTTGGTTATCCCTGCTGCGGTGTCGTCTCCTCTGTCTGCTTATTCTGTCGACTTCTGGTGAACGTCCCCTTTTGTTATTATATGCGTCTTCTCCATCAGCAAATTTGTTGGCATCTTCCATTAGCTCGGCTACTATTGTAGGTCTTGTTCTTCCTATTTCTTCCACGAGATCCGAAAAAGCGTCTATTGCTTGTTCATCGGAGACGTCCTCTGCTGAGTTTTTGATTACACTCCATCGTTGTATATAAGAACATAGAGTTTTGCCTTTCCTTTGCACACACGCCTTAACTTCCTCCAGTGATGTTGGGCGCTTGTATGTTGAATGAAAATTTCTTGCGAATTGGCTTTCGAGTTCTCCCCAGCCTCCAATGGATTCGTTGGGTAGGGTATTCAACCACGACCGTGCTGCGCCGGTGAGGTGTAGCTGCAAACTTTGCATTGCAGTCACTTTTGTTCCCCCTAATATCTGCACTGCCTACAAATAGTCCGATAACCACAGGGTAGGTTCTTGCGACCCGTCATATTTATGTTGATCATGTGGTAATTTGAATCCTTTGGGTACCCGAGTTTTGTGAACCCTGCGGGTAAAGCATAATGCGCCCATCTCTTTATCGTCGTCTTTATAATTTTCTTCCCTCCAGGCGTGGCGTGATTTATTTACTCGAGCATGTGCTATTATATTTCTTGCGTCCTCCTTCCTCTTTTGTCGCCTTTCCTCTTCTGATGACTCACTATACTCGTTATCTGTGAAGTTGTATCTGAGCTTCTCCTTTTGCTTTTCCTTGTAGCTTGTCGACTTTGTGTCTGGATCTTTTTCCCTGATCTTGCTATCCACTATTCTGAGGTTCCGTATCGCGGCTCGGTGCATATCTTCTCGCGGATCCCCGGGTTCTGGCCTTATAGTTAGTAAATACGCCTGTGCTGCTATCAACGTTGCTTATGGCGTTTCTTGCATGAAGTCATCTTTCTCCTCTTCTAGCTGTGGGGTAGGGCTCCTCGAGTACCTTTCTTCTCTGCTGCGTGCTGTTGCCCCCTGTTGTGTTTTGGGTCTCCGCGCCTTTCTCTACTATACTCGGAATCCTCACTATAGTCATCCCAGTATTCCTCCCTTGATACACTGTTATTGTTTTGAAGAACCGTGTCTCTTTCCTCTCTTAGTTTCTTCCTATGTTGGTATAATGCATACTGATATCCCATTAGAACTTCTCTTCTCGATCCTTCGGGTATTTCTGTACCATGATTGATAGCTGACTTGATCATTCTCCATTCGCCAGCCGAAACATGGACTTTCTCCTTATCCTTTTTGTTGTGTTCTTTTATTTTGTCGACTTCCCTGTCGACCTTTTTACTTCCTTCGTTGTTGTTCTCTTCTTCTGCCTCGGTGATAATGACGCATAGTTGATGCACTTTGGAGACGCCACTGCTTCCAACGGGGAAGTCCCTTGCGCTGTTGTATGTTTGACTTACCCTTTCTTCTGAATTGAAATTTTCCCGAATTTTGTCGCCTTCTGCGATTGGTGCTTTTTCCAAGCTGACCGGCGAGTTTACCTCGCTGGAAGAGCCTTCTGATGATTCCAGTATTACCTCTGTTTCGGGCTTGCTCGCCGACAGATTTGGTTTCGTCGAATCCGAGAGGCGGGATGAACCCGATGGTCCGACGAAGATGCTCAAACTTCCAATTGTTAACTCCATCTCCTGACTTCCGTCGAGTTCTGAACTGCTGTTGGCTAAAAGCGAAAAAGCCGTCGAATTCATGACTCCAACGCCCAGATCCCCACGGTCGGCGCCAATTGACGAGAGTTAACTCGACAAATGTCCTAGATGAAGGACTTCGGATCAAGGGAATAGGGCGTCGGATGAACTCGAAGGTAAAGGTTAGTCGAAATAAGTGTATATTGAAAGTAAACTTGGGTATTCAACCTAGCTTGCTTTCAATCTGCCCTACACCGTCCCCTCCTGGCCCCTATATATAAATGGCCAGGTCTCGAGGATCGGGTAGGGTCCGATACAGATTACAATATCGACATACGGTAAGAACTCGTATTCGACTATCATTACAATTGGGCCTAGCTTAACGGGCCTCAGGGGTACTCAACTAACGGGATCTATTAACTATACCCTTGTCAGCTAGTCTTCATATATATATACCTCGCCGGTCCGTGTTATTAAGTCACGTCCAGTCCCTTGTGAGCCGTCCTCGCAATCATCATTTTCCGATTCATGCGGCTGCTCCTCCTCCATTCCCTCACCCGACTCGTTCAAAAATTCTGAGCCCTCTCCTTCTGCACGGGTGGTACCCTCTCCTATAATATTCAATATCTCTTCTTCACCTTCTCTTTCGGCGCCGAAATCCATAACTGAAATCCATAACATAGATCAACAACATTACTCCATATTTTTATTACTATTATTGCTAACAATATTACTGACAATATTTCTAACATTTCTATCTATTCACTTTCTAACTCTATATATCTAACATAAATAAAATCTAACATAAATAAAATCTAACATTTCTATTTCTAATAGCATTTCTATTTCTAATAAAATCTAACCTAAATAAAATCTAACATAAATAAAATCTATATAGCATTTCTATTACTATTCATTTTTAACATATCTATATATCTAACATAAATAGCATTTCTATTACTATTCATTTCTATTATATCTATATATCTAACATAAATAGCATTTCTTACCATAAATAGCATTTCTATTACTATTCATTTTTAACATATCTATATATCTAAGTATTAAATTAATAAATTCTATTACTATTTTCTAACCCTAAATTTGCATTTTACTAACTAGCATTTTACTAACTAGTATTGCTAACTAGCTAGTATTTTCTAGTGCTAACTAATGTTTTCTAAATACTCTAATTCTAGCACTAATTAACTAATCTAATTCTAACACAAATTCTAACTAATATATATTCTAAGTACTCTAATTCTAACACTAATTCTAACACTAATTCTAACTACTCTTAGTCTATTTAACACTAATTAACTACTCTAATTCTAACTACTCTAATTCTAATTAACACTAATTAACTAATAATTCTAACACAATGCAGGGAAGAATCGGTCGGCCTCACCTGCAGGGAAGATTTCGGCCGGCCGGCCTCGATCGAGGTGTGGGCCGACGCGACGGGGGCGGCTGCTGCGACGGCGTTGGCTGCGGGCGGCGACGGCGTCGGGGGTCTGGCCGGGGCGGGCGGCGACTGCGTCGGGGGCGGCTGCTGCGGGGCATCGGGGGCGGCTGCTGCGGGTGTCGGGGGCAGCGGCGTCAACGACGGCGGCGCCAATCGGACCGGCGGCCACAGCGTTGGCGGCGGAGCTCCTCTGCGCGTCGGGCGGTCGGTTGATTTTCGCTAAGTGTGAGCGTGGGGAAGAAGGAGGGGGCGGCGGGGGCTTATATACCCCCCCTCCCCCTTTAGTCCCGGTTGGTGGCTTCAACCGGGACTAAAGGGTGGTCTTTAGTCTCGGTTGAAGCCACCAACCGGGACTAAAGGGTCTTTAGTCCCGGTTGGTGGATCCAACCGGGACTAAAGACTTTCCGGCGGTTCCCGCCCGAGTCCCAGACCTTTAGTCCCGGTTGGTTAAATGAACCGGGACTAAAGGTGTAATAAATGCGCGCCAATGCACAGATTTTTTCAGATTTCATTTGAAAATATGAATTTTGAATTTCAAATTGAATAACTTCTGCATATTTTAGAATTTGATAAAACTTTGAATATGAAAAGTGTTTGAAATTGAATAACTAATTCAAAAATATTTTCTATTTTCAAAATCAATTATTCTAACTATTCAAACAATTAACTATTTTGCCATTTTCAATTAAAACAATATTGATTAAAATTCTTTTTGCATATTTTAGAATTTGATAAAACTTTGAATATGAAAAGTGTTTGAAATTGAATAACTAATTCAAAACTATTTTCTATTTTCAAAATCAATTATTCTAACTATTCAAATAATTAACTATTTTGCCATTTTCAATTAAAACAATATTGATTAAAATTCTTTTTGCATATTTTAGAATTTGATAAAACTTTGAATATGAAAAGTGTTTGAAATTGAATAACTAATTCAAAACTATTTTCTATTTTCAAAATCAATTATTCTAACTATTCAAAACTATTGATTAAAATTCTTTTTGCATATTTTAGAATCTGACAAAACTTGGAATATAAAAAGTGTTCGAATTTGAATAACTAACCCAAAATCATACATTTACATCAAAGGTTTAATACATTATTACACATCACCAACATCCCCATCTAGTGTTGGGGTTTCCTTCTGCACCGTAACCATGGAGTATCTTCTTTGTTTAAGAGGAGGGTTGGGTCAGTGTTCACTCTGAAGGGCGGAATTTCATCAAGCTTGTTATAATCTTCTGACATATCTGTCTTGTCCCATTGTCGTGTAATGCATCAAAGCGGACACCACTGTTTTGATTGGTGCTCTTTTTATCTTGGGCGACCGTGTAAAATGTATTTCCATTTATCTCGTAACCCTGGAAAGTCAATATAGTTGAAGATGGTTTCTTGGCCAACATGGACAGCTCATATCCAATAGTGGCGTCATTTATGAGAAGTGTTTGCAACCAACCACCAAAAGTCACCATGTGCAACTTTGTAATATGGCTCCACCAACGTGGAATTTCGTAAAACTGTGTAGTGTGCTTCACTCAAAGAATGTTCGTTCGTACAGTATGCTGATTTCATTCCTAGCGTGCCTTTTCCACTCAGTCTCCCCTCATGCCGCGATTGAGGAAGACCAATCGGGTTCAGGTCAGGAACAAAGTCAACACAAAACTCAATGACCTCCTCTGTTAGATAGCCCTTGGAGATGCTTCCTTCTGGCCTAGCACAGTTATGCACATATTTCTTTAAGACTCCCATGAACCTCTCAAAGGGGAACATATTGTGCAGAAATACTGGACCAAGAATGGTAATCTCTTCGACTAGGTGAACTAAGAGATGCGTCATAATATTGAAGAAGGACGGTGGGAACACCAACTCGAAGCTGACAAGACATTGGGCCACATCATTCTGTAACCGTTGTAGATCTTCTGGATTGATTACCTTCTGCGAAATTGCATTGAGGAATGCACATAGCTTCACAATCGGTACTCGAACATTTTCCGGTAGAATCCCCCTCAGTGCAACCGGAAGCAATTGCGTCATAAGCACGTGGCAGTCATGAGACTTTAGGTTTTGGAATTTTTTCTCTGCCATATTTATTATTCCCTTTATATTTGATGAGAATCCAGATGGGACCTTGATACTGCTCAGGCATTCAAAAAAGATTTCCTTCTATTCTTTGGTAAGAGCGTAGCTCGCAGGACCCTTAGAATCCTCCGGATGCATGCCGTCTCTTCTTTTCATACGGTGCTGGTCCCCACGTGCTTCTGGTGTATCTTTTGTCTTCCCATACAAGCCCAAGAATCCTAGTAGGTTCACGCAAACATTCTTCGTCACGTGCATCACGTCGATTGCAGAGCGGACCTCTAGGAATTTCCAATACTCAAGCTCCCAAAATATAGATTTCTTCTTCCACATGGGTGCATGTCCACTAGCGTCATTCGGAACAGACAGACTGCCAGGACCCTTTCCAAAGATTACTTCTAAATCTTTGACCATATCAAATATATCATCACCAGTATGGCGTTTAGGCTTGCCCCGGACTTCTGCCTCGCCCTTGAAATGCTTGCCTTTTTTCTTCAATTGATGTTTGGGCGAAAGAAATCAACGATGCCCGAGATACACCACCTTCTTACTTTTATCCAAATATATACTATCGATCTCACCTAAACAGTGCGTGCATGCATTGTATCCCTTGTTTGTCTGTCCTGAAAGGTTACTAAGAGGGTTTTCGCGTCTCGCGTCGCCCCTCGCGTGGGCGACCGAGGCGTAACCCTAGATTGCGCCGCCCCTCAGCCTCCACCTCCCTTCCTCCCCCGCTGCCGCCGGCGAGCGCCGCCCGGCAAAGCCGTGGCGGTGCCGGCGGCGGCGGGATCTCCTCTACCTGGCGCCGGAGCTTCAACGCGGGGCGGAGCTTCTGGCGGCGGTGCTCTGCAGTGATGGCGGCGGGCTCGACCGGCGGCGGCGTGTGAGGCGCGCGGTCCCCGGGCGGCGCGGCAGTGGTGCTTCTCCGGCGGTTGGCGTGCAGGCCTAGCCGGCGCTCGGCTCGGGGAAGTGAGGCAGCGGCGGCGTAGCTAAGGGCCTCTGCTGGCGGCGCATGGCGGCTCTGCCTGTACGACGGTGACTGTGGTAGGGGCGACTCGGGGTTCAGTTCGACGGCGGCGTGGCGGCCTAGCTGCAGCACCGCGGCGGCGGAGCCGATTGGGCCAGATCCGGGCTAGATCTGGGCCTGGTCGGGTCAGAGTGGGCCTGTTCGGGCCTGATCAGGGCCGGATCTCGATCAAATTGGCACTGCTGCTGCGTCCGGTCGGCACTCACCTTTGGTGATGGAGGGTAGTTCCCCTCCCCTAGGCTGCCGTGTTGCCCAATGCCTGCAAGCCCGTGCTTGACCTACCATGTCCTTCTCGTCGGCGGTGCAATGTGGCGTTGGTTGGAGCTTTGGCTCGAGTTCGTGGATGCCGGGGTGGCGGCCCCGGAAGGTGGACTACGCGGACGGCTCTGCGGCGAGCGACGTGGCGGTGGTGGTGGTCTTTCTCTTCGGTCATGTGGATGGCGTGGAGCGGACGGTAGGGGACCCTGGTGTTGGCGACGCTTCGGCTTTGGCAACTCCCAGATCGCGGTTTGGAGGCCTAACTCGAGACAGCAGGCGGCTGAGTTCTCAGAAGCGGTGTGAGGATTTTTCCGGGCGAAAGCTCAGCGCTTTGGTGCCAACGGCGGCGATGCCTGTGGGTGTCGTATCCCTCTTGAGGGCGTCGTTGTGGCTATCTTTCCCGCGCTATGGCTCCGGGTGAAAACCCTTGACCTCGCGGTCTCGACGGCGGCGGCGTTGTGCGTCGTTACCCTCTTGAGGACGTCGTTGTGGAGCCCCGATACCTCTCGGTATCGCTTCTCTGTTTTTGTAGTTTTGGTTTTCTGTGTTTCTTTCCTTTATCTTTGATCTGCTTTGTAAGAGGTTCTCCTCTCCACCTTGTATTGGTTCGGCCGTTGGTTGCTATATAATATATAGCGGGGCGAAAGCCTGTTTCAAAAAAAAGGTTACTAAGAGCAGGCCAATCATTGATGGTCACGAACAGCAACGCTCGTAGATCAAATTCCTCTTGTTTGTACTCATCCCACACACGAACACCTTCAGTCTGCCACAACTGTAAAAGTTCATCAACTAATGGCCTTAGATACACATCAATGTCATTTCCGGGTTGCTTCGGGCCTTGGATAAGCACTGGCATCATAATAAACTTTCGCTTCATGCACAACTAATGGCTAGTTGATGAAGGAGATTATTCTTCTTCGTCCCCCAGCAGCAATCCTTGTGCGTGGTGAATGACCAGCCCGTTGGGAACCCCAAGAGGAAGGTGTGATGAGTATAGCAGCTGGTTTTCCCTCAATTATGAAACCAAGGTTTAATGTCGGTCAGGAGAGGAGAGACAATGACGACTGAAGGTGATGTTTGCTAGTTTGCGACAGCAGCGGACAACTGACGCCTCGTCCAAGCTTTGCTTGCTAGCTGCAACGTGGAACCTGCACACACACAAACAAATACTTTGCTCCCAACTTACGATGAGGTTGTCAATCTCACCGGTTTGCTTGAAACAAAGGTTATGAGTGTATCGAGTGGAAAACAGTAAAAGTATGCGAATAAAATAAACAGTACGAGTAAAGTAAACAGGTGATAGCAATATGATGTAAATAGGACCGGGGTCCACAGTTCACTAGTGGTGTCTCTCCATAGATAAAATAACACATGCTGGGTAAACAAATTACAGTTGGGCAATTGATAGAATAAAGATAACGTGATATGTCAAGAAGATCACTATGAGATTTACTCTGGGCATTACAACAAAATACATAGACCGCCATCCAACTGCATCTATGACTAATAATCCACTCCCGAGGATATCAATCTGAACACCCCAAAAGTATTAAGTTGCGAACAACAGATAATTGCATTAAGCAAAGTGTGTAATGTAAACAAAGCATATGCCCTTGAGCATATGAATGTTGTTTTCTCCCTAGTAGCAACAGCACATCTACCACCTTAGAGGTTTCTGTCACTCCCCCAGGTGAAATAGAGACATGAACCCACTATCGAGCATAAATACCCCCTCTTGGAGTCACTAGCAACTACTCGGCCAAGATAGCTACTAACAACGGAGAGCATGCAAGATCATAAACAACATAGAGATAACAAAAGATAATATTCAGTACAACAACTTAATCATAAACACCAATATTCATCGGATCCCAACAAACCAAACATGTAGAATTACATAACGGTGATCTCAATCATGTAGGGCAGCTCATGAGATCTAAACATGAAGCACATGGTGGAGAAGACAACCATCTAGCTACTGCTATGGACCCATAGTCCAAGGTAGACTACTCACTCATCGCTCCAGAGGCAAGCATGGCGATGAAGAAGACCTCCGGTGGCGATTCCCCTCTCCGGCAGGGTGCCGGGAAGAGCTTCTGGACCCTCCCGATCTTCGGGTCGACGGCGGCAGCGGATCGCGATGTGTTCTGGAAATCTGATCGGGTACTTAGGTTTTTTCCGTCGGGGGGTCTTTATAGGCGAAGGGGCGATGTCAGAGGAGGGGCCAGGCTCCCTCACACGGTGGTGGCGCGGGCCAGGGGCTGGCCGCGCCACCCCTATGTGTGGGCCCCTGGTGGCCCACCTCCTACTCCTCTTCGGATCTCTGGAAGCTTCCGGGTAAAATAAGACTTCAGGATGTGGTTTCGTCCAATTCCGAGAATATTTCCTGTGTATCACTCTGAAACACAAAAATAGCAGAAACACAGGGAACTGGCACTGTGGCACTTCGTTAATAGGTTAGTTCCGGAAAATGCATAAAAGTGCCACTAAGTGTAACGAAACAATAGGCAAATGGTGTAAAAACAAGCATGGAGAATCAAAAATTATAGATACGTTTGAGACGTATCAAGCATCCCCAAGCTTAACTCCTGCTCGTCCTCGAGTAGGTAAGTGATAACAAAAGAATAATTTTTGAGGTGACATGCACCTACACAATCTTGATCATATATGTAAGCATTGGTGAGGTGGGATCATAAGAACTTAAAACATGGGCATGAAGATATAACCATGACAATAAGAACTTAGCAACCATGTTGTAAACATGTAAATGAACACAAACAAAAGATCATGAAAATGAAACAATGAAAGTCAAACGTGTGTTCAAATCATAAGGAAAAACATACAAAAGGTTTTCAGCTTGTCCTTCAAAGAGAGCAAAACATAAATGCATAGGACACCTTAAAGTTTAAGAGGGCGACTAGATACAAATAATTTAAGAACGAGTGAAACCAACAATATGAATCAATCAATGAACTTTGGGACAATGCATATCACACTAAGAATGACAACTATGCTCTCTTAATGGTGCATAAAGAAAGAAGGTGGTGACTCAACATAAAAGTAAAAGAAAGGCCCTTCGCAGAGGGAAGCAGTGATTGCAAGTTTTATAACCTTCAAAAATTATGGTACTTACCGGCTTTGAGCTCTCATTGCCCCCATCATAAGCATCTTGAATGGTTAAAGTTAATGCGAGAACAATTATGATGCATATGCTTGACAAATCATAAGTTGAAAACCTCGTGCCCCGTGAATACGAGTACCCAAACCTCATGCTACTTTACTTAGAGTCCCAAGCAAGGCTCTTGTCATTGTAAGTATATGCATATCATTGAGAACCGCCAATGGGGTACCTCCGTGCCCGATGACATGGAACAAGCCCACACCAAAATGACAGGACAAACAGACAATGAACACCTCGACATCTCTTTTATTTGCCTTTTGTTTAGCTTTTTATTGTGAGATGCGTCGTCGAATGTTCACCATGGGTATGCTGCAAATTTCCACCATGAATTATGCATGGCTTAGATTGGCGGCCCGGCGTTTCCCTAACACATATACAAACTCCATGATCCCCACAAGATTCCCAATTCATTTCACACCGCGGGCATCCATAAACAAAAGATCACGATATCAACTCAAATAAGAAGTGCAATGTTGAAAGCTTGCCCATGACAGCATGGATGGGCTAGAATCCAACTTACAACTTGCAAGCATAACAACTCAACATAAGAGACCACAATGTCAAATTTTTAAGAACAGGAAAAAGTAAAGTGTGCCTTCCGGTTCGTGAGAGCTTTACTGACCGAATTTCGCATAACACTGGTAAGAGTTTAATTTGAAGAGAAAATAAAAGCAAGTCAAATTTACTTGGAATAGCAAATTGCTAGTAGGTATGTATGGTGGACACAATGGAAAACTTTGGCTTTTAAGAGTTGGATGCACGAGTAGAGCTCATACTCAGTACAAGGTGAGGGCTAGCAAAAGACTGGGAGCGACCAACTAAGAGAGCAGTAATGGCCATAATCATGCAAAGCGACAAAGCGACATTAAAAAAAAGCATACGATGGCATCAAAAGTCAAAAACTAAATGATCATGAAGGCTATTGGCGACTTTGTAAGAGTCTAACATGTGTGAGCATGCGCCAAGTCAACCCAAATAAAGCATCAAGGAGAAAACCAAAATAATGCTTCCATACAATAAAAACAACGCATGATTTTTTCAAAGGCTCATTAAGCAATCTCAGTTATTTGAGACAAGTCATGCTACAGCAAAACCACTAAGCATACTATCAAAAAGACATCAAGCATGACATGAAAAAGCCTAAGCCGCAGTCTACACAAGCTCCTTCTTGTACCACTATTTTGCACAAAGCTTTTTCTCTTTTCCAACACCATTTGAAACTTTTATAAACACCTCTTTTGATGAAAACCAATAAAGATCAGAGGCAAAAATACACCTTGATGAAAAGATATGACAAGGTCTGAACGCAAATCAAGGCGAAAACAAAAACCAAAAGCAGTAGCAGAAAAAAGAAGAACGCATGATTTTTAATAAGAGTGAAAACTAGAGCGTTCTTGGCAAATGAAAACGAGTACATCTCCTCCAAAAGAAATTTGTTGGGGTCCAACCATTTATTGCAGCAAACAAACAAACTAAACTAACTAAGAAAACTAAAACAACTGACGCTCCAAGAAAAACACATAGTGCATGAAGCAATAAAAATATAGTGTTTTGAAAGGTGACCTGATTTTTGCCGATGAAGAAGGGGTGCCTCGGGGGCATCCCCAAGCTTTGACGCTTGTACTTCTTGGATATTTCTTGGGGTGATGCATGGGCATCCCCAAGCTTGAGCTTTTGTCCATTCTTCAACTCATCTCATCATTCTCCAATCCCTACACTTGAAAACTTCCTTCATACAAAACTAAACACAAATCTATTAGCAACATTAGTGCAAGCATAACATATAATCAATCCTCTATTTGCTTCAGGTTTCAACTCAAAACCACCACATATATAGTAAATACTACTGTAGCAACTTCCCCAAAAGTTCCATGATCAAAAGAACTCAAAAGAAAGCGATAAAGTGGCAAACACAAATATTGGCAGAAATCTGTCAAAACTGAACAGCTGACAAAGGTCGAATTTTTGAGGGATTTTATGTTGCTCAAATCAAAAAGTGCTCAACTAAGAAAAGTTTGGATATAACCTGGGGCATATGCACAAGAAATCGCAGGTCCAAAAGATAAACAGAGAATTTTCACGAATTTTTACGGTGCAGCACCGAAAACAGTTTCAGGACAGCAACATCCCCAAATCTTTACCTCACTCAAATTAGAGGCTTCTCTTGGCACAAAAACGAAATAAACAAGATAAGGAGCGGTCATTACAGTAGTAATGACTTCCAAGACTCAAATAAAAGAAAAATAACTGAAAAGAAAACATTGGGTTATCTCCCAAGAGTGCTTTTCTTTAACGCCTTTGAGCTAGGCGCAGAAAATTGCGAATCAAGTAATATCAAGTGATGAAGTGCTAGGATCAGCACGTGCCTTACGTCTCCCTTTCTTACCTTTGCTCTTGACTCTAGGAAAGACATGGTTATTGCAAGGTGGAGAGGTAAATGTTATATTGCCTTTTCCCACATCGATGACGGCGCCCAGGAGCTTCAGAATGGATCTTCCAAGTGTGATTTGTCCTTTTCCTACACATTCAATAACAAGATAATCAGTAGATATCATTCTTCCTAGGATTTTTGTAAAAACTCCTTCAGCTATTCCAAGGGGAAATATAGTGGCATTGTTAGTAAGAGAAATTCCTTTTCCTCCCTCAGAAAGCTTCCAAAGGCTCAAAGATTCATAAACATCCTTTGGCATGAGACAAAATTCAGACATAATATCACAACGAGCATGAAAAGTTTCACCACTAATGGTGATTTTTATCGTTGGATACCAACTCGAAGGTTCAGTATTTGTTGGCACATAATCAAAATGCTGGCGCAAAGTATTGTAGCAAGAATTCAAACTAGCAGTGTGAGTCTCAAGAGTATTAAGTCTATTAAAAATGCACACAAGAGAGGAATCAAAATAGGTTGGCATGCTATAAATTGTAATCAACTTTTTTATAATATTGAAGGCTTGATCTCCATCACAATGAAGGAAATCTCCTTCTGCAGTAGCATCCAAAGCATATCTATAACGAAGAGAAAGTCCAAAGTAAAAGCTACTAAGAAGCAAACTCAAGGTCATTTTAGGTTCAGTTTTTCCATGCCAATCATAAATTCTAGACTAAGCTTCTTTAAAGCTTTCCTCATCTTTCTGCTTAAAAGTAAAAATCATGTCCTCGGGCGACATAGTAGTAGCAACTGAACTAGACATAATAAACTAAAAGTAAAGAAATAACAACTACCAAGCATTCTAATTTTTTTGGGTTTTTGATATAAAGCAATGCAGGTAAAATAAATAAAGCAAAACAATAAAACAAAGTAAAGAATGTGTGTGCGAAAAACTCCCCTCGCAGAAGTCTTCTCTTCCTCCCCGGCAACGGCGCCAGAAAAATAGATGATGGCTAGTTGATGAAGGAGATTATTCTTCTTCGTCCCCCAGCAGCAATCCTTGTGCGTGGTGAATGACCAGCCCGTTGGGAACCCCAAGAGGAAGGTGTGATGAGTATAGCAGCTGGTTTTCCCTCAATTATGAAACCAAGGTTTAATGTCGGTCAGGAGAGGAGAGACAATGACGACTGAAGGTGATGTTTGCTAGTTTGCGACAGCAGCGGACAACTGGCGCCTCATCCAAGCTTTGCTTGCTAGCTGCAAGGTGGAACCTGCACACACACAAACAAATACTTTGCTCCCAACTTACGATGAGGTTGTCAATCTCACCGGTTTGCTTGAAACAAAGGTTATGAGTGTATCGAGTGGAAAACAGTAAAAGTATGCGAATAAAGTAAACAGTACGAGTAAAGTAAACATGTGATAGCAATATGATGTAAATAGGACCGGGGTCCACAGTTCACTAGTGGTGTCTCTCCATAGATAAAATAACACATGCTGGGTAAACAAATTACAGTTGGACAATTGATAGAATAAAGATAACGTGATATGTCAAGAAGATCACTATGAGATTTACTCTGGGCATTACAACAAAATACATAGACCGCCATCCAACTGCATCTATGACTAATAATCCACTCCCGGGGATATCAATCCGAACACCCCAAAAGTATTAAGTTGCGAACAACAGATAATTGCATTAAGCAAAGTGTGTAATGTAAACAAAGCATATGCCCTTGAGCATATGAATGTTGTTTTCTCCCTAGTAGCAACAGCACATCTACCACCTTAGAGGTTTCTGTCACTCCCCCAGGTGAAATAGAGACATGAACCCACTATCGAGCATAAATACCCCCTCTTGGAGTCACTAGCAACTACTCGACCAAGATAGCTACTAACAATGGAGAGCATGCAAGATCATAAACAACATAGAGATAACAAAAGATAATATTCAGTACAACAACTTAATCATAAACACCAATATTCATCGGATCCCAACAAACCAAACATGTAGAATTACATAACGGTGATCTCAATCATGTAGGGCAGCTCATGAGATCTAAACATGAAGCACATGGTGGAGAAGACAACCATCTAGCTACTGCTATGGACCCATAGTCCAAGGTAGACTACTCACTCATCGCTCCGGAGGCAAGCATGGCGATGAAGAAGACCTCCGGTGGCGATTCCCCTCTCCGGCAGGGTGCCGGGAAGAGCTTCTGGACCCTCCTGATCTTCGGGTCGACGGCGGCGGCGGATCGCGATGTGTTCTGGAAATCTGATCGGGTACTTAGGTTTTTTCCGTCGGGGGGTCTTTATAGGCGAAGGGGCGATGTCAGAGGAGGGGCCAGGCTCCCTCACACGGTGGTGGCGCGGGCCAGGGGCTGGCCGCGCCACCCCTGTGTGTGGGCCCCTGGTGGCCTACCTCCTACTCCTCTTCGGATCTCTGGAAGCTTCCGGGTAAAATAAGACTTCAGGATGTGGTTTCGTCCAATTCCGAGAATATTTCCTGTGTATCACTCTGAAACACAAAAACAGCAGAAAACAGGGAACTGGCACTGTGGCACTTCGTTAATAGGTTAGTTCTGGAAAATGCATAAAAGTGCCACTAAGTGTAACGAAACAATAGGCAAATGGTGTAAAAACAAGCATGGAGCATCAAAAATTATAGATACGTTTGAGACGTATCAACAACCAAGGAGGAAGGTTATAGATACATAGAGTCACGGGCCAGGTGCTATGACTGCAGCTCTGCTCCCCAAAAGGATTCATGCCATCTGTACTTAGACCAAACCTCAGGTTCCGTGCGTCTTCCGTAAACTCCGGGAAATCTCTGTCGATTTTTCTCCACTGCGACCCATCAGCGGGGTGTCTCAACATCTGGTCACTCTTACGGTCTTATTTGTACCACCTCAACAACTTGGCATGCTCTTTGTTTCTAAACAAACGTTTCAACCATGGTATTATAGGTGCATACCACATCACCTTGGCAGGAACCCTCTTCCTGGAGTGCTCGCCCTCAACATCACCAGGGTCATCTTGCCTGATCTTATACCGAAATGCACTGCACACCGGGCATGCATTCAAATTCTCATACTCACCGTGGTAGAGAATACAGTTATTAATGCATGCATGTATCTTCTGCACCTCCAATCCTAGAGGGCAGACAATCTTCTTTGCTTCATACGTACTGGCGGGCAATTCGTTATCCTTTGGAAGCATCTTCTTCATAATTTTCAGCAACTTTTCAAATCCCTTGTCAGATAAACCACTCTCTGCTTTCCATTGCAGCAATTCCAGCGTGCTTCCTAGCTTTTTCTGGCCGTCTTTGCAATTTGGGTACAAATCCTTTTTGTGATCATCTAACATGCGTTCCAACTTCTCCCTCTCCTTTTCACTTTCACAGTCAATCTGTGCATCAACAATGACCTGACCAAGATCATCAGCGGGCACATCTGATGCCCGTTCTTCACCTTCTTCTTCTTCATTATCTTCCATTGCGGTATCGGTGGTATCAGGGAACTCAAGATAGTTGTCATCATTCTCTTCTTCATCGTTGTCTTCCATCATAACCCCTCTCTCCCCATGCTTGGTCCAACAATTATAGTCGGACATGAAACCGAACCGGAACAGGTGGATGTGAAGGGTCTTTGTGGAGGGGTAATCCTTCTCATTTCGACAACCACCGCATGGACAACACATAAAACCATTCCGCTTTGTTGCCTCAACCACCTTGAGAAAAGAATGCACGCCTTTAATGAAATCTCCAGAGCGTCGATCGGCGTACATCCATGCTCGGCTCATCTGCATTATATAAGTACATATCAAACGCAAATCAAAAATACAATTTCTATTTCTATCTCTAATTTTAGTTTGATAAGTAAGAATAAGTTAACAAAACTTTAGTCCCGGCTGGTGGGTACAACCGGGACTAAAGGTGGTTTTGTGTCATCTAACAAAACTGTCGGTGGGATAAGGACATGTGGGTAACCTTTAGTCCCGGCTGGTGGGTGCAACCGAGACTAAAGTTGTTGGCAGGATAAGGATGCGTGGGTTGATGCACTGCTCGATGAGATAAAGCATGTAGCGCACGACGCCCCTGTCGGAGGAACAAGACATAAGTAGAAGCGGCGCCGTGCCTATAAAAGGAGCATCGATACGCCATGGCAAGGACAGCTCGAAGGCAGGGAGAGTTTCATCCCCATGGATGGAGGAAAGGGTTGGGAAATCTCCCGTGGCAGAGCTTCTCGAAGATGTCGTTGGTGCTCACGCCCTACGGCATCTTCGGAAGCTCTGCCTCGGAAAAATTTCCCTGCAAGCCCGTGAAAGACTCCATCTCCTCTAACAGTTATGGAGGAAAGGGTTGGGAAATCTCCCGTGGCGGAGCTTCTTGAAGATGTCATTGGTGCTCACGCCCTATGACATCTTTGGAAGCTCCGCCTCGGAAAAATTTCCCTGCAAGCCCGTGAAAGACTCCACCTCCTCTAACAGTTATGGAGGAAAGGGTTGGGAAATCTCCCATGGCGGAGCTTCTCGAAGATGTCGTTGGTGCTCACACCCTACGGCATCTTCGGAAGCTCCGCCTTGGAAAAATTTCCCTGCAAGCCCGTGAAAGACTCCATCTCCTCTAACAGTGTTGCGTAAAGGGTTGGGAAATCTCCCGTGGCAGAGCTTCTCGAAGATGTCGTTGGTGCTCACGCCCTACGACATCTTCGGAAGCTCCTCCTCAGAAAAATTTCCCTGCAAGCCCGTGAAAGACTCCATCTCCTCTAACAGTGTTGCGTATGATGGGTTTCGCAGCATAGTAAATCAAAAAATTTCCTACGGATGCGAACAAGAAAGCCAAGATCTAATCTAGGAGATGTAATCAACGAGAGAGGTAGATGAGATCTTCATACCCTTGAAGATTCGCACAGCGGAAACGTTCAATAGAACATGGTTGACGTAGTCGTACTCGCCGTCTCCTCCTCGCGATCCGATCCGATCCTACGCCGCAAGTGGCGGCGCCTCCGAGAGTTGCACACGTGCGGTGCAGCGACATCTCCTCCTTCCTTGGTCCAGCAAGTATGGTGGAGAGATAGATTGGATCAGCAGCACGACGGCGTGGTGCTTATGGTGGAGAGTTTCTGCAGCAGGGCTTCGCCTATGCGCAGTCGCGAGAGAGAGAGAGGGAGGGCAGCAGTTGGCGGCTAGGGTTTAGGTTAGGGGTAGAGAGGGCTGCGCCCTTGCCCCCCTATATATAGAGGGGTGGCCGGCCAGCTTGGCCTCTCCCCAAACCCTAGGGCGCCGACTTGGAGTAGGAAGAGTGGGGGGCAAGTTTCCCCCCCTTCCTTCTTTGAAGACTCCCTTAGGGTTTCCCCTTGGGCTGGCCGGCTGGGCCTTAGGGGCCTTGTGCGCCTGGCCCAGGGCGGCCAGGGCACTTCCCCTTAGGCCCACGCAGGCCTCCGTCAAGTGGGCCCACGTTGGTCCCACTCTGGAACCTTCTAGAACCTTCCGGTACAATACCGAGAAACTCCGAAACCTTTCCGGAATCCAAAAACTGCTTTCCTTTATATGAATCTTATTCTCCGGACCATTCCGGAACCTCTCGTGACATCCTGGATCTCATCCGAGACTCCGAACTAAAACTCATAAACCAATTATCCATTCTATCCTAGCATCGATACACGTTAAGTGTGTGACCCTACGGGTTCGAGAATATGTAGACATGATCTTCTATCAATAATCAACAGCGGGATCTGGAAACCCATATTGACTCCCACATATTCATCGATGATCATATCGAATGAACCACGATGTCAGGATTCAATTAATCCCGTATATGTATTCCCTTCGTCACACGATATTTTACTCGCCCGAGATTTGATCGTCGGTATCGCCATACCTAGTTCAATCTCGTTTACAGCAAGTACTTTACTCGTTCCGTAATCCGATATCACTTTGTGATTAACTCATTAACCACATGCTTGCAAGCGGTGTTGATATCGATTACCGAGTGGGCCCGAAGTATATCTCTCCGACTTGGGAGGGACAAATTCCATCTCGATACATACAACCCAACAAGTACTTTCCGATCACCTGAGAGACACCTTTATTATCACCCTCACATAGGATGACGTTTGATGACTTCAAAGCTTTCTTCCGATACTAGGGAGTTGTATTATCTCATGGTCTAAGGAATACAATACATGACATAGGAAAAGCTTCGCAAAGATGAACACGATGACACGATCTAATTGCTCTGCTTTATTTGGGTCTGTCCATCACACCATTCTCCTAATGATATGATCTCATTATTAATTGACAACTCATGTCTATGGTTAGGAAACCTTAACCATCATTAATCAATGAGCTAGTCCATAGAGGCGTACTAGGGACACGGTGTTGTTCATAAACCACACAAGTATTAAGGTTTCCGCTTAATACAATTCTAGCATGGAATATAAACATTATCATGAACAAGAATTATAATAATAACATCTTTATTATTGCCTCTAGGGCATAATTCCAACAGTCTCCCACTTGCACTAGAGTCAATAATCTAGTTTACATCTGGTAACAATCTAACACCCATGGCATTAAGGTGCTGATCATGTTTTGCTCGTGGAAGAGGTTTAGTCAACGGATCTGCAATATTCAGATCCGTATGTACTTTGCTAATCTTCAGATCTCCATCTGCTATATAATCTCGAATTATATGGAAACAGCGGTTGATGTGCTTGGTTTTTGGATGATATCTTGGTTCCTTAGCCAGTGCTATGGCGCCAGTGTTGTCGCACAATATCTCCAGTGGGTCCAAGGCATTTGGAACCACACCAAGCTCAGTGATGAAGTTTCTGATCCAAACTCCTTCACTTGATGCTTCTGAAGCAGCCATGTATTCCGCTTCTGTTGTAGATCCCGCGATCACGCTTTGCTTGCAGCTTCTCCAGCTCACAGCTCCACCATTCAAAATATAAACGTATCCTGTCTGAGATTTAGAATCATCCGGGTCGGTGTCGAAGCTAGCGTCGACGTAACCTTTTACGACGAGCTCCTCATCACCTCCATAGACCAAGAACATTTCTTTGGTCCTATTTAAATACTTTAGGATGTTCTTTACGGCTGTCCAGTGTTCCACTCCTGGATCACTTTGGTATCTGCTCGTCAAACTAAGAGCATTGGACACATCCGGTCTAGTACACAGCATGGCATACATGATAGAACCTATGGCCGAGGCATATGGCACTTTGCTCATAGTTTCTCTATCTTTTACCGTAGCTGGACACTGAGCCTTGCTCAATATCTTACCTGACAACATGGGCAATGAACCTTTCTTTGCTTTATCCATTCTGAACCTCTTCAGAACCTTGTCCAGGTATGTACTTTGGCTTAAAGCTATTAGGCGTCTTTCTCTATCTCTATAGATTTTGATGCCTAATATATAAGCAGCTTCCCCTAGGTCTTTCATTGAAAAACATTTATTCAAATAACTCTTCACATCGTTAAGCATACCGATGTCATTTCCAATAATCAATATGTCATCCACATATAGTACTAAAAATGTCACCGAGCTCCCACTCACTTTCTTGTAAATACAAGCTTCGTAGCAATTTGGAACAAATCCAAAACTCTTGATCACTTGATCAAAACGAAGGTTCCAACTCCGAGATGCTTGCTTCAGTCCATAAATGGAACGCTGAAGTTTGCACACCTTATTAGCATCCTTAGGATCGACAAAACCTTCGGGCTGCATCATATACAACTCTTCATCAATGTTGCCATTGAGGAACGCAGTCTTGACATCCATCTGCCATATTTCATAATCATGAAATGCAGCAATTGCTAATAAAATCCGAATGGACTTAAACATCGCTATGGGAGAGAAAGTCTCATCGTAGTCAACACCTTGAACTTGCCGAAAACCTTTTGCGACAAGCCGAGCTTTATAGACAGTAACATTACCATCCGCGTCCGTTTTCTTCTTGAAAATCCATTTGCATTCAACGGCCTTACGGTCGCTAGGAGGGTCTACCAAAGTCCACACTTGGTTTTCACTCATGGATCCCAATTCGGATTTCATGGCTTCTAGCCATTTCTTAGAGTCTGGGCTCATCATTGCTTCTTCATAGTTCGCAGGTTCGCTGTTGTCTAACAACAAGACGGTTAAGACAGGGTTGCCATACCATTCAGGAGTGGTACGTGACCTTGTTGACCTGCGAAGTTCAGTAGTAGCATCGTTCGAAGTTTCATGATCTTTATCATTAGCTTCCTCTTTTGTTGATGCAGGCGGCGCCGGAACAATTTCTGGTGCTGCGCTACTCTCCAACTCGAGAGAAGGTTCAATAACCTCGTCTAGCTCTACCTTCCTCCCACTCACTTCTTTCGAGAGAAACTCCTTCTCAAGAAAGGATCCGTTCTTTGCAACAAACACTTTGCCTTCGGATCTGTGGTAGAAGGTATACCCAATCGTTTCCTTAGGGTATCCTATGAAGACGCATTTCTCCGCTTTGGGTTCAAGCTTGTCCGGCATCAACTTCTTGACGTAAGCTTCGCATCCCCAAACTTTGAGAAACGACAGCTTAGGTTTAGCACCAAACCATAGTTCATACGGTGTCGTCTCAACGGATTTAGATGGTGCCCTATTTAAAGTGAATGCAGCGGTTTCTAATGCATAACCCCAAAATGATAACGACAAATCTGTAAGAGACATCATTGATCGCACCATATCTAATAGAGTTCGATTCCGGCGTTCAGACACACCATTGCGCTGTGGTGTTCCAGGTGGCGTGAGTTGCGAAACGATTCCGCGTGCTTTAAGATGCGTGAGAAAATCATAACTCAAATACTCACCTCCACGATCAAATCGCAGAAATTTAATTTTCCTGTTACGATGGTTTTCCACTTCGTTCTGAAATTCTTTGAACTTTTCAAACGTTTCAGATTTATGTTTCATTAAATAGATATACCCATATCTACTTAAGTCATCAGTAAAAGTGAGAAAATAGCGATATCCACCGCGCGTTGAAACACTCATTGGTCCGCACACATCGGTATGTATGATTTCCAATAAGTCCGTTGCTCGCTCCATTATTCCGGAGAACGGGGTTTTGATCATCTTGCCCATGAGGCATGGTTCGCACGTGTCAAATGATTCAAAATCAAGAGACTCCAAAAGTCCATCAGAATGGAGTTTCTTCATGCGTTTTATACCAATATGACCTAGACGGCAGTGCCACAAATAAGTTGGATTATCACTATCTACTTTGCATCTTTTAGCCTCAATGTTATGGATGTGTGTTTCATTGCTTTCGAGATTCAGAAGAAATAAACCATTCACAACAGGTGCATGACCATAAAAGATGTTATTCATATAAATAGAACAACCATTATTCTCAGATTTAAATGAATAACCGTCTTGCAATAAACACGATCCAGATATAATGTTCATGCTCAACGCAGGCACATAATAACACTTATTAAGGTTTAAAACTAATCCCGAAGGTAAAACTAAGGAGAGCGTGCCGACGGCCATCACATCAACTTTTGATCCATTGCCAACGCGCATCGTCACCTCATCCCTTGCTAGCCGCCGTCTATTCCGTAGCTCCTGTTTCGAGTTACAAATATTAGCAACTGAACCAGTATCATATACCCAGGCACTACAACGAGCGCTAGTAAGGTAGACATCAATAACATGTATATCAAATATACCTTTGATGGTGCCAGCCTTCTTGTCCGCTAAGTACTTCGGACAGTTGCGCTTCCAGTGACCCTTGACCTTGCAATAGAAGCACTCAGTGTCCGGCTTAGGTCCAGATTTGAGCTTCTTCTCAACAGGGGCAACGCGCTTGCCGCTGCCTTTCTTGAAGGATCCCTTTGCACCCTTAGCTTTCTTAAAGCTAGTGGTCTTGTTGACCATCAACACATGATTGTCTTTCTTGATATCCACCTCCGCAGCTTTCAGCTTTGCGAAGAGCTCAGTGATCGTATCAGTGGAACCAATTTGATTATGAGTAACTACAAAACCTTGGTAGCTAGGAGGGAGTGATTGCAGAACTCTGTCAATCTTGAGCTCCTCTGGAATCTTGCAGTCCAGTTGCTCAAGGCGTTGAGTGTAGCCCGACATCTTAATGGCGTGCTCACTAACGGAACTCCCTTCCTCCATCAGTTAAAGAACTTCTCAGAGATCTCATATCTCTCAGAACGGGCTTGAGTCTGAAACATGGTTTTCAGTTCCTCAAGTATCTCATAAGGCCCGCGGTACTTCTCAAAACGATTTTGAAGTTCCGGTTCCATAGAAAACAGCATGGTACTCATAATCACATCACAATCATCTCTACGAGCATTGAAGTCAGCAAGTTCTTCAGTTTTCGCAGTTGCAGCAGGGGTGTCACCTAGCGCTTTGTCAAGTACATAGGCTTTTTGTCCGCCAGCGAGTATGATTCTCAGATTGCGGAACCAGTTGGTGAAGTTAGACCCATTGTTCTTAAGCTTTTCTTTCTTAGCAAACACGTTGAAGTTGAAGTTGGACTTAGCCATTTGATCTACAACATTGCAAGTACAATTTAGACTATGTTCATGATAACTAGTTGAACTTAATCAAATTACTAGATGAACTCCCACTAAATTCAACATCCCTCAAGTTGTTTAGTGAACACGATCCAAATTCACCACACCTAATCCGATCTTCACGAGAAGAGATGTGGTTTCAATGGTGGACAACTAAGTGTCGATCATATCATTCATATGACTCATGTTTAACCTTTCGGTTCGTGTGTTCCGAGGCCATGTCTGTACATGCTAGGCTCGTCAAGTCAAACCCAAGTAATTTCCGCGTGTGCAAAACTGGCTTGCACCCGTTGTATGTGAACGTAGAGTTTATAGCACCCGATCATCACGAGGTGCTTGAAAATGACGATCTTTCGCAACGGCGCATACGAGGGGAGAACACAATTTTATCTTGATCTTTAAGTGAGGAATCATCTTATAATGCTACCGTCGCGATCTAAGCAAAATAAGATACATAAAAGGATAAACATCACATGCATATAATTTTATGTGACATGGTATAGCCAATCTCCGCGCCATGATCTCCATCTTGTGCGCGCCGGCATGATCTCCATCACTCCACCATGATTGCCTCCACCACGAATAGCAACTACAACTATTGCTAACTACTTAGCGATAAAGTAAAGCTATTACATGGCGTATAAGAAGTTGACACGCAGGTCATACATAATTATAAAGACAACCATATGGCTCCTGCCGGTTGTGAACTCATCGACATGCAAGTCGTGAAAGATTACAAAACATGATCATTGCATACAACTCAATTCATACTCATCATGTCTTGGGCCATACCATATCACAAAACACTCCCTGCAAAAACAAGTTAGACGCCTCTACTTTGTTGTTGCATGTTTTACGTGGCTTATGGGAGTAGCAAGCTAAGAACGATTCTTACCTACGAAAAGCCACAACGGTGATATTATGGTTGCTAACATCCGATGTAAGTCCCATGACTACTATAGTGAGAGAAACTGACATCCACCAGCCGCATGTGTGGAACAAGCCACACGTCAAGTGCGGAGCCGGTCTCGCGAACGCGGTCGCGTAAAGTTGGCCTGGACCGCTTCAATCTCACTATACCGCGCCATAAGAAATACACAACAAGAGGTTTGCAACAGAAAACATCAACGCCCGCAACAAGCATGTTGCGTTCTACTCGTGAAACACATCTACGCATAGATCTAGCTCTGATACCACTGATGGGTTTCGCAGCATAGTAAATCAAAAAATTTCCTACGGATGCGAACAAGAAAGCCAAGATCTAATCTAGGAGATGTAATCAACGAGAGAGGTAGATGAGATCTTCATACCCTTGAAGATTCGCACAGCGGAAACGTTCAATAGAACGTGGTTGACGTAGTCGTACTCGCCGTCTCCTCCTCGCGATCCGATCCGATCCTACGCCGCAAGTGGCGGCGCCTCCGAGAGTTGCACACGTGCGGTGCAGCGACGTCTCCTCCTTCCTTGGTCCAGCAAGTATGGTGGAGAGATAGATTGGATCAGCAGCACGACGGCGTGGTGCTTATGGTGGAGAGTTTCTGCAGCAGGGCTTCGCCTACGCGCAGTCGCGAGAGAGAGAGAGGGAGGGCAGCAGTTGGCGGCTAGGGTTTAGGTTAGGGGTAGAGAGGGCTGCGCCCTTGCCCCCCTATATATAGAGGGGTGGCCGGCCAGCTTGGCCTCTCCCCAAACCCTAGGGCGCCGACTTGGAGTAGGAAGAGTGGGGGGCAAGTTTCCCCCCCTTCCTTCTTTGAAGACTCCCTTAGGGTTTCCCCTTGGGCTGGCCGGCTGGGCCTTAGGGGCCTTGTGCGCCTGGCCCAGGGCGGCCAGGGCACTTCCCCTTAGGCCCACGCAGGCCTCCGTCAAGTGGGCCCACGTTGGTCCCACTCCGGAACCTTCTAGAACCTTCCGGTACAATACCGAGAAACTCCGAAACCTTTCCGGAATCCAAAAACTGCTTTCCTTTATATGAATCTTATTCTCCGGACCATTCCGGAACCTCTCGTGACGTCCTGGATCTCATCCGAGACTCCGAACTAAAACTCATAAACCAATTATCCATTCTATCCTAGCATCGATACACGTTAAGTGTGTGACCCTACGGGTTCGAGAATATGTAGACATGATCTTCTATCAATAATCAACAGCGGGATCTGGAAACCCATATTGACTCCCACATATTCATCGATGATCATATCGAATGAACCACGATGTCAGGATTCAATTAATCCCGTATATGTATTCCCTTCGTCACACGATATTTTACTCGCCCGAGATTTGATCGTCGGTATCGCCATACCTAGTTCAATCTCGTTTACAGCAAGTACTTTACTCGTTCCGTAATCCGATATCACTTTGTGATTAACTCATTAACCACATGCTTGCAGGCGGTGTTGATATCGATTACCGAGTGGGCCCGAAGTATATCTCTCCGACTTGGGAGGGACAAATTCCATCTCGATACATACAACCCAACAAGTACTTTCCGATCACCTGAGAGACACCTTTATTATCACCCTCACATAGGATGACGTTTGATGACTTCAAAGCTTTCTTCCGATACTAGGGAGTTGTATTATCTCATGGTCTAAGGAATACAATACATGACATAGGAAAAGCTTCGCAAAGATGAACACGATGACACGATCTAATTGCTCTGCTTTATTTGGGTCTGTCCATCACACCATTCTCCTAATGATATGATCTCATTATTAATTGACAACTCATGTCTATGGTTAGGAAACCTTAACCATCATTAATCAATGAGCTAGTCCATAGAGGCGTACTAGGGACACGGTGTTGTTCATAAACCACACAAGTATTAAGGTTTCCGCTTAATACAATTCTAGCATGGAATATAAACATTATCATGAACAAGAATTATAATAATAACATCTTTATTATTGCCTCTAGGGCATAATTCCAATAGCGTAAAGGGTTGGGAAATCTCCCGTGGCGGAGCTTCTCGAAGATGTCGTTGGTGCTCACGCCCTACGGCATCTTCGGAAGCTCCGCCCTACGGCATCTATCTCTATTTCTATCGCTATTTCTATTTTTCTATTTCTATCTCTATTTCTATTTCTATGTTAGCTATGTCTACTTCTATTTTTATTTTTAATTCTATCTATATCTCTATCTCTACCTCTATTTTTACCTCTATCTTCACCTATTTGTACACATAATCAAATGAATATCTAAATAATTGCTCCCATAAAAAAATCACAAATCTCTCTACTTCTAGAGCATTAAATGAGCTAAATTACCAATGAAAGACAAAAGCACAAAGTTCCTCACCTTTTAGTCCACTTAGATT
The DNA here is from genome assembly GCA_007115705.1 of Dactylis glomerata. Taxonomy (NCBI): domain Eukaryota; kingdom Viridiplantae; phylum Streptophyta; class Magnoliopsida; order Poales; family Poaceae; genus Dactylis; species Dactylis glomerata. Next base: position 246,731 of record QXEO01000032.1, on the reverse strand, counting down.
GAAGTGGGGACATCAATTTGTGACAAAAAATGGTGGTCAAAGAGGATGAACTCGAGCTAGAGGTTTGTTACATGAAGAACACTTGAGAGTGGAGAGGGGGAGTGGCTGGCTCGGGGAGGAAGAAGGAGCTGTTTTATGTAGGGAAGTCATTAGTCCCGGTTGGTATTGCCAACCGGGACTAAAGGGTTGGTCTTTAGTCCCGGTTGGTATTACCAGCCGGGACTAATGAGTCTGGCAACGGTCGGATTCTATCCCAGAGACTTTAGTCCCGGTTCGTAATACGAACTGAGACTAAAGGTTCAAAACGAACTGGGACTAATGATTTCTGGGGTCCTGCGGCCGAAAAAGCAGTGGGGCCCAGTGCATCAGTCCCAGTTCATATTGCAACCGGGACTAATGCCCTGGAATATTAGGCCGGTTTTCCACTAGTGCCTTGTCTTTTTACAAAACATGTACAACAAAGTATCAATGATACATGGGGAAAAGTCAAGTCAAGACCCAGGCACGATGATTATTGGAAGAATGGGTCGTGTACAAGATATTTTAAGCTCAAAGCAAATGAGTTGTGCATGCGTTATAAGAAATTGTACACTAACACTGTAAGACATCATGGCTTTATGTCAAGAGATAAGAGATACTGTGAGAGTTTTTACTAGTTTTAGCATTTTCTATATTGGGCGGGAGGGTAACAATCTTGCCCTTATATGTGCTAAGCAGGCTAGTGCTGACAGAGGAGATATATGTGAATTAATTATAAATCCAAGCTTTCTAAATGACACTCTTCTGAGTGATTGTAATCCTGTCGAATGATTAAGAAAGCTCTCTGAATTTGAAAAAAAAGACGCGGCATATTTTACTATTTTATTTACATGGGAATAAGTAAAAACATTGTGAAATTGAATTGAATGCAGTAAAATTACTTTGGTAACTATAATGGAGTAAAAAACATGAATTTAGGAAAAACTATGTTGCGATATTTCTGAATTGCATACGAGTGCATCTTTGAGCTCCCAGCTCGAGACCGCCTGTCGATGCGGATGACTTTGCTATCCATGCAATTGGATCTATTTGAGTTCTTGGAATTTGATGAGGCATAGGAATTTTCATGTGCATGCCACCGGGGGTTTTAATTTATGAAAATCACAGTCAAACTTGCTTAGTCTCTCTCTACATCATCATTTGTTCTCACCCCTGCTCTGCTCCATGATCGATGCAGCGTAGTCCCAAACATAGCAATCCTCTCGTACAAATCCTTTGTTTGATGCACCTCTCCCGTCAACTAGAGTCTCCATCGCCACACGCCCTTCCTCTTCGTCCTCGCTCGACCTCCATCACTCACGCAACCACGTCGCCTCGCAGCCAGCCCGCGATCCATCACTTGGCTGCCGACTATGCGTTCCACTCAAGCTAACAAACACCTCGTACTTGAACCCTACCTTGTCCCTGAGCCAGTTCATCTCATTGAGGACGCCCCCACCTTATCGTCACCATCGACCTCTCTGCCTAAGCAAGTCGTCAACCACATCCCATTAGTATAGACTGGGCCATCACACACGGTTGAAATGACCCAACCCACATGATTAAGCAACCCTCTCGACTCGAAGATGGGTGATGGGTCGGCCTATCGCAAACGATTAGAACCGCTGTATGAGAAAGGACTTCTTATGGCACACAAATCAAAAATCATGATCGTCCGTGAAAAAAGGACTTAACCAATGATGATTCATGCTTGACGGAGTACTATTTAAGGTGTGTATGGAACAACTTCACTCCACCAGTCTACCGGTGGATCAACTAAAGTTGACCCAAACGCACAAACTCCCCCAATAGTTGGAGTGGAGTCGACGCCCTCGCCAGTTCATTTTATCGAAGCAGCAAGAGAGGTGCTTCGGTAGCTTCACTTTGCATCCCACGCCCTCCAAACATCCATCTGACCCTATAGTTAAGGTGTATATACCCACCAATGACACTCAATTACCCCCCAACCCTTTCAGCTTAGCCCCAATCGTTACTCTCCACTATGCCCCATGATTTCGCCTATCATGGCGACCTGACGACTATGGCACGCCTTAGCCACTGAAGATATTCTCCATACCCGGAAATTAGCCGCCAATTCACGGAGCCATGAACAGTTCACGAAGCCCACATGCATGATCATAAATTAGCCGCCAATTCATTTTTCTTGGCACGAAGAAAGGAAAGGAAGGACCATAATTATGACCCCAAGAATCCTTTAAAACAAAATGGAATGGCAATCTAAACTTTTCACAACAAACTTCCTATATAATGGATTTGGATCTAATTTGTGAGCCAAACACTTTTTTATTGCTCAAGAGTCTAGAGATGGAGTGGAGTTAAGAGGTGGAGTGAAGTTGAGTGCAGTTGAGCTCTCCCAAACACATCCTTATATTAAATTTCGTGAGTGTGGACTGTGGACCCACTATCTCTAGCCACCATCTTCTTTCAGCCTGAGGTGGAAGAAATACTCAAATCGCCCCTAACTTAACCTTCTCGTTTAGTCATGGCTGCAATAGCTCATGAAAATGGGAAAGATGCCGCCGCCAACAATCTTCCATAGTTGCTTCTTGATGACCCACAAGTATAGGGGGTGTATCGTAGTACTTTCAATAAATAAGAGTGTCAAACCCAACGAGGAGCAGAAGGTGTTGATGAGTGGTTTTGATCAAGGATTCACCGTAAATACTAGCAAACAGGTTTTCAGTGGTATTTGGTAATACGAGTAAATAAAGTGCGAGTAAATAAAAGACAGTAGTAACAATAGCAGCAAGTGGCCCAATCCTTTCTTCAGCAAAGGACAAGCCGGTTGTGTAACTTATAATAACCAAATGTTCTCGAGGACACACGGGAGTTTCTGTCAAGAGCTTTCGCTTCATAAAGCTAATAGTCTTTATTGGTTTGATAGGTGTTATGGGGGTGAACCTGTGCTAGCGCACTACCCTTACTAGGATAAATACACACTTGTGATTATACCCCTTGCAAGCATCCGCAAATACAAGAAAGTAATTAAGATAAATCTAACCACAGCCTTAAACTCTAAGATCCTACGCTCCCTGATGCAAAGGTTTCCCAACGGAGGTTTAGGTTTCTGTCACTCCAGCAACCCCACAATTGGTAGCCAAATACACAATGCATCTCACTAGGCCCATAAATGGTGAAGTATCATGTAGTCGACGTTCACATGACACCACTAGTGAAATAGCACCACAACAATATCAAACCATTAAATATTTCTCAACAATAATTCACTACTAACATCTTGACTTCTCCCATGTCTTCAAGAACTAAATGAACTACTCACAAGACATCATATGGATCATGATCAGAGGTGAAATAATGGTAAATAACAATCTGAACATAAACCTTAATTCAATGGTTCCACTCAATAGCATCAACTACAAGAGTAATCAACACCGGGAAAGTTTCCCCTAAGAATATAGCAAGATCCAACTCAAGATGTTACAGCGGGATGGCGTGGTGATGGTGGTGATGAAGGTGCTGGTGATGGAGATGATGATGATGATCCCGATGAAGTCCGGTGCAATGATGATGACGATGGCGACGATCTCCCCTCTCCGGGAAGGAATTTCCCCGGCAGATTTCTGCCTGCCGGAGAGCTTTTCTCTCTCTGGTGTTTTCCGCCCCGCAGAGGCGGCGGTGTCTATCTCTGAGGCCCTCCCTTGACTTAGGTTTTCAGGGACGATGAAGTACGCGAAGGGGCGAGACCAGAAGTGGGCCAGGGTGGCCTCACACAGGGCTGGCGCGGCCAGGGGTCAGGCCGCGCCACCCTGGCGTGAGGGCCCCTCCTGGCTCCTCTCGACTCCTCCTTCTGGCTTCCTGAGTCTTCTGGGAAAATATAATTTCCTGGTATTTTTCTGGAATTTTCCTGATCTTCAAAATATGGTCCCTTGATGGTCCTTTTTCCAGCAGAATCCTGACTCCGGCAGCAAATCCTCCAATGATCATCAAACATGTGAAAACAAGGGAAATAACATAAGTATCAACTCTAAATGTGAAATATATCAATGAATAACAGTAAATTATGATACAAAATAGTGATGCAAAATGGACGTATCAACCCCCCAAGCTTAGACCTCGCTTGTCCCCAAGCGAAAACTAAACTCGGTAAACATGACCACAGGTTTATGGAGTGAAGTGTCGATAATCAAAATACGGACAAGAAGCATCACATTCACCAAGGCATAAATTATAATAGACTGCAACTTCCCTTTATAAGATATAGACTTGCAATAGGTAAAAGGGAATCACATGTAAAGATGCATAAGGTAAACTATAATTGGCAATGGCAAACCTTAGTTCTTGGTCAAAGAATGATGAACAAGCTATTCTTTCTTTTAAATGGAGCCTTTTAAAACAGAGCTAATATAGCAAAGACCATATGCTCAACAAAATAAACTTTTGCATTCATAGAAAGCTTTCAAAGATATATTCCTTCAGACAAAAGCATTGTACAAAACAAGGAAGATAGTAAACATGATTAAACGGATCAACATATGGATGACTGAAACATAACAACTCAAATGCTTGCTTGAGATGGAGGGGAAATAGGTTGACTCAACATAAAAGTAAAAGATAGGCCCTTCGCAAAGGGAAGCAGGGATTAAACATGTGCTAGAGCTTTTCATTTGTAAAACAGAGGTAAAAATTGTTTTGAGAGGTGGTTGCTTTTGTCAACGACTAGCAACGGAGTTCTTGATATCTTCCATACTAAACAAGTGAGAGCGGTTCCGAGATGTTTGATTAATTGGCACATTGGTGCTCTTTTATAGCTTTGCACTCCTCCCCACCTTTTTCCTTTCTCAAACCATGGCTAACCGATTCCATCGGGTGCCAACCAACTTTCACATACCATGGAGGAGTGCTCTTTTCTTTCTTTTCTTTTTGAGATTATAATGGTCTGACCAGCTCCCTTGCAAAATTAATGACGAGCAGATGAAGCTACCTAGTCGAGGGGTACTTAATTTAGTATGGAAGATAACAAACCCATCCACTACGTCCTCATGAGCTAAAAACAGTGGCACAAAATGAGAAGTGTTTGAAGGTTTTTGAAAGGTAGCACATGAAAATTTACTTGGAATGGCTTGAAATACCATGCATAGGAATTTATAGTGGACTCTTTGGAAGTGACTTGGCTTTTGGGAATTGGATGCACGAGAAGTATTTCCTCTCAGTACAAGTTTTTGGCTAGCAAGGCTGGGTAGCAAGCATAAGAGTTGCATGAAACAGACAAACATACATATAATAAGAAAAAATCATGCAAACTCCCTTGAAGATACAACGATTTTGACTTTAGGAATAACAATGCTTATAAGCCAAATATAAAGGAAAAACTGAAGTGATGTAACTACAAGCACTTCTTTATTCTTTTCTACTCAAACCTCAAGGTAAAGTTGCTACTGACCGAGCTAGGTTTGCCAAAACCAACTAAATTTACTCATGCTCCCAAAATGATACCAATACCAATCAACAAGACTAGTCATACAAGAGAGATTGCGAACTAACATAAAGTGTGCGGAAAGTAAACGATAAAACTTCTCATTAATATTTTATTACCGCAACTCACACCAAGGGATACATAGATAACCAACTAAGGAGGATACTTCCAAACTGCAAACTATTCTATAAGATAACTTCTCTATTCATGATATGACTCTACTTGAAAAGTAAATGAGCAAAAGGTAATGATGTGATACCGCGGCACTCCCCCAAGCTTGAAACAAGCCAAGGGGATGCCTATACCGATGATGAATTATTCTTGTGGCAGCGGCGGTGCATCTTCATCGTTGTCATACTTCCAAGGCAGAGGTCCTCCATCAAGGAAGGATGTCTTGGTCTCCAAAATCCTGAAACTTGCAGCAGCACTCATTTGTTGAAATCTAGCTTCATACTCACAATTTTGGTTCTGCACGTCGTAGAGTTGTGCTTGTAATTGGCTAGTCATCTCCTGGAGTGAGAGGATATCCCTCCAGAGCTCTGTAGTCTCTTTCTTGTACTTGGCAACAAGCTCTAGATTAATCCTATAGATAATGTCCACCTCGCATTCTGCCATCTTCTTGTATTTGAAAACTTCTTGTTCTAGTGCTTCCATCCTTGCTTCGAGACTTCCTTCTCCCTTGGGTCCTTGAACATCTTTAATCTGCAACTCCCCATCCTTGAGTGACAATTCCTTCAGATGCATCCTCAGCTCCCTCATGTACGGATTGATGGAATCCACAAGAGGGTTCTCCTCAGATGGACCGGACGAAGACATTGTAACTCCCAAGCCGAGAGCAATCCCTGACAGAAACAGCTCGAAACAAAACACGACGAGAAAACGATATACAGACCTCAGGGACTCCGGGGGGTTAAATAGGCGAAAATTATACATCGAAACGAAATCACAGGAGGAAACCAGGACAGAAACGAGTTCCGGGGTGTTCTCACACCTGGGTGGCGCGGCCAGGGGTGGGCCCGTGCCACCTATGTGTGAGACGCACACGGACTCCTTTTCCTGCCCGTTTTTGTCTCGTGATTTTTCATATTTATTAGAAACAGTAAAAATATTAAAGAAAAAACTTTTCGCGAAACTTCTCTGACTAGAACTGTTACCTATTCGAAAACGAACTCTGCAGGTACCTGCAATTTGTCTTGGATGAATTCTTCTGGAGAAACTGTTTCAATAACATCAACATCTTCATTATAAGAATCTCCAGAAATATAATGTTTGAGTCTTTGCCCATTCACCACTTGTGTAGAGTCATCTTTCAATAAAGCAATCTTAATAGCACCTGAGCGGTACACTTCCACAATAACATATGGTCCTTCCCATTTAAAGAGTAATTTTCCTGCAAAAAATCTGAGACGAGACCTATACAAAAGAACTTTCTGACCAACATGAAACTCTCTCTTAAGAATTCTCTTATCATGCATTGCTTGACTTTCTCTTTAAAAAGCCTGACATTCTCATACGCTTCGTTTCTCCACTCATCTAGAGAACTCAAATCTAATAACCTTTTCTTACCAGCTAGTTTAAAATCTCTATTAAGCTCTCTCACTGCCCAAAAAGCTTTGTGTTCTAATTCTAAGGGCAAGTGACACGCTTTTCCATAAACCATCTTATAAGGAGACATACCCATGGGGTTCTTATAAGCAGTTCTATAAGCCCATAAAGCGTCGTTTAACTTACTAGCCCAGTTTTTCCTAGATCTATTGATAGTCTTCTGCAAGATAGACTTGATTTCTCTATTAGAAAGCTCTACCTGCCCACTAGTTTGGGGATGATAAGCAGAAGCAATTCTATGATTAACATCATATTTAGCAAGAGTTTTTCTAAAACCACCGTGAATAAAATGAGAACCTCCGTCAGTCATAAGATATCTAGGCACACCAAACCTAGGAAAAATAACATCCTTGAGCATTTTTAACGAAGTCTCACCATCGGCACTCTTTGTAGGTATGGCTTCTACCCATTTAGTAACATAATCAACAGCAACAAGTATATGGGTATAGCCTTTTGAAGGAGGAAAAGGACCCATAAAGTCAAATCCCCAACAATCAAATAGTTCAATAACAAGAGTGTAACTCATAGGCATTTCATTGCGTCTAGAAATATTACCAACTCTTTGACATTCATCACAAGATAAAACATACCTTCTGGCATCTTTAAAGAGGGTTGGCCAATAAAAACCTGATTGTAGAACCTTTTGCGCGGTTCTATCTCCAGCATGATGCCCTCCATAAGCACTGCTATGACATTTTCTTAAAATCTCTTGTTGCTCATATTCTGGTACGCATGTTCTCATAATACCATCAACTCCTTTATATAAGTGTGGGTCATCCCAAAAATAATGCCTCAAATCATAAAAGAATTTTCTTCTTTGCTGAGCTGTAAAAGTTGGAGGCAAATACTTGGAAACAATAAAGTTAGCATAATCAGCATACCAAGGAAGGTCTCGCGAAGTTACATTTATTGCAGCCAACTGTTCATTTGGAAAACTATCATTAACAGGAATATGATCAAAAGAAATGTTTTCCAATCTAGACAAGTTGTCAGCCACAGGATTTTCAGCACCTTCCTATCTACGATATGCAAATCAAATTCTTGTAAAAGCAACACCCATCTAATAAGCCTAGGCTTAGCATCCTTCTTAGTCATAAGATATCTAATAGCAGCGTGATCAGTATGAATAGTAACTTTAGAATCAACAATGTAAGATCTAAACTTATCACATGCAAAAACAATAGCAAGAAACTCTTTCTCAGTAGTAGCATAATTCTTCTGAGCAGCATCAAGAGTCTTACTAGCATAATGAATAACATTCAACTTATTATCTACTCGCTGTCCAAGCACAGCACCAACAGCAAAATCACTAGCATCACACATAATTTCAAAAGGTAAATTCCAATCAGGTGGTTGAACAATAGGAGCAGTAGTTAAAGCCTTCTTAAGAGTTTCAAAAGCTTCCTTACAATCATCATCAAAGACAAATGGTACATCTTTTTGAAGAAGATTAGTAAGAGGCTTTGAAATCTTAGAGAAATCTTTAATAAACCTCCTATAGAAACCAGCATGACCAAGAATACTACGAATACCTTTAACATCTCTGGGACAGGGCATTTTCTCAATTGCCTCCACTTTTGCTCTGTCAACTTCAATACCTCTTTCAGAAATTTTATGTCCAAGGACAATTCCTTCATTCACCATAAAGTGGCATTTCTCCCAATTAAGAACAAGGTTAGTTTCTTTGCACCTCTGCAAAACTTTATCAAGGTTGTGCAAACAATTATCAAAAGAAGTTCCATAGACGGAGAAATCGTCCATGAAGACCTCCACAATTTCTTCACAAAAGCCATGAAAAATAGCAGACATGCATCTTTGAAAAGTAGCAGGAGCATTGCATAAACCAAAAGGCATACGTCTATAAGCATAAGTTCCATAAGGACAAGTAAAAGTGGTTTTCTCTTGATCTTCCTTCTTAACAGCAATTTGAGAAAAACCAGAATAACCATCAAGGAAACAAAAATGAGTCTTCTTAGACAACCTTTCTAACATCTGATCTATAAACGGTAAAGGGTAATGATCTTTCTTAGTAACTTTGTTTACCTTCCTATAATCAATGCACATTCTATATCCAACTACTACCCTTTGAGGAATAAGCTCGTTATTCTCATTAGGCACAACAATCATACCTCCTTTCTTAGGAACACAATGAACAGGACTAACCCATCTACTATCAGCAATAGGATAAATAATACCAGCATCAAGGAGCTTTAATACCTCATTTCTTACCACATCCTTCATCTTGGGAATTAGGCGGCGTTGATGCTCCACGACTGGCTTCGCGTCTTTCTCCATATTAATGGCATGTTGACATAAAGTGGGAGAAATCCCTTTTAAATCATCAAGAGTATATCCCATAGCTCCTCGGTGTTTCCTCAATATCTCCAAGAGTCTTTCTTCTTCCTTTCCTGAAAGTTTAGAGCTAATAATAACAGGATATATTTTCTTATCATCTATATAAGCATATTTAAGATTATCAGGCAAAGGCTTTAATTCGAACACATGATCTTCCTTAGGTGGCAAAGTGGTACCAAGATCCTCCACAGGTAGATTATGCTTGATTAATGGTGGTTGACGAAGAAGAATATCGTCAATCTCTTCTCTTTCCTTGCTGAAAACATCACTTTCGTGATCTTCCATGAATTGCTGCAAGGCATTATTAGGAGCAAGAGCAATAGAAGCAAGCTGTTCAACTCAAAAATTTTCATTAGGCATGTCATTTTCATAAGAAGTCTTAGCAAACTTAGAAAAATTAAACTCATAAGACTCGCCATTAAACTTAGTAAAAAATTTCTCCTTCTTACAATCTATCACAGCGCCACAAGTGTTCAAAAATGGTCTACCAAAAATAATAGGACAAGTTTTACTAGCCTCCTTACCAAGTACTAGAAAATCAGTGGGGTATTTAGTCTTACCGCAAAGAACTTCCACATCTCGAACAATACCAAGAGGCCAAACAGTCTCTCTGTTAGCAAGCTGAACAACCACATCAATATCTTCAAGTTCACAAGCGCCAATCTCATGCATAATTTCTTTGTAAAGCTCTAAGGGAATAGCACTTGCACTAGCACCAATATCACATAAACCATAATAGCAATGATCTCCAATCCTGACAGAAATAACAAGAACACTTGTTTTCCTATGCTTTTTAGGATGTGAGAGAATGTTAGAAGCATCTTCACAAAAAAGAATATATTCATCCCCTATATCTTTAGTAACAAGATCATTCAATATAGCTACATGAGACTTAATAGTAATTTGCTCATCAGGTTCTGCAGCTTTCTTAGTACTTTTATTAGACACACTTACCAAAGTAGAATACTTCTTTACCTTAGCAGGGAAAGGTGTCTTCTCAAAATAGGGCTCAGGCACAATACTATCAACAGTACAAACTTCAGTAGCAGCAGCAGGTATATGACTAATAGAATCTTTATAAGGCGCACGATATTTGTTCCAATCTTTCTTTGGAACATCAAGATAAGAGGCAAAGGCCTTAAGACAATTAGCAAGTATTTGTGAATCAAGACCATAAGCAGTGCTGACACTATGGAAGTCATCGGTCCCCATAAAAGATTTAATGTATTCATAATCATAGTTTATACCCGACTTCCTACCTTTGTCGTTTTCCCAACCTTCAGCGTTCTCTTGTATACGGTCAAGAAGTTTCCACTTAGCATCTTCTTTCATATGAGTAAATGATCCAAAGCAAGAAGCATCCAAGTAATCCTTATCAGGAAGAGTAAGCCGCGCATAAAAATTATCAATAACAATATTGTTGGGGAGCTCATGAATGGGGCATTTGAGCATTAGTAACTTCAATCTCCCCCCACGCTTGGGCAATACTCTCTCCATCATGAGGCCAAAAATTATATATCCGGTTACGGTCTTTATGAATTTCACTTGGAGGATAAAACTTGGAATAAAAGAGAGGTACAATATCCTCCCATGCCATAGATGGACCATCTTGGAGTAGTCGATACCACACTTCAGCTCTGCCTTTCAATGATAAAGAGAATAATTTCTTCTTGACCTGGCTTGGTGAAATACCTGCACATCTACAACTCGCATAATTCATGTATAAATAATAAGTGATCACCCGGATGGACAGTTCCATCACCTGAATAGCAGTTATACATAATACGCCCAACAATTTTCATAGGTATTTTAAAAGGATCAATTTCAGCAGGTGGTGGCGGTGGTGGTTCATCCACATGTGCAGCAGTAGTAGTAGATGTGTTTCCAAATAGGAAACCAAATGGAGAGTTCTCCATAGCAGAGTAAAATAAAAATAAAAGACAAAATAAAAACAATACTCACAGTGACGATTACCTTTACCAATTCCACTCTTCAATAGCGCTACACTCCCCGGCAACGGCGCCAGAAAATAGTCTTGATGACCCACAAGTATAGGGGGTGTATCGTAGTACTTTCAATAAATAAGAGTGTCGAACCCAACGAGAATCAGAAGGTGTTGATGAGTGGTTTTGATCAAGGATTCACTGTAAATACTAGCAAACAGGTTTTCAGTGGTATTTGGTAATACGAGTAAATAAAGTGCGAGTAAATAAAAGACAGTAGTAACAATAGCAGCAAGTGGCCCAATCCTTTCTTCAGCAAAGGACAAGCCGGTTGTGTAACTTATAATAACCAAACGTTCTCGAGGACACACGGGAGTTTCTGTCAAGAGCTTTCGCTTCATAAAGCTAATAGTCTTTATTGGTTTGATATGTGTTATGGGGGTGAACCTGTGCTAGCGCACTACCCTTACTAGGATAAATACACACTTGTGATTATACCCCTTGCAAGCATCCACAAATACAAGAAAGTAATTAAGATAAATATAACCACAGCCTTAAACTCTAAGATCCTATGCTCCCTGATGCAAAGGTTTCCCAACGGAGGTTTAGGTTTCTGTCACTCCAGCAACCCCACAATTGGTAGCCAAATACACAATGCATCTCACTAGGCCCATAAATGGTGAAGTATCATGTAGTCGACGTTCACATAACACCACTAGTGAAATAGCACCACAACAATATCAAACCATTAAATATTTCTCAACAATAATTCACTACTAACATCTTGACTTCTCCCATGTCCTCAAGAACTAAACGAACTACTCACAAGACATCATATGGATCATGATCAGAGGTGAAATAATGGTAAATAACAATCTGAACATAAACCTTAATTCAACGGTTCCACTCAATAGCATCAACTATAAGAGTAATCAACACCGGGAAAGTTTCCCCTAAGAATATAACAAGATCCAACTCAAGATGTTACATCAGGATGGCGTGGTGATGGTGGTGATGAAGGTGCTGGTGATGGAGATGATGATGATGATGATCCCGATGAAGTCCGGTGCAATGATGATGACGATGGCGACGATCTCCCCTCTCCGGGAAGGAATTTCCCCGGCAGATTTCTGCCTGCCGGAGAGCTTTTTTCTCTCTGGTGTTTTCCGCCCCGCAGAGGCGGCGGTGTCTATCTCTGAGGCCCTCCCTTGAGTTAGGTTTTCGGGGACGATGAAGTACGCGAAGGGGCGAGACCAGAAGTGGGCCAGGGTGGCCTCACACAGGGCTAGCGCGGCCAGGGGTCAGGCCGCGCCACCCTGGTGTGAGGGCCCCTCCTGGCTCCTCTCGACTCCTCCTTCTGGCTTCCTGAGTCTTCTGGGAAAATATAATTTCCTGGTATTTTTCTAGAATTTTCCTGATCTTCAAAATATGGTCCCTTGATGGTCCTTTTTCCAGCAGAATCCTGACTCCGGCAGCAAATCCTCCAATGATCATCAAACATGTGAAAACAAGGGAAATAACATAAGTATCAACTCTAAATGTGAAATATATCAATGAATAACAGTAAATTATGATACAAAATAGTGATGCAAAATGAACGTATCACTTCTTCATGCACAAACAATAGCGTCGCCAATCAACAATGTTGGGTTTGTGCATGTAACCTAGAAGGAGTAAATGAATGCGAGGAGACGCGTATCACAGAAGACAAAAGCCACATGGGAGGAGGGAGATGATAGGTTTGGGTTGTGCTCTAGCAAATCGTTATTTTCCAATGATATATCTTTTTATGGAACCAACCGACCTTTCTATGGAATAGCTGGTAGCATATAACAATGTTCCATTCTATAAGCTAAAACAATAGTAACAACTTGAAGATTAAGCTAAAAGAAGAGCCCCCTCACATACTTGTCGTTATCAAAAGCTTTGCCCAAGTAGCTAACGACATTGTTTGCAAAAACAAGATGTAGCTGGGTTTTAGGGAAGCATTAAAAGTCTCTCCCGGTGCGAGCTTTATTAATTACCAACACAAATTACATTATTTAAGAGTTTGTTGAGAAGAAAACTAGGGGGGTTCATTGACCCAAATGCAACCCGACTTACTTTAAAAACACTTCTTAGCTAAAACATGAGCTACACTATTTGCTTCCCTCAAACAATTACTAAACGAAACACTCCCAGTTAAAACCACAAGATGATACTCAACATTTCTCTACACACATAAACTCAAAATGTCGCTCAGGCTACAGGGAGCCCATTTTGTATCATGAGTTTTTGAAACTTTGAAAAATCAAATTCAAACACCTCAAAAAAATCCAATAGACGAAGTCAATGTTGTACTCTATCACTGGATAAATTTTTAGAATGAAATGATTTGCATTTTAGGCTCTGTAAAAATAACAACATCACACAGAAGACAAAATTAAGTTTTTAGTGCACTATTCAATACCGTTCACCTACAACAAAATATTAATTTGTCATTTTTCAAACTTAAAATACAACATAGTTTGTTCGGGAAAATTACACACATATAGAACGCAACATTGTCTACGTCTAGTATTTTTTAATTTTTTTAAAAATGTTTAAACTCAAAATTTGAAAGCTTCAAAATGTGGCATCTCTAGAGCCCGAGCTCCAAATAACCACTCTCTCTACATGGTTATTTTCTTTCCCAGTTCCCACCGAGCTTTAGTTTATGGGAAAATTTGCTACAGGACACTGTAATTTTTTGGCATTTGTTGAAACACACTGCTCGATTGTGTCTTTGCTAGGTACCATTACAATTTTGTGACACATTTGCCAGAACACACCGCAGTGCCAAAAATAGAATGTTTAGCACTTCTGTTTGAGATGACCGGTTTTGAAAAAAATGTGTCAAACTTTCCTTTTTTAGCAATATTGTGTCTTTGCTAGGTACCATTACTACTCAACGATACTCCTCACTGGTCTTCTTTGGTCCCACTGGCCAAAAAAGCACGTGCGCCACGACCCAACGTTCTGGATCACCCGGCGACTCCCATTTCTCCAATCTCAGCCGTCCATTCTCTAGGGGTATAGGGTTTATATCTTTGCCTCACACCTTCCTCCCTCCTCCTCTTCCGTCCCCGCGGCAAGAACGGCGGCTGGACAAGAAAACCCCCCCCCCCCCCCAAAAAAAATACAGAGCTGCACACCAATTTCCCACTACCTTATCGACCGAATCCGCGGAGTTTAATCCGAGAAATTCCCCGCAAAATCAGTGGAGCGTCGATCTCCGGCCTCCTGATCCCATAGCGCTGCTCAGCTCCAGCTCCGGCGCGACGTCGAAACCCTAGTGAGCATGGCGGAGGTGTCCACGGCGGCGGCCGCGGCGCCGGTGCCGGAGGGGGTGCTGCACAGGAAGATAGAATTTCACCTCGCCAGGAAGCCGCACGCCGCCGTGGCCGTCGGGGGTGGCGGGTTCCGAATGGAGACCCTGAACCCGGACGCCGCGGATGGCGCGGCGGCGGCGGCGGGAGCGGCCAGGAGCGAGGGGGAGGCGAGGAAGCCGGAGAAGGCGGATGCATTTGGGCTGGATCAGGAGCTCACTGTGGCCAGGATCTACCTCGGGAGAATCGTGAGTATAGAAAGCTGCAACTCTATTTTGGGGGGTTTGTGCTCTTAAAGCTGTGATTTTTGGTATTTGGGCACCGAAGTTGTCGATTCGGTTGCGTAGCTCGCCCAGCTACGATTTTGGGCTCCTAATTACTAAAATATTTGCATAATTTGCTTCAAAGAATTGCCATTTCTTGAGGTCTTAGTATGGTGGGTGATGATTTTGCGTTCAGTTTGTGTATATGTCGCTTCGAGCTCTGAAATTGAACTACATTGCAGGGTGCTGGTCTGCAAAATCTTGGGAACACTTGCTACCTCAACTCTGTTCTGCAATGCTTGACTTACACGGAGCCGTTCGCAGCCTATTTGCAGAGTGGAAGGCACAAGTCTTCATGTAAGTGCTATCAGAACTTGCAACTGCCCACCGGCATAGTGTCACATAAATGGATAGACGATATTGCATCAGGCTTGTGGATTCCCAGGCTAGCAGTAAATTGATCTGCCCATATTAAGTTAGTCTAATCCTTGACAAATGTATAATCTGGGCTCTGGGCTATACCGATATCCATGCAACTACTTTTTGAATAGAAGTATCACTACTAAAGACGACACCTTTGCATTCTAAAGGCTCAAGGCTGTTCCTTCCACACCATTGGCAAGTTTCACCATTCTTCCAGCTTGAATCAAGTATGGATCAAGAAATATTTGCAATCCCAACCCCAAGTTTGATCTGTCAACCGTTATCATCCACTGGAAAAGCTGTGTAAAACTTTGTCAGAGAACTATGTGGATGAGAACGGTTGGCTCATTTATTGGACGATTATCCTTACCAATCAGTTGAGTCACACCTAATGGAACAGGTATTTAGTCAGTTAATGGTATCACTGCGTCAAATAACTGTGATCAAAATCCTTCCTTATGTTTTAACTTATTGGCCTATTCTCGATATGTAATTTAGTTCGTCATCAAGTGCCATGCTTCTATTTTCAGGTTGGGCATGTAGCTTGCACATGCATGATGCGTAGTAGCATCCTCCCTCTATTTGCAAATATAAAGCCTGCATTTTGTGTGGTCTTGATTGAAAAGATAGGGTGTACATATGTATATAATGCCATTTCCCTCTTCTTCCCTTATTTAATTTTGCTCTCGTTTCAAGATTTAAGAGTAAATAGTCACACTTGCCTATCACAGTGATCTTATTTTAATAATCGCTCCATCCCAAAATAAGTGACTCAACTTTTTCTAGATACGGATGTATCTACACATTGAAATGCATCTAGATACATCCGTATCTAGACAAAACTGAGTCACTTATTTTGGGACAGAGGGGGTACATTAACACTATGGAGAGCAATGCAACACCTTCTGATCTATGAAGCAACTAAACCCTAAGCCCCTATAACAACAAGGCAATTGTATGTTTGTTCTACTTTATTATTCTGGCTAAGAGTGACTTTGTATGCTTCATCATGTTAAATAATTAAGCATATAGTTTCTGAGTATTTCAGTGTTTTTGCCCTGCAATGCATTAATCGCACAGCTGTTGCTAATTCCTTTTTCCCCCACCATTTTAAGGTCGTACTGCTGGATTCTGTGCACTATGTGCTCTGCAGAGCCATGTTAAGACTGCTCTACAATCAACTGGAAAAATAGTGACACCTTCACAAATTGTCAAGAACTTACGCTGTATCCTTCCAGCTGCTCTAGCTTAATGAATTACCTCTTTTAGTTTTAACTTTTAAAATTGTAAGGTCTATTCTTTATCCAGCATCAAATGTGAATCTTTGACCACAAATAGGCATTTCTCGTAGTTTCCGCAATTCGAGACAGGAAGATGCACATGAGTTGATGGTTAACTTGCTTGAATCCATGCATAAGTGCTGCTTACCTTCTGGAGTACCGAGCGAGTCTGCAAGTGCCTATGAGAAGAGCTTAGTCCACAAAATATTTGGTGGCCGTCTAAGAAGTCAGGTACCTCATGTGCATCTTAAATTTGGACTAAAATATTTCCTTAGGAAAACCCATTTCCATTGTCATCACTGCTTGTTGCTATATTCCAGGTGAAATGCACAAAGTGCTTACATTGTTCCAACAAATTTGATCCTTTTTTGGATCTTAGTCTTGATATTGGCAAGGCCACAACTTTGGTGAGAGCACTTGAAAATTTTACCGAAGATGAACTGCTCGACGGGGGTAAAGCACAGTATCAGTGCGAGCGCTGCAGGAAGAAAGTTGTAGCAAAGAAAAGGTTTACAATTGATAGGGCTCCAAATGTTTTGACAGTTCATCTGAAGCGCTTTAGCCCTTTCAATCCGCGCGAAAAGATTGACAAAAAAGTGGATTTTCAACCTGTTCTTGACTTGGAACCATTTGTTAGTGATTCTAAAGTGAGTAATTAGGTCTAAACTTTTGAACTTTACCTTGATTTCCCTCCAGTTAACTTATCTTCAGCATTTTCATTTGCTATGTTCATGTGTAGGGCGCAGATTACAAATACAGCCTTTATGGTGTTTTGGTTCATGCTGGTTGGAGCACTCAATCTGGTCATTACTATTGCTATGTTCGGACTTCCAGTGGGATGTGGCACAATCTTGATGATAATCAGGTCTGGTTCACTATTGAACTTTTACATTTACTTGTATTTTAATATTTTTTAGTGCTAACCTTAGCATGCTGGCTCATGCACAATTAATTAAATGCTACTGAAACAATTGGTTTCCCTTCCAATAAAGCCTTCATATTAAAGTATTTGCTGCTCCAGCTTTTTGAAGATTTTTTCTACTAACGTAATCTTTACATTGCATTGCATCACACATAGTGTACATACGGAAGTCGTATTGTCATAATGCCATGTAATCCTCAGTTTACGGCATTCAGGGTGCAGTAGTCACAATCTGTCAACCTCACATGTTTCTTGAAAGGCACTCCTTTTTGCTTGTTGTAGTTTGTGCCTGTATTAGTATATGCTGAATATATTTGATAAGCTACTGTATGTTAAACTCACTTTGCTTGGGAAGAGTCCGCTAGCTAGATTCTGCATATCAGAAGTATGGATTTAGTTCTGTTCATCGTTGGGAAGGGAAAAAATCAAATCCTGAGCTACATTGCTTGATGATTTGCAGTTTGCGCGCCCTTCTTATTCTAGCAGCCCTTTATTTTTGACATACTGATTCCTAAGGCCATCAATTTCAGGTTCGCCAAGTTCGTGAGGCAGACGTACTGAAACAGAAAGCCTATATGTTGTTTTATGTACGTGACAGAGTCGGTAATGCATTGGTGCGCAAAGGCAGTAGCACTCCTAATGTGCCTGTAAACAAAATGATACCTGGGAAGATCTCATGTCTTAATGGTGTAACCAGAACTGGTGTAATGGAAGCAAAATCGAGTGGTCTATCATCTCCTTATGCGGATAAGAAGTTGCATAGTATAAATAACGGCCCTTCTGGTTTGAGCAGTATGACTTCAGTAGACCATTGTTCAAGGAATGATGGCAAAACTGAAACTGCTGCAGTGCCCCCAAAAAGTGTCATGTCTACCACTCAGAAAGCTCTTGTACCTGGAAATGATGGTGCTATCTTATCAACTAATTCAAAAAAAGATGCTTCATCCAGTCATAAAGAGGCGTCTTTGTCAAGTCAACCTGCATCTCTTATCACCGCGAGCAGCAATCAAATAATGGCTGGTTGTGCATTTCCAAAGCTGACAAACAGTACTTCGGTCGCCTCATCTATGGCCAGTAATTCAGCTGGACTATCTGAGACTGATAAACAAACTTCTTGCTCTGCAACATATTCCGAGCCAAGTTCTAAGGTAAATAACACACTTGATACATTTACAACACTCTTTCCCTACTAGGTATCCTTGTGATGGCCACTACTTGTTTTTCCGTTTCCAGCACTTCCATTACTCATATTATGTTATGCAACATGGTAGGTTGCTATTGTTTCAAATGATGTCATCACTAGCACTAGAAGCGGAGGTCCAGTTTCTATCAAGGAAGCGAAGGATTTGACAGATCTGAAGCAAGATGACAGTACAGTGAAGGAACTCCCTATGAGCAAGGTACACTACTGGCCTCTGGTCACCTTCTCTCATTAGGAAAATGTTGTCATTACTTATAAGTTTTACCCCATATAGGACCTGTAGAATTGTGATCATAGTGCTCCAGCACATAATCTAAACCCTAAGCTTCCATCTTTTTGTTTAATATGAGTCAATCTTTGTAATATGCTTTACGCATGCATTTATGCAGAAGGATAACATCATAGTACCAGGAATTGAACAAGTCGATGCTGTAAAACAGATCTCCTCGGAAGTCTTCATGAAGGTGGTTGCAGCCGATTCATGTAATGGTAGAATGGCCAAAGGCTCCAAGTTAAAGAAACTTATGAGAAATCAAGTAGTGAACTTAAGGCTTGGGCCAAGACAATTATTACTAGGTTCACTAAAGCTACAAAAGAAAAAGAAGCATAAGAGAACCAAGAGAATGGCAAGTGTTTGTTTTTCTGGTGACAACACCAATGATCAGCAGGCATCAACATCATCATCATCAACAACAACAACCACAATGCCACCAAAGAATGTAGAATGTACATCTCGTAAGAGGAAACACTCCAGTGCTAGTGCAAATTCTGAAAATCACACCCAAGCATTGAAAGACATCCAGCAGGTTGTTGAAACCAGTTGTGCTGGTGTTGGTGATCATAACATAGACATAAAAAACAGAAAGAGTGCAAATTTTGCTAGTGCCAACCTTCCAGAGTTGGATTCAAGCTCTTCTGCAAATCAAGCACAATCAAGAAAGAACATAGAAGCAAAGAAGGTAGCAACCTCCCAGCATGTCGGTATTCTTACAAGGGACTTGATGGCGGAAGTTACTGGTTAGCAATTCTCTTTACAGTTGCCCAATTACTCATGTCGTGTTAATACTCTGTTATGTTTCTAGTTTTAAATCTGGAAAATGTTCCTCTTCAGTTTCACGTTGGGATGATGGTGGCCTGCCAAACACCGAGACTAGGGAGCACAAAAATTCAGGGAGGAACAGCATTGGATATGTCTTGGATGAATGGTGAGTTGTTTTTTTGATTCTCCTTAAGATACATTGTTCTTTGATCATAACCTTTTCTGGCCGACCTGTAACTGATATAGGAGACCTGAACTTACTATACATTTTGTATCTGTTTCCAGGGATGAGGAGTATGACCGTGGAAAGACAAAGAAGGTCAGAAGAGCGAAGGAAGACGACGACGATGGGCTGAACCCCTTCCAGGCGGAGGCCAATTACCTATCAGCGCGAAAGACAAGACAAAAATCTTACCAATCCAGACCTGGGAACAAGCCTACAAGACCACATCATTAGATGAGTTGGAGAGACGACACCCCAAGACTTCGTAGAGAAAATGTTGTTGTATCACCCATTTTTTAAAGTATGATTGTCATGTGTTGTGTATTTTCTCACCTTGTTGTTTGATAGTAAAACAAAACTCATCATCAGGACCTGTATTTAATTGTGGGAGATTCTGTAGTGCAAATGGAGCTGTTGCCATTTTTCGCAACATTTTTGTTCTTGTATCTCCATCAAATACAGTTATGAATAAATATAAGTTATTGTTTCTTCCAATAATACAGTTGTGAACAGCAACTTAAGGGCACTTCTGGTGTGGTAGACATGCAGAATCACTGGTAAATTGTTTCATCAACATTGCAAACTTGTTGTAATTTTCTCCTCTGTTGCTGTCAATTTGGCTTGGCCAAGGATGACGCTGTAATGGCCTATGGAGTAGTACGAAGGTACAGGGTCAGTTCACACAACCTGGAGGAGAAGTGTCTGGTCGGACCAAGCAGTAACTGCTGTAACGGATAGTGGTAGCGTGATAATGCGATGCTGAGTTGGAGTGTAACATGAATGCGTGATCTCAATCTGGAGCCTTCATGGGTGATGTCCACCCCCAACGTGGACAAGAAGAGAGCTCCTGGAGATAAGTTCAAACAGAGCCTGCCTGTTTGGGCTGAAACTGAAACTTTACATGCGAGTTCGTGTGAATTTCAGTGGAAGACAGCTCGGTTCCATCCGAATTCGATCTAAATCATCGTGCTCCGGAAATGCGGAAGATAGATCAATACAACAGGTACCTCGTCGAACGCTCCTACAAATATATGCTGAATTGTACTCCATAATTACAAGGAAACTTGAATCTGCAACCAATGTTACTTCTAGAGAGAATTTACAAGCAACTAAAACATTTCCTCCTGCGCTGAAAGATCCCCCACATGCCACAGTACAATAACTGCAAGGAGTGACGAATCCGGTCTTTGAGAGGATCCACGATGATTTGGTATCACCACCATCATCGATCTCTAGCCAGCTGATTTATTGCACGGGACAACGACAACGTGAGGTCCAGATAGATAGATATGATACGCGTACATGCCTGATGAGTAGTAGGCCGTACGTATTCGTGTATGTATTTTCAAATGTGCGGCTCGTGGGGCGAACGCGAGTAAATGTATGCGCGGTCACGCGCCTCCTGTGAGCAACGGTTCCGGACCCGCCCGAGACGGCAACTGAATTCCATCAACATTGCAAGAAATTGACGATTCAGGGGAAAAAAAACTTGGTAATTGCCGCTACGTTCCACAGACTTTCCACAGACTCGGTTATGCATTCATATATGTCGCAGCTGTTCTTCTAAAAAAAAAAGAGTGTACTTTTCTTTTCCAAATGGGAAAATTGGCTCCGGCCTCTACATCAATTGATGCATAGCTTTTTATTGTGTAGTTCAAAATATTTAACGTATTACAATTGTGGATCAGCATGAGTTGAGATATGTATCAACTATCAAATAAATAAAAAGATATTTTTTTTTAAAATTCTACTAATATGTCACCTTCGGTAGCCTGAAAATAGAAGTCATGTTCAACACTGTATAGCCTTGCATCTATTAGCCATAGGCTCATGCCGATCCAACACGAGAAGGTAGGACCATAATATTCCATGCACAACTAGTCAAATAAGCTGCAAAAATGTACTTTTTTGTTTATTAAAAATAATATTATTTATGTATATCCATGTGAACTAACATAAAGCTGAGACACCAATGCGTATTCTAGCTTTAATATTCTTATCAATCTCATTTTTTTCCAATTACCAAACATATTGGTAATATTTGATGGTGGGGATATATTGTATGCGAACTAACTAATGCGCCAAATGATACGGGTAAAAGGACAATAGAGAAACAAGTGTTCTACGGTCTCCATTGAGTTATAAAAGCAACATTTTTTGACACACATTCCAAATTACTTTAGCTAGGTTATTATCTTTCATTAAAATGACTTTACTATCAAGGAACCATATGGAAATTTTAATCTTAAGTAGAATTTTTAATTTTTATAGGTGTTTACGTAAGGATCTTGTATGACCGTTTATTAGGTCCAAGTACATAGACTTGACCGTAAATAAGCCACTTGATGCGTGTTTTTTTTACCATCATTAGCCGCTGATATAAATGTAACTTCCATTTGTGTCAGTTAACGCCCTCCGAAACCAACATTCAACGAGATTTATGTCAAAACATTTGCAACCAAGACATTTTTTTACTTTGTGCAATATACACACGATCTCTGAAGATCTACACGGGTCATGAGCATTGATGGATGGATGTGGTGGACATGGCTACTGGCTAGGTAGGTGGCACTGAATTTGTGATCGAGGATACATATCATTGGAGATGCAACGATCGATCGAGGCAAGATTGAATGGAACTCGATCTCCTAGCTAGCTGCCCGCCGGGGAGGGATCGATTCAAACCATCTCGATCGATTTGATCCAGCCGTGCGGAATTAAATCTCGAGACGACAATGCACGTGATTTGTGCGCGTAGGTGGATTCCTTCCTTGTGGTGCCTACGCATGCATGCAAGTTGACGTCGACCCAAGGAAATTACCATGGTCGAGAGAAGAGATCGATGGCTGGAAGCCTTCATATGTGTGTAATGAATACGCGGATCTTAAGTTCCAAAAAAAAATCGAATACGTTCGATCTTTTTAAAAATCTCCTATCGTTCAAATTATGCATGCAAATGAAGGAGAGATGGAGAGAGAGAGAGAGACCGCCGGTTCGCTCCGCCTCAGTGGTCTTGGGGCCGTGGCAGACCACGACGCCTTGCAGACGTGAAGGTTCTCGTTCTTTGTTTAAGTTATTTTTTTACTGTATTCTTTGAGATGAGGAGACAATGGATAACTTTTGAAGTCAGAATACGGTCTTTCCCACTCTATCCCCGCTTCGATGGTGCATTTAGCGCCGGCGGGCATGTGGAATTGTGCATCCCACGGATCTCGTAGGATCTAATCGGTTTTCATATTCGTAGACGTGGTTTGAGGTATGATTCTTTCAACCTACGGGTCTCATCTTTGGTGATGGTTGATGCTTTGTGAGCTAGTCCTTTGAAATTTTAATTAGCAAGATCTCCCTTGTCTACTACAAAGCTCTACTACACCAAGTTTTGTCGATTGTGGTGATATAGGGCACAGCCTGCCTTTGTCTCGCGTCTGTGTGTGTAGTCGTCGATGGGTGGTCTAAGGACTATTTCTTATTAACCTTTTGTTTCTTTATACTACTATATGGATAATTATCAATGAACCGTGGATCTTTTCGCAAAAACAGTATGCATGCAAATGTGTACGTTCGCAGTCAAGAAATTATATATTCAGGGGGGAGACCAATTAATCGGTGTGGACTCCGTTCCGTAGCGTAGTAGTGTGTGCACCCATGAATTGGAAATTTGAACCATGGCGTGCTACGGCTGGATATGGAGCCTGCGTCTACGTGGCGAGAGATCCATTTATTAATCAAGCCGTTGTTTGCATCGGACGGTTGGTACCGTGTACTGTTCACCGGGTCTAGAAGCTAAATTAATGGTGTACTTGATACCTAGATAGAGTAGATTTGTCAACGAACTGCTGTAAAATACGAGGATTGTACTGTTACCGTCGCTGCCTGACGCTAGCGTTTGCAAAAATTAATCCTCACTACGGACTTCATATACTTCCTCCAACCCATCCATATTAGTGACTAATAATATGGATTAAAGGGAGTATATAATTTTTTGGGAGAGAAGAAGAACTACATTACTCAAAGAATATGCATTTACATGTTCTCTAAACGCAAGAACACTGAAGTAAAATTAAACGACTCCTATAAAGGAAAGAACTACGCCGATATCTATACCGACGGCCAAATGTCAGAGCCGTCGGTATAAACCAGTCTCTCGGACGCTTCTGGCCGTCGGCGTATGCCGTTCATGCTCTAGTGTACCGATGGATCGTCATGAGCTAGTGTAACACCACATTAGGCTAGCTAGTGTAATTAATCATGTGCCGGTACGCAGGAGTACTTGTTACCGTAGTTAACCACAGGAGTTGAGCACTTATTTCCGTCCACAAGTCGCTCGATACGGCGTTACGACTTGTGGAATTCGAACTTGAACGGTCAACTGCTGCCTCCCGTTCCCGTTCTAGCTATACCGTTTAGCGCTCCCTCCGTGCCGTTCATGTCTTTCTCCTTCGATCCGGTTTGAATTTTTCACATGGTGATTAATCCCCGGTGTTAGTACTAGTCCTACTTTTCTCGCTACAGGTAATAGCCTTTGAAATGGGCAAGGACGCGCTCCTAGTCTGTCTCCTGATAATTCGAGCTAGCACAAATTACCGCACACATGAACAAGTTATGATTAATCTCGTTTCTCACAATGACTTACAATGCATGGGCAACTATCAGAGAAAGTTCAAAGAAATAAAAAAATCACAATTGCGCATGAAGTTTGCAAAACCACCTGGATTCCTATTTTTTTTCTTCAAATAGCCACCGGTATTGTGCTTGTTCGTATTTTAAAAAACAGATCATTCTGTTTAGTCTTGTTAACAAGATTTCTGGCGAGTGGATTCCACTATCAGGCGGACGTGGCACAAAGATGATGACCACAACAACAGAAGTTAGAAGAATTTTAAAATCAGGGTGGTTTTGTGAACAAGTTACGTCGATAACACGAAAAGAATGTTGTTTTGTTCAATTTTACATTTTTGGTACCTACATCTAGGTCTCATGGGATTTTGTTATGTCAAATGTGGGCGTCTTGAGCTGTATGGTATGTCTCTTTCTTTAACAATACTAGAAGAATACTCCGCACATTGCAGCTGAGAATCTCTCTAAAAACTTTACTGTGTATAAGACACATGAAATGTGAAATTTCTATCAAAATCTGAAGATTAAGTTGGTCAGAGTATTTAAGGGGCTAAATGTAATTAACATGATATTGTTGTGTATTTGCCAACAAAAAATGATGAAGTGGTCAATTGTATTACTTATAAGAACCGATGAGGTGGATATGTTACATGCAAAGATATACTATATAATTAAGTAACAATAATATTAATGGGATGACATGAAGTGGATGATGTAGATGACTTGCATGTTAAGATAGACAATTTGAATAACCATTTAGTGGAGTTTGCTTTATAAGAATATATATTAGAACAAAACATATACTCTATCCATGTATCTTTTTTCGAAAAAGTCTATCCAGGTATCTGTGTCGACTTGGAGTAG
Organism: Dactylis glomerata; assembly: GCA_007115705.1. Classification (NCBI taxonomy): domain Eukaryota; kingdom Viridiplantae; phylum Streptophyta; class Magnoliopsida; order Poales; family Poaceae; genus Dactylis; species Dactylis glomerata. The sequence continues at coordinate 221,176 of QXEO01000032.1, read as the reverse complement.
CTAGGACCATCTACTTCCCATATAAATGAATGTTAGCGGTTTAGGATTAATTCTGAAAGTCACTATCTCTGTGTCGACTTGGAAATAATTATTTCACTACCCCTCCTCTCTAAAACTCCTGCATTATCTTTCTCCACCTAGCCGTGCTGATCTGGTCCGTCCGATCTTGGATCCAACGGCTCTGAGCACATAGTCCCAGACCCCAAAAATGATCCTACATCCTCCCCTGCAGCCTCCTTTTCCAAGAAGCTGCAAGCCTGCAAAGCTGAAGCTATAGCAGTTCACACTGCCACTGCCATGTAGTACTACTCCTCCCGCTACTATTCCGCCCGCAGAAGCCAGTGCTGCCGCTCAGAGCGAAAAATTCCCTTTCCGGCCGGTGCAGCACAGCAGCTGCCACGCCGCTCTGCGTCTCCGCACGGGCGCGTCAGTAAGAAGCAGGAATTCACAGCTTCCATTTCAAACAAAAGGTAAAAATGGAAGCCCGCCACAGTCGCCATTTCCAGTACTCTCCGGCTCGTACCGGCTTCGCCATCACTGCGGCGGACATGGGGTGCTCGCCGCCGCACTGAATTCCCCTCTGAGCTTTCAGTTATGGTACCTTCGTACCCGGGACCCATCGCCATTAGCTCCCCGTCGCGCTTCACTGTTCGCGATCACCCGCGATTAATGGCGCGAGCTAGCTTCCAAAGATTAGGGTATTGATTAGCTTGGCCCGGCGTTTAGTCTGGTACTGTTTTTTTTGAATCGGCGCCGGGATTTAAATCTTGCCGCGCATGCAGCTAGCCGGTGCTCTGCTCCGTTCGTCCTAGCCGCCTCCTATAAGTACCGGGCGTCGTCGTGGCCGGAGGCATCCAGCGATCGCCGAGAATTCGAATTGCCTTACCGCGCGCACCTACGGGAAGCTGGTAATTGGGTTAGCGATCGATGGCGAGTTCGGCGAGAGGCGGTGGGCGAGGAGGAGCTGGGGCAGAGAAGACGGCGCCGTTGCCTCTGCCTCCGCCGCCGCGTCTGACGGCGGCCATGTCCTCGTCCTCGCCTGCGTCCATCAGGGCGCTGCTGTCGAGGACCGCGGGCGGCGGGGCGGAATGCCAGCAGTCGCCGCGGTCGCTGCTGTCGCGCATCCTGTTGCGCGGCGGGGATCATAACCACGGCGGGAACAGCGGAGGGGGAGGTACCTTTGGGTGCCGAGTCAGGCTGCCGCGACGGTACGGGAGTGCCAGCAGCGCCTCGTCTGTGGGTGGCGGCGTGAGGAAGGACGACGGCAGCGCGGCATCCGAGCAGTCGGCGGACGACGTCGGCAGCGCCGCCAGGGTCAAGGTCGTGGAGCGGGCGCCGGAGCTGCCCGTCGTCGACACGCCGCGGAGCTCCCTAGGTACGTACGCAATGACAAATTGCAATCCCACAGGTCATATACAATTCGACGTGCAATTGAATTGGTTGATGTTGATCGGAATTTGCGTGGACTTTGTGCAGGGAGGAAGAAGCCGGAGGAGGAGCTGGTATCGATGAACCTAGGGCTGGGCGCGAGCTTGGTGCTGCTGCTGTCCAAGAGCGCGGTGGAGCTGAACAAGATGGTGGAGCTCCGGTCGCAGATGGAGGCGCTCGTGTCGGGGATCAGGCAGGATGCTATCGGCAAGGAGAAGCCAGCTGGAGCCCCCGCTCCGACCTCCTCGCAAGCAGAATCCAACGCCAGCACCACCACCGTGATCAGCGACCCCATCGCCCGCGCCGCCGCCGCCGAGGACGCGCTGTCCGACAGCTGCTCCGGCGCCCGGACCGCAGACCGCCGCGCCGTCATCGCCATGGACCAGAACCAGATGGAGGCCGAGCTCCAGGTCGAGCTCAGCCGCCTGCAGACTCAACAGAAGCGCGCCATCGCGCAGCCTATCCATGGACTCGAGGTACGATTCACGATCGAGTGTACCACACGGCGTATCTAGCTGTCACGATGCGTAGCACGTACTCCATGGCTCCACGCATGCATGCACCTCGGAAACACGCGCGTTCGTTTGCTGACGGTGCACGCGTCTTCTCTGCAGCTGCCGCTGCTGCAGGTCAAAACGAAGAGCCACGTGTGCGACGGCGCGTCGAGGAGCTGCGTCGACGACGGTGATGGCGGCGACGCCGTGGCGCAGGAGAACGGCGAGCAGGAAGAAGAGGAAGAAGACGAGGAAGAAGAAGAGTACGATGATGACGACGACGAGCTCAGTGAGGGGCACGGCGGCGCGGTGGACAGCAGCAGCCCGCCGCACGGCGGCGTGTCGGCGCGGGCGCTGGAGCGGCGGCTGCACGAGCTGCTGCAGAGGCGGCAGCAGGACCGGATCGTGCAGCTGGAGGCGGCGCTGGACGGCGCGCAGCGGCGGCTCCAGGAGCGGGAGCGCGAGGTGGTGTGGTGGCGCGACGCCGCCAAGCTCGTCTCCCACCGCCGCGACGAGTCCCGCCGCCTCAGATGCGCCGCCGCGTCCTAGTCTGATCACAGGCGTGCGTGCGTCAGTTCACGTGTGCGTAGCAGCTCGCTAGCTAGTCATGGCGTGTCAGGGCACGTTCGGTCGGGCCGACGTGTCTCGTCTTCACGCCGCGCGGGTGAGGTGGTATAACTCTCAATCGAGCTTGATTTGGCGCGCGCGCGCGCGTTGGAAAATGGCGGGAACGGATGGGAGCTTGTGTAATGGTTGATCAGAGTTTTGTTTTCAGAAATGAAAGCGATCCATGCGTGCCTGTGTGTACTCGTTTTCCTGTGTTCGATTGCTACCTTGGCATCATGCATCTTCTGGACGTACAAGGCTGGAAGCTGGATTGATCGCCAATCATTTTCAGATGAACCTTTTGAATTTGAGCACTTCATGGATTTTTGTATTTCAAGACTCGTAAGCCGACTTTCATGCATGGCAAAGAAAACTTGAGCAACTCCATGCATGAATGAATGGAAATCTGTTCTAAATTCTGTTCTGATTCTAAATTCTGCGAGGGGAAAGAAACTGGGACCGGATAACGGAACTGTTCCAAATTCTGCGAGGGAAAATAACCGGGGACCAGGTAAATCGTACATTATCTCCTGCAGCAAATGGTCTGATCGAATTTACTGGGTGACTGCGGCCTAGCAGATTGGCAGCAACGTTGCTGCTAGCCTGCCACTGTGTGTCCTTCAGGGGCAATGAATGGGCAGGCAAAAGGAAAAAAGGGCGACCGTTAAAAAAATTCAGACAGCTGCAGTGTGCAGAAGTAACAGTGGTAAGAATAGAAGCTGCTCCCAGTGAGGCAGGCAGCGAGTGCAGTGGCAGTGGCAGGCAGAGCGTGTGCACAAACAGGCAAATTTCAGGCAGCTAAATGGTGTTCAGAAATGGTTTGCAGTGACAGTGGCAGGCACAGGCAGAGCGTGTGCAACAGCAAGCTTCACGGGGAGCTTTGTGTTCACAAATAGGTCTTTGTCTTTTTTTATGCTGGTACTCCATGGTGCGCTGCAGAATAGTTGCGCAATGGTGTGGATGTTCATATTTTGGATGTCATCATGTATTGTTTCAGAACATATTGTTCTTCACTTGCAGCCGGTCCAGATTTGGAAGTTCGTAACATGGGGCATGCCCCACATGTTGGTGTCAATGCTGTCTATATTTTCATTTCTTCACTAGTCTATGTACTTGCTGTCAAATACAAACATGGAAAAAATTATCGAAGTAATTAAGACGTTTTTCTGGCACCGGGCATAGGAAAAAGGTACTAAATGGTTAAGTGGGCATAAAAAATTCTTGAATTGTTTAATATTTGCCTTATGTGCAAATGGTGGTAGAGGCTGGAGAATGATGAAAGTTAGTGGTGAAAGCATGGAGTTAATCATGAAATAATGAGGATTAGGAAGAGACAATATGATTCACCGGCCTAGGAAGTCTTGCTCAAAATAAGAGATTTGTATTTGCATTGTACAGTGATGGTGTTACGTAGTGGCAGACCGACAGACTTATGGCATGATGCATGGTGTGGAAGCATATCCCTTTGTGAAAAATTCTCACTATTGTATATGTTTGCAATAAAATTGCTTTGAGATGTAGCAGGTATCAGGTGGAACTTGACTTAAGATGCCTTAATCCTAACATGCAGAGTCAATGGAACAGACTACACAACACGTTTACAATTGTGTCTCTAAATGAGGAGCCTCACAAATTTAAATGGAAGTTAAAAAATCTAGGAAATTCAGCTTTCACAATAGAACATAATTTACAAATCTTTAGGAAGTTAAGTGCGGTGAGTGTACAAGTTATTGATATAACACTTACGAGGTATAGTTCCGTAAATATCACATCCCTCAGAGTGGCACAACAAAACATTGTGGGTCCGTAATTTTACATGTTCATAACTAACAACCAATAATATATAAAGATTTCAGGATCCTCATTGGTCCATTGAGGATTCATATTTGAATTTGAATATAACTTAACTAACTTATATATCAATGGCACGACTAGACAAGCTCACAACTTTTTTAGGTAAGTCTAAGTCTATGTTGCTCGGCTCATCTATACTATCATATAACTATGCTTCTTCTTCATCATCCATACAATTCATTCCATATTCTATTATATAATTTATTCCTTCCATGCCTCCTGGAAGATCCGACTTCTCGTAGCATACCTCCTTGTTCACTTCTTGGTTATTTTTGTAGTCCTCAGAGTTGTACAATTCAAAGTCTAAGATATTTTGAGTACAAGCATCAGTCTTCATGGGTTGTTAGAACTTCTGTTTAGTTCCATTCCATATTGCGTTCGTAATCCTTTCCCAAGATATGGAGTAACATGTCACATTTTCTACACTCTCGAGAGATGCTCTACTTTTCCCACAAACTTCCTTAGCCTTATTGCCCGTGTCACACTTTCTATGTGTGAGGCATGTTACCAAGTTTCTCCAAGTCATGTCGAGCTCTACCTAACTCCGTATTCTACCATTTGTATTGATCCGGTCGACGACCGCGACTCAAATGCCATTAGTGCCGAGACACTGAAGTCGTCACCTTGCAACATAAGATGGGAATGTTACGGGCTCTCACCCGCTATAGTTCCTCGCGGGAACATAGCCCGACCTAGTTGTGTGAAGATATACGGAACTAAGAAGAAAAATTTGACTCGCTCGGCCAAGATCTATGATCAATGCTATTTATACGACGCTTTGGAATCACTGACTAATTTTTTTTTTATTAGAAGGTGACCTTTCGAGAACAATGAAATCTCCACCTCATGACTTCCATCATGCAACTTATCTATGATTTCATTGTCCACCCAAAGTGATTCATTTCATTCTTAAAATAGTATTTTTTTTGTAGGTATTTCCTTTTAAAATCTTTTATATAAAATAATATTATGCACAAAAATAACTCGTGTGACAACTGCGAGATAATGCAATTAGAAGATTCTACTTGACCCTTGACCTCGGGTTCTGGAATCGGCAATCATTGTTCAATAAAGGAAATGTTCAAAATTTCAAATTATGCTTTAATGCAACTATATGTGATGCAATCATTTCACTTGTGATTTCAAGTATTCCTTTTGGTTTTGTTTGTATGTTTACTCACCCTTGTAAAACACTATTTATCCAATAAGTATTATCAAATTTCATTGATCCTTTCTTCATATACACCTTCTTCGTCACACAGTGAAATGATCAACCAACTGTATGGCAAATTCTCGATTTGTCATGATTAACCTGGTACACAAATCGAGACCGGTGCTCGTGTGTCATGTTGTACTGGTTTTTAGCTAGTTTCTCTTATAAACTGGTCAATTTTCTTTTTATAAATAGATAAAATTGTGTCGTTTGCTCTAAAAACATAAACCAACATGAAATGGAAAATAACGAAAATAAAAATAAAAAGAACTGAACATATATAAAACTAAAAGAGTGAAAATGGTACCTGGGCCGGCCCATGATACGAAGCCAGCTAAACGCGGGTCCGTACGCAACGCTACGCGCGTGATATAGGAAAAAGCCCGCACACTTTGCCTACCCTAGGCCCGGTGTCTGGGCTGCCCATGTTCTGACTCGGCCTCGTTGCGTATTGGCTGCAGCGCCGCGCCCTCGCCTGGGACTGCCTTGGTCGCCCTACCATCGCCGCCGACGCCTCAACCCCGCGCCCCGAGCCTCCCACCCCCCGGCTCCGGACACCCCCGCTTCACACGCGTCGCCGCCATCGCCGTTCCTGTTCTTCCTCGTCGGGGCATCGAGATTCTGCAGTCTCCACCCCGTCCGCAAGTCTCTGGTGAGGTTTTTCTTATCCAGCGATTAGTTTTAAATCCCCCCGACCTTCATCTCGATCGGATCGGAAGATCGACGCCTGTGAGTCCGCCCATCGCCTGCACCGGGATCTCTGTATTCCAGCAGGTATTGAGCTAGCTTTGATTCACACTTGCGCAGCAATCTAATTGATAGTATTACTGGCACCGATGGTAGTTATATGTGTCGCTTTAGTTACTGAACCAACCAGATTCGTTCATGTCCTTGAAAGAAGCACCAACGAATTTTGGAATCATAGATTGGCGGGTTGGTGAGATGGCTAGCTAGTTGATTCAATTGATTAATACTTAGGCTGCCATGCGTCATCTGCACCAAGCGTTGACTTGAGATCATTAATTAAATTGAGACTTGTCTTTCCTTGCTCACTGCCAATTTGCCAAACAGTGAAGAAAATTTCAACTTAGATCAAAGTATTCTGGTTTATGCCATCTGAATAATTTGCAATGAATAACAGTGAATAGCCAGATAGTGAATGGATGTTGTGTTTTCAATAAATATCTATGCATTATCTTGATACATTATCTCTGGGTGTGGTTTAATCCACTGGTTCGCGATCTTCATATGTGAAGGTTTATTTTTTGCGGACGGACATCAACACTAAGGCAACTGCGAGATGGATTTCTCTTGTTCATACTATGTGCGGCGATCTTCTTATTAATACTATGTGCGGTGATTTTCTTATTCATACTTTGAGAAGTTAGTGGACGAGATTGATATTGATTCCATCATCACGGATTTTGCTTCTAGGAATTTTCGGAGATTTTTTTTAGGTATTATATAAACATTATTATTTTTATATAAATATTGCAATTGGGTATACTTAAAGTATTTATTTTTCATAATCTTATAAATATATAAAAAATTATAGTAAAGGGCCCAAAGTTTTTATTTCGCCTCGGGCCCCTGAAATCTCAGGACTGGCCCTGCGCCCCGCACACCATCTACATCTGCCTTTAATTGTAATTTTTCACCAGTAGAAACAGTTTGTACTTGCAATTATACATTATGGGGCGGAGGGAGTAGTTTTTAACTATATATCCAGTTTTTGCTGCTTGCGAAGAGTGCGCTATGAGAAATTGAGGAACAGAGAGCTCAAAAGAGGGGAACTGTAAGAGTTCAGTAACACTAATCCTCACTATTATGTTTACATGTTGTGTTTTATTTACACTCGCCGTATTCCTGAATTGTTCTTTCTGGGAGATGCCGTATCCCCAGATTGGCATACTTGTGACCCTGTCCTGTGCAACTTAGAATGTAAATGGCAAAGGCTAATCCAACTCTAACCTGCCACTGTGCCTGTGTTAGATAAATCGTGTCAACATCTGCTGAGTTTCTGTTCCATTGTTTATACTGTCCATGGATCTAAATTTAGCAGCATGTTATTTGAGTTGTAATGGCTGTTGTCTGTCTGTGCTTAAGATGCTGTATGGACATCGCTTCTGACTACCAGTTATGCGTAGGCAGTTTCAGGATGGGTAGTGAAGACTCCAAAGATATGCTGAAGAATGCGGACTGGAAGACAGTGAGTGGCGCAGTGACCACCGAGTCAAGTCAGCCGGTTGTCAAGAAGCGTCTTCCAAAGAAAATCAGACAAGTCCCTGAGTGTTACTTTCTGCCTCGGCGATCTTTGCCTTCAGCATTGGCTATCAATGCTGCTATTTGTGTTGCTGGAGTTGGTGCAGGGATGCTGGTTGAGGTTTGGATTAAAAAGAAGATCAAAGGTACAATCTTGCATTTATTGGCCGGAGCCTGGAGGAACCACTTACTTTAAGAAAACTACTCTATCCGGAAATATGAGATATTGGACTGTACCACGAAAAATATTGATGCATTTTGCATGTTTTGCTTCGCTGATTGTGTATTTCCCACATCTTCTTACTTCTGTTAATTGCTGCATGCAGAGGATGGTGGCGTTGTCTGGGAGATGGGCAAATGATGTTCATGCACTTTGATTGGTAACAACCTGTTTTGTCGAAACATTTATACTATCGCTGCCTCACTTTTGCTGTATAAGGTCTATTGCGGAAATAAGCATAAGAAAGTTGGTTGTTCCAGACTATCTTTCAACTTCCTGACCAAAGCCACCAAATAATATTGACCAGTGACCTGTAGTGGTCATTCTGTTAGGGTTAACGATACTGCACTGGTAAAAATTATCTGAAACTTTGCCTGACGGCAGTTGCATTTTGTGATCGAAATATTGTGTCATGAGTGATGATTAATGTATATTTGTGTCTGTGTTCTCCACTGCTGGATAAAACATGAGAATGTTTCCTTTCATTTATAGCATCAGTTTGGCGAAAGTAATGCTACCTCTCCTACAATCTTTGTCAGCATAAAATGCTTGGTCATTCATAAAGTTCAAGTGGTGCCAAGGCCCGTATAGTTTTGGTTGGTCTATGCTGTCTAGCACATAATAAAAATGTCATGTAAGAAAGTTATACTGAAATTTGCATGCCAACAAGACAGATGCTTACCATATGATCATTTCTTCCATTTTATCTCCTGTACTGCTATTCTGCAGTCTCCTCCCTCATTATTCAGTCTTTCTGACAAACGGCCGAACATGCAATGTCTGATATATCCATCCCCATTCGGAAACCATCCTAAACCAGAAACAAAGTAAGAGCATCTCCAACAGTCGCGCTATTCTGCGCCCAAGCTATAATAACCACTGGTATAGAGCGTTTGGAGACAATTTTGGTCCTCCAGCAGGCGCTTTATCCACGCCGGCGCTGTAAAAAAATTGGTGCGCCGGGTGTTTTGCCTATTCAGGGCGCCAAATCTGAGGCATCGGCTACAGCGCGCGTGATCAATTGGCAAACGCGCGAAGGTCCAAAGGCTGGAACATTCACCCCGCGCCCACGCCCTCTCTCTCCCCCACTCGCACCGCTGCCGCGCTATTTTGCCGCCACCGCTCAATTTCGCTGCCGCCGTCGCTCGACTTCGCTTTCGCGTCGTAGACCCGCCTCCCCCGCGCCTCCTCTTGCCAGACCTGAGCGCGCCATCGTGGTGTACCGAGCCGGCGCCGCCACCGCCGCTGCTACCGACGGGTACAAGCGCCGCACCTCCGCAAGGTTGATTCGGCGCCGCGCCTCCATCCTCTTGCGAGACCCGCGCTCCATCGGCGACCATGTCCTCCTCGAGCCGACTTGCAACATGGTGCACCCTAGGTGTTCGACGAAATTTTTGCAAGGTATGCGCCGCCACCGATGCGCCAACTTTTTTTGCTATTTTTTTTTGTTTACAACAAGTGGTAGTGAAGTCATTTTGTGCATTTTGTAGAGTTCATTGTACAATTCATAGGACGATGAGTACGATATAGAGGAAGAAGAGAATATCTCCATACTATTGGCGTGCCACGCCATTAAGAAGCCAAAAATTGGTGGATCGGTGTTGGGTAGACAGAAGTTGTGGAGGGAAAGGATTGAAGGACACGAGAAGTTGATGCGGTCGTATTTCAATGAAAATCCAACATATGCCGAAAGCTATTTTTGGCGGTTTTTTTGGATGAGCATCAAGTTGTTCAAGCACATCGCAATAGAGGTGATGAAGTTTGATCGGTTATTTGAGCAATGGAGAAATGCCGTTGGAGGGCATAGCACATATCAGAAGGTGACTGCCACCTTGCGTATGGGTGATAAATTGGCCATGGGTGACCGGCGGATCTAATTGATGATAACTTGGCCATGGGTGAGAGCACGTCTATTACGTGTGTCAAGGTCTTTGCCGTAGCAATTGTGAATGTTTTCGGCTCTACATACTTGAGAGCCCTCAATGCTGAAGACACGACAAGACTTTTGGAGTTCAATGCTGATCGGGGATTTCCAGGTATGCTTGGCTTAATTGATTGTATGCACTAGAGTTGGAAGAATTGTCCGGTGGCATGGCATGGACAATTCAAAGGGCACAAAAAGGATGCCACTATAATCCTTGAAGCGGTCGCCGATCTTGAGACTTGGATTTGGCATGCATTTTTTGGAATGCTCGGCTCTTGCAATGACATCAATGTTCTTCAATAGTCACCAATAATGACAAGACTTGCATTGCGTGAAGGTCCATTGGTGGAGTTTGAAGCAAATAACCACAAGTACAACTATGACTATTTTCTCGCCGACGACATCTACCCAAGGTGGCAAACATTTGTGAAGCCGGTTATTCTTTTTTTGCGAATTATGGATATATAAATCAAGGTAAAGGAGTTTGGTCCTGATTACAAGACTCTCTAATTATATATGGTCCATGACGGATCCAAACTTCGGTGCACTGATTAGTACATCCGAATCTAACTAAAGTGTGCCTAACCACATTTGAATCTCTACTAATATGAGAAAACTGATAGCAGGTCTCCCTTGCTGCAGCCACTTTATTTGATTGACTACGGTGGCAACTGGTGATCTATTGACACCCTCCTCTTTAAGCATGGACACCAGCACTTGACAGTCACTCTCCACAACAATTGGTTTGTCTGTCCATTCCCTTGCTATCCTCATCCCTTCATGGCACGCAAGCATTTTAGCTTCTAGAGGGCTGTCACATATCTTCAGATAACTGCAAGCAGTGGCCATGATGCTACCCTCATTGTCATGTAAGATCATACCAGTACCTCCTTGCCGCTCCCGCTCATACCAGGAGCCGTCCACATTCAGTTTCACCCAGCCTGGTGGGGGTTTAGACCATCTCTAGACCTCCTTACTTGGTTTTGGTACTGCACTATTTCGCTTTGCCCCCTACTGTATATGATCATAAGTTACAGTGGCCTTCCCTTTAACTGGATCAGCCTCCGGTCTCTGTTTAATCATCAACAGAGTATCAATGTAACTGCATAAAAATCTCCTTGAAGCTTCTATTGGTGGCGCCGCCTTTTGGTGAACCACCTCATTGCGGACATGCCAAATCCTCCAAAAGGTCATCAACATCATCAGCCTCTCTTGTTCAATAGCTTGCTGCAGAGCATGGAGCAGCCATTCCGTCCCAGTATTGGATATGGCTTCAATGCTTTCAACGGCCACACTTCTCGCATTGCCTCCCATAGAATCTTTGCCAGCGGACATCTGCAGAAGGTGTGGTACGTGTGCTCATGTTCCATCCCACAAAGAACACATAGGTCAGAAACCTCTAGCTTTCGCTTCTTTTTATTTTCCCAAGTCGCAAGAGAATTAGTCGCCAAACGCCATGCAAAGACGCGTACCTTTGGGGGAGCAGGGCACCCCCACAAAGTGTCCCAGATGACACGGGTGCCGTCCGGTACCCTGCTCACAGCGCACGCTGAAGTGCGATGAATGTTGTCCCACGCAAGCCGGTACACACTCTTGACGGAAAAGATCCCTCTTGGATCAGGAGCCCAAGCAAGCACGTCCTCCTCCCTCGCCAGTAGGATCTTGAGCTTCATAATCTCTTCTACATCTGGCTCCAGGAAATGCTTCCGAATTAGATTTAAATTCCAATTTCCCGTCGCTGTGAGCAGCTCCGCGACCCGCCTAAGTCTGCAGTTCCTCCATTCTGATATAGGCCGGTACGTAGATGGTTTAGGCAGCCACGGATCCCGCCATATGCGGATCTGGCTACCATTACCAACCCGCCATACCAAGCCCTTCTTTAGCAGCTTGAGCCCGTATGTGATTGCTTGACAAGACGATGATGCATTACCTGGAAAAACAGTATCCTCCAATCGACCGTTAGGGTAGTGCCTTGCCTTGAGGATGGTAGCACAAAGGCTGTCTGGTTTAGTCAGGAGCCGCCAAGCTTGCCGGGCAAGTAGCGCTTGGTTGAACAAACGGAAGTCCTTGAACCCAAGACCGCCTTGATTTTTTTGGATGCGTGAGAGCCTCCCATGATTTCCAGTGTGTTTTCCTCCGGCCTTCCTTTGATCCCCACCAGTAGTTTCGAACCATGCTATTCAACTCATCACAAAGAGCCAATGGCAGTTTAAAAACCCCCATTATATAGGTTGGAATCGCCTGTGCAACCGCTTTTATAAGTATTTCTTTGGTTGCTTGTGAAGGAAAGGCATCTCCCCACTCCATGAACCTCTTAGTGAACCGGATTTGTAGATTTTGTAGCTTCCCCTTATTCATCCTGCCTTTAGGTGTAGGGAGACCCAAGTATTTTGCTTCAAATTCTAGCCTTTGGACTTGCAAAATAGATCTGATTTCGTTTTGGACGTTCTCTGGACAATTTGGACTGAACATTGTTGAGCACTTCACATTGTTGATGAGATGACCCGTGGCTTTACCATAAGAATCAATCACCCGTTTAGCATGCAAGGCTTCATCAGTGTTTGCTTTGAAGAAAAGTAAGGTATCATCCGCAAAGAGTAAGTGTGACACTCCTGGCGCTCTTGCACACACCTTGACCGGGGTTATATTGTGTTGTAGTAAACCTTGTCTCAAAAGTGTAGATAAACCATCAGCGACAAAGAGGAATAAGAACAGGGAGAGTGGATCACCTTGCCGAAGTCCACGCGACGGTGCAAATGAATCCAAGATAGCTCCATTAAATTTCACATTGTATCTCACCGTGGTGACAGAAGTCATGATCCACTTTACCCACAGGCGATCGAAGCCTATCTTTTGCATCGCTTGCTCCAAGAAACTCCAGTCTACCCGATCATAAGCCTTTGACAAGTCAAGTTTATAAGCACAAAAACTTCTTTCTGGATCCTTCTCTTGCTGAATATAGTGGAAGCACTCAAAAGCAACTAGCGCGTTGTCCATTATAAGACGACCCGGTACAACACTCTGATTAGGATATATCAACTCATCCAGTATAGGCCTTAGTCTATTAACTAGGCATTTGGTAAGCACCTTATATACCACATTACATAAACTTATGGGTCTGAAATCTGTAACTTTAGTGGGGAGATCTACCTTTGTTATCAACACAACAGTGGCATCATTCACTCCTTTAGGCATAATTCTAGTTCTAAAAAACTCTTTGACCGCAGGGTTAATTTCCTCTTTCAGAACCCCCTAATTACGCTGGAAAAGCGGGCTGGAAAGCCATCCGGCCCAGGTGCTTTTAAAGGTCTAATCTGAAAGAGTGCGTCAGATATTTCTTTGTCTGTGAATTCCAACATCAACCTTTCATTCATCTCTGGTGTCACTTTTGGTTCTAAGAGAGAAAGGACCACATTCTGATCAAGAGTAGAATCAGCTGTGAAAAGAGCCTTAAAATATGCATTCACCATATTGCCCATTGTAGCCTAGTCACAGTGAGTGAGTCCATAGTCATCTACTAGATGTTTGACTTTATTTTTTCTAGCTCTCCAAACCGCCTTGCTATGGAAAAATTTGGTATTTCGGTCACCTTCCCGAAGCCAATCAACACGTGATCGTTGCATGCACATCATCTCCTCCCTGTATAACAATTCATTCATTTCGTCGGTCACAGCACGAATCTCATTACGGTCTGCATTCATATTTAGGAGTTCTTCCAAACGTGTGCAGGATTTCTCCAAACGGATTTGCACACTTCCAAACTTCTCCCTACTCCACTTCTGTAGATGAGACATAACTACAACCAGTCCCGACCGAATCTGCCCAAGATTTTCTTTAGGCCCAGCGGCGGCCCAAGCATTTGTAATGTGCTCCGGCAAGCTCACTTCCCGCTCCCACATTACTTCATAGTGTTTGTATCTTGGCTGCTTCACCTTCTCCTCTTCCTGTTCGCAGTTCAGGACGATCGGGCAATGATCGCTACAAGGGGTAACCTGGTGTACCACTCAAGCTTCTGAGAACAAATTCCTCCATTGGTTGTCTGCCACAACCCGATCCAATCTGACTTTTACATTCTTGCTTCCTTGGCGTTTATTATCAAAAGTGTAGGGTAGACCAGTAAACCCCAAGTCCACAAGCTCACAGGTTTCAAGGACATCACGGAATGCGAACATTTGCGATTCAGGCTGTTTAGAAGCAGAGAAGTGCTCAAAAGACCACATGGCCTCATTGAAATCTCCAAGAACACACCATGGAAGGCCAGATTGCATTTTCAATTTCCGCATCAAGTTCCACATCTGATAACGGTTCTCTGTCCGCGGTTCTCCATAGACACAGGTCAGGCGCCACATAGGAGCATCCTCTGTAATCCCGACATGCACATCGATATTCCTCTCGCACATGGACTGTACCTCAACCTTGAGCTGATCACACCAAAACAAAGCAAGACCTCCACTTAACCCATCACTATCAACACCAGCAAAGCCTCTCAGACTCAATCTTCCCCTTAGGTGGCGAACCTTTTCGGCCTTCTGTCTAGTCTCACAAAGAAATACAATGCGTGACTTGGTGGCACGGGTGAGTTCACCCAGCTCACGAACTGTCGGTTTGCCACTTGCACCCTGACAGTTCCAACCGAAACAATTCATTGCGCCTGACGGGTCACGCCGTGCGATCCCGTCAGTTGACTAGCGGCCCCATGGCTGGTTGCCTCCAAATCCTCCATGCTTTCCAATCTCTCCTCAAACATTGCACCAGATCTTCCTTTCTTTAATTTACCTGCAACTTGGATATCATCACGTAACACTAGAGCTCGGTGTCTATCTACATCTCCTCCTTGATATTCAGCTATCCTTTTTACCCAATATTGAATCTGCATCTGACATTAAGGTGTCCCCAATAGATTATACTAATGAATCTAGCCCACGTAGTGGTGAAATCATCTCCTCGCTACCAAACCCAGCAAGATAGCTGGCAGACGGAGTGGTTGAATCTTTATCTTCAACACCTTCTGATTGTAGCTCATACTTATCAGCCTGTTCTTCTTTACCACTCTTCCAATATATACAAATCTCTCTAACAATTAACAGCTCTAAATTGTGCAGGGGAGGACGAAAACAATCATCAGCAGGCTTGTTGACCATTATCCTATTACACACCGCCGAAGCCATCTTTAGAGTTTGATGTCTACGCACACGTCTGTTCTTGTAGACAGTGTTGGGCCTCCAAGTGCAGAGGTTTGTAGAACAGCAACAAGTTTCCCTTAAGTGGATCACCCAAGGTTTATCGAACTCAGGGAGGATGAGGTCAAAGCTATCGCTCTCAAGCAACCCTGCAATTACGATACAAGAAGTCTCTTGTGTCCCCAACACACCCAATACACTTGTTAGATGTATAGGTGCACTAGTTCGGCGAAGAGATAGTGAAATACAAGTAATATGGATGATTATAAGTAGTAAATGCAATCCGAAATAAATATCGCTGCGAGCAAACATGTAACAAAACTGAATGTAAACGGTGTTTCAATGCTTAGAAACAAGGCCTAGGGATCATACTTTCACTAGTGGACACTCTCAACAAAGATAACATAATTGAACACATAAATAACTATCTTCACTATGCAACTCTAAACTGTTCTCCAATGGATAACGAACACTAATCATGTGTAGGGCTACGAAGCACTCCTCAAAGTTCGCATTTCCCTAAACTAGATTGCCCCGCACTATCACCTTGAGCGCACTAGATGGTTCCAACAAACACCAACAATTCATAAAGACACTAGCCAAATAGACACACATAATGCGCACACTGTCATCCTTCACATCATGGTAGTGTCTCCGGAGGTTACAATAATAATGCACGGGAGTAGCATAGTATATGGAGAATAGCATCTACCAATTCAACTAGATATAAAGCTCATGATCACATATAGATCACATCATGGGAGAGAGAGGTGAACCACATAGCTACCAGTAGAGCCCTCAGCCCCGGGGGAGAACTACTCCCTCCTCATCATGGGAGACAGCAACGTCGACGGAGATGGCAGTGAAGTCGATGGAGACGGTGGTGGAGTCGATGGAGGCGGCTCCGGGGGCACTTCCCCATCCCGGCAAGGTGCCAGAACAGAGACTTCTGTCCCCCAAAATTCGTCGGTGGCGGCAGCGGAGCTGCGGAACTCTTTCTCGAAAAACACTGATTGATTTAGGGTTTTCACGATGGAGACTTTAAATAGGCGGAGGGGCGATGTCAGAAGGCACCAGGGTGGCCCACACCATAGCCTGGCGCGGCCTAGGGTCCACCCGCGCCATGGCTTGGTGTGGCTAGCCCCTGGCCTCCCTCCGTCTCTCCTTCGGACTTCGTCTCGTGTCAGGAAATATAGGAGGTTCGGGCTTCGTTTCGTCCAATTCCGGGAATATTTCCTGTGTAACTTTTCTGAAACACAAAAATAGCAGAAAACAGGGAACTGACACTATGGCATCTCATTAATAGGTTAGTTCTGAAAAATGCATAAAAATGCCACGAAGTGTAACAAAACACAAAGCAAATGGTGCATAAACAAGCATGGAGCATCAATAATTATAGATACGTTTGAGACGTATCAAGCATCCCCAAGCTTAACTCCTGCTCGTCCTCGAGTAAATAAGTGATAACAAAACAATACTTTTTGAGGTGACATGCACCAACACAATCTTGATCAAATGATGTAAAGCATTGAGTGCTGAGACCAAAGTACTCTAAACATGGGCATAAAAGACATAATCTTGACAATAAAACTTAGCAACCATATTATAATATGAAAAGTAACACAAACAAAAGATCATGAGTAATAATGCATTGAAAGTCAAGCGTGTGTTTCAACCATATAGAAAAACATAGCAAAGTGGTTTTCAGCTTGTCCTTCATGGAGTAGCAAAACATAAATGCATAGGACACCTTCAAGTTTAAGAGGGCGACTAGATACAAATAATTTAAGAACAAGCAAAACCATAATCATGAATCAATCAATAATAAATTTTGGGACTATGCACATTAAACTCAGAATGACAACTATGCTCTCTTAGATGGCGCATAAAGGTAGAAGGTGAAGACTCAACATAAAAGTAAAAGAAAGGCCCTTCAGAGAGGAAAGCAGTGATTGCAAGTTTTATAAACCTCCAAAAATTATGATACTTACTAGCTTTGAGCTCTCATTGCCCCCATCATAAGCATCTTGAGTGGTTAAGGTTAATGCGAGTACAATTATGAAGCATATGCTTAACAAATCATAAGTTGAAAATCTCGTGTCCCGTGAAGTATGAATACCCAGACCTCATGCTACTCGACTTAGGTCCCAAGCAAGTTCTTGTCATTGTAAGCATACATGTATCATCAAGAACGCCAACGGGGTACCTCTTGCCCGATGACATGGAACAAGACCACATCAAAATGACAAGACAAACAGACAATGAAAACCTCGGCATCTCTTTTATTTACCCTTGGTATAGCTTTTTATTGTGAGATGCGTCGTCGAATGTCCACTATGGGCATGTTGTAAATTTCCACCATGAATGATGCATGGCTTAGATTAGTGGCCCAGGCATTTCTCTAACACATATACAAACTCCATGAGCTCACAAGTTTCCAACTTATTTCACATCGCAGGTATCCATAAACAAAAGATTGCAATATCAACTAAATGAGAGAAAGTGCAATGTTGAAAGCTTACCCCATGACGGCATGGCTGGGCTAACCTCCAACTTACAACTTGCAAGCATAACATCAACATAAGAGAGCCACAATGTCAAACTTATTAAAAGCAAGAAAAGTAAAGTGTGCCATCAGGTTCGTGAGAGCTTTACTGACTAATTTTCACATAACACAAAAAGTTTAATTTGAAGGATAGATAAAAGCAAGAATAATGTGCTTGGAATAGCAAATTGCTAATAGGTAGATATGGTGGACACATTGGAAAACTTTGGTTCTTGGGAGTTGGAGGCACGAGAAGTATTCCCTCTCAGTACAAAATGAAGGCTAGCAAAAGACTGAGAGCGACCAACTAAGAGAGCAATAACGGCCATAATCATGCATAGCGACAAAACATCATTAACCAAAGCATAAAGTGGTATCACAAGTCAAAAAACAAATGATCTTAGAGTCTTATGGAGACTTGTTAGAGTCAAACATGTTATAAGCATGCGCCAAGTCAACCCAAATAAAGCATCAAAGGAGAAAACCACAATAATATGCTCCCATATAATAAAAACAACACATGATTCTTTCAAAGGCACATTAAGAAATCTCAGTCATTTGAGACAAGTCATGCTACAGCAAAAACTACTAAGCATACTATCAAAATAACATCAAGCATGACATACAAAAGTCTAAGCCACAGTCTAAACAAGCTCCCATTTGTACCACTATAGGCATGAAACTTTTTTCTCTTTTCCAACACCATTCAACCTTTTTGAAACAACTCTTTTGAAATGAAAACCAACATAGACCGGTGGTCTAAATGCACCTTGATACAAAGATATAACAAGAACTGAACAAAAATCAAGGCAAAAAACGGAAGCTAAACGCAGTACTAGAAAAACAGAACACTCGTTGAACAATAAGAGTGAAGACAAGAGTGTTCTAGGCAATGAAAACAGAGCGTGTCTCTCTCCAAAACAAACATGGTGTGATCCAACCATTTATTACAGCAAACAAAACAAAAGAAAACTGAAAGCAAAAGTAAAGACGCTCCAAAAAAACGCATAGTATACGAACCAATAAAAATATAGTGTCTTGAAAGGTGACCTGATTTTTGCCGATGAAGAAGGGGTGCCTGATGTCTACACACGCTTCTGTTCTTGTAGACAGTGTTGGGCCTCCAAGTGCAGAGGTTTGTAGAACAGCAGCAAGTTTCCCTTAAGTGGATCACCCAAGGTTTATCGAACTCAGGGAGGAAGAGGTCAAAGCTATCCCTCTCAAACAACCCTGCAATTACGATACAGAAAGTCTCTTGTGTCCCCAACACACCCAATACACTTGTCAGATGTATAGGTGCACTAGTTCGGCAAAGAGATAGTGAAATACAAGTGGTATAGATGATTACAAGTAGTAAATACAATCTGGAATAAAAATGGCAGCAAGCAAACAAGTAACAAAACAGCGAGTAAACGGTGTGCAATGCTTGGAAACAAGGCCTAGGGATCATACTTTCACTAGTGGACACACTCCCAACAAATATAACATGATTGAACAAATAAACAACTTCTCTTCACTATGGTACTCTGAATTACTCTCCTATTGAACAACACTAATCATTGCGTAGGGCTACGAAGCACTCCTTAAAGTTCATCAAGTACTTGACAAACACCACTCATAGAGATATTCAAATCAGATCACAACTCAAGATAGATATTATTGCAACTTAGACCAAGTACTAACACGGTGCACACACTGTCAACATTACACCATGAAAGGAGGAATAGATCACTTCAATACTATCATAGCGATAATTATTCTCATAATCCATAAAAGATCACAATCGTAGCCTAGACCAAGTACCACCATGATGCACGCACTGTCACCATTACACCATGGCAGGAGGAATAGATTACTTTAATAATACCACTAGAGTACACATAATATCTGAATAATAACATCTACTTGTTCAACATGATACAAAGCTCACGATCACATAAAGATCACATCATGGGAGAGAGAGGTGAACAACATAGCTACCGGTAGAGCCCTCAGCCCCGGGGGAGAACTACTCCCTCCTCATCATAGGAGACAGCAAGGTTGATGGAGATGGCGGTGAGGTCGATGGAGACGGCGGAGACGGCGATGGAGACCGATGGAGATGGCTCCGGGGGCACTTCCCCATCCTGGCAGGGTGCCGGAACAGAGACTTCTGTCCCCTGAAATTTGGCTTCGACGGCGGCGGCGCTGCAGAACTGTTCTGGAAATTTTGCCGACTCCCCTAGGGTTTTCCATCCCGAGGCTTCTTATAGGCGAAGGGGCGTCGTCAGGGGGCAGCCAGGGGCTCCTCACACCAGGGTGGCGCGGCCAGGGCCTGGGCCGCGCCACCTATGTGTGAGGGCGGCCTCTGGCCCCCCTCCGGCTCTCTTTCGGTCTTCAGGAAGCTTCCGGGAAAAATAAGACTTCTGGAACTTGTTTCGTCCAATTCCGAGAATATTTCCTGTGTAGCTTTTCTGAAACACAAAACAACAGAAAATAGGGAACTGGCACTGTGGCATCTTGTCAATAGGTTAGTTCCGGAAATCGCATAAAAACGCCACGATGTGTAACGAAACACTAAGCAAATGGTGTAAAAACAAGCATGGAGCATCAAAAATTATAGATACGTTGGAGACGTATCAGCATCCCCAAGCTTAACTCTTGCTCGTCCTCGAGTAGGTAAGTGATAACAAAAGAAATAATTTTTGAGGTGACATGCACCATCACAATCTTGATCATATAGGTAAAGCATTGAGTGCTGAGATCAAAGAACTTAAAACATGGGCATGAAAGACATAATCTTGACAATAGAAACTTAGCAACCATGTTATAACATGAAGATGAACACAAACAAAAGATCATGAAAATGAATCAATGAAAGTCAAATGTGTGTTCAAATCATATGGAAAAACATACAAATGGTTTTCAGCTTGTCCCTCATGGAATAGCAAAACATAAATGCATAGGACACCTTCAAGTTTAAGAGGGTGACTAGATACAAGTAATTTAAGAACAAGTGAAACCATAGTCATGAATCAATCAATGATAAACTTTGGGACAATGCACATTATACTCAGAATGACAACTATGCTCTCTTAGACGGTGCATAAAGATAGAAGATGGTGACTCAACATAAAAGTAAAAGAAAGGCCCTTCGCAGAGGGAAGCAG